>CM053141.1:99765832-100365832 GCA_028571685.1 Heterohyrax brucei | reverse complement strand
GTGAAGCCATCTGTGTCAGGACTTTTTTGGTTGGTAGATTTTTGATGAGGTTTTCAATCTCTTCGTTTGTGATAGATTTATCGCTTTGATCTCCTTGTAATAATCTTGCTGAGTCATATGAATCTAGAAATTTGTCCATTTCTCCTAGGTTTTCAAACCTGTTAGAGTACAGCCTTTCATGGTATTCTGTTAATGATATTTTTTATTTCAGCTGGGTCTGTTGTGATAACTCCCATCTCATTTCTTAGTTGGGTTATTTGTATCTTCTGCTGTTTTTCTTCTGTAAGTTTAGCCAGTGGTTTATCAATTTAGTTGATCTTTTCAAAGAACCAGTTTTTGGTTTTCTTAATTTTTTCAATTGTTTTTCTATTCTCTAGTTCATTTAGTTCTACTGTAATCCTTATGATCTGTTTTCTTCTGGTGCCTGAGGGGTTCTTCTGTTGCTCTCTTTCTACTTGCTCAAACTATAAGGTTAGTTTTTCATTTGGGCCCTTACTTTTTTTCTGGATGTGTGCAGTTATGGAGATAAACTGACCTCTGAGCACTGCTTTTGCTGTATCCCATAGATTCTGGTAGGAAGTGTTTTCATTCTCCTTTGATTCCATAAATTTCTGTAGGTTTTCCTTGATTTCTTCTACAACCCAAGGCTTTTTGAGCAAAGTGTTGTTCAGTTTCCTTAAGTTTGAATTTCTACCTATGAATTTTCTGTTATTGATTTCAACTTTTATAGCTCTAAGGTCCGAGAAGATACTTTGCCATAAATCAGTGGTTTAGATTTTATAGAGAATTGCTTTATAACCTAACACATGGTCTATTCTGGAGAATGTTCCATGTGCATTGCAGAAGAATGTGTACTTATCTGATGAAAAGATCTGTACATGTCAATAGGGTCAAGTTGGTTCATTGTTGCAGTAAGATCTTCTGCATCCTTACTGAGCTTTTTTCTGGATGATCTATCCATAACTGAAAGTGGAGTGTTGAAGTCTCCAACTACTATTGTGGAATGATCTATCGCATTTTTCAGTGTTGTCAGTGTTTGTTCAGTGTATTTAGGTGCTCTGCTATTGCGTGCATAAATATTTAATATTGTTAAGTCCTGCTTGAGTGCTGAACCTTTCAGCAATAAATAGTGACCATCTTTGTCCACAGTAGTATATTTTACATTAAAATATATTTTATCTGAGATTAATATTGCCATACCTGCTCTTCTTTGTGTATTGTTAGCTTGGTATGTATTCTTCCATCCTTTAATTTTCAGTTTGTTCATATCTTTAGGCCTAAGGTATGTTTCTGGCAAGCAATACATAGACAGGTCGTGTCTTTTGATCCAAGATGTCACTCACTGTCTCTTCACTGGAGTGCTCAGTCCATTTACATTCAGTGTAGTTATTGATAGATATGTGCTTAGTGCCATCATTTTGATGTAATTACTTTTGTGTTGATGTTTTCTATATTGCTCTTAATGTTCCGTTCTGGGCCATTCTTCTTAATGGGTTGTTGTTTCAGTGTTGGTTTTGTGTTCATTGAGATGCCTATATTGCATTTCTTACTTTGATATAATGCATTGTTAACTTGCTTTATGGCTACATCTATTATCCCCCTTAATATACTATGATTAAACCCAATGTTAACTACTGCATAACTCTGTAACTTCCTCTGCATCTAAAACAACTGTAACTAATGTAGTGTATCCCTCTTTTAATGTGATGGTATTATAGTTGTCATGATATGATCACAGATTCCCTCTTTCTAATACTGTAGCTTTAAGTTTTATGACTTCCGTAACTGATTAGAATTTTGGATGATGTGTCCTGAATTATCAGTTTAGTTTTTATGAAGTTTCAAACTTTTAATCACTGCACCACAAGGGATCCAGAGAGAAATGATTTGTGTTGTAAAATTCATACTTGTTTAGCATTCTTTCAAGTTTAATGTTTGGAATTTCAGGAGCTCTAGGTGAGGATAAAAATGACCAGTCATCTTCTGATGACTTTTTTCTGAAATCCTTACAGAGGTTGGAAGTGCATTTGAGAAACAGTTGAAGCCTCATATTCAAGCCATGTGGAAGTTGTTGTTGTTGTTAGGTGCCACTGAATTAGTTGTGATTCACTGTGGCTCTATGTACAACAGAAGAAAACATACCCAGTCCTGTGCCATCCTTACAATGGCTGTTATGCTTAAGCCCATTGTAACCGCTGTGTCAGTCCATCTCACTGACAGTCTTCCGTTTTGTTTTGTTTTGTTTTTTGCTGACTGTCTACTTTACCAAGCATGTTATCCTTCTCCAGGGACTGTTCCATTCTGACAGTGTCTCCAAGCATGTGAGACGTAGTCTGACCATCCTTGCTAGTAAGAGTATCCTGATTATATTTGTTTCAAGAAGGATTTCTTCATTCTTTGGACAGTCCATTGTATATTCAGTATTCTTCACCAATGCCACAATTCAGAGGCATCAAATCTTCATTGCTCTTTATTCATCATTCAGCTTTCTCCTGCATAGGAAGCAATTGAAAATAACATGGCTTTGGTCAGGCACCTTAGTCTTTAAAGTGACATCCTTATTTTTCAACACTTTAAATAGCTCTCTTGCAGCAGATTTGCCCCATGTAATGAGTCTTTTTCTTGACTGCTGCTTTCATGGGTATTAATTATGGATCCAAGTAAAATGAAATCTTTGACAACTTCAGTCTTTTCTCCGTTTATCATGATGTTGCTTGTTGGTCTAGTTGTGAGGATTTTAGTTTTCTTTATGTTGAGGTATAATCCATACAGAAGGCTCTGAGCTTTGATCTTTATCAGTAGGTTCTTTAAGTCCTCTTGACTTCCAGCAAGCAAGCTTACATCATCTACACAACACAGGTTGTTAATGAGGCTTCCTTCAATCCCGATGCCCATTATTCTTCATATAGTCCACCTTCTCAGATTATTTGCTCAGCATACAAATTGAATAGGTATGATGAGAGGATATAACCCTGACACATACCTTTCCTGACTTTAAATCATACTGTATTCCCTTATTCTGTTCAAATAACTGCCTCTTGATCTGTACACAGGTTACGCATGAGCACAATTCAGAGTTCTGGAATTCACATTCTTCTCAATGTTACTCATAATTTGTTATGATTCACACAGTTGAATGCCTATGCATAGTCAATAAGATACAGATAAATATCTTTCTGGTATTCTCCAATTTCAGCCAAGATCATTCAGACATCAGCAGTTGATATGCTTGATGCTTGGCTCCACATTATCTTCTGAATCCAGCTTGAATTTCTACCAGTTCCCTGTTGATATACTGCTGCAACCACTTTTTTTTAGATCTTCAGCAAAATTTTACTTGGGTATAATATTGATGATTTGTTGTTGTTAGGTGCCGTCAAGTCAGTTCCAACTCATAGCAACAGTGTGAACAACAGAACAAAACACTGCCCAGTCTTGCACCATGTCCACAATTGTTTTTATGCTTAAGCCCATTGTTGCAGCCACTGTGTCAATCTGTCTCATCGAGGGTCTTCTTTTTCGCTCATCTTCTGCTATATCAAGCATGATATCCTTCTCCAGGGACTGATCTTTCCTGACAGCGTGTTCAAAGTGTGTGAGACTCAGTCTTGCCATCTTTGCTTCCAAGGAGCACTCTGGTTGTACTTCTTCCAGAGCAGATCTGTTTGTTCTTTTTGGCAGTCCATGATGCATTCAACATTCTTCTCTAACACGACAACTCAAAGGCATCAATTCTTCTTCTGTTTTCTTTGTTCATGGTCCGGCTTTCACATGCATATGATGTGACTGAAAATACCATGGCTTGGGTCAGGCACAGTTTAGTCTTCAAGGTGATGTCCTTACTTTTGAATACTTCGAAGAGGTCCTTTGCAGTGGATAACAGCATCACGTAAGGATGGCAATAGGATCAGGTAAGGGGGATAACAGCTTCAGGTAAGGAGGGGAACACCATCAGGTAAGGAGGGTAACACCATCAGGTAAGGAGGGTAACACCATCAGGTAAGGAGGGTAACACCGTCAGGTAAGGAGGGTAACATCGTCAGGTAAGGAGGGGAACAGCATCAGGAGACGAGGGAATGAGCAGCCCCTGCTTGTCTGTCACTGGAGGCTTGCTTGTTGCTATGATGCTGGAAGTTATACCACTAGTATTTAAGTACCAGCAGGGTCACCCATGGTAGACAAATTTCAGCTGAGCTTACAGACTAGGACAGACTAGGAAGAAGGACCTGTCAGTCTACTTCTGAAAGGAAGTAGCCAGGGGAAACCTTGTGAATACTAATGATATTGTTCAATAATTTCAGCATTTGCTGGGATCACCTTTCTGTTGAATAGGCATAAATGTAGATCTCTTCTAGTCAGCTGGCCAGTTAGCTGCCTTCCAAATTTCTTGGCACACCCTCAGGTATCTGTCAGTTTGTCATGCTGCAGGGACCTGCGTGCTGCTGTGATGCTGGGTGCTGTGTCACTGGTATTCAAATGCCAGGGGGTCACCTGGGAAAGCATAAAGAGGCAAACAAGGAGAGAAGAGACTAGAAGGAAGTTAGATAGAGCAAATACTGGTTAGGTCTCTTTCCTCTTAACTTGATGTGTGTGCTCATTCAGACTCCAGATTCACACCCTGACAGCAGAAGCAGTAAATCCTGGCTGGGGCCCAAGAGTGTATGTTGTAAATATGGACCTCTTGGTTATCCTACACTATACATGCTAAAGTTTGAGAACTACTTTTTTATAGAATTATATTTTAGAATCTGTGGTTGCTGTTTTTAATTATTTGAAATTTGTTCAATCCAGAAAATGCATTAAAAGCAGAAAATAATTGCACAAGGAATGTGCACAGGTAAATAGAGAAATTTAAGATGAGCTGTTGTCTGAATCTTCTTTGCTTCAGTCAGTTAAAAAATTGTTCATTACTCATCTTGTCTTAATAAAACAAAATTCTTATTTATTTTATAAATTAAAAAATAGTTAATACAAGTCTTAAATTTTACAAGGGTACTCTATAAAATGATTGATAGCATCTTTCCAGTCTGAAGTTCAAAACAAATTAAAAACCATATCAGCACTATTTCATACAGAGTATCTTTAAAGACAAGCACTGGGAATATAAAATCCAAAATAATACAAGTCAGTCAACTGCAAAATAAGTATTTCAAAGTCACACCACCTGAGCCTTAATTTTGGTTTTACAATGAGACTGGTCGCAGAAATAAGACTCTGGTTGCCATTCACACAATTTCAACTGCAAAACAAAAATTCTGTCATTTATTTGTTTTTACTTTATACGACTTGGTTGCTAAAGAAAAAAAAATTTTAAACCAAACTCATTGACACTGAGTCAATGCTGAGTCATAGCAACCCTACTGAACACAGTTTAAGTACAATGTAGGGTTTCCAAGTCTCCAAATCTTTACTGAGGCAGACTGCCACATCTGTCTTCCCTATAGCGGCTAGTAGGATCAAACCATCAGCCTGTTGGTTAGTAGACAAGTGCTTCCCTGCTGTACCACCAGCGCACTTGGGTGGCTAAGTGGGACTTTGTAAATATAAATAACATGAGCCTGTATGCTAGATATTACCCAAGCCTGTTGCAATTGAGTGTGTTCTGACTCCTGGCAACCCCATGGGTTATAGGGTCGAAATGAACTAACAGGATTCTCAAGGCTGTGACTTTTGAAAAGTAGATCAATAAGCCTTTCTTCTGAGGCACCCCTAGGTGTGTTTAAACCACAACCTTTCAAGCAATAATTGAGTGCTTAACCATCAGCACTACCCAGGTAATCCTTGTTGCCGTTTACTGCCAGGTCGATTTCAACTCATAGAGAGCCTAAAGGACAGCGTAGAACTGCCTAGGTGTGATGTTTATGAGGGCAGATCACCAGGTCTTTTCTCCCACTGAACTGCTGGTGTGTTCAGACAGCCTTTACAGTAGCAGCCAAGCATTTAACCATTGCTTTCCTTAGGGATTCCTGAAAGCAAAAAACCAAACGCATTGGCTTCTAGTCGATTCCTACTCACAGCGACCTTATAGGACGGAGTAGAAATGCCTCCACAGGGTTTCCAAGGAGCAACTGGTACGTAGAAACTGCCAGCATTTTGGTTAACAGCTTTGGCTCTTAACCACTATAGTAGCGGGGACTCTTTAGGCAATATCAAAAGTTTAAAAAGAAACTAAAAGAACACCTTTTCTCCAAGGAACTGTCTTACAAGAGCTCCACACGGCAGCTTAAAATAAGAATAATTGAGTCTCACTAACTTTTAGAGTTATGTTTTAAAAAAATAATAATTATTTCTCTAGATTCTGCCAAAAATTTATACTGAGGGAAGTTAAACTTATTTGTGTATATAGATACAGCTGCACTTCACTGATGTCACTTGTTTGTTTAATAAATATTATGGAGCCTAAGCTGTGTGCTTGGAACAAGAAATAATTACCTAGTGAACAAGACAACGGAAGCAGATAGTAATTATGTTGATGATAATAGCAGCTAACATTTAATGTGTGTTTCCTAAGTGCCAGGTGTTAGGTGGATTAATTCTATGAGGCAGGTTCTATTACCATCCCATTTTGCAGGTAGAATCGTAGGATTAGAGGTCTTATAGCTAGGAAGGAGTTCAGCCGGTATTCAGACACTGCAAATCTGACTGCAGGGTCCAGAGTCTCAACTAATAAACTGTCAAATGTGTTCCTTTCTTCCTGGAGCTTATATTCTAGTTTGTTTACCTAACAAATACTCGTTGAGTGTCTGTCATGTGTCAGAGACAATCGTAGGCCCTAGAGGTACAGTAGTGAGGAAGCAGAACGGGCCACTCCTCTCGTGGTTCATACTTCCTACAACCTCTAATAAGCATTGCAGAAAAATAAAAAAGTATCCACTTATTAGCACAAGTAATAGATATAATTAATTCATAATATTCATAAAAGTTACAGGGCTGTTGAGAATACCACAAGGTGTTAAAAAATAAGTATTGTGTATTCAGGAAGGACAGTATTATTTACATAAATGCGGTTCCTTTTCTGTGGCTAAAATGTATGTCTTTTTTTTTTCAATAGAACACCTTTAACCTAATGAAAACCTGTTCAAGAAGTGTTTCTATTTTTAGAAGGAGGAAATTTTTATCTGAAAATGAGAATTTTTTAACAAAGTGGGCCATTACTGAAGACCTTATGTCACTTGTGGTTAGATTTTATCCAAATGTCAGAATCGTTAATAATGTTGCAATGCCAAGTACTATTTCTACAACATGCATTTTTTTAATGGGAAGGATCAAAGTGATTATGAAGAAAACTTTCAAAACTATGCTAAATCTGGGAGACATACCATCAAGTGCTCTCCAATTTTATCAGGTTAGTTTGTTAATTATGATGGATAGTCTTTTAAAATATTTGTTACAAAATCACCTTTCTTTTCTCTTATTTACAAAATTTCTGTGGTGTAGAAATCTCTTTTTGACCTAAAACTATTCCTGAAGCCATTTAAGAATATTTAAATTAAGAAAACATCGTATAGTAGAACTTTAATATTTAACAAACATTTCAATTGTATTTTATATTTAGCTATGTCAACAAAATTGAAAATGCTTTCCTGAACATTCACTCACCATTTGACAGTTGCAAAAAAGGGTTAATATTTTTGCAAATCATTGTCTATTTAGTTTGTAAATAAATGTTCATGCTCCTGGATTCAATTCTCCTCTTTTCTTCTGAATTTTATTTTGTTACTAATGATATCACCATTATCAGAGTTTAAAATGATGATGTGAAGTATGAGATAATATACTTAATTTGGGGATGTAAAATCTGAGTCTTGGCCTCACTGAGCTTATGCAAATAGCCAAAAGAGCAGAAAATGTGTATGTACTATAGCAATATCAATAAAAAGATAGCAGCATAACTCTTTTCATAAAAAGTAGTTCAGGTAATGAGGTCAGAGTTTTCACAGTTTGTTCATTGACATGATAGATCTTGAGTTGGCTATCTCAGCAGAGAAGTTAGAGGTAATTGAGAGGAGCGACAAACGCATTTCAGACAAAGGAAAGTGGTAGAATCCAGGCGAGGCAAAGCAGGGTAGGTTCAGTGATATTTAGACTGGAGCTTGTGTAATGATATTATGAGAGATAATGCTAAAGAGGAATTTACAAGCAATATCTAGAATGTCCGAGTTTAACCTTCAATTTACGGACCACAGAGAGTCAATGAAGATATTTGAACAAGGAAGCGTGATGAAAGCAGCGTATTAAGAGGACTAACCAACTAGTTAGTGTGTTTTGGCAAGAGGCCTTGGTAGAGCAGTGGTTAAAGCCCTTGGCTGCTAACTGAAAGGGTAGTAGTTTGAACTCACTAGCCACTTCATGGGAAAAAGATAAGACAGTCTGCTTTTAAAAAGATGTACAGCTTTAGAACTCTCCCACAAGACCACACTTGGTGGTCCTTCTGAATAGAGAGCCCCCTGGGACCATGGCTTCTGGACTCTCTAACCCCAAACTGTATCAAGCACTGGGCCCAGCTCCCCAGACTAAGACTGCACTGAACTACACAAAACACAGAGTGAGACTGGAGACAAACAAACCTTTAAACATGTACATGGGGTTATCTGAGAAGCAATTCGCTGGAGCTGGGATGCTTGGGTGAGGAGGGCCAGACCTTGGTCAAAAAGTCACAGAAAGTTCCGTTTAAAGGGGAAGCATGCTGTCACGTGCAGGGGTGGGTTAGAAGAGTGGTGAAAGTTCTGGGTGTTATATGGCAGCATGATACAGATTGTAAAATTGTTCTTAATTCACAATAAAAAAAAAAAGATGTACAGCTTTGGAAACCATATGGAACAATTCTGCTCTATTCTCTAGGGTTACTGCAAGTCGGGATCAACTCAGTGGCAATGGATTGGGTTTGAGTTTGAGTTTTTTGGTGTATGTATAGGATGGGTTGGTAGAGAAAATCAGTTAAGAGGATATTACAGAAGTCTGGGGGTATTGTTACTAAACTGGCTCGTTAGATTAGTAATTCTGAGAGATAGCAATAAGAAGCTCCTTCAGGGTTTGGTTTTCTTTTTTCCCTTGATAAAAAAAAAAGGCAGGAAATATCAGATATTAAATCTTCCAAGCTAATCCAAGTGCCGTCGAGTCGGATCCAAATTAAATCTTCCAGTAATTTCATAAATGTATTTGCACATAAAAGACTTCAGTCACTGCACCCCTAACGTAATGGAACACTTTTAATACTTGGAATTTTTGGTCTTATCACAATCTGTTACTAATGTATTAATGAGTCCATCTAAGCAATAATAAGAATAGAGGGAAAAGATGAAATTCAGATTTTTTTTTTTTTTTTTTACTTTTGAGCAAGTCTTGTTTTAGGATTTCATAGAGAAAGGGACTTAGATATCCTTTCATCCAAACCTTATCTTCAATCTTGTTAATCAGAAACTGTATGTCACCATTGACTTTCTCACCTTTCTGGTTGAAGTATTGCTTTTGAAGATATTTGTGTATAAATCTTCTCTCCCTCACTAGATGATAAAATATTCAAGAATATGATTAATTCATGTCTGATCATCTTTGCAGTCCTTACAACTCACTCATAGTAAGTGGTGGAAAATATGTGTAGAATTAAAAGTGATGAGAAAACTGTTAACCAGACAGTTTGTGACTTGCCCAGGGTCACACAGATACACTGAAACTAGAAAAATTTCAAGAATGCTGTGTACAGTTTTAGCTGTAGCAGTAGTAAAGAATCTGGGAGATTCAGTAAAGACCTGGGAGATTCTAGACATAGCTCTAAAGCCAACTAGCAGTATCATCTAGATCAAGTCACTTTGCCTCTCTGGGCCTCTATTTCTTCACTCAAGTTCCAGCTCCAAAATATTGGAAACTACTCATTTTTCATTACTATATATAACTTTAAAAAAAAACTAGGTGTTGTGACTTATTTTGCATTGGAATGATGTTCTTATGAGGGACCACATTTAAATATGCAAGACCTTATAAGTACTTCTTTATATTTGCATTTATATAATTCCCAAATTTTTGTTTTTTCTCATTTTCTACTTATTTTCCAGCCTATCAAAGGTGATAAAATAATTTTTAAAGTGTCCCAGTGTGTGTGCTTATACAATATTAGGGTTGAAATTTTAAAATCCTAAAATGTGAAATCTCCAGTTGTCAGAAGATCATAAAGTCTTTACTTTTAAGGACTGTTAAAAATCACCTTCTGTGAGATCTCAGCTTTGGGATTTTTCTGACATTTCAAGACTTAAATTTGAAAGTGTAGACTCTCTATAAATACAACATTACCACAAGCCCAAAAAAGTCAAGAAATGCAAAAGGTTAGATTCTTACTAACTCCTCTCCCACAGTATGCTCTAAATTGAGTTATGCATCTTAGAGTTAAATACGTAATAAGGAATACTTGATTGTAAAATACAATTTAAATTATGACACATTAAGCTTTTCTCTTTGAATTTTGGGGCATAAAATTGTATATGTAAATCATGTAATATCACATTTTTTTTGTATGTGCCCTTAAGACTTTTTTATGTTTTCTTCACATAGTCCCCTCATTTACAACTTTATCTTGCTGCGGACTAACCATATGGGAAATCCACTATTTTAAACTTCAGCTATTTTTATGGTGTTACTGCATAAGAAAATGCCTTTAGAGTAGAAAAATCATATACTTTTCTTACCAGATTATATAAATAAAAATTAATTTTCTGTAGTGGTCATTTCTTGGTTCATTTCAAATTGTGTGACTTTTAATGCCTAAATATTTCTAGGAAGTCTCCACTGCTATGGCCAAGTGACAAATGGAAGATAGTAAAGGAAAGCACCATGAGACTTAGCCATTTTTCAAAGTGTCGAAGATTTAAAATTATGTGTAATTTACATGAGACATATAAATGAAAGGATAGACTTCACTAGGTTTTTTTTTTTTTTTTGCTTTCTGCTTTAAAAATAGGGTATTTCTCTCCTGCAGCAGCATCTCACATCTCATACATATGTGCATATTTAGTTTTCTATGTAGCATTCGGTCCCAAGAACACTAATTATAATTTTAAATTATCAATAAAATATAGCCTTAAAGTACAGTAGATGTCAAATTCCGTGTCTCTTGTAAGAGTCCCTATCCAAGGAAGCAACTACTTTTCACCGTCTATTTTATTTTCTTCTTCTTATGAACTTTATAGTCATTTATATGTCGCCTTTCAAAAGTTTAAATCTGAATTTGTGATGTGCAAGGTAGATTGTATCTAGTAAAGGCATTATGACAGTAATTCTTTTTTTTTTTATTTAACATAACTGAGTGAAAATGTACATTCACTTGTAAATTTACATGCCCCCCTATATGCAGCTTCCACTGCTCTCCCTGTCCGGTGACTGCACACTATTCCTCTCTGCTCCATACATGTCTCATCCTCCCAACAACCTCCTTTCCCCTCCTCTCCGTCCACTCCCCTTCCTCCAGCCAGAGGTCAGCAAGATGATATCGTATAGATATATAGAACCATAAGGTGCTTCCAACATATGGTTACTCTGCATTGCCAAGTCCATTCCATTCCTGTATGACAGTAATTCTGTCTACATTAGAGAATGAGTGAAAAACCAAGACATGGCCTTCGGTTCACATTGTGGCTGGTGGTGCCATCATGTTAATCCAGACTCACAGCACCTAATGCACAGATCCACAGGGTTTCCACTGGCTGATTTTCAGAAGTCAATTACCAGTCCTTTCTTCCTAGTCTATCTTAATCTGGAAGCTCTCTTGTAACCTGTTCAGCACCATCACGACAAGCCCCCACTGGCAGAAGGCTGGGAGCTGATTATGAGTTGCGTTGGCCAGGAATTGAACCAGGTCTCCCACGAGGAAGGCAAGAGTTCTATCACTGTGGCTGTCATTCGGTTCACATTAAAACAAAGAAAAAAGCCCAAACCCAATGCTGTTGAGTCAGTTCTGACTCATAGGGACTCTATAGGACAGAGTAGGGTTTCCAAGGAGCAGCTGGTGGATTTTAACCACTGACCTTTTGTTTAGCAGCTGAACTCCTAACCATTGCTCCACCAGGGTTTTCAGTTCACATTGGATCACCTAAAATTGTTTTTAAGTGTTTCTCTGAAGCCTGTGCTGGTAATACTTACAAAATGTTTTGCTATTGCCAAGCCAAGTTTTGCTATTGACTTGTTACTGTTATTTACCGGGGGGCGGGGGGTGGGGTGGGGGGAGGGGAGCCCTGGTTACATTGCATTTAGGTTTTTGCTTGTTCATTGGTTTGTTCATGGTTTGGGGGATAGCTCTTTAGCCCACCTCCGTTATGGTTGCCCCAGTGGAAGTTTGCCGAGCAGTAATTCCTTAGCAGTCCTGCTATTGTCCTTAGAAATCTCTACCCTGATTTTTCTATTTCTCTTCCACTGAAAAGCCAGCAGTACTCTACAATTTTGTTGTTTCTCCTGTTTGATTAAACACAGACAATCATGTTGAAACTTCCCAGGAACTGTGACTTCTATGGCATGTCTAGCTTTGTAAACCATGTAAAATAGTTAACACTTCTCTTTAAAATATCATTGTCTGGGGTATGATGCCATATAAGAACCATCCTGTATCAGCCAGCTTCCCAAAGAATATGCTGCCTTTTTTTTTCTTTTTGCATAATGGGATTATTTCTGGAAATGGCTCTTTTGGCCCAAGATTTGCTACCCCCTCAAAACACATTTGGGTACTTTAAGCATTTTTCAGTGTGCTTTGCAATCATTTTCATTCATTATCCACTCAGTTGTTCCATTATTATGCTCTGATATGCATAGACATTCGGCTACACAGTGGGTAAGAGGTAGACAGAGGACTGAGAACCCCAGGACAGAGACCCAAAGCCCAGTTTGGTCTCTGCTTCGATAAATTCCATTTGGACAGCTCATTGTTTTTCTTTGATGTGTAGGGTCTAATTGCGTCTCTCTAAACAGAAGGCTGTATTGGTGGGAGCTTGCGAGCCATGTACCCTTTCCTGAATTAAAAAACTGAACATCGTTAACAGTTTCTTTTCCACAGAGAACCATGCTGTAAGTGTGGTACAAAAATATTATTCTTGACTGCCCAGTTTTGCCAAAGCTAGCCCTTAATTTATCTCATGACCTCGCAATAGCCTCTCCTGGCTGACTGGCCGAAAAACTTGATTATTTTGTAATATGATCTTAGTGGGGATTCCAGCCGTGCTTCCCTGCTCGTGGGCAGCAGAACGTGGCAGCATGCCTGCTCACTTGCCTGAGCCACTGTGATCAGATTACGCCTTCTCAGCGTTTCTCGCATTGGCTGCCTGCAAAGTTCTGAGAGAAGCTTGAATTGAGCCCACTTGGGTTTTACAGCCCTAAATGAAGCAGAACAGGCGATCTCAGGCAGCTCGTAGAGTTGCGCTCATCTACAGCTGCTGTCAGTAGGGTTGGAAGGTCACGGCACACTGAGATTCAATATCTTTAATATAAAAAAGTGAACCTGCTTGTGTCACACAATTTCCAGAAAGCACTTCTTCAACTTTGAAGTTATTTTTAGAGCTATCAGCTGGGTTTTCACTTGGGGATTTTAGCCATTTCCATAACACAATAAAAAAATTTACTCTGTTGTGTTGTTAACAGTGACTCATCACAGGTCATCATAATTAGCTAGGCACCTTTCTTTCCATATTAGCCTTTCAGCCACATGATTACAGGCGATATTTGTCAACATGGTTATGGGATAACTTGACTGCAGAAGGAGCACAGTATCTAACTTGGCACTGTGATGACATTGAGAGTTCAAAACCCATGGCACCTTTCTTTATCCAACAAAGAATTTTCTAAGCACCAAGACTGTGTGTGACCAGAAATGCTGGGGTCAGGCTCGTGGCTTTCAGCCCGCACAGAGCTTTACACTTTAGGCTGGAAAATAAAAGATCTGAAGAGTGAATTTATTTTGAAGATTTTTAAAATACATTTATTTGAATAACTCCAAATTTTTGTAAATGTGAGCCAGAAAAACAAGAGTTTGAAAGGACTTTGGAATTCATGTAACATTGTCCCCTACCTCACACAGGGAAGAATGTCCTCTATGGTTTTTGCTCATGTAAGTGAAAAAATACTCAACTTATGTTTCATTCTTCAAAAATGAAGAAATTGTGATTGTGGGTTAAGAGGGAGTCTAAAATCCAGCCAAAGTTCAATTAAAACTGTTTTGTTTGCTGACATTATCATTCATACGTTCAGTGGACCAGCAAGAAAGCTTGGGAAATTAAGCATAAACAATGTGGTGCCAGTTTGCTTTAAAATCCCTAATATATGTTTTGTAAACAGAGCTTATAAAACTTAGTACTCTACTAATTAAATAACAAGAAAGATTTTATGAATACATGAAAAGCCAGAATTTAAAATGCCTTCAGGGGAACAGGTGCTGTAATGACATCACTGTGTGTCACGCCGCTTTTTTTTAACTTGATACTTGTATTTGGTCATAATGGAAAGAAATTGATTCCAAATGTGTTTTCTTGACCTCCTTCTCCATTCATGTTAGTGCCTAACCTTAAATGATGTTTCTACAATCTCAGTTGTATTTACAGTAATTATATGCATAATGTAGCATATTATTGTCTGGACTTCCTGTTTAATCAGTACAGAGCTTCTTACAAGTGCAGCTGAAAAGGGCAAACAAAATTAAAGCTTTATATACCAAAACAAGTTTGATTTGCTAAGCTCCCAGCATTCCAAAGTACACAAATTTGTTCCACTAAGTTTTCCGATGGCTTGCAGATGGGCAATGATTAATCAGAGAGCTAACTGTGAAGTAGTTTGCAATTAAACTGGAAAGCTCTGAAGCATGCTAATTGAATCAGAAAATTAGAGACACTGAACAGTAATTGGCTATTTCTCATGCAGCAGGTGCCAGGCCACTCATCTGTGGAACAAGGTATTTAAGGCACATTAGCACTAGTAAAAATACTTCTTGATATGGAACAGTTAGATTTTCTGCTCATTTTCACCATGGATGTCAAAACATACAGCTGTGCTAGCTGGTACTTGCAATTCATGTTTGAAGAATTTAAGTTAGGTAAACATATGGGAGAGAAGTACTGGGCAACCTCTTTAAGTACACAGGAAACATTTTAGCAGTGAAACTGAAAATGAAGGGCTGAGGTTTTGTTTTTCAACTCAATCACTTTTGCTTCCTTATTGTACAAATTTAGAAGTTGAATTTTCCGTTCAGTGTTAGTTTAAAGCAACAACAGTATAAATCTAGTACTGCTGTGAGCTTAGTAGATACATAAAGCCAATTCATATCATGTCTCAGCATGAGTTTATATCTTCTAATTAGTACCCCCGTTTTATAGAGTGAGCACATGCTATGAAAGTTTGTTTGCCGTGCCAACAGGGACCAGGACATGTAGTTTTTCTTCAGTGGGGTGATCTGCAGTAAGATCGGGAACAACAGTAGCCTAACCAGTGGGTAATCAGGCAAGAATGGGATTTAATAAGTTCAATTGTATAGATTTTTTTTTTAAATAATCATTTTCATATTATCAAGGGTGGGGCATATGACTTCTGTTTCATGTTGCTTTAATTAGAGTTAAGTATTGTTACTGGAAAGTGAAAACTACAAATGAAAAAACTATATACAGTAAATTATACTGTGTTGGGAAGCAGAATATTACAATATTCACATGTTAATCATATTACTTAACAAATGACTGCAGAAAATAGTGAGTTAGGACCAAGAGACATAAATTATAAATTATAAATTGTAAACAGTGCATAGGGGATATGTTGTAACTGTGTCTCATTTACACGAAGGCAGGGAGTTGTCTCTACACAAATAATGTCCCTTCATTAAGTTTCAATGTCTCCTTTATAATGTTTTATTAAGAACACTTGGCAGCATGTTACCAAAGAGGTTTTAAGTGGAACACACGCTAGTTTTCTAAAAGTGCAACACACTACAGAAAGACACTATGTTCTGTCTCCAAGCTGTGCACGTATTTACTTAATGTAAAAGTACCTCTTTGGCAGGCATTCTTCCCCACCCCCAATGAACCATGTGCGTTTTGCATTCTTTACTTTGAAAGCAGTTCTGAAACATTTACATGATCAATGTCTTTTGCTTCAGGGATAAAGTTTGCTCTCCATGGACAAGTGAGAACATATTGATCATCTTATTCTATTTGCTATTTCTAAATTCAATATACCTCTTTAGTCGATAAGCGAGATCGAGAGCATATTCTTTTTTGTGTGTGCCTGCTTGTAGCTTGTTCTCAAGATCCAAGATACATTTTTGATTAATCACGAATGCTCTGAGGTCATGGGGAGCAAATGTGTTTGTGGAGTGTCAGCTGATGCTGTCAGATAAATGTCTTAAGCTTAGCGAGGGTTCATGCCCCAGCTTTAGGCTGTGCCAAATGTCTCCCCTTGTTGAGGAAGATAACAGCTACACTGGAGGCGACTGAGCTGTTTGTTCACCGAAAGGGCTGACCTTGCCATATGGGGCTACAGTCAGGTAGAAGAAAGAGTGTAGATGTTTTCATTGAAATTTTACAAATTCAAATTTTTCGTTTGATTCAGATGGCCTTGGTATCCACTAACTTGCATTCCAGGCCTGCGTTTATTCTGATTATAACTTCATCTCTCAAGTGTTTCCAATTAGACTCCTTAGGATGAATAATTGGTCCAGTATTGTTCCTGCTGTATTCTGGGAGTATTTTGGCACTACTAGTGTGTTATTAAAATACTGCAGAGTGCATGAAAATGTTTATTAGGGTAAAAGGATACATTTACATTTCCGTCCAGGTATGAGTAAGTTCAAGTTATTCTTACTTTGCTTGTTTTTCAAATCTGCAGAATAAAAATACTGTCTGAGCAAGAGATGTCACTCGTGTTAATGACCCTTGTCCATGTTCCCTCTTATCTTCAGAGGACTCGTTTAATCACACTTACCCCCACTTACAGTAATTTGTCTTCTTTTACTAGACAGAGTCTATAAATAGGAAATAATGACAACCCTAAACTAACACCTGGAGAATGCCTTGTACCAAGGCTTGCTCTGTTTTTGAGACTGAAGGCCATGGGGTTGATCATATGGTGGCGGTATAAATAAGCAAACTCTCTGTGGGCCGTTTATGGGCATTTCTTGCAGAATGCCTTCCTTTTAAGGAAAAAAAATAAAATAGCTTTATTCCATTTTACCCTAGTTTGTTCCTTTCTCCAAAGAAGCTGGTCTACTTTTCTTTCCTCTCAAGAAGTTCATGCTGCCATGGGTAAATCATTGGTGCTAATTAGACACAATAATGCTGCTAAAAAAGAGAGAGAGAGAACACATCTCTCATGAACTCCTACCAGAGCTCTTGGAAATGAGACATTTTAAATATTTTATGCTGAACACAAAATATCTTGAGGAAATGGTTTTATATTCTGTATTCCAAAGCAAAGCCATCAGTGTCAATGAACAGTACTGCTTAAAATCAGCCCATTTAAAATTACTTTCTTTAAAACTGTCTCACACTTGAAATGTGGGCTCTGCTGGTTACATGTAAAAATATAAAATGACAGAGAAAAATGTGATGGAACTAGAAGGAAATAAGAGATTTGTATTAAATTTGAGAACCTTCCTTGCATCCAGTAATATTAGCAATATGTTGAATTTCGTTGTCTAGAGGGCATTGTGTCTCGTAGGAACTGGTACTAGTGAACACAATGAAGTTTGGTTTGTTGGGCGGGTTTGGGTTCATTTCTGCAGTAGCTAAGGTTATAAATAGATCACAGAAATGAAAGAGACTGGAATAACTTTCATGGTCAAGCATTAAGTTTCTATTTATATAATTAAAAGATTTAGATCATATGGTAACTTCCTATTATTTGTCTAAATTATTTAAAGATTAATAATAATACCCATATCACACTTGTAAGTCATGATTTAAATATGGATGAGATTTTTTTTAATCTGTTTTCTTTATATTTAAGTACAGTTTAGTCCTGAGTTGAATTTTACAGTTACTATTAAGTATTTCTTTACCAATGATCCATAGTTGTTTTTTCTTCTTTTCTTTGTTGTCTTAAGAAATAATCTTCTTATGTACTAGAATATCACTAATGTATACAACATTTCTATCACTCATTTTTTAACAGACTGCTGGCCAAATATGGTTAACCCTTCAGTTCATCCTCTTTTTTCCCATCATTTCAAAATACTGAATATTGTCATAACCAAGCCAGATCCAAGAAAGGACTCTGAATTTTTTTATATTATGTAAATCAATATATTGTGTTATGTAGAAGACACTTAATATTGTTACAGCTGATAGAGATGCAAATATTTAGATGAGGAGATAATTCTCAACAGAATTTAGACCCACCTATAGAAACAGATAGTAAAGTTAAACGCACCATTTGCCAAGACGCAGTCGTTTCTTACTCAAAGTTATGATCTCCTTTAGCAGTATTTGATACCTGTTCTAGTCATCTAGTGCTGCTGTAACAGAAATACCACAAAGTGGATGGCTCTAAAAAGAGAAATGTTTATTCTTTAACACAGCCCGGTAGGCTACTAGTCCATATTCAGGATGTCTACTCCTGGGGAAGTCTTTCCCTCTGTTGGCTCTGGAGGGAAGTCCTTGTGTTCCAACAATCTTTGTTCAGTGAGTATCTTGGCACAGGAACCTTAGGTCTGAAGGACATTCTGTACTCCAGATGCTGCTTTCTTGATGGTATGAGGTTCCCAGCTCTCTGCTCCCCTTTCCGTTTATCTCTTGTAAAATAAAAGGATAAAAGGAGGTGCAAGCCACACTCCAGGGAAACTCCCTTACCAAGGGTGTTGCAGTCCCATCCCAGTCCCCTTTTAATTTAATCATCCTATCTATTAGCCACAGGCAGAGATTAGGATTTATAGCATAAGAAAATCAGAAAACACTGGGAATGATGGCCCAGCCAAATGGCTATACATGTTTTAGGGGGGACACAGTTCAATCCATGACACTACTGTACTTACTGATTCTTTCTATTGAGATAAATAAGCTTTGCTATATCTGTAATATTTATGTATAATATATAATATTTTACTTTCTTCCTTTTCCAAGCTAATCCTGTTTTTCCTCCCATTTTAAATTTAAATCACCTGTTTTAGGTACCAACCAATCGGTCAAAAAAATAAATGACTTATTGTATTAAAGTATTTTTTTCCCTGAGCTTTGAGCCTTTTATTCAGTCTAAAAGCTTATTTGAAAAATTGAAAAATCACCTCAAAAATTCTAGAAACTATTCCATGTTCAAAAAACTGTATCAATCAAATGATATCTTCGTTTTCCTGTTAGAGTTATAAATCCTATTTACTATAATAAAATCTTGGGAAAAGTTTTGATTATACGTAAAAGTTTTTTGAAGGTGTGAATCCTCAGCTCTTCTTATTATGCCATGTAGAACAAATTCTCAGGTAACATCGTAAAGCTAGTTTTGTTCATGTTATCGTCCAAAATGACTTTTTTATATTAGATTTTTCTCTGCATTCTTTTTTGTCTGATAATTTCTTCTTTATCTTTATTCTCCTGTAGAAAAATTCTGATGTTGATGACTCGTTATATTCATTGTATTCCATGCTTTTTAGTTTATTACAAAACTGATGGTGAAATGGTTGTTGACAGTTATTACCCAGTAACAATTGATACAGTGCTAATGATGACAGTCTATCTTTATTTTCTTAGAACTGATTTGGTTTCTTCAGGACTATGGGTGGTTCGAAATTACCAGTGCCTCGTTGGATAAAATCTATGCAAAATATCTTTCTTTAAGGATTTATAATGCTTCCCATGCTAATGAGGAAAACGGTTCATCATTTTCAAGTGTATAATCAGTATCAGTATTTTGCATATCACAATGGAAGTCTTGAAACAGTGGCATCCGGAAGGTCCTGTGAGGAGCCAAACCAATCTATTGCAAGAAAATTTCCTCTTGTAAAACTCTTCTACAGAAACCAAAGTGAGAAAAATAAATATTTAGGGAATTATTTTAAATAATACAACTAAAATGAAAGTAATTAAAACTTTTCAACGTTGTATTCAATCACCATTGCATTATTATACAAAAACAGAAGACTGACTATGGTCTGTCCCTTTCTAAACTCATAATTTTTTCATAATCAGAAATATTTAAGAAATGTTATATTTATAATTTTCTGCTAATCTTTAGACATAATTCAATACAACATAAAGAATGAAATTATGCTTTTAGTTGTTTCTGTGTGAATATCCATTTTGTAGGAGTTCAAATCTTTTCTTTCTAGACTTAGAAGAGGAGGGCATAGGCAGGATAAAAGATGACTCATAGATTCTTGACTTGAGTAATTTACTGAGATCAGAAAATTTAGGAGAAAAATTGGTTTGGGAGGGAAAATCGAAAGTATAGTGTTGCCGTGTACCCACACTCTCTTTTTATCCTTAAACATTTATCCTAGGAGGTATTCTGGAGATGAGGGTTCAAGAAATTAAAAACAGCAAATGCCTGACTTTATATTTTGTTTACTAGTACACTGAATTAGTTATCTAGTGCTGCTATAACAGAAATATCACAGGTGGACAACTTCAACAAACAGAAGTTTATTCTTTCACAGTTTAGGAAGCTAGAAGTATGAAATCAGGGCACCAGCCCCAGGGAAAGGCTTTTTCTTTCTGTTGGCTCAGGGGAAAGGTCCTTGTCACCATTATTCCCCTGCTCCAGGAGCTTCTCAGCACAGGGGCCCAGGGCCCAAGGATGCTGTCCACTCCTGGCACTTCTTCCATGGTGGTAGGAGGACCCTCTCATCTCTCTAAATTCTTTTATATTTCAAAAATAATTAACTCAAGATATAATCTAACTCTGTGCATTGAGTCCTGCCTCATTCATGTAACTACCTCTAATCCTTGCCTTATAAACATCATAAAGATTAGGGTTTACAACACAAAACAGTCACATCAAATCACAAAATGGTAGACAATCACACAGTACTGGGAATCACAGCCTAGCCAAGGTGATACACATTTTTGGGAGGGGTGCACACAGTGCAATCTACAGTATACGTTAAACTCCTCTTGTGAACTAGAAGTTATTTAACTAGAATGTATACATGTAACAACAGTATGTGTGTTCGGGGTATAAAACTTCCTGCTGACCAACATGAGCCTTATACATCCCCCAGCCTTAGCCACTTCTGACTATTGTTTTTATTGCAAAGCATACAAATCAACAGTTTAACACCTTGCCACTGTAAGAGGAAGATTTTTTGAGAGTCCTAACATGGCAAGGAACATGTAACTTGAAAAACAAGTTCTTTTTCCCTTTATTCTCCGTTGAAGAATTTTAATAACACTTTATTAAGAATCCACAGAATAATGTTGCCTTACAAATTTAGAAACTTTGTTTTAGACCTTTTATTTCTTTCTTTTTCTTTTTAAAGTAAATAGGTTGCTTTTGCAAACAGGTTTTCTCTAGTTAGCCCTATCTGAACTTGTAAAAAGTGCCTCTTACTCTGCTTTATTAATTAGTGGAGAGAAGATATGTTCCCATATGTTAGCTAGATCTTCCCACTCCCAGAATGATAGCTTTATCACTACAGTGGTGTGGTACAGTGGTCTGAAGCTTTATCACTACAGTGGTATGGTACAATGGTCTGAAGCTTTATCACTACAGTGGTATGGTACAGTGGTCTGAAGCATTATCACTATGTTGGTGTGGTACAGTGGTCTGAAGCAGTGCCTTTCAATCGTTTGGGTTTCATCACCGGCAAAAAGGCAGTGCTTCCTCATGACAGTTTTGTGCTTAGTGCTCTATTTGTTCACAACTCTAAGGAGCAAGGTTGTCTGTTTTGGCAGATCACTTTTTATTTATTTTTTATCCATTGGGCAATATGCCAGTAGTAGGGAAAACCTGAATTGGGAAGAGATATTTTGGTGTTTTCTTTTAAAAATACAAATTGAGATGACTTTTAATGTGACATTCCCATCAACTTAATATAGATACTTCAGAAAGTATTAGTGTTACCAAAATCATTATGCAAACATTTAAGGATCAAAAATTCCTGTGTAATTATCCGCTTGGCTTTGTGAACATCAGTTTATAGGCCGATCTAGTTTCCTCATGGCAGATCGACAGAACATGGTGGATTGAGTAGATAGATGTGATGTCTGCATTATATATTGGCTCTAGGATAGCTATCCATTGTCTCTTTCATGGTCTGCTGATCAATAAGGAGGGAACTGAATGAATGATAAGACAAGGAAAGAAGACTTTGATAGGAAGCTGTTCTTACTAAAGTGTTGTTAAGATACAAACATATAGTGAGCTGAAGTTGGTGGTTGTGTGCTCTAGGTCTATATGTTTATGCTGTCTTTGTTTCTAAAGCTCAGAAGAATGATTAAATGTTTTTTTTATTTTGGAGAGCTGCTGAATTTTTCTTTCTCATGCTACTTTTTAATAATAATAAAGAGCTTATGTGTTTCCATTACCAAAAATAAAAGCAGCAGCACCTTAAGCCTGCTGTGGAAACATTAATAGAAAAAGGGGTTTTGAGATTGACATTATTCATCTAAGATTTTATAGAATTTAAGTATGCAATCTTGAGCATTCTGACTCAGTCATGCTCTGCTTCTCCTTTGCCATATGAACTTGATCTCTTTGATGTCACCAAAAGTGACTTTGGAGGCTGTCATATCTAGTAGTAACACAATTCACCTTTAAGTTTTCCAGAGCTTTGATAAGAATCTAACTATAAATTGGCTCAGTAGTCCAGTGAAT
This sequence comes from Heterohyrax brucei, assembly GCA_028571685.1. Taxonomy (NCBI): domain Eukaryota; kingdom Metazoa; phylum Chordata; class Mammalia; order Hyracoidea; family Procaviidae; genus Heterohyrax; species Heterohyrax brucei. Next base: position 100,343,077 of record CM053141.1, on the reverse strand, counting down.
ATCAGTAACTAAATTATGGCATGAATTTCAAAATTGTGTTCTTCAGAGTACTCAACAAGTAGGCATTTATTAAAAATATTCTGAATGGGTAATGCTGTCTTAGTTCCAGTAAAAGGTTGTAAGTATACAGAAATTATATGTACTTAAATTTTAGAAATGGCAGCATAGAGTTTAGGGAAAATACTAATTTTTACTTTGAAAACTGCTAAGTAGCCAGAAGATGGGAAAATGAATGGGGTAATTGAAAAAAGAGGTATGGCAAAAACATAGTTTCTGTCTTCCACGTGGAAGACAACTGAAGAAAACGGTAATAGAAGCAGTTGAAAGGATTTAAAAAATCAAACTATAAAAGGTAGACGTATTTAAGGAGTATCAAAGGTCTGTTCACGGCCAGATTTTTGGTATATGCAGTTCATCACCAAGAACTGATACAACTGGAGACTTAAAAGCCTGTGAGCTGCTCTCTGAGATACTCTACTTGGTCTCACCCCTTCAGGAACGCGAGATAATGGAGAAAACTAAAGACATAAGAGAAAGATTAGCCCAGGGGACTGGTGGGCCGCAACTACTAAGCCCTGCTCGCCGTCCCCCCCCCATTGAGTCCATTACAGCTAAATGGGGCCCAGCAACGCCACTGACTGCTCCAACAGAGATCATGATAGAGGGGCCCAGGCCGAGCTGGTGAAGAAAACGTAGAATAAAACTCAAATTCACAAAAAAATGATCAGACTTACTGGCCTGACAGAGACTAGAGAAACCCCAAGAGTGGCCCCCAGAAACCATTTTTAGCTCAGTAATAAAGTCACTCCTGAGACTCACCCTCCAGCCAAAGATTAGGCAGACCCATAAAACAAAATGAGGGCATACCAGCCCGGGTGCAAGGACTGAAAGTCAGAAAGAGACAGGAAAACTGGCAATAGAGAATGCAAGGTCTGGGCAGAAGGGGGAGTACTGACATGCTGTGGGATTCTGAAGCAACGTCATAAAACAGTATGTCTGCTGTTACTGATAATCTAGTTTACTCTGTAAACCTTCATCTAAAGTTCAGTTAAAAAAGTTAAAAACAAAAACAAAAACCTGTATGACTTAGTCCTGTAATTGTTATTGTTTGGGGCAGTTTCTCAGAGTATGAACTGTGGTATGGAGGGTATGCATCTTTTTCTAGAATCAAAAGGGAAAAAATTAAAATTTCCTTTTATGAATCCTCAAATTATATGAGATTTCATATATTTACAACTTATAGATGAAATTTAATTTTAAGATTTTGGTCTACCATTGTTGAGAGTCCCTGTAATCTAACACAGCTGCATTTACTAATGGTCTTCTGTATCTCAGTACCACCCCAAAATTAGGACTTTAAGAGAAAGATTCTTGAACACTGAGTTTTGAACTAAATCGGAAGTCAGGAGATACGCATGTTGGGCAGGAGAGTGGGTATCCTAGGGGGCAAATGAAAGGCACACACAGAAAGTTGTGAGGGACAATATGGGAATAAAAATCAATTTTACTGGTCTGGTGATGACCTGTTGTTAGTGAAAAGGTTAAAAAGATCATTTTTAGAATGGATTTTTAATGCTAATTTAATAGCAAATCTGTTTTCCTCTGTAAAATGAGCCGGACAGGTATTGCTCACTTCATGATCCTATAATAAGTCTATAGCAATGTGTTGATAAATTTGTAGAATGTGACCAAGAACTGAAGGAGTCTGGGTTGTAGAAAAATACAGTGTGTACATTAAGTCATATTAACATTATTAACAGATGTGTATGTATTTTTTTGTTTGTTTGTTTTCTGGAATCATAGTGTGAAATGTGTACCTAGTTTTTCATGAACAAGACTTTATGTTTTTCAATCACTGTGATTGATTTCTCATTATCAAAGTAGTCAATGCACTTCCCATGTGTCATTCGTGTGAAATAACTGTGTGTACTCTGAATAAAATCTACATGTGAAGAAGTCTGCATTTTATTAAAATGAAGGTTGAAGTCTTTAAAGATACTCACCCAGGTATCTTGTGTAATCTTCTATCAGGATTGTATCTCCGTTTCATTTTGTATGACACTACCTGTTTTGAATAGAATAAAGACTCATTGTCACTGTCAGGCCTGTCTTCACACTAAATATTCATCTCCTCCTTTGTGGTTGCCATTTTTATCAGGCACTCAGAACAGCTTCCCTGTACTGATCTGCCATTTTCCTGCAAATCACTGTTTCACTTGTGTGATTTCTAGTGAGACAAGCTTAGACCTGGCTGCTTTTCTTTCAGTAACAGAGAAAAGAAACGTCTCTGGTGCCTATGCTGCAGAGAAAGTTGATTCATGTGTAAATTATCATTTGGCCTTTATTTGCTTGGCCCATGGAGAGTACACATGAGATAAAAGGCTCGGTGGGTCAGGGCTCAGTACATGCAGGTTTCACGGTGACGGCATTAGGATTGTTGTCAAGATTCTCAGGCACACTGTGATGTCTTATCATTATTTATTTGCAGGTTTCTGTGTAAAATAAACTCTTAACTCAAAGATGCTTCCATATCAATAGAACACCACATACCTGGCCCTTGTTTACGGTTTATCAGCTCATATTTTAAATAATAAAAACTGCTTTGGATGGTCTTGATGTGAGAACTAGTGACTTTATGTTTCGCTGTCAGTGTTTCTATATTTGGTCTAGTTCCTCTTTATTCTCCACTGTGTTTTGGTTCCTTCAAAGTTGGTTTTTGTCCAGGTTTGTGGTGAACCATGGGTAATACCTTACTGACATATCTTATTAATCAAGGTAGATATACAATGCTGTTTAGGGTATGTGTAGCAGCAGCTACATACTGTGCAGAAATAAAATATTTATAGAAGCTGCAAAATCTGTTATCTGTGACTCAGCTGATTTTCATTTAAGTCAAATTAACATTATGGACTCATTAACTATGAAGAGGAGAAAATAAAGGTTTAATGTTTTTGATAAATGTTCTCAGCTCTCTAGGTATAATAGCTAAATTTGAATTTGTAAGGTAATTTATTGTTTATATACCTGACACTAAGAAATGCATTTTAAAATCCTAAAATGATATGAAGCTTTCAGCCTGTTTTTATTGTTAAGGTCTTAAGATATCTGCCCTGAAGTTAAAATTGATATGTCTATTTCTACAACTGATACTTATTTATTCATTTATTAATTCATTCATTTGTAGAATTCATATTGATTGCTACATTAGGAGGAACCTTGGTGTCTCAGTGGTTAAGCACTCACTAACAGAAAGATCAGCAGTTCTAACCTATTAGCATTACAGTCAGTGTTGTTTTTTCAAGTGTGATAGGAACGAAAAAAATCGCAAGAAAATGTATTTCGTTATACCTACCTTACTAAATTGATGCTTATGAGACCACTGTAGATTTATGACCTCCTTGATAAGCTTTCCTCTTATAGGAAAACTAAATAAGGTATAAATAATATAATTAGTATTATAAAATACTGCTTTCATTTCTCAGAAAAGTTTTGTTGTTGTTGTTTTTTACCATTGAAAAATTACGTCTGGAAGCAAATTCCTTATACTTGGCCAAAAAAGACATAATTCTTCATTGGAACTGTTCATATTCAATTAGGAAAATAGCCTAGTATTTGTTTAGGGCATATTTGTGATTACCTATGTATAAATAGGTAATATAATAGGTAATATAAATGAATAGTAAATGACCTCCTTCCTTCTCCTCTCACTCTCTTCTCCACCTCCTGCCACTGAAGCCCAGCTGAGATCTAGAACTTGCACCATGTTGTCATGAATGCTTTTGGACAAGTCTTTCTCTGCATGGTCCGTCCCAGCCTTCTTTTATATTCTAGATGGAACGAGGTAGAGATGTGTATGTATTGAACATAAGCTTTCTTCTCCCTTCACCAATTAAAATAGCTTCTTTTCTCATTTTCTCCTAACTTTCAGTCTCAACTCACTGTAGACTGAAGTAGTTCACTGAGTTTAGTGCAAGTAGAAAAGGAAAAACCAGGCAGGAAAACCAACCCCTTCAGGGATGGGAAAAGCTAACACAGCTACCTTACCCTCAGTCCCAAATAGTAACTTCCCATGAAAGTTTATATTTCTAACTTCTAAAAATAGTCTGACACAGATAAGCTTAATCATATTTTCTCTGTTTGATGGACTGCAGTTGTTTATATGTTGGTTTTCTCCAGGAGAGAGGCTAAAGAGAGCATAGTTGAGGAAGGGAGTGGAGATGAGCTGTCAGAATCAGAGCCAAGCCAAGCCAAGCCAAGCCAAGCCAAGCCAAGTGCTAGAGAGCAGGGTAAAAATAAAAAGATAAAGTTCTGGAAGAATGAACCTGCTTAGTCGTTTCTCATATCTACTCATTGATGCATCCAGGAAACTGGAGGAGAGGGACAACTGCATCCAGATTGTCATCTGAGTGCTCCTGACCCAAAATTGTGAGAGAAGTCATGAAATTCTGTTTGTACTTTCGTGTAATTGCTGTCTTATTTAAGACAGTTACTGAGGTACATATAAATATATTTCATGTATGTGTGCATGGGACACAGCATGTAAGTGTAACCTCTGAGTATAAGTATCAGCAGTTGCAACAATTTTCCTAAGAATATATCTTATGCATCTGTGTTGAACTATGCATACTATAATTATGACAATTAAAGAAATTTAAAGGTAGCAAGCAGATGTTTTCATCTATAATTTATTTATCCTGGTAGCTGAAGTCCGTACAGTTTCTCCTTTTTAGCTTACTTTTATCCATGAGAGCACAACCTATTTTAATTAAGCCCTCTTGTCTACGTGGAGCAGAGACCCACTTAGCTAACTCGACTCCTAATACTTGAAATGAATTTATGGTTTGTCTTCTGAAGAAGAGTCCTGTGGAAATTACGTAACAGCTCTATACTGAAATTTTAATTTAAGCATTTAGACTTTGTAATGTTGATCTAATGTAAAATGAATCCAGTACAGGTTATTGTAAAGGTGCTCATGGTCTTGTAATTAGAAAATTAATGAAAATTAATACTGCGTTAGGAACTAGCTACTCTTGGCATTTGTCTGTTATGAAGCACATTGTATTTCTCTAATCTCTGTCTCTCTTTAATATACAATTTTATTTTGTTGTTGAGAATACAAAGCAAAATACATACCAACTCAGTAGTTTCTACATATACTATTTAGTGACAGTGATTACATTGTCACTTCTTTTTCTGAGTTGTTCCTCCCCTGTTACCATAAATTCACTGCCCCCAAAGTACTTATTCAATCTTTCAAGTTGCTATTTTCAATCTGATCCCACATAAAAAGTTCTTAAAAGAACATAACACTCAAGGCAGGTGTTTTTTACTAGTTGCTGTAAAATATGTTTTGATTTTAGGTGATGTTTTTGTTTTAAGGTTTAAAGATTATCTCAAGACAGTAGTTTCAGGTGTTCATCCAAGCTTCATGGCTCCAAGAAGTCTGGAGTCTCTGAGAATTTGACATTCTGTTCTGCATTTCCCCTTTTGATCAGGATTCATCTATGGAATCTAATCAAAATGTTCAGTAATGGTAACTTGGCACCATCCAGTTCTTCTGGTCTCATGACACAGGAGGCAGCTGTTCATGGTGGTAATTAGCCATGTATTCCATATTCTCCTCTTTTTCCTGCCTCTGCTTCATCTGTTGGTCCAGATTAATAGACACCAGTTAAGTGCCTGGGATGACTGCTTGCAGATATTTAAGACCCCAAGCACTGTATGTCAAACTAGAAAATAGAACAGAGACACTAAGCATCTTACTAGGCCAGTTACCTGAGATGTCCCATGCAACCATTACCCTAAACCCCAAAAGCAAGAAATCAGATCCCATGAGGTTCTGTTTTTCTCCTTGTCTCCTCCTTTCCTTAACCAGCTTCTTCCACATACTCTTTCTGCCCATTCAGAACTTAGCACACGCATGAGAAAGACCTTCAGGTCTCCTCAGTTCTCACTTTGCTTCATGACTTTCTAGATGCAGTTCCCCACCAGTCTCTTGGTTGTTTCCATTCAAATTCTAAGGAAACTGTTAGTCTTTAAAAAAAAAAAAAAATCATCTATTTGCTGCAGACCATAGGTGATAGTCTTATAAATTGGCAGCACTCATGTTAGTGCACATCCCTGGCTCAGTCCACTGTGAGAGCTGCACAGTTGTTTGATACCAAACGTGGTCCCTTAATGCATCCTTTGAAACAGAGCTGTGTGTAATGTTGTTTCATCAGAAGAGGTGTTTGTTGAACAGGTGTTGTGATTGACACTTCTGGATATAATTTGTCTTTAAACAGATCACTGTAGTTATGTAACTTGGAATGCCAGTCTATTAGCAGGACCCATTCCTTATGTGTCACTTTTTCAGGGACAACCAAGACAAGATTCTGTATGTGCTTCTGCTGACTACTACAACATACACTATTCATAGCACCATAAAACTCATTAAGGTTACTGCCATTGCTTGTTTAATATCTCTCTTTTACTATAAACTCTATAAGATCTCAAAGAAACTATTCCCAAGACTAGTAGCCCACATGAACCATGGCCTTGTCTAACCTAAGACGTGAAGAACTAGATAGTTCCCTGCTACTACTATGACCATTCTGACCAGGAACACAATAAAACACCCTGGATAGAGTGCGAGAAGATTGTAGAATGAAACTCGAATTCCTAAAAAGAGAGAGGCTAGACCTACTGGATCAGTAGAGACTAGAGGAACTCCCGAGACTATGCCCTAAGATCCCTCTGAACTTATAATTTAATCTATTTCTGCCAGTGACCTTTCAGCCAAATAAATAGAATGGCTTGTAAGTAGTATCACCCCTGAGTAATGTGCTCCCTTAAACTGTTAACTATAGGAGACCAAATGGTCAAGGTTTACCCAAAAGCAAAGGTAAGGAGGAGAGGGGGATGCTAAACTGGAGGAAACAAAACAAATGAAATGGAAATAATAAGAATGCTGATATGTTGTAAAAATTGTAATCAGTGACATGGAACAATTTTTACAAAAATTGTTAAAAAGGAAACCTCGTTTATTCAGTAAGCTTTCACCTAAAACCAGTAAAATGTTATTTTTAAAAAATCTTCCAATCTGTGAAAAGAGGTGTCTTAGCTCACCATTGTGTATCTCCTGTGCCCAACACAATGCCTAGCTTATAATTAGTGTCCAAACTTTTGTTATTTAATTAATAAATGCCTTAAACCTATAGGAACCCACTGTTTTAAAATTACAAGTTTAGTAATCTTCCTGGAAGTCTGTATTTGTGACAGTGGCATCATCAGTACGTATCACACAAGCTAAAACACTCTGACTTCTCCCTCTCTCCAACACTGTGTTTTGTTGGCTCGTTCTCTTTTACCTGTTGGTTCCTTTTCACTTCCACTGCTGCCACCCTAGTCCAGGTCCTCTTCACCTCCACCTAACTGACCTCACTGTTGCCAGTCTCTCCCTTCTGTTACATTCTACACATCCTTCTTAAAAAGCTGCTTTCACGCCTTTTTCCCTGTGTGAAAAATGACTCCACTGACTCCCCTCCTGTCTGAAGAATGAAATCCAAACTCTGAAGTCCTTTGCTGTCTGAATCCTACTAAATCATTAGTTAGGGTTTCTCTTACTGCTTTCTATGAGCTCTTTTACTCTGTCCAAACAAGTCTAAGGCTATTCTCCAAATGCATTGAGCATTTCTGTCCACTCCTTTGGTCACTTATTGCTTCCTTAGTACTTAACTTTTACTACTCTTCGTTCAAAACCCTCCAGTTTCACTTTCTTCATCAAGTTTTCCCCACTGCCCAGTCCTGAGTAGTCACTCCTAAATTCTAACCTGAGAGAACTTATCTCTGAGTTCAGCTACCCCTTAACATGTGTTACCTGACAATATTATTTAGCTTTGTATGTATGCACTGTGATGAAGAGTTTGAACTACAATCAGAGACCCTTGGTTCAAGTACTGTCTCCGCAAGTTGCCATATGAGTAACTAAGCAAATCACTTAACCCCTGTAAACCTTACTTATGTCATCTGTATAAAATGGGGCAGCAATAGCACCTACAGAGGATTGTGAGAATCCAATGTAGTGATGTATCTGAAGCATAATGAACATTCAGTAAATATTTTCTGTGAAATTATTTGTTCATCATTGACTAATCAGCTGTTTTAAGTACCTATTATGTGCTAGACAGCAAGCTAAATATCCACTGCCATCGAGTCATGTCCCACTTATAGCAGCCCTACAGGTCAGAGTAGAACTGCCCCGCAGAGATTCCAAGGAGTCCCTGGCAGATTTGAACTGCCGACCTTTTGAGTAGCAGAGGTAGCACTTAACGCAAGCTAAATAGTAACATAGAAAAGAGTTAAGATGTGTGTTAGTAAGGAAGTCACCTCTATCCTGTCTTTAACTTAGCCCTTCGCAATCTCATTCCTTTGATCTGTACATTTTTACTGAATATGTGCTCCTTCAAAAACTCTGTGCCAGACACAAGTAATTCTAGGGAGGCATAATATAAAGTCCATGACTTTCAAGACCGTTATCACTAAATCCCCTGCTGGTCTGCTTTGCACACTGTAAAGATCTCAATGACATGTTTATTGGCATCAGTGAGCATGGCAGTGATGGTGAAGACTCTGGAGCACCGCAATTTCCAGCCTCACTTTAGAGCTGTTAACTTTCTTTGGCTTCCTCCTTTCTTCATTTTCCACTGAATGAATGCCAGATAGACTTTTTTTTCAATTTTTTTCTGTATGATCAAGATTTAGATAATGTCTGCTTCTTTTGGTCGCTGAACATCCCCGAAACTCAGTTTCATGCTTCAGTGAGAAGATATTATGGTACTGCCAATGGAAACCACTTCACATTTGGGCCACATCATAATGTCTACGTGGCTCGGCTTCAAGTTTCAGCAGAAATTCTGGTTCCTGCACATTTGCTGTCAAAAACCACTTTGTAGGAGCCAAACTGTGGACTCCTTCCAAGTGTTAGGCACTATTAGAAGTACCATTAAAGTACTGCAGAGTTTGAAAAGATTATGAAAATTCTGGTTTTTTTAAACATACTGTGTTCTCTGATACGTCCATTAAATTTTAATAATTCCTCTATTTTAGTGGTGAGACTAAAAGTGATTGACATTTTCTCATTATTACTTGGCATCATGAGTTTTACATACAAGTTGGAGCTTCTGCAATAATTTTATACTCTTTTGCACAACAGTAAATATACAGAACTATTCTGCTTTTCAAATGTAACTGTGAAATAAAACTTCAGGAAGACATAATTGTTTTTATTTATGTTATGCATTTTAGTCCTCGCCCACGCCCTTTCCTGTTTGCTTCCTGTGGTCAGCCTGCAGAAAATAAATCACATAAGATAGAAAACTTAAAACAAAGATAAAGATAACTGGCCGTGAACCTGGAATCTGATAGTCATATTAATTATTCAGCATAAAATTTATCTCTGAGCTTCTTTACAGTTGAGACAAGAAAATAAAAATAAAAAGGAAATAACACCTGGTGATATCTTCCTCACTAGAAAGTAAAAGCATATGAACTCATCTTAAGGGATATTTTTCTTGCAGCAGATAACCAAGAGAAACTGACATATTTGCTTGTAAATAAATATTTGTGAAATTATTTGTTTACTGCCTGTTTCCCCCATTAGAGTGTAAGTCCCTTGGAAGACAGTGAGCATGTCTGTCTCATTAACCGCCGTAACCCCAGCTCCTGGAATTGATTGGCTGAAATGAAATTACATGGATTGTTTTTCAAGAAACACTGGCTAGCGTAGTGGACCATTTCTCCCACTGAAATATTATATAAAACACAGATAACACTCTCTTTATTGTTAATGATTGTACCAACAATCCATAAAAACCTGTCGTACAACATAAATCATGACTGAGAGATAAGACTTACATAGAAGTACACACTTATTTTTATTACTGTAACTTGTTAAAGAAGGAAAAATCTTGAAAGTGGGTAACTTAAATGTGCCTTCAGCTCATCTCTTAAGTATCTCACCCACATTTTTGGTGGGAGCTGAATACTAGAGAATTCAAGGCTAAGACCTCTGATGAGAATCTGAAGTGGCCGTATTTTGTCTTGTGGGCTGAGACAGATCCCAGACAAGCTCATGGCATAGTTGGCATTCCACTGTGGACACAAAGCAGCCCAACCTGTGTTACAAGCCAGTGGAAGGAAGTCTATTCAGCCTTCACTGAGAAAGAAGTTCTGGGTGTCCTTGTAATTGTCTTATGTATGTTATTAAAAGCATTCATTACTAAAAATCTATCAAAATATAAGACATGTTGTTTTAAAAAGAAAGTGTCCATTATGTGGCAGTTTTTAACAGGTTTCTCTATTAGTTGATTGTGCTCAGGGTGTAGTATATTAGGCATGGTCTGTCCACTAAATCAGAAAGGCTGAGATGCAATGTCATTTTCCTTGTAGGCAGAATTTGTGTATCTAAATATAAATTTTCATGCAACATTAAAATTTTATTTTAATGTCTTTTATCATATAGTACAATCTATAATAAAGCCAATTTGTCTTAGGTTGCCTCCAAAAGACCTTAGTTTTATAATGTCTTCAAGGATGAGACCTGTGTCTTCTGTTTATTTATATAGTCACTGCCTAGTGTCTAGAATATGCAAGGCTCTCAGGAAATGTTTGGCATAAAGTGAACCGAACTCTTTTTAAGGTTATCACATACCATGTATCCTTCAGAAGAGCATTCTGCTTAGACTACCAAAGTACAGGTTTTTATTTAATATCTGTCAGTGAGATGGAAAAACCCTAGTGGTGTAGTGATTAAGTGCCGTGAGTGCTAACCAAAGGTTCAGATCCACCAGGCACTCCTTGGAAACAAAATGGGGCAGGTCTATTCTGTCTTCTGGGGACACTGTGAGTTGGAATCAGCTCAACGGCAATAGGTGTGGGCTGTTTTTTTTTTTTTTTCTGGAATTGAGAAGTAGTTATCGTATCCATTTTACTGTGTTTTTTTTTTGTTGATTACTGAGGAGTATAGAACACATCATGAAAGATTCAGTGTGACATGTCTAGGAAAAAGGCAGGGGTACCTGACAGAACTTACTATCCAGTTTCCTTCATAGATAGCTGGGAGCCTAATGTATTGCTCTTGCCAACACCAAGTCTGTCTCCGTTTTCACATGTCTCACACAGTCTTTCAGAGATTAGTGGCAGACTACCAGCAAGTTCAAAGATGCACTAAATTGGTTGAGAGTTGACTACTATTACCTGTGGTTTAATAGAAGCCACATTTTCTCTGGTATTGATAGTGCATTCATCCATCTTACCTCAGAACTACAGATACTGTAGGGTGTTAACATACCCTTGTATACATTTTTAAGTCTTTTCTCTGGCATATAGAAGTCACACTTTTTACATATCCATAGTTCACACTTACTAAGATATAAAGTATGCAAGTAGTAGGGAGGTAACCCGGGGGTCTAGGGATGTGACATAAACCAGTGATAAGATGTCGACGATTCCTTCCCTTAAGCTCTGTTTAACAAACTTACAGCCCTAGTAACTCCTTATTGGAACATGGTAGTCCCCTAAAATTAAGTATTTACCCTATAAGTGATTGTACGAGGGCCTAAAGCTGCATGTCATAGAACAAATGTCAAATCTGTGATACAGTTTTTGGAGTACTTTTGGTCCGTCTTTGGGGAAAAAAACATCTGTAGAGTATTGCATTTGTGTTTGTTTTAAAATCTAAAATGTGGTAAAAATTAAAATAAAGCACAATGTGTTAATTCTTTGTCTTACCAAACTTTTCAAAAATAAATGTGACTAGCATATGAATGGAAACCCTGGTAGCATAGTCAGTTAAGTGCTACAGCTTCTAACCTAAAGGTTGGCAGTTCAAATCCACCAGACACTCCTCGGAAACTCTACAGGGCAGTTCTACCCTGTCCTGCAGGTTCACCGTGAGTCAGAATTGACTCATCGGCAGTGGGTTTGAGTTTATGAATTCTTAAAATTAATTCAGTGGAATGTCCTAGCTCTTTTCAGTGAGGGTTCTTAGTGGTACAAAAGCTATGAAATAGTATTGAATTCAGTTTTTATTCCAGTACAGTTAAAGCTACGTGTCCTGTGTTTCCAGAAGCTCTTAAGAATCAAATTTTTGTGTGATCATTTTACTCAAATAATTAGATTACTGAGAGTAACAGGCTTATCAGCTGACTAAAAGCACAATGTCCATTAGCTCATCATTTTTAACACTAGGAAGTTAATGCCTGTGTTTTTGAAAAGTATTTAAAGAATTTTTTATTTGTTTTTCTAATGGTGTGTTCTTTTCTCTAGAAAACAAAAAACTTGAAGCTAAGTATCTCAAAATGTGTTTCATTTTTAATTCACATCAGCATTTATTGAGCTCCCACTATTTCAGAAGATTTACAATCAGTCAGTCTATAAATATTTATTGCGTGCCTACGGTGTGTCGGTCACTGAAATAGACCCTGGAATAGGCTATGCCAGTAAATAAAGCCAAGTTTCTGCCCTGATGAAGCTTACATTTTAGTCAAAGGGTGTAGACCACAGGCACATAAGCCAAGAAGCAAGCTTGTAAGTAAGTAAATGGAAGATTATTTCAGATACTTGTACATGTTATGAAGAACCTTTAAGAGGGTAATGGTGTGGAGAGTAACTAGGACAGGAGGGAAGGGGTGGTGAGTCTCCTGTAGCTAAGGATTTCCTGTTTGGGCTCTTCATTTGTTCCAGGCTTGACAGCAACTAACCACCAAAATGGTCCTGCTACTGCTCCTAGCTGTCACTTTACTGAGACACAGCATGTTCTCTTTCTGCAGAAGAGCAGTATATTACTGGATTATTTTCCCCAGTAGAAACCATGGAAATACACTAGTGCAAGCAAATGTCTTCCCCACCCCTGTGCATGGATAACTTGTTTTGAAAGTTAAGCTGGTAATAGAAAAGATTTGAGGCTTTGTGGCTGAGAAAAGGAGGTTTTGTGGAGAAAAAAACTAACCACATGTGAGATTAACTAGGCAAAATCTCTTTTTGGCAGTCTTATCTATCATCTAATGGAATTTTTCATTAAGCCAAAAAGAGACTAGCAATAATGAAACAATGCTGACTCTAAATGTAACCTCTCTAAACTTTGAAATGTGGTAGCCTGTTCTTTCAAAGAATATGTAAGAAACTGATCACTTTCCAATGTCAAAGGTACATGTAAACTGATATTACAGCTTCTGTGGAAAATTTCTCATGCCTAGGTGTTTTTATACCTATGAGGCCTCTGAAATTTCAAGGGAAAAGAATACTTAAAGACATAAAGTGTACATGTATGTATATATGTGTGTATGTATATTTAAATTTGTAAATATAAACTAAAACAATGAACTATTAGATAACACATCAGAATTCCAAAAGACAGTTGACTTATTGTGAACTACTCGTGGTATGGAAACCCAGATGGTATAGCGGTTAAGTGCTATGATTTAATCAAAAGGTTGGCAGTTCAAATCCACTAGGGACTCCTTGAAACTATATGGAGCAGTTCTACTCTGTCCTGTAGGGTTGCTATAAGTCAGAATGACTTGACACAACAGGTTTGATTTTTTTTTTTAATTCATAGTTTAGTATTTTTTGAATTATTTTCAATTATATATATATATACACACATATACGTAGTGTATGTATATGTATGTTTGTGTTTGTATTTTCATAGGCTAGACACTGACTTTAAGAACGTAACTACATACTCCTAGGTTCTGTTTACCCATACCCAAATCCATTACCATCGACACAGTTCCCGTTCACAGTGACACTATAGGACAGAATAGAACTGCCCCTTAGGGTTTCTAAGGAGTGGCTGAGCGGATGATGCCGTCCAACTGCTGACATTCTGGTCTGCAGCCAAGTACTTCACTTTTGCCTCTAAGGAGCATTCTGTTCCACCTCAGGTGCTGTGCTAGTACATTAATTCTAATCCTCATAACCCGGCTGAGTAGGTATAATCTGTATCTTGTGAATGAGGAAATTGAGATTCAAGAATTGAGTAAATTACCTGAGACTACTGAGCTAATAAGTGGTGGAGGTAAGGTAGATACCCCTTTCAATTAGTCCATCCACCCAAAAAATATAAATGAGACCAGAATCAGGTGTTTGTGCGTGGCCTTCTGTCCATTAGGATTCCTAGCTGCAAGCAGTAGGAACTCCTTTTGACTTAAGCAGAAAAGGAATGGATTAGAAGAATATCTGATGGTCAAAGAAGCACGTGAGCACTGCGTGGCCTGGGAAACAGGAACCTAGGCGAGGCAGGCCAGGAGACACTGTCCAGGCAGGACTCAGGGCCTCCACAGGTTGGGCACAGCCAGTGCTGTTTGTTCCTGTCGTGAGGTGAGATCTGTTCACATCTCCCCTTTATTTCCTTCAGAGTTGTATCTTGTCTTTCATTTTCTGTTCAAGACTCAGAGTTCAGGGTAGCAGAGTCTACGTCAGGTTTCCGCACTGAGGCTGCCAAGGGTTGAGGAGAGGAGGATCATCCAGTTAAGCTTCCACGGGGGATGCAGCACCCTGCCTCCCGCTAGGACTTGGTGACATTTACCAGTCCCTGGAATGTTATATGCTGGTCAGTGAGGGAAAAAAATCATAGACACTAGATAGAGTTTGAAGGTGACACACCACTAAGGACTTAAATATTTAAAAAATAATCACTGAACGTCATGACGAAAGGGAATGGTAAAGCATAAAGCATTCCTTTACTGGCATATTAAACTATAAAGCTGTCCTGTAAGTTAATTCAAGTGTGTGTGCATGTCTGTGTGTGTGTTTGTGTGTGTAGGATTAACTAAAATACAATAATCCCACACGTCTGAAACCAGCAATATTTCTATTGGATTGATGCTTTCACATATAGCATTGCATAGAATCCTCAGACTAATCATGCTAAATAGCTACTATTATCTCCACTTTATACATGAAGCTCAGGAGTATAATTGGCGCAGAATCAGCAAATTTTGTAACTAGACCTCCAACCCAGAGATTCTGCCCACACAGCCAGTGTTCTTTGCTCTACGTTACAGCTACAAATACGTATTTTGAAGAGGAACCAACACAGAAGAGTAGCCAGAGAGGTGACAGAATTGTGAGTCGGAAGCTATGGCTAACATTTCTTCAGAAAGTAATCTGCGATGTCCTTTACCAACAGAAGGCTGCAAGAATAGGAGCAAAAAAAAAAAAGTTCTCAAATTCAGTCAGAAAACCAGTCAAATGATCTATAAAAGGGAAGTTTCTAAACTACAAAGTGGTTATGATAAAAATTTCATGGCATGTCAAGGCAGAACTGGATAACTAAGAAATGTAGGAGCTTTATGCCTAGAGTATTTCAGTAATTTTTTGAATAAGCAGACATTAACAGTCTAATGGATAGTTGAGGCAGGTCATAAATGTTGGGAGCCGTGATCATGCTAACAACAATAAGGACAACATGATAGAAGTATAATGATATCAAAGAGAGAAAAACGGTTTTGTTTTGTTTTAATGTGATGTTCCCACAAGTAAGCATTCCACAGTAGGAAGAACATTTCTTTGACCTGTATAGAGTTGCTGTGAGTCAAAATCGACTCAGTGGCAGGCATTTTCTTGTCGTTGTTGTTGAGAAAGAAAGCAGGGACACAAAGAAGGGAAGATATTTCAAGCTAAAGAAATGAAGAGTTATAGAAACCATAGTTAAGGCTTCCTCAGCACTCACCGTGATGGGTGGTGTGGTGTTAATGACTGTGAATGAACATAAAAAGAGCCAAAGTTGCCCTGTAGGTGGCACTCCTCCAATCTCACCTCTTAAACAAAGCCCTTCCTCCTTTTTCAAGCAGAACTATGTATCAGGCACTGTATTTGTGCTTAACAGACATCAACTTTAATTCCTGTTACAATCCTTGCACTGTAAGTACTATCATTAGCCCTATTTTTACATATTAAAAAATGATTAAAGGGTTTGCACTCTTGAGCAGGTGCATGAAAAAAAAATTGCGTAAGGTTAAAGCATTTTACACTTAAGGAAACTAGCACTGAGAAATAAGTCACCGAAGCAGTATTTGAGAGCTGTTGCGGCACTGTGGTTAAGTGTTGGGCTGCTGAACAAAAGGTCAGCCATTGGAATCCACCAGTCGTTCCTTGGAAAGGTTGTAAGGCTGTTCTAGTCTATCCTGTAGTGTCACTGTGAGTCAGAATCAACTCAGTGGCAATGGGTTTGGTTTGGGTTTTTTGTTTGTTTGTTTGTTTCCTTTTGGATTACACAATGTTTGTATTCTCACTTTAGTTTTCTTTTTTTTTTTTATGCTGCTACAATTTAGTTGTTTATGTCTTCATTACCTCTTGATTAAAATTTCCCCAAAATACATTTTGTATCATAAAAATCCACAGAACTTCCCCAAGAGAAAACTCATTGGTCAGATCTTTAGGAGACCTCCTTTCAGTGAGTCACTTTAGCACATTAGAGCTTCTGAGAAAACTTGCAGTAAGGAGTTTTTCTAAACAGTATTTGACACAGAACCTTGCATTACCAGCTGTTGACATCCTGCAGAGCCAGTGATCCATGGAAGAAACTTTGGTAAAGGTTGGCCTGTTGAGTAAATTAACCAGAAAGTGCCATCTTCACTGCAGATAGACACAGAATACTATACAGTTAGAAATGTCCAGTTGATCTGATGTTTTTCTCAATGTACTCCCTGAATCTCCTAAAGATTCTCCAGTGTAATGTTTTTTTCCCAACTTGGGCAAAAGCTGATATCATAATAAAGGATACAGGAACATAGATACATGTTTTCATATGAGATTAGTACTCAAATAATTGAATTTTTATGTTTTTAAAATTATTACCCTAAATGTTAAAAATTCATTTAAATCAGTGATTTTTAAACCAGTATAAGCATTTCAACTTGCAAGAGAGGCCATAACAGGGCTATTTTCTTCCTATTTCCTTATCCAATACTGGAGAAAGTTGAAGCAGATTAATTCCTTTAGCCTACCAGACCAGAATTCTTCAGCTACTTGTATAAAATGTCTTTGAATGAGGACGTTTTGACATCAGACTGTATTGTAACTTCGAGTACTTTCTGAATCAACTCAGATAAAAAATATGCTCTGTTAGTCCCCTTTTATTCTCAGAACACATTGAGTACATTGCTGTTTTTGTTACTTCATTGTCATATATTTTTTTAAAATGTCATGGAGTTAAAATTATTATTATATGCCCATTAGTTCTGCTGCTTTGGGGTGTAATGACTCATATTGCTAGTCTATATAATAAAAAAGGTTGATGAATTTTTACTGGACTGTCCTTTTGGGACTATAATTTTTAACATTCTCTGGAAGCTTTGCCAATCTTTTAGTAACAACGTGCTCTTTTACTGCTTTATCGTTGACAAGTTCATGAAGTACCAGAACTGTCTATTACCTGTATGTGTTGGACATAATGCCATATTGATCTGACAACTTCTTTACAAGTCACCAAGGATGCATATTAGAATGTCACTATTTTATAAACAAATAAGATGATTTTGTGATGCTATAAGCTTTAAAATATCTGGTTTCTGTAATTTAGTAGATGACCCCATCTTTTTCAATCAGATAGAGTCACCCAATACAATTTGGTTATTATACGTAACATTCTTTTGCTAGATGTTACATCATTGAAAATTATAAAGAAAAAAAAGGCTGGTATAAGCCAGTTCGCTCAGTTGGTAGTACTTGCAGAAGGTTTGAGCAATGGGTAGTCCAGTTTTTTTAAACAGAGATGAAAAGTATGTCCTAGGGAGTTAAGTTTTAGTCAGTGATCTGAATTAAATATAATATTTGGATATATAGTATGTATACTTTTTATTTCAGTTTGTTTCTGTTTTCTTTTTTTTTTTTTTTTAGGTAAATTATAGTAAAATGATCAGATCCTCACTGTATAAATTGTTCTTTTAAAAAAGGTACATGTTCATGTAATCACACCCTAGTAAAAATACAGAATATTTCTAGCACCCTAAAAAATTCTTTCTTGCTTACTTCCAGTCAGTTCCCCTCCCTAAACCATCAAAGCAACCACTGCTTTAATTTCTACCACTGTAGATTAGTCTTGATTATTCTTATGTTTCATATAAATGGCATATAGAGCATGTACTTTTCTGTGTTTGGTTTATATCATGTAACAATAGTTTTGAGAATCATCCCAGTTGATATGTTTATCACTAATTAATGCTTTTTTATTACTGAGTAGTATCCTTTTTTGAATATTTCATAGTTTCTTTATCTTATCTTCTGTTATTGAACATTTGAGCCACTTCTGGGTTTAGGCTATTATGAATAAAGTTTCTATGAACATTCTTCTTTCTACACGTTCTGTGTAGACTTTTAATTTCTATTCACTAAGTAGCTAGTAGTCAGAGTGCTGGGTGGAAGGATAAATCTCTATGTCTAATTTTATTTAAAGCTGCCAAAGAGTTTTCAAAACTAATTGTACCACTTTGCACTCCTGAGCAACGTGTAAGAGACTTCTAGTTGCTCCAGAGCCTCACTATCACTTAACATTGTAGTCTTTTCAAGGTTAGTCATTCTGGCGGATGTCAAATGATTTCTCCTCTGGGGTTTTGTTTTTATTTCACCACTTTTGACTTTTTTACAGTACTATATTTTTCAAAACGTGAAATAATACTTTCCATGTAACATTTCCAGCTAATTACTCCAATTCAACTTTTAGAATGTTATTCTTTCTCCTTTTAAAAATGATGATGTATTAAACTAATGAAAATTATTAATTCCATTTTCCCATAAGTATTTTCAAGAAGATCCTCCCTTCCGTATTATTGTCCTGTCTGTTGTAAAATATATAGTTATCACAGTATTTACATATTCAGCATTTGTCACTTATACAAGTCATTGTAACCCATGACCTCGTTTAGGTTGTACAACCGTCACCAATATCCATTGCCATATTTTTCATCCTCATAAACAAATATATGATGTTAGACAGACGTCATATATTTCCCCTTTCCCTTTCCTTCCAGCCTGAGCTAATGAACTTGGACTCATTCGTATGTGTTTTTGTGAAGTGACTCTCAGTCCTTTGTGTTTTAATTGGGTTGCTTTATCTTTTTTGTATTGATTTGTAGCAGTTGTTTATATATTGTCGATACAAAACTCTTCTCAAATATATATGTTGTGTATTATCCCAGTCTGTGCTTTTTGGTGTTTTGTTTTGTTTTGTTGTTTCATTTTAATTGTATGAGAGAGGGTTTATTTTTTTCTTCTACATATTTAGATGTTTCAGCACCATTTCTTGAAAAGGGTTTTCTTTTTCCCATTTAATTGCCTTGAGACTTTTAATAAAAATCAGTAGATTATGTATATGTGACCCTACTTCTAGACTTGGTTCAGTTCTGTTATTCTATTTGTCTGTTCTAAAACAAATGCCACACTATCTTGATTGTTGTAATTTTATAATAAGTTTTAGAATCACAGTGTGAGCCCTCCAACTTTGTTCTTCTTCTGTATTGTTTTGGCTATTCTAGGTACTTTACTTTTCCTCATATATTTTGAAATCTTGACAGATGTTGAATCTATAAATTCTACTTTGCGTAAAACTAGTTTAACAACATTGAGGCTTACAGTCCATGAACATGGTATATGCCACCATTTAGTTAGGCTATCTTTAGCTTATCTCAGTAATACATGTTCAGAGTAGAGATTCTACACAACTTCTCAAAGTTTTTTAGTTATTGATACTAATGTGAGGTGCCCTGGTATCACAGCAGTTAAGCACTAATCTGCTAACCAGAAGATTGGCCATTTGAACCCACCAGCCACCACCTGGGAAAAAGATATGGCAGTCTTCTTCTGTGTGGTTTTCCAGCCTTGGAATCCTGTGGAGCAGTTCTGCCCTGTCCTATAGGGTTATTCTCAGTCAGAATTGACTCAGTGGCAGTGGGTTTTATTGTTTTTTTATGCTATTATAAATGGAATTTTTTAAGTATTTTATAATTGCTGTTATGCAAAAATAATTGATTTTTATGTGTTGATCTTTTATCTTGCAACCTTCCTAAATTCACTTATTAGTGATTAGATTAGTGATTAGTGATTAGATTCCTTAGACTTTTATGTGTAAATTTTTAGGTTGTCTGGGAAGAAAGAATTTTACTCCTTTCCCATTTTTCTGTTCATTATTTCTTTTCTCTTGCCTTATTGAACTGGCTAGTATCTTGTCTAATGCTAAATAAGAAATGATGATAGGATGGCCTTGACATATTCTTTGTATTAGGAAAAAAAGCAATCAATATCAATCAGTAGGTATGATTTTAGCCAAAGGATTCTCATAGATGATTATCACATTAAGGAAACTTCCTTCTATTCTAGTTTTTAGGGCTTTTTTTATTATAAATAAGTATTGATTTTTTTTTCAGATGCATTCTCTGTATGTATTGAGGTGATTGTATGCTTGTTCTCCTCCATTCTATTTAGTATGGAGAAGTACAGTGATTAATTTTTTATTTTTAAATCAACCATATGTTCCAGGGCTAAGCCCCATTTGGCATTTCAATTCCTGGGTAATTACCTTGAACTTGTTTCTAATTACTTCAGTTTTAAACTTTATTAAGGTGAGTTTTGGCTTTAGTTTTAGGGTGACCCTTAGTCCTGGAACATTATCTTTATTCTTAAGGAATGACCCTTTGGGGCCTCAGTGGAACATCCAAGGTGTTTACCAAGCTAATCTGATTTGGCAGAACTCAGACTCTGAGCTCTGTGTCTTTTGTGGAAAGTAATTCAGTGGAAACCCTGATGGCATAGTGGTTAAGTGCTACGTCTGCTAACCAAAAGGTCAGCAGTTCAAATCCGCCAAGCCCTCCTTGGAAACTCTATGAGGCAGGTCTACTCTGTCTATAGGGTCACTATGAGTCAGAGCTGATTCAACAGCAGTGGGTTTGGTTTTGTTTTTTGGTTTGTTTGTTTTTCATTTTTTGAGGAAAAGCACCCTTCTTTCACAGGCTTAGTCTACTCCAGTTTGTGCCTGCTTTGGGTTATTCTTCAGTGCCATCAAATAGTTACATTTTTCCACAGTGTATAACTGTTTTTAATGGGAGAGTTAACTTGACTACCACAACCTCAAGTATCTTTTTAAAAATACATTTATATTGAAATATACTTGCATTTTCCATTACAAAAATAATGTGTTGCAATAGACTTCATTTTTTAGAATAGTTTTATAGAAAAATTGTGCAAGAAGTACAGACTTCTCATTGACTCCCTTCCACCTCTCCCCGACATTGTTTCTGTTAACTTCTTGCGTTTTTCTGGTACATTTGGTATAGCTGATGAGCCAGCATCTGTCCAGAGTTTACCTGAGGATTCACTCTGTGTTTTGGAGTCCTATGGGTTTTGATAAATGCTTAGTGCCAAGTGTGTCCACCATTAAAGTATCATACAGAATAGTTTCATTACCCTAAAAATGCCCTGTGCTTCTACTGTTCATCCTACTGCTCACTTCTCAACTCACTTGCAACCACTGATCTTTTGTTTTCTCTTTGATCCTGCCTTTTCCAGAATGACAGATAGCTGAAATACATCTTACGTAGTTTTTTCAGACTGGCTCTTTTTCACAGTAGTGTGCATTTAATTTTTCTCTGTTAGTTTGTGGATGGATAGTTCATTTCTTATTATTGTTGAATTGTACAAATTCATACATCACTCTATCATATGGACATACTAGTGTTTGTTTATCCATTCTCATAGTAAAGTACATCTCAGTTGCTTCTAGTTTTTGGCAGTTGTGAATAAGCTGTCATAAACATTCATGTACAGGTTTTTATGTAGAGATACATTTCATCACACCTGGGTGAATAAATACTCAGGAGCATGACTGATGGATCAAATGCTCAGTTTATGTTTAGTTTTGTAAGAGAGTTCCAAAGTGGCTATACCATATTGCATTCTCTCCAGTGATAAATGACAATTCCTGTTGGTGCACATCCTCACCAGTATTTCGTGGTGTTGGTGTCTGGGATTTTAACAGGTGTGTGGAGCCCTGGTGACTCAGTGTTCGACCCTGGAACAAAGAGAAAACATTAATGGAAAAACTGGTGAAATCTAAATGAAGTCCAGAATTTGGCTATTAGTAATATACCAGTGTTGGCTTCTTAGTTTTGACAAACATGCTACAGTAATACAAGAGGAGAACATTAGGGAAAATGAAAACTGGGTAAGGAATATACGATAATTCCCTGTACTACCTTGGTAACTTTTCTGTAAGTCTAAAATTACTCCCAAATAAAAATATATACTTAAAGAAAATTGACAAGGCCTCGTTCTAAAATTTATGAAAGGCAAAGGACCTAGACTAGCTCAAATAATTAAAAAGAACAAGGTATTTAGAATATCTGATTTCATGGTTTATAAATGTACAGCAGAGCTCTGGTGGTGCAGTGGTTAAGTCCTATGGCTGCTAACCACAAGGTCAGCAGTTAGAATCCATCAGTTGCTCCTTGGAAACCCTGTGGGGTAGGTCTGCTGTGTCCTGTTGGGCCACTATCAGTTTGAATTGATTTGATGGAAATATCTTTGGATTTTTTTTTTTTTTGATAGATGTGGAGTGGTCTCATCATTTTAATTTGCAATTCCCTAATGGCACTTGGCAATGACATATGATGTTGAACATTTTTTCATATACTTACTTGCCATCTATGTATCTTCTTTGGTAAGGTTTCTGTTTATATCTTTGGTTCATTTTTCTATTGTTGAGTTTTAAGAGTTCTTTGTATATTGGATATAAATCCTTTATCAGATATGTGTAGCAGATGTTTTCTTTTAGTCCATAGCTTGCCTTTTCGTTCTCTTAACAGTGTCTCTTTCAGAACAATGGCTTTTCATTTTAATTTAATAAATTTTGTTAGAGTCCTCCCAACACACACACCTTTATGGACCATACTTTGGATGTTCTGTCTAAAAAGTCATTGCCAAATCCAAGGTCTCCTAGATTTTCTCTTATGTTATCTTCTAGAAGTTGTATAATTTTGCATCTTACATTTAGGTCCACAATCCCTTTTGAGTTAATTTTCTTGAAAGATGTAAGCTCTATGTCTAGATTTATTTTTTTGCATGTGAATGTCCTGTTCCTCCTGCACCCTTTGTTGAGAAGACTATACGTTGCTCCTTTGGTGAATGAAGATCAATTGACTGTATTGATGTGTTTCTCTTTCTAGGCTCTCTATTCTGTTGCATTGGTCTGTTTGTCCTTCCACCAGCACTACACTGTCTTGATCAGCATTGCTTTACAGTTAAATCTTACAGTCAGGTAATATTGGTCCTCTCACTCTGTTCTTACTCAGTATTGTGTCGAATTCTGGCTTTTTTCCTTTACGTGTGAAGTTTACAGTGAGTTTGTCAACACCTACAAAATAACTTGGCTAGGATTTGGGGATTGTGTTGAATCTGTAGATCAAACAAGGAATCACTGACATCTTAGTAATATTGTATCTTTATGAATATGAAATACCTTTCCATTTATCTAGATCATCTCTCTTTCATCAGAGTTTTATAATTTTCCTTACATAGATCTTGTACTTATTTTGATAGTTTGTTTTTTTTTAATTGTTTAGATTGGGGAGAAACTAATGTAAACAGTATTGTATTTTTAATTTCAATTTCCAGTTGTCCATTGTGTATATGTAGGAAAGCAATTGACTCTTGTATGTTAACCTTGTTATCCCACTACCGTGTTAAAATTGCTCATTAGTTCCAGGATGTTTTGTTTGTCAATTCTTAGGAATTTCCTGAAAAGACAGTCATATCATCTGCAAACAAGATGCAGTTATTGTTTTGTTTTGTTTTGTTTTTGTTTTTCTCCCTTCCTTCCCAATCCATATGCCTTTATTTTCTTCTCTGATTGTATTAGCTAATACTTCCAGTGTGGTGTTGAATAGGAGTGGTGAGAGCAGACATTCTTTGCTTGTTCCCACTTTTAGGGGTCAAGCATCTAGTTTCTCACCACTAGGTATAATGTTAGCTGTAGGGGTTTTGTACATGTTCTTTATCAATTTGAGAAAGATCTCCCTGTATTCCTAGTTTACTGAGAGTTTTTAGCATGAATGGATGTTGTGTTTTGTCAAATACATTTCTGTGTCTCAAATCATAGGATTTTTCTTCTTTAGCCTGTAGGTGTTATGAAATACATTAGTTTATTTGTAAATGTTGAACCAGCCTTACATTTCATATTAAAGCAGTGTGTTTTTATAAACCATAAAAATTAAATGTATAGGATGGAGAGGAGGGGAAAGGAGGCTGTTGGGAGGATGAGACATGTATGGAGCAGAGAGGAATAGTGTGCAGTCACCAGACAGGGAGAGCAGTGGAAGCTGCATATAGGTGGGCATGTAAATTTATACATGAATGTACATTTTCACTCAGTCATGTTAAATAAAAATTTCAAAAAAATTAAATGTATATTTATATGTAGAAAATGTATATCTATCTGAAAGGAAATGTTCCAAGTTATTAGCCATGTTATTTCTGAGTGGTAGGAATATTGGCAATTACTTTTTTCTTTTTACCTGTCTGTATTTGTAGTTTTTTCTACAATAGACAAGGATAAGAAATAAAGTCCTTTTTTGTTCTCCTGAGCAGTTGGTTTATTTATAATGACTCCTTGTAATAAAATGTGTTCATGCGTCTTTGATGTGGTTCATATTAGAATTTTAGGAGCTTAACTCTATCATCTTAGTAGTATATTTATATGGTAAGGAGTACTCTTTCTGCTTTCAGAGGTAGAGAAATGTAGACAAGTCAAAGTTAAATGGCTTATCCAGAATTTCAAGAATATTGACAAAGTAGCCAGAATTAGATCTTAGATGTTGAGTCCTTCAGTTCAGCTGCATACACTATTTCTAGCAATCAGCATCAATCAATGCAGTTAAGTGTACATTTTCTAATGGGTATGGGAGAAAATTATCATAGTTAAATATAAGCCTCAAATATTTTGGAAACTTTGCTTTAGTCACTGATTTCAGTCTTCTCTCCATCAGATCTCGTACTGGAACTGCTAGCAAGTAGCAAATCTGACTGACTGGGATTTTATTTCAGTTAACCGTACAAGGCCTAACAATTTAATATCAAGAAGGCATTCATTGAGATAGTCAGGAATTTCCTTCTCTTCTGGGTTGCAAACTTCTTTGTAAAAAGACAAGAACCACATTGACTCATATTTGTTTTAATCACAGGGCTTACAGAACTGTTTTTACCTAGTACTATGTAATAAGTATTTTAAATGAATTTTAGAAGAAAGACCTATCTGCTTGATTCACTATCTTTAAACAGTCCAGAAAACCTGAGATACATTCATATAGCGGTTTTGCCATTTCCCTTTTCCCTGTAGGACTTTATGTTGGGCTTTTTCTGAAACTGTGTTAGTTCTTTTTAGCCACTAAAATGCTGTGATGTAATAATTAGGAGATCCCTTTTTCAGGAACGTAAATGACCTCCTGCAGAACTGAAAGAAATAGTTCACTTTCCCCAGATCTCCATAGTGTAAGTAAGCTAGAATTGACACACTAGGAAATGTTAGTTTTCTAACTGAATAAATGACTTCCTTAAATTGTGTTCTGTAGACCACTGAAATAACAGAATGGATGCTTTCAGTATGTGCTTGAAGAGGAGACATAGGGCCATTTGGGGCTCCATTTCCTGCCGTTGTAGTGATCTTCCTTCACGAGGCTGATCACCTGTGGCTACTCTCCGCTCACCTGTCCCATCTCTGTGGCTTAGCAGAGAGCTAACAGCAGCGAGAGGAGCTGGGGAAGGAGAGGACTGGGAAAGACGGTTGCGGGAAGTAGAGAGATGGAGTAAGAAGACTGCGATCCTTAGAGTAAGAACAGTCAGCAAAGATTCCCCATTAGGCCTGTTTGACAAGTGTAGCATATTACCTTTGTATGGCAAGTACCTCTTAAATATTTCTCAGATAAATAATAGCATTTATGCGTCAAGGTTACAGATTATTTTTTAGGTATTTGCTCAGAAGAGTGAAATAACAGGGCCCAGGAGTAATAGAACTTGGGTCTAGGAGATAGCTTCAAACAATCTATCTGTCAGGAAGTTTGCAGTAAAAGGAAGGCAGTCTTCAAATATTTATTGAAACCTGAAAAAGATACAATGTTTTTATACCATTTTTGCCAAACTTATAGGTCAAATGAAGGAAAATGAATAGATATTTCTATCAACAGCTTCTCTTAAAATAGTTTAAATAAGAGTCCAAATATTATATAAATTATTGCCTAGTAGATACATAAACTTAGGTAGATATATTTTAGTGATATTCTTCTTTTTTTAATAAAATAATGTACTAAAGATATCGGAAAAATCAGCCCTACAATTAATGCTATCATTTTGAAGTTTCACATGGAGACTTAGCAAAACTGTCTTATAAACCTATTGCCATCCAGTCAGTTCTGACTCCTGTCAATCCTTTCGGACAGTGCAGCATTTACCATGGGGTTTACTGAACTCTTAATCAAAGGCACCAAATAAGTCTCTTAAAACCATATAGAAATGGATGATAATAAAAGGCAACAATTTTTAAAACTTAATAGTGTTCAACATATGATCCCAGATTGGATTCTGTACTGAAGACCAAAAAAACTCTTTAAACACAGCTGGCAATATTGTCATATTAATGGTAGAGTGAAAAGTATTGTATCAGTGTAGAGTTTTCTGAATTTGGTAACTGTACTTAGGAATTTCCTTGTTATTAAGGGATACATACTAAATGGCCTGATGTTTGCAATCTACTCTCAAATCGTTCAGAAAAAAATCGTTGTGTATATCCATTTATATGTATGTGTGTACACAGAATAAAAAAGTGACACAGCAACTATGGCAAAATGATTTTTAAAGCTGGTAAATCAGAGTAAAAGATACTCAGAATTTAGCAGTATTATCCTCAAAATATTTTATACATTTAAAATTATTTTAAACATAAATGTTAGCTTTAAAAAATACTTGTAGGTCCGTTTTCTTGGAACGTATTCAAGTAAGTTTTTCCACGTCTCCGCCTGATACATCGTAATTATATCATTATACATAATGTATCACTAAATTTTATGGTATTTTTAAAAAGAGAAACTTTGGAACTTGACATATGAACCAAAAGAAGATCTTTAAGTCTGAATTTCCTTGCAAAAATTAGGTGATTAAGCAAATGTGATGAACATAAAGAGAAATATAAAAGAATGTATGTTGACTGAGTAGAGCAATTTTATTAAGAATGACAGTTACAACTGAATTTTAATTCCAAATTTGTTTTAAAGAGAATTGCTCATGAAAATACCCATTTAAATTGTATGTATTTGCCACCATATGTAACACTGTAATGAAGCATCTGTCAGCATATCTGGAGGTTTTAAATCTGTGGAGTCTTGCTCAGGAGCCTAAAACTTCACCACTTAAAAGGTTTCACCAGAAGCCTTTTTCTTTTTTGGGAAGAGAGTTTGTTAAATAAGACACAAGTCACTGTGGCCATAGAGGTTGAGGGGTGTGAATCAGGTTCTTATTTCTCCCCCATGAAAGTCTAAAGTAGTTTTCATTTGGAAATTTAGCTTCCCTTTGAGATTATTTTGGTGACTTATAAGAAGTAATTTTCTTAGATCAAAGAGCTGCTGATACTTCAAAATGATGTATCTTATTTGCCTTACAAACATTTGGTAAGATTCAAGTATGTAACACTCTTTAAATATGTAATTAAGCATTGTGACTGATCACGAAACTGTTATAAACTCTGTGATATGCAGAACAAACTTTTAGTCACAGTGATGAATGTAACATCCACTTTCAGTAAAATCCTCTTCTAGAACTGCTTCTTTCTTTATAATTTGCAAGAGATTCACCTTTCTGAATAAGTTACATATTTCCTCTAGGAAAAGTTGGCCTGCTAGATTTGGTTCAAATAGTTCCAATACAGTTCTGAAATAAAGTATGAATTTGTATTGACTTTAGAGTAAATACAGTGTTTTGTCCTACATGGTTAAGTACAAGTTTAAAATTCAAATAAGAATTGTTCTCACACTTTGGGGTGGGGGGTACTTCCTCTAGCAATTGTCTGACATACCTAAAATTCAGTGCCCTGAAGGTACATCTGCCCAGATATTTAACATTTTCTCTTTCTCAGATCCAACTCGGAGGCACTTGGCTTGGCTTGGCTATTTCATTTTTAAAGATAAAAAACAAGATTTTCGCAGTTCAGCATATTTTCCTGAGACCCGCGTGCCACCCCTCTTAGTTTGGCTGTTCTTCCGTGTCACTCAGAGATGTGAGCTGCATAACAGCAAGTGTTGTCTTCTGTGCTAAAGGCAATAAGGAGCTCATTCTGCTGTCCTGGGGGAGATTATTCTGTTTAAAAAAATTCTGATCTGGACTCAGTACACAGAAACCTCATGTTTAGGAAATGACCTATTGATTGGCTATCTAAAGTTCTTGGAAGTGTTGACCTTGAGGCTCTTTTCTCTGATAGGTTTGCATTTGTAGCTTATCAAAGATTGTTATCTACTTACAGTCAGAGCAAATGCTCATCTCTTCCCACACTCCAGACAAATTCAAGGTGCTGGGTTTAGCCAAAAGATGATATAGATACAAAGAAAGAAATATGTGAATTTCTTAGAAGTATTGTGCTAACCTACAAAATTAATACTTTCTATATTACATTAACTGCTATATTTTTTGCAAATAATATACCCTCAAAAATAATGTGCCTGCTCATATTACACATGATGTAGCTCACTAACAAAAACAGCAAAGGGGCACTGTAATGCTCCTGTTACTTTCATGAAAGTATAATGTATCTGTGTTACATAATGATGGCACGGGTCATCACTTTATTTGGCAACTAAGTGTATACGGCTAACTACACTCAACCCTGTGCCATACCCAGCTTTGAACGCATACAGCCAGGTAAATGGAATTTCACAGCAGATTGTCATCTGGTTCTGTAAGATTAATGAGGAAATGAAGTGAAAAACAAAGGAAAGTCTACAGAAATTAAGTAGGCAATGCATTAAATGTTGTCTGCAACATACATACTGATTTTCTGTCTGTAAAAAAATTGTTTTCCATTTGGAGCTGTTCTTTTAGTGAACCATCCGTGTGTTCATATACCCTTCCCTGACCAGCAGTAGTTAATTCTGAACTTTCATGGACACTTCGGAGTGTTCCATCTACAGTTGTGATATATATATGGAAGATTTCCCTTATAAAATTAATTGAATCACTTACTATTTAAACCCATGATTCCCACGATTCAGTTAAGCTTCACAGCTCAGGGGAAAAAAATATATGAGAATGGAAAAACTATTTTGAATTTTACCACAATGTCCTAGGCAATACGGATAAAGGATAAACAAAACAAAGCCCCTCATTAAAAGGAGCTTATTTATTAGCTCCATAAATATTAGCTCCAGTGAATATTCTTATTTATTAGCCCTGTGAAAGTTCATGAAGCTTTCTAGACCTCAGGTTCTTCATCTGCAAAATAAAGATAATGATACATACTTTGTGAGATTCTTCTCAGGCTTAAATTAACTGGTGATACAACTATAGCGTATAAGAGGATGTATACGCTATATTGCAGGCACATAGGAAATTTTGTTCAATTAATTTTATATGCTTTTTCTTATTATTAATGGTAATAGTTCACAGGAGTGATATTGCAGCCAATGTTTTTTAAAATGGACTTGCTTAGTATTGAATTTTAAAAATTACTCTGTATTACAAGGACTATTTTTGGTAATTTTATGGCTAGGATAATCCTCGACTGAAAGCTTGACAGACATGCTCTCATGTAGTCTATTTATTCATAAAGACGAGTGGACCTAAGACTATCTTTTTTAAGAAAAGGTTGGACCTTCCTCTCCTAGGCATTTTCTTAGTCACCTCCTCCTTTGATTGATAGATTTGGGGGGACGGCAATCTTTTCATGAACACCTGGTCAAGCTCCATATTTTCCAAACTGGGTATTAAATAAGTTAGTACACCTCAAAATAGCAAAAAGAGTTATTCTCATCCAGATTTTTGCCAAAAAATATAACCTCAAACTTTCTGTTGTCAGTTCTTATTGAATGAAATTAATAATGAAATATGATTCCCTACAAAATATAGTTCATTATTCCTTTAGATACACTTGATTTTATCCCTTCAGCAAACCATGCCCTTGTGATTTACTTCTGAGTTCCTCTTTTATATAAGCCATCCTCTGCACTGAGGGTAACCAAAGAAAATCTGCTGCCTTCTAGTTGATTCTGACTCATAGCAACCCTGTAAGTCAGAGTAGAACTGCCCTATAGAGTTTCCAATGAGTGCATGGCAAATATGAACTGTTGACCTTTTGGTTAGCAGACATAGCACTTAACCACTACACCACCAGGGTTTCCCCCCAGCACTGAGGATACAAGCATAGAAAACAACTAGTTTCCACAATTAGTCTGCTTTTATCACCTTGATACAGCAAACTATAATCATTTATGTTTCTGTCTTTGCATTTGTCAGTAGGAA
Source organism: Heterohyrax brucei (assembly GCA_028571685.1). Taxonomy (NCBI): domain Eukaryota; kingdom Metazoa; phylum Chordata; class Mammalia; order Hyracoidea; family Procaviidae; genus Heterohyrax; species Heterohyrax brucei. The sequence goes on along the minus strand of CM053141.1, from coordinate 100,312,552 downwards.
ACTCAGAGTCAAATTTTTGGCCACTGTACAGGTCTTTTTATTATTCATCCTGTATTAATCTTATCCCTGCCTTTATCCTAATTTTCTACGCACTTGACTCATCTTCTCATTTCCTTTTATTCTGCTGTAATTACATCTGTCATATCAAATGCTTTTATGACTAAATGGTATGAAAAATAGCTAAAGAAACAACAAAAGTTGTTTATGCATCCTTACTTTACTCACGTGTCCTTATCTAATATGATAGTGTTACAGTTGTTACTACTAAACCGTTACAGAAGTGTACCTTTTCTTAAACAAAACGAAACCCAGTGCCATCAGGTTCATTCTGTCTCATGGTGACTCGATAGGAAAGAGAAGAACTGCCTTATAGGGTTTTCAAGGAGTAGATGGTGGGTTTGAGCTGCCAACTTTTTAGTTAGCAGCATCCGAGCTGTTAACTAGTGCACCACCTTTCTGAGCCTTCACTTTTAGAATTTATAAATATAATCTTATCCTGCTGAAATTGTCACATTATTACTACTTGGAGGGTGGTGGAAAGATGTCTGTCAGTTTGTTGTACTGCAGGGGCCTGTGTGTTGCTGTGATACTGAAAGCTATGCCACCAATATTTAAACACCAGCAGAGCTACCCATGGCTCACAGGTTTCAGCTGAGCTTCCAGACTAAGAGAGACTAAGGAGAGGAATTCAACAGTCTACTTCTAAAAAAAAATAGCCAGTGAAAATCTGATGAATAATAGGTGAAAACTGTCTGATACAGTGCAAGATGAGTCCTTCAGGTTGGCAAGTGCTCAAAATACAACTGGGGAAAAGCTGCTTCTTCAAATGAGAGTGGACCTTCATCACATGGATGGATCCAAGCTTTGGGGACTTTCATTTGCTAATACGCCATAATTCATAATGTGAAAAAAAATAGCCCCAAACATTCTTTAATAAACATGTATCAAGTGTGAATCTGGGAAAATTGGAAATCAGAAATGAAATGGAACACACAAGCATTGACATCCTAGGCTTACTGAGGTGAAATGGACTGCTAGTGGCCGTTTCCAATCTGAAACTAGCTTTTGAACACTGAGAAGCCAAAGAAGAAGGGGAAAAAATGATTAAATAAAAGAGCTCAAATATATTTCAGCAGATGAGTAGAGAAGACAGAGTAGTATAATAACATGTGCAAAGACCTGGAAGTAGAAAACCAAAAGGGAAGAACGTGGTCAGCATTTCTCAAGCTAAAAGAACTGAAGAAAGAAGTCAAGCCTTGAGTTTCAGTGTTGAAGGATCCTATAGGGAAAATATTAAATGGCATGGGAAGCATAAAATGAAGACGGAAGGAATATACAGGGTCACTATACCAAAAACAGGTGGTCAACATTCATCCGTTTCAGGAAGCAGCATATGATCAGGAACTGATGGTGTGGAAGGAAGAAGTCCAGCTGCACTGAAGGCATTAGAAAAAAACAAGACTGCAGGAATTGAAAGAATACCAACAGAGATGTTTCATTAAATGAATGGAGTGCTGTAAGTGTTCCTGCTTCTATGTCAGAGAATTTGGAAGACAGCTACCTGGCCAGCCATCTGTAGGAGATCCATATTTATACCTATTCCCAAGAAAAGTGACCCATCCAAATGCAGAAATCATTGAACAATATCATTAATATCATATGCAGTAAAATTTTGCTGAAGATGAATTTAAAAGTGACTGTTAGCAGTATATCAATAGGGAACTACCAGGAATTCAAGCTGGATTCAGAAGAGGACATGGAACCAGGGATATCATTGCTGGTGTCAGATGGATCTGGCTGAAAGCAGAGAATACCAGAAAAATGTTTACCTGTATATTATTGATGATGCAAAGGTATTTGTGTGGATCATAACAAATTATGGATAACATTGTGAAGAATGGGATTCCAGAACACTGAATTGTGCTCATGAGGAGCTTGTACATAGATCAAAAGGCAGTCATCCAAAAAGAACAAGAGGATGTGGCGTGGTTTAAATTCAGTAAAGCTATGTGTCAGGATTGCATCATTCCACCATGCCATTCGATGTTGAGCATATAATCCCAGATGCTGGACTATATGAAGAAAATCACAGCATTAGAACTGGAGGAAGACTCATTAACAACCTGTGTTATGCAGATGAAAGTTAAGAGAACTTGAAGCATTTACTGATAAAGATCAAAGACCAAGAGCTTTCAGTATGGATTACACCTCAACATAAATGAAATTAAAACCATCACAACTGATGGTTGTGATAAATGATAAATGGGGGACAGTTTGAAGTTGTCAAGGATTTCATTTTACTTGCATCCATACACAACACCAGTGGAAGCATCAGCCAAGAAATCAAAAGGCACACTGCATTAGGCAAATCTGCTGCAAAAGACCTCTTTGAGTGTTAAAAAGCAAAGGTATGACCTTGAAGACTAAATTGTTCATGATCCAAGCTATGGAATTTTCAGTCACCTCATATGCTGCAAAACCTAAAAGATGAATAAGGAAAACAGAAGAAGAATGAATGCCTTTGAACTGTGTTGGCAAAGAATACTGAATATACCATGGCCTGCCAAAGAAAACAAACAAATCTGTCTTGGGAGAAGTACAATCAGAATGTTCATTAGAAGCAAGGATGATGAGACTACATCTGACATAGTGGAACATGTTATCAGGAGGAATCGTTCCTTGGAGAAGGACATAATGCTTGGTAAAGGAGAGGGCCAGCGAACAGGAAGAAGACCCTCAACAGGATGGACTGACACAATGGCTGCAACAATGAGCTCAAGTGCAGCAATGATTGTGAGGCTGGTGCAAGACCAGGAAATGTTTAGTCCTGTTTTATGCGGTCTATGAGTCGGACCGAAACATTACTACTGGAATTCCTGAAGTATCTTTGTCGTGACACTTTGCATTTTCCTTCATTTAAAATTCATGTAGGAAGTTTTCCACAATCCTGTTTTTCTAGTAGTGGATAAAAAGTTTGGGTGCAAAGGCAATGAAATGACAACTCATGATATCTTCTTTTCAGTAGCCAGAATATCCCTTTTTTTCTGCATAAATTAGTCATCCCTTAGCTAGCCTTGTAAGTAGATTCACAAGTATTTCCCATCAGTATGATTTTTTGCTTAATTTTCTGTGAAATGTAAGTAAAATAATACATTCTATCTGCCTACTGTTGTTATCCAAAATATATATTTGAGATTCCTGGGAAATAACCCTCACCTGCTGCTGCTTTTAAAAGTTCCAAGTAGTAATTCTCACCCTGATTTTAAAATATTTAGAAGAACCTTCATGGCCCTATAATTAGAATTAGTATACAAAGCAGGTAAATGGGAATAACATGTTCTTGCCAAATTCTGTAAAACATGTTAAAATGATGTACATCTATCCCAGTATCCTGGACCCCAGGATTACAATATTTACAGGCCCCAAAAGTAAATTTAATTCCAGAAGAAAGAAAATTCCCTGAGCAATACTGAAACATTTCAGCCTATGGGTCAGGAAGTCTCAGAAAAGCCAGTTTTGAATGCCTGATTCAAGTTTTAAAATGTCTTTTGGGGGCAGAGTTCAGTAATCACATAGTAAGGATTATTATTAATAATTTTTGTGACCCTTTCTAATTGTTTAACCATACTAGTTCTGTTCATTTTTTATCAGTGGGACTTTATGTTAATGTAATTGCTCATGAATTCTTTCTGTGCTGATATTCCATAGTGTTATCCGGTGTTGCGGGGTCAGTTCCACCAAATGTACTCCCATGTCCTTTTCTAAACTAGTGAACAGTAGGTATATTCTAAGCGTACGTGATGTGTCTGTGAATGTTGCTACTGTTTGCCCTTGAGTCATATCCCTCTCCTGGCAACCCTATGTATGTCAGGGGAGAACTCTGCTCCTTAGAGTTTTAAGTGGCTGGTGTTTCTGAAATAGACCATCAGGCCTTTCCTCCTAGGACCCTATGGATAGATTCAAACTCTGAGCCTTTCAGTTAGCAGCCCAACAGGTTAACCATTGCACCACCCAGCTACTCGATGTTTGTGAATGCACATTTTTTTAACTAAAAATCAGTGCATCTTTATCTTAATAGAAGATGCTATTCTGTGTGTATTGATGATGTTGTACAAATAAGTTTAGAATTCTTTAATTAATACCTGCTACTTATAAGACAGTTCCATTGTGGCACAAGAAAAAAAGGACATTCCAAGTAAAATTAAAGTGATACCAAACATGAAGACATGTCTAGATTTATGATTTGAATGTAACAAAAGTAGCAAATTTCTACATTTCCTTAACTACAGTGAAAAGGTCTCATAGTGTTACCAGGGCTTTCATGACCAGCTGTCAGCAACTGGTTCACATTACCTGACAGAACTAGGACTTTAGTAAGTCCTGCTTAGGAAATCAACCCAAACAAAGCATGTATTAACTTGATGCTACTTTTATGTTATTTGTAATCATTTACTTAAGATTTTGTTCATCTCATTAGTTAATGGTATGGTACGTTTAATACTATTTTTTATAGTTCAAAGTGTGAATTACAATAGAAGAAAAAGTACAAGAATTGAAGAAGAAAAAGAATATTCACATGTGATGTGATTGTTTATGTAGGAAGTTTAAAATCTACAGATAAATTTTTAGGACTGGAAGGATAGTTTATCAAGGTTTCTGCGTATAAAATCAATATATGAAAATCAGTTGCCCTTCTCTGTAACAGCAACAAGCCGCAGTTGAAACAAAAAAGTTGATGGCTCACTCAAACCTGCATCAGCAAGTATACCATGCTAAAAAATAAAGCTAACAGACATAACACGTTCTTAGATTGGATAACACCATAGTAAAGATGTCATGTCTCCCCAAATTAATATACAGGTTCACTGCAATTTCTGTGAAAATTACAACAAGATTTTTTATACCTAAAGCAAGTTTGTCTTAAAATTTATATGGAAAGGCAAAAGAACACATATAACTAAAGCAGTTGTGAAAGAATGGAATAAAATGGAAAAATTGAATCTAACCCAGTTTCAGGATATATAAGTGGAAACCATGGTGGCGTAGTGGTTAAATGCTAGGGCTGCTCACCACAAGGTTGGAAGTTTGAATCCACCAGGCTCTCCTTGGAAACTGTGGGGAAGTTCTGCTCTGTCCTGTAGGGTCTCTTATGAGTCAGAATCATCTCACTGGCAACAGGTTTGGCTTTTTTATATGTGGTAAGGGTACAGAGAAACTGGATCACTCAATACATTGATGCTAGGAATGGAAAAGGGTTCAACACTGGAAAATAGTCTGGCTGTTTCTTGCAAAGCTAAACCTGCAACTGCCATACAGCCCAGCAGTTACATTGTTGGACATTTGTCCCTCAGAAGTGAAGACTTATGTTCACACAAAAAACTGTACACAACTGTTTATATCAGCTTTATTCATGATAACTAAAAACTGAAAACAACCCAGATCCTTGAACCGGTGAATGACCCAATTTTGGTACACCCATACCGTGCAGTGCTGTACGGCAATCAAAAAGAGCTAGTTTCTGATACATGTAATAGTCTAGGTAGACCTGCAGAAAATTAAGCTGAATATGAGTAGCCAGTCACAAAAGATTATGTACTACAGTGTTGCACTTACATAAAACTTTTGAAATGACAGATTTGTAGGAATGAGGAACAGATTCTTGGTTCTCAGGGGTTAAGGAGTGAGTGAGGACGGGAAGGAAGTGGGCATAGCTGTAAAAGGCCTACAGACAGGATCTAGGTGGTGATCAAAATGTTCTGTGTCTTGAGTGTAGCATTGTCAGTATACTGGTTGTAATATCACACTCTTTTTCAAGATACTACCATTGTGAAAAAGTGACTATTGGTATATGGGCTCTGTTTTAGTGAGTTAGTGCTGCTCTAACAGAAATACCACAGAGTAGATGGCTTTAACAAAGAAAGGTTTATTCTTACACAGTCCAGTAGGCTACAAGTCCAAATTCAGGATGTCTGCTTCAGGGAGAGGCTTTCCTCCTTGTCAGCTCTGGAGGAAAGTCCGGAATTGTGTAGGTCTTTGTCCAGGGAGCCTCTTGGCACAGGAACCTCAGGTCTGAAGGACATGCTGTTCCCTGGTGCTGCTTGCTTGATGGTGTGAGGTTCCCAATTCTCTGCTTGCTTCTCTTTCCTTTTACCTCTTGCAGGATGAAAGCGTTCAGTGTGGGGCAAGCCGCACTCCAGGGAAACTCCCTTACAGTGGAGGAGGGAGGTAATCCTATGAATGGATTTACAGTCCCACCCCAATCCTTTAACATACAGCACAGGAAAATCACACAATATTGGGAATGATGGCCCAGCCATATGGCTACACAATTTCTGGGGGGACACAATTCAATCCATGACAGTCTCTCTCTATGTTCTTTTTAATAGCTGTGTGTGAATGTACAATTATTTTGAAATAAAAATGCAGTTCATAATAAATGAATAAATAAGCAGCTCTAGTAAATGAAGTGTAGTTCCTCTAGGGAAAATGATTAAACTTTGTTGTGAGGGATTAAAGAAGACCTAAATAAATGGCAAGACATATCATATGTGTTGATTGGAAGACTCAGCATTTTAAACTATCAGTTCCCCCATAGTTGATCTATGAGTTTTAGTAAATCATTAAATGACAAGGATAATCTATAATGGCTATTCAAACACCTCGTTCCTCTTCCTTCTGATGTCTGCAAGACAGAAGCCTGTGCTTTCAAGTTTGACAGAGCAATAAAAGATGAGCTATGCATCTGAAAGCTTATAGAATGGTTTATCCATGTAGTCAGAATTCCAGTACCACTCTTTGTAAATTTTCAAGTTGTTGCTGGTATTATCTTCTATGTGCCTCCATTTTCTTGTTTGTAAAATAGACTAAACATCACAGTAAACCCAAAACCAAACCCATTGCCATGGAGTGGATTCAGACCCACAGCAACTTGATAGGAACAGAGTAGATCTGCCTCCTAAGGTTTCTAAGGCTGTAACCTTGACAGAAGCAGCCTGCCACATCTGTCTCCCACAGAGCAGCTGGTAGGTTCAGACTGGCAACTTTCCAGTTGGCAGCTACATGCTTAACCGCTGCACCTAGATAGTCAAAAGCCAATAGCAAATTTCTTTATCATTTTAGTAACACTTATTAGACAACATTTTTCTGGTGAATTCTCTTCAGGCCAGTTGTTTATACAGTAAACATCCATAAAGCCTCAAGCATGATTTCTAGAATATTTTTTGAGATACTGCCTCCAAAAGATTTGGAGATAAGCAAAGTATTTTTACTACATGAAATTCAGCAAAGCAAAGTGAGTATATGATAATAGAGTATAAACTGTAAACAAAATGAGGACCTTGGTAGTTTCATTGGTAGAATTCTTTCCTTCTGTGCGGGAGACCCAGTTCAGTTCCAGGCCATTGTACTTCATAGCCACTCACCACCCATCTCTCAGTGAAGGCTTGCATGTTGCTATGATCCTAAGCTGGCTTGAGCAAAGTTTCCAGACTAAGATGAACTGGGAAGAATGGCTTGGAGATCCACTTCTGAAAATCATCCAACAACAACCTCATGGATCACAATGGTCCAAGCTCCAAGCCATCATAGGGATGTGGCGCAAGACCAGGCAGCATTCCTTTCCGTTGGACATGGGGTCACTGTGACATGGAGGCTGACTTCATGACAGCAACAACTACAACATATAGGAATGCTGTATCATAAAGGAAGTAAGGAAAGAAAGGTGTACGCAGTAGGGTTAATCAAAAAAGACTTTTAGAGAAAGTAAATATTGAACCGGGTCTTAAAGCAATTAGACATAAGTCTTCTGAAAGTTTTTCTTGTCTCAGTTCTTAACCAATTTGTACATACTGACTGCAAGTAAAGTGTCTAACTTTGGCCTCCACAGAGCCTCTCTGGACGTAGTTCTCTTGCGTATGAAATGAGACTGCTGAACTAAATTTTATCTAAGATCCTATCCAGCTGCTTACTAATTTGTATTTTATACGTTTTTGTCTGCATCTAAATTAGATTAAGTCAATTACATTTTGAGAATACATGCTCTTGAGCAGTTTGAATTTGACCCCCTCAGAGTTCTCATTTCTAACATTTTCCCAAACCTCTTTTGATACTACTAAATTGCATTTACTAGATAAGTACAACCTTTTCGCTAAAGAGATCTGGAGGATGCTTTCGATGTCTGTCAGTGCTTACTAACTGATGCTTGTCATCTAATTGCTGATGAACTGTGGATCACCAAGTTGGCCTCATCAGTTTGTTGGAGAAGGCAAGCAAGACTGTTTGCTTGAACTTGAGCTATTCAGTTGTCAGTGTAGTCCTGGTTAGCTCCTGTTGTTAGTTGCCATTGAGTCAATTACAACTCACGGTAATGCCATGTATGCAGAACTGTCCACAGGAGTTTCAAGGATGTGACTTTTCAGAGACAGATTGCCAGGGCTGTCTTCCAAGGCACCTCTAGATGGGTTTGAACCGTCAACCATATGGCTAATAGACGAATGCTTAATTAATTTCTTAACTGTAAATCTAGCATACTGTTCAATGTATGGTATATTTACCAACCTGTTCCAGAGAGGAATAAAATCTGACCCCTGCCTTCTCAACCGTGTGGACTTCAGAATAATGAAAATCACAGATGCCTGTTCCCTGAGATTGGGCTTTAGAAAGTTTGGGTCTGGAGATTGCTTCATGATTTTATAGACACAAGAAAGTAAATACAGAAATAACACAGAAATACAAGGCAGAATATGTTAGCTAACTCAAGAGACTTTATAAAGGGAGAAGTCTCAAAAATTTGGGGAGGTTTGAGGAATGCCACCTGAGCTAGACCTGGGAGGAAATACTTGTAGAAGACCTAAATGATACACCCAGAAAAGAGGGCTAGTGCCAAAGGATGGAGCCAAATTAAGGAATTTCTGTTTAATTTGAGGAAGAATAGGGATTCACTGAATATTCTTGAGCAGCAGAAGTATGTGATACAAATGATACTTCAGAGTTTTTCACCTGATAGCATAGTACAAGTTACTTTAGAATGGGGAGAGACTGAAGGGAGTGAAATGAGTGGGGAGTTGGTTTCTGGATTCCAGATGACAGGTCTTTCAATTTAGAGGGACAGCAGAGGGACTGGAAAAGAAGAAAGAAATGGAAAAAGCTTTGCAGAAGTGTAGCTGTCAGGACTTGATAACAGACTGGATCAGGAAGCAGCAGACAAGGGGAAAACAAACATCAAATATGACTCAGAGGCTTTGAGGTGGAGTAGCTAGGAGAATGTTTTATCCATTCACAGAAATGGAAAGCTTGTAAGGAAAGTCTGCCCAGAGAGAAACCCTGTCAGTTACCTCTGGGCTGCTTGCAGACATGGAGTTCTGTGACAGTGTATTCCTCATCCAAGTACCTTTCTACCACACATGGCAGTCATTTTTAGAAATAAGAAACCAGAGATATCAGTGTGTATAATGGAAGCAGGAATGCCAAGAAAGTGTTTTGTTTCTAGTTCAACTTAATTTTTTATTCACTACTTGCATGTATTACTTTACTGTGCTCTCTTTAACCCTTACTGTATATTACTGTGGAAACAGTGGTGATGTAGTATCTAAGTGCTGCATCTGCTAACCAAAAGATTGGCCGTTTCAATCCACCAAGTGCTCTTGGAAACTCGATGGCGCAGTTCTACTCTGCCCTATATGGTCACTGAGTCGGAATTGACTCCACAGCACTGGGTTTGATTTATTTTTTTTTTTTTTTGGTTTGTATATTACTGTATTATTGGAGTACTTCTTGTACATGAACTGACAGTAACTAGAGTATTGTACTCTGAGCTATGTGGATAAGTGGACCCCAGAGAATGCTCTAAAGGTCGCAGGACTTAGTAAATGTAGTCCAAACCACACCCAGTGGGGTTACTTCTAATTCATGGCCATTTCATGTATGTCAGAGCAGAATTGTACTCTATGAGGTTTTCAGTGACTTCTTTTTTTTGGAAGTAAATCTCCAGGTCTGTCTTTCAAAGCTCCTCTGGGTGAACACAAACCTGTACGTTTCCAGTTAGCAGCTGAGCACATTAACTGTTTGGCATCATTCTAACTCCCATAATCCATTCTCAGCATAGCAGCCAGTGCACTACTCTTTAAAATGCAAGCCAGGTTATATTTTTCCCCTGCTTAAAATTCTCCAAAAGGCTCCCGGCAGTTGGAACGGTATCGAAGTCCTTCACCGTAGCGTCTAAGACCTCACACCTCTTGGAAGTTGCCCGCCTTCTTTGAGTCGTCCCCTGTCACTTCGCCGTTGCCCACCACCCCTTAGTCACTCCAGCCCTTCAGTTCTCCAGCTGCCACAAGCTCCTTCCTGCTCAGATCTCCTGAAGATGTTGTTCTTGTGGAACTTTGCCTGCAACACGCTGCCCCCACAACTTCATCTAGTTCCTCGTTGTCATTCAGGTCTCAAGTGAAAAGTCTTCTCCACCCTGCGTAGATTAATGACCACCTCCATGCTTTCCATGGCACCCAACCCCCCACCTTCATTCTTTTCACCTTCCTCAGTTGTCTTCATGGTACTTCTTACTCTCTGAAATTAGCGTGCTAATTGATTGACTTGTTTCCTGTCTGTCATCTTCCACCAGAATGTACACTGTAAGACCAGGATCCTTACACATCTTGCTCACTTCATCCTGGCACCTAAAAACAGTGCCCAGGATACAATAAATACATGTAGTAATTTATTAATTAATTGTAGGGACCCTGGAAATGTGGTCTTCCCAAGAAATATGTATATCCTTTAAAGTATAATCCACAGTGACATTCAGATATTTAAGGTAGTAAATGGTTTTGTTTTAAAACAAAATATTTTATAATTCATTCTCTTTCTCACCCCTGTCTCATGTCTCTTTGCCTTGAACTTACACTCTATTGGAAACGCTGGTTGCCTAGTGGTTAAGCACTATGACTGCTAACCAGAAGATCAGCCGTTAAAATCCACTAGGTGCTCCTTGGAAACCATGGGTCAGTTCTACTCTCTCAGTAGGGTTGCTAGGAGTCAGAATTGACTCAGTGGCAGTTGGTTTGATTTTTGTTTTTACTGTATCAGTTTACCTCTCTTTATCAGTCTCTCAGTCTCTCTCACGTGCATACACAGACACACACGCACACATGCACGCGCACGCCCAGAGTCAAAATGGCAGCCATAGATACCTATCTAGAAACAGAAAACAAAACCTGATTTGGTATCTATAAAGCTACACTAACCCTCTTGGGTGGAGTGTTATTTTAGAATGAAGGGCCCTGGAACCCATTAAAGCTCCTTGCTGATTGCATTGTGAATATTAGGATCAGAAACCTTTATGTAGGAAAGTAACTATTTTATAATCCTTTGCATTTCCTTGCTTGATGTGTATCTCTTAAAATCTTTTGGTAAACTTACTTTTTTTTAATTTTTATTTAACATAACTCAGTGAAAATGTACAGTCACGTATAAATTTACATGCCCACCTATATGCAGCTTCCACTGCTCTCCCTGTCCGGTGACTACACACTATTCCTCTCTACTCCATACGTGTCTCATCCTCCCAACAGCCTCCTTTCCCCTCCTCTCCGTCCACTCCCCTTCCTCCAACCAGAGGTCAGCAAGATGATATCCTGTACATGTATAGAACCACAAAGTGCCTCCAATATATGGTCACTCTGCATTGCCAAGTCCAATCCATTCCTGTCCAAAGAGTGGACCTTTGTTATAATTTATGGGAAAGGGCAGCATCAGGGCCGGTGGTCATGCTCTCAGAGGAACCCCAAAACCGCTGGACCATCAATTGAGGTCTTTTAGTGGAGATCTCATGATGCACCCCTTTTTATTCTTGTGTTGCCAGTGAGACTCCTCTCTGTGAGCTCCATCGTGGCTATCACTGGTGGTGGCCAGGCACCATCCGGTTCTTCCGGTCCCAAGTCGACGTAGGCACCCACTCTTGCAGGTCTCTCTGTCTTCTAGGTTGTCTTTACCACATGTCATTTTGGTCCTCGGTGAGCATCTGTTCCTGCTGAGTTGGGACCATTTGCTGTGTCCTGGGATGGCAGCTTGGCAGCTTTTAAGACCCCAGACGCCACTCACCAATGTGGGGTGCAGACAGCTCTCTTAGCAAAACGCTAGTTGTGCCAATTGGCCTGGAATTCGCCTAAGAGCATAGTCTCCCGCCCCCTGCCCCAGCTACTCTATCCTTGCAGTATTGAGTCAAGATGGAAGGAGTACTTAAGTTATGCTGAAGTCCACTTAATGTTGTTCTTGTTTCTAATGTGTGCTATCACCGCTTTCTCCCAACTAGATTTCTAGTAACTATCTAAACTAAACCCTGCCCCCCTCACCTTGCCTCCCTCCCCTCCCTTGCAGCTGTCAAAGAGTCTTTTCTTCTATACACAATTCTGTTTTTGAGGTCTTATCGTAGAGGTCTCATACAGTATTTGTCCCTTTGTCGCTGACTACTTTCACTCAACATAATGTCTTCCAGTTGAAACCAGGTTAGGAGATGTTTCCTGGAATCATCGTTATTCTTTATCACTGCGTAGTGCTCCGTTGAGTATATGTACCGTAGTTTACCTATCCATTCTTCTATTGTTGGGCATCTGGGTTGATTCCATCTTTTCGCTATCGTGGACTGTGCTGCGGTGAACATTCTGGTGCATGTGTCCATTGGTGTGAAAGGCCTTGAATCTGTAGGATATATTCCAAGTAGTGGAATTACTGGGTCAAATGGTATATCGATATCCATTTTTTTAAGGAAGTGCCAGATTGCCTTCCAAGGAGGCTGGACCATTTTGCAACCCCACCAACAGTGTAGGAGGGTTCCACTTTCTCCACAGCCTCTCCAGCATTTGTTGTTTTATGTTTTCTGGATCATGGCCAATCTTGTTGGGGTGAGATGGTATCTCATTGTTGTCTTGATATGAATTTCTTTAATAACTAAAGATCGTGAACATGTCCGCATGTGTTTTTTGGCTGCCTGGATCTCCTCTTTAGTGAAGTGTCTGTCCATCTCCTTTGCCCATCTTCTTATTGTTGGTATTTTGTAGTATCTTATAGATTATGGAGATCAGGCATTGGTCTGACATAGAGTTGCCAAATATTTTTTCCCACTCTGTGGGTGTTCTTTTAATTCTATTAATAAAGTCTTTGGATGAGCAAAAGTGTTTGATCCTTAATAGTTCCCATTTATCTATTTTCTCTTCTGTTGATTGAGGTTTCTTTGACAGATTTTGGAGTCTGTCCTCATTGTGTATTAAAACTTCCATTGTTGTTCCTACCTTTTCTTGGATGAACTTTATCGTTTTAGGTTTGATATTTAGGTCTTGTATCCAGTTGGAGTTGGTTTTCGTATAAGGTGTAAGATATGGATCTTGATTCAGTTTATTGCAGATGGATAACCAATTTTGCCAGCACCATTTGTTGAAGATACTGTTTTTACCCCAGTTGAATGTCTTAGGGCCTTTGTGGAATATCAACTGTTCATAGGCAGATGGTGTCATCTCTGGGGTCTCAGTTCAGTTCCATTGATCCATCTGTCTGTTATTGTACCAGTACCAGGCTGTTTTGACCACTGTGGCAGTGTAGTATGTTCTAAGGTCGGGTAATGAGAGGCCTCCCAGTGTGTTCTTCTTCTTTAGTAGTACCTTACTTATCCGAGGCTTCTTCCCTTTCCAAACAAAATTGGTGATTTGTTTCTCCATCTCATTAAAAAATGATGCTGGAACTTGTATTGGGATTGCATTATATAAATAAATCGCTTTGGGTAAAATAGACATTTTCACAATGTTAAGTCTTCCTATCCATGAGCAGGGTAGGTTTTTCCATTTATTTAAGTCTCTTTTAGTTTCTTGTAGTAAGGGCGTGTAGTTCTCTTTGTAAAGGTCTGTTGTTTCTCTGGTTAGATTAATTCCTAGGTACTTTATCTTCTTAGGGGCTATCGTAAATGGTATTGATTTGATAATTTCCTGCTTAACAGTCTTGTTGTTGGTATAAAGGAATCCTACTGATTTACTTATGTTTATCTTGTATCCTGAGACTTTGCTGAAATCTGCTATCGGTTTGAGTAGCTTACTTACAGATTCCTTGGGGTTCTCTGCATATACAATCATATCATCTGCGAACAGGAGATTTTCACTTCCTCTTTGCCGATGCAGATGCCCTTTATTTGTTCATCTTGTCTAATTGCTCTGGCTAGAACTTCTAGCACAGTGTTGAATAGGAGAGGTGAGAGGGGGCATCCTTGTCTAGTTCCTGATCTCAGGGGAAAGTCTTTCAGTCTCTCTCCATTCAGGATGATGTGGGCAACTGGCTTTGTATAAATGGCCCTTATTGTGTTGAGGAATTTGCCGTCTATGCCCATTTTGCTAAGAGTTTTTAGCATGAATGGGTGTTGGACTTTATCAAATGCCTTTTGGGCATCAATGGACAAAATCAGGTGATCCTTGTCTTTTGTGTTATTTCTGTGGTTTATCACATTAATTGTTTTCCTGATGTTGAACCAGCCTTGCATCCGTGGTATGAATCCCACTTGGTCATGATGGATTATTTTCTTAATATGTTGTTGTATTCTGTTGGCAAGAATTTTGTTGAAGATTTTTGCATCTAGGTTCATGAGTGATATCGGTCTGTAGTTCTCTGTCTTTGCTGGATCTTTCCCTGGCTTAGGTATCAGGGTTATGCTGGCTTCATAGAATGAGTTTGGGAGTACTCCATCCCTTTCTATACTGTGAAATAGTCTCAGTAGTATTGGGGATAACTCTTCTCTAAATGCTTGGTAGAATTCTGCCGTGAAGCCATCTGGGCCTGGACTTTTTTGGGTTGGCAGTGTTTTGATGACCTTTTCAATCTCTTCCTTTGTGATGGGTCTATTAAGTTGTTCTGCCTCATGTTGTGATAATTTGGGTAGGTGGTATGAGTCAAGGAATTGGTCCATTTCCCCTAGGTTTTCAAATTTGTTACAGTCTTTCGTAGTATTCTGTTATGATATTTTTGTTTTCTGTTGCATCTGTGGTGACAACTCCTCTCTCATTTGTAATTTGGGTTATTTGTTTCCTTTCCTGCTTTTCTTGAGTAAGTTTAGCCAGTGGTTTATCAATTTTGTTGATCTTTTCAAAAAACCAGCTTTTGGTCTTTTCAATTTTTTCAATTTTTTTTTATTCTCTAATTCATTTAGCACTGCTCTAATCTTTATGATCTCCTTTCTTCTGGTTCCCGAGGGGTCCCTCTGTTGTTCTCTTTCTACTTGTTCCAGCTGTAGAGTCAGTTCCTTGATTTGATTTCTTTCTTCCTTCCAGATGTGTGCATTTATGGAGAGAAACAGACCTCTGAGCACTGCTTTGGCTGTATCCCATAGGTTCTGGTAGGAAGTGTTTTTGTTCTCATTGGAATCCATGAATTTCTTTAATTCATCCTTGATTTCCTCTATAACCCATGTTTTTTTGAGCAAGATGTTGTTCAGTTTCCAAGAGTTCCACTTTCTATCTCTGTCTTTTCTGCTATTGATTTCAACTTTGATGGCTTTATGATCTGAGAAGATGCTTTGCAGTAATTCAATGGTATGGATTTTGTTCAGCATTGCATTATGGCCTATCACATGGTCAATTCTGGAGAATGTTCCATGTCCACTGGAGAAGAAGGTGTAGTTGTCTGCTGATGGGTGGAAAGTTCTGTATATATCAATGAGGTTTAGTTGGTTAATTGTGTCAATGAGGTCTTCTATATCTTTACTGAGCTTTTTTCTAGATGATCTGTCTGGTAATGAGAGTGGAGTGTTAAAGTCTCCCACTATTATTGTGGAGTCATCTAACTCTCTTTTGAGCATAGTCAGTGTTTCTTCGACACATTTAGGTGCTCTGGTATTAGGTGCATAAATATTTAATATAGTTAAGTCTTGCTTGTGTACTGAACCTTTCAGCAATAAATAGTGACCATCTTTGTCCACGATGGTGGATTTGACATTTAAATTGATTTTGTCTGAGATTAGAATTGCTACCCCTACTCTTCTTTGTTCATTGTTAGCTTGATATATATTCTTCCATCCTTTAATTTTCAGTTTGTTCCTGTCTTTAGGTCTCAAGTGAGTTTCTTGTAGACAACATATGGATGGGTCGTGTCTTTTGATCGAAGATGACACTCAGTGTCTCTTTACTGGAGCATTCAGTCCATTCACATTCAATGTAATTATTGATAGGTATGTGTTCACTGATGCCATTGTGATATGTTTATTTTTATGTTGATGTTTTCTCTGTTGTTCTTATTAGTCTGTTCTGGGACACTCTTTTTTCTGAGTTGATTTTTCACCTTTTTCAGAGCTGGTTTTATAGTTGTTGAGACTCGTGTGTCAGATTTCTTGAAATGGTATAATACATCTTTGTTGTGCTTTACAGCTGCCCTATGAACCCCCTTAATAAACTATTTGTAAACCCAATTTTAGTTACTACCAGTCTTGTCATCTTCCTCTCCATCTGGAAGGACTATAACGACTGTGGTACATCCCTCTTTTTATTATGATGACACCATAGTTTTCATGATGATCACTGGATTGCTTCTTTCCATATCAAAGCTGTGATTTACTTTGGAGCCTTCCCTAATATGAGTAGAGTATTGAGTAGTGTGTCGTTCTAAAATATAAAGTTAGTGGTTTCATTCTTCTAAGCCAAAGCCAAGAACTTCTTTCAGTATTTCTTGTAGTTTGGGTTTGGTTTATACAAAGTCTCTGAGTTTCTGTTTATCTAGAAATGTCTTAGTTTCATTTTCGTATTTGAAAGACAGTTTTGCAGGATATATAATTCTTCTTAGTTGGAAGTTCTTCTCCTTCAAGACTTTGAATGTGTCGTGCCACTGTCTCCGTGCCAGCATGGTTTCTGCTGAGAAATCTGACGAGACCCTACAGGGTTTCCCTCTGAATGTTAGCTTTGCCTTGAGTCTTGCTGCCTTTAAGAGTTGCTGCGTGTGTTTCATTTTGTTAAGCTTGATTATAATATGTCTTGGAGTCTTTCTTTTGAGATCTATATTGGGTGGCGTACGATATGCATCTGAGATGTCTATATTCTCTTCCTTCATGATTTCTGGGAAGTTTTCTTTCAGCAGCTCAGCAACAATACTCTCTGTGTTCTCAGATGTCTCACCCTGTTCAGGGACTCCAATTAATCGAAGATTGTTCCTCTTAATAGAGTCCCACATGCTTCCTAATGTTTCTTCATTTTTCTTGTTTCTTTTTTCTGATTTCTGCTCATAGACGCTGGCATCAGTAGCTCTGTCTTCCAAGTCAGAAATTCTTTTTTCCATTTGTTCCATTCTGTTTTCTTGGCTTTGCATGGAAGTTTCTATGTCTTTGATTTTGTTCTTGATCTGTTGGATTTCAGAGTACTGGTGTTCCATCAGATCGAACAACTTGCTTAATTTTTCACTTTGTTCTGCTACATTTTATATAAGGTCTAGAAGGTCTCTGTATATAATCAATTGGTATTCACTTCCTGATGGCTTTCATAAACGTTTCTTCATCTGGAAAACTCCTTGGTTGCTTTGTTTGGGAGCCTTCTGAAGCCATGAGTGATTGCTTGTATGCCACAATTGTCTGTTGCTTTTTGGGTCCCATGTGAGTAAATAGAGGCTGGAAGACGTACTGTGAGGATGGATTGCAAATGTTTCTCTAGGCTGTCTTCAAATGTAAAGCAAAAGGTATCTGCCAGTTCACAAGTCAGTTAGGTTTTCAGGTGTAGAGGTCCCTCTTCTCATCTGACAAAGTAAGCACCACTATATCCAACCCCAGTTGATAACAAACTAGTTCAGAATACAGCAATGCTACTGCCCTGTTGGCCTCCATGACAGGGCCTAGCCTTAGCCAACACTGCGTCAAGTACTGGTTTTGTGATAGAAAAGCGTTCTCCTGTGGGCAGGCTCTGGTTCCCAAGCTAAGAATTAGGTCCAGCTGCAGCCACCGTATCCAAGATGGTGTCCTACACACAGGCAGCAGACAGAGGGGCTAAAGGTGCCGAGAGGAAGTGATTCCTCTGCTTCTGTTTCAGGACCCCCAACGTAGGCAGCACTGTGCAAAATCACTACTTTTCTGTCGGAGAAGCGATGTCCCGTTTGCAGGCGCTGGCTCCCAGGCTAAGAACGAGGTCCCGCTAAAATCTCGGTACCAACATGGCGTCCCGCACCCTGACCCCGTAGCTCCGCACAAACCCCGCTGAGGCAGCTCCAAAACGAAAGGCTCAACGTGGCTAGATTAACAGGGTCCGAGCCTGGCTCTCAGAATATGGGGATTTCGCCTGCCTATCCCCTCAGCAGCACATCTGAGTCCAGCCGCCAGGCAAGACCCAGCTCCGCCCGCCAGCCAAGACAGAGGGAAAAAAAAGTCAAAACGGTGCGTTTACCTTCCGTCCGTGAGAGCCGGGGCTAGCCAGGAGCGGGAGTCAGCAAAAGAGAGGAGGTTTTTCGCTGAGTGGTATGAAGTCCCAATTAACAGCTCTGTGCTGTGTCCTGAGGTTGATTAGGTGATCAGAAGGCTCTGTTTGATTGTCAGTTCAGGTCTTGATTTCCAGAGGGATAGAAGGAGACGTGTGCTTAGTCTGCCACCTTGACTCCACCCCCCGGGTAAACTTACTTTTGAATATAACAGTCTCATTTATAAAAAGGGAAAACTGGAAAAAGGGCCTTGCACTGATACTTAGGCTTTAGTTTCAAAAGGAAACAATGATCCTTGAATGCCATTCTTTTGGCAACAGGAATCTAAGTGACAGTAATATATGACACAAGACAAGAATTAAAATCAGAGCAGGCGCTTCTACACCAGCTGAGTTGGAATAGCATTTGAAGTAATAAAAATGTGCCTTTTTTTTATTGGTTAGACCAAAGTTGATTAGAAAAATCTGTTGGGTTGAGTGTTAGAGACTCACAGCTACCTCACGAATAAGTTTACTTCACAGAGTTGTCTCTCTAGTCCCGTGTTCTCCTGTGTGATAAATGAGAGAGGTTTGGCAGGGAGGGTGCTGAATGGTGGAGCAGGCCACCCTAAAAGCTGTCAAAGGCCTGAAAGTTCCAACTGCTGATTCTGTCTTGGCTTCAGCCCTTCTCATACCTTGGGCCAAGCTTGGCTTCACACCTGTAGGGTCTCAGCACAATCTCAGTTTTAATGGGCTTACATCACAGTGTTAGCAGTGGAAAGAGACTTGCCTGTATCTCACACAAGTAGTTTAACAGGACAGTCAGTGTGTTTCCTGAGCGGCACTAGGCATTTCTCATACACAGTCTCCATGAACACACCCACCCAGTGACTATCCTCCAGTGACTGTCTGTCATGGCTGCTCCAGGTCACTTGTCCCTTCTAACCTGGAGGGGTACCTTCAAAGATTGGTATGTTTGCATTTTGTGTTTTATTTGTTTTTTGTTTTTTTTTAAATGATGTTCTTCTTAAATTCTCTGTAATTCATTTTTGAAGAGTTTTATTTCTTTTGGGAAGGCATATTAGTTTTCAGTACTCTGGCATTTCTCTGATTCTTTATAACTTTGTAAAAATAACTGCTAGGGAGCTCATAAATTCATTAGTTAATCCCACTGGGGCTCAATAATGTGTATTACAGACCTCCTGAATTTTATATATTAGATTTTCTCAAGAATTCCCTTACCTGTTATTATCAACATAGCTATATTGACAAGGTCTTCATTACAGCCTAATTGCCCATGCTTCTTTTTCTTGTTATTTTAAATTAAGCCTTGTCATTTTGAAAGTATCATAGATGTGTTATCTTGTTAATATTAATGTGTTTCATAACTTTTTTTTTTTTACTTTTCACCTTTATCATGGGAAACGTGTGAAGTTTATTCATTACCTCTTAATTTCAAAACTTATTATTTTGTTATGAGAAGAAGGAAAAGGTTGAGACAGGTGCTAGGTTTTTTTTCCCAGAAAACAAGCATATTAAAAATTATCTTTCATACTAGAAACTTATTGTTAGACCCTACGGTGTAAATTATGCTTAGATTGTTAAAATTCTTCCATGACTTTTTAGTCTAGTACCATGTAAAATGAAATGACTAGCAATAGTTAGAGTAGTGAGTGGCTGGCCAAGAAATTCTTCCACATTAGCTCGTTAGTGATCGCGTACTCCTCTTCAGACTGTCCTTCATACTATAGTCATGAATTCTACTTTAGGCAAATCTGGTATGGGTGTAATATCACTTGAAAAATGATTATTTGCTTTCACAAAGAATTCTTCACTTGATTAAAAGATTCATGGAAGGGATAAATAATGTACTTCTTTATTTTAAAATATGGTATTTATAGAAATTATATTTACATAAAACCTTTTAAGGTATCTACTACATAAAATGAGGTGCAGCTTCAGAGAAGTGTACATCTGCCAAAGTAAACATCAGGATCTTGGCTGCTAACTCAGCCACATAATTTGGCATGGTTTTTGCTTGGGGGGAAAAAAGTGTGAGCACTAAGATCAAGTGGCATATAGACAAAGCAGAATTGTAAGGGACGCTTGGATTGGAGTTATCTAGAAGAAGTAAGAAGAATAGACAAGACAATAAATACCTACTGGTACTTTCATCTCTTACCCTCTTCTGTGAGCATTCCACTGTCAACACTATTTTCAAGCATCGTTTGTTTAATCTCTAAATGCTATTACATGAATGTATCCTCGCTCCTTGTCAGTTCCATTAAAAGACACTTTTTCTTAAATATGTCGTCTTTTAAGAAAACAAATGACATATTTTAGTGATGTGATCTTTCTCATATGATTTATAGTCTCATCCTTCTTAAAGTTTCTAATCCTTTTTTAACCACTGCACTAGTTTTACCACTTTAAAATTTCTACGGTTCTTTTTTTTTTTTGAACAAGTGATAGGTTAAGTATAAATATTCAGTGTAATATTTTAATTGGAAAATTTTTATCCTCTGCTTTTTGGTTAGTTCACAGTAAATATCATTGACAAACAGGGTTTATGGAAGAAACAGAAGAGAAATAAAGGATACGTGTTGTTTGCCCTGCATAAGACTGAAAGAACTAGCGAGAGCAAGATGCACATTACTGAGAGAACTAGTCTCTGAAGTAATAAGGAACTATTCACTTCCATTTAAACTTACCGTTGATTACGTAAATATCAACAGTGCTTTCACACTGCCCTGAAACAGATCCTAGAAATAACAATCTACTGCTTACAAGATTGTGAAATTATTGTAATAATATAGTTAAAGCATGTTGTTATTTTTGTTAGTTGCCATTGAGTTGCTTTCAACTCAAGGCAATCCCATGTGTGCCGAGTAGAACTACTCCATAGGCTATTCAGGACTGTGACCTTTCTGAAGCAGATTTCCAGGCCCGACTTCCAAGGTGCTATGGATAAATTCAAATCACCAGCCTTCTGGCTAGTAAGTAGTTGAGCACTTAACTGTGCCAATCATTCAGAAAAATAACTCATAACAAAAATAATTTGCATTTCAGTATTTAAATTGCTCAGGCAGAAGTACTTAAAAAAGCATAATGAAGTAGTCAGATACTTAGTTCTGTATATGGAGTAGCCATAACAGTCACAAAGGCAGGCTGCTACAAGTATGCTTATTGGCCATTCAAATACTGTCAGTGTGATGGCCTAGTGAGGAAGACTGCCTTATATGGTAAGCCACTCGGTGAAATTCTGAACACAAAAAGTACAAAAACTCTTCAATTTACATGGTAGTTGTGTTCCTAGAAAACTCAAGTGTATGTTAAAAATCATGCAAAACATACTTTGAGATGTTTTGTAAAACATTTAAATTCTAAGCTCATGTCATCATAAACAGATTTTTTTCAACCTCGTGGCACAACATCTGAATACTATGTGAAATCCGCAACAGTTTTTTATTCTGCAGTGCTGCCCTGCTACAAATCTCCATCCTCACTGCCCACCTCCCGCTGAATACCAATAATACCTTACAATCATCTTGACAACCATAAATATTCCTACAAATTTCCAGAATGACCTTAGAGGCCACCATCATCCCCATGAAGATGCACTGATTGAAGCTTAGCTAAGCCCCTTCTTTGTAATAAAGCATTGCAACCCTTTACCTTTTACTTTGATACTGAGTTGATTTTATAGATTAGCAAACTAACTTTGCCTCCAAAAGTTAATTATCCAGTAAGAACAAATCTACCAACCTAATAAGGGTAAAGAAATCATTCCTTCAGAACTCAACAGGTATTCAATGTGGGAAAACCTTTTATTGGATAGATTGTGGGAAACCCTCTAGACTGTGAAAATGGGGAGCTTGAAAAGTAAAGTCCAGCCCCTAAAAAGAGGAGCTTTTGATGATTCAGGGAAAAGTTGTAGTAGATGAAAAAGCAGGATCTGACTATAAAACTATGTTTATGTATCTCTTTTAAATAAATGGCTAGTACTAAATAGGCTAAATAAACTACCTGTTGTAGTTTATTAATAGCATATTAATAAACCATTGTTTATTAATAAATGCTTTTTAATAGGCCAAAACTGTACCTTTTTAGAACATTTTGTGAATAGATAAGTTAATGACCTAGTGTGTTTTTTACTCATAAACTAAGAAGCACCAGTTGTTGTTTCCCTCAGATTGTTTGTTTGTTGAACTCTGACCCTAAATGATCTAAAATGATCTCTAAAGATGTAGTTGAAAGGGCCATGTGTGGTCCCAGACAAACATGCTATTACCCAATTTCTAAATGCTATTTTTAAAATTATTAAAAAGCTGCTTTCAGAAGTTTAGAAAAGAAACATATTTTGCCAAATATGTGTCAAATTATACATGCTATTATTCCCTACTTTATAAAGAATGCCTTCTTCTATTCTCTGTAGTTCTGGTTCTAACACACCTAACTTATTTCCTTTGTTGTTGTTGTTTTGTGTCATCAAGTCAATAGAGACCCTATGGGCAGAGTAGAACTGCCTCATAAGGTTTCCTAGGCTATAATCTTTACAGGAGATCACTAAGTCTTTTCTTCCTTGGAGTGATTGGTAGATTCAGATTGCCAGCCTGTCAGTTATCAGCCAAGTGCTTAACCATTCCACCACCAGGGCTCCTTGTATCACCTTTACTTTTAGCAGGTTCCCTTCCTGTGACAGAAACACCTATTCACATTATTTATACTCTTAAATTCCAATGGTAAATGTTGAGAGCCATTATCACAGGGAGTTGGCTTTTTTCACCCCTGGACTAATCAAGCAGAAAGTCATCATAACCTAAAACTAAAAAACCTTTGTAGTAAATTTATTACAAGGGTAATTTGTTCATCCTTCAGAAAGATGGTCACCAAGAAATAAACAAAGGAGCTGAAGTTGCTTCAGACCATTGACTCTTTAGGTCCCTCTGCATTCCTATCTTGAATTGGTTTTCAAGGGTGGTAGGAATTGCAGAAGAGTTCCCTGAGAAAGCTTACAAACTGATCATAGCCTTGGTAACACTAGTAGGTCTGATTGTGATCACTGTGGAAGAAATGCTAAATGGGGCTATAAGCAAGGGAAATGGGAAAGAAAAGAGACAACACCTTTGGTTTTTTGTTTAGTTCGTTGGTTTGGGTTTTTGTATTGTTGTTGTGTTTTGTTTGACTTATTGTGTTGAGCTTGGGCATTGCCATATAGTGCATCTGAGAATGGTCTTTCACAAAAAAGAAATAAAACTAATTTTAAAATATTTTGTTATCATAAGTGCAATTTATAATTATTACTGAAACTAGGGTTGAAAGCACTGTAGAAATAGACATTTCACAAACCTATCCAGAGATTGGATCCCCTTCTAGATATACTCACAAAATATTTAAAGTAGGCACATCAGAGCATATTTGGAACTGCCTACTTAGGTTTGCAGAATATAAGCATCTCAAATTCAAAAAAAATCCCTAAGAATGTTATTAGAATAATAAAATAATAATAAATTCCTGGATGTTGTGTATATTTTAAAGAACTTGAAATTGTGTACACCTGCTGATGCAGTCAGAAACCCTGGTGACATGGTGATTAAGAGACAAGGCTGCTGACCAAAAGGTCAGCAGTTCAAATCCACCAGGTGCTCTTAGGAAGATCTCCAGCAGTTGTGCTCTGTCCTATAGGGTTGCTATAGGAATCATCTCAACAGCAGTGGGTTTGGTTTTCTGGTATATTGGATGCACTCAGGCATATATAAAATTTTTTTTCCAAGAATCTTATTAAAATTTGCCAAAATCCAGTCAAGCTCATTAGGATTTGCCAAGGATAAACCTACATCACCTCCCCCCACTGAACAACATTGAATTTTGCCCAGAATGAGGAAATGAAGACAGAAATGACTTCATTTTTAATCTAAATACAGTAATGTTGGGGATATTTCTCTGAAATATGACTTCAATACTGGATCTAGTTCCAGATATGGGCTCATAGGAGGTAATCTTCAGAGAAGAGGGAAATAGCATCCTTGTGAGGATACCAATTAAAAGAGGGTTCTTTAGGCTAGGTTCTATGCTAGGGCTAGCTTGCACAGCTAAGTCACAGGCACAGACTGTAGCTTTCTGCTCTCTGGCAGACCACAGCTATAGCATCCTTATTGTTGTAACTCCCAGATTGTGATACTGTCACAAAACTGTTGCTAGGCAACAAATGTGGTTACCAGGTCTCAGCGAATAGCTGAAGGGGAAAGCAAAGTGTTGCACCATTGTAGAGTAACCATAGCAATGACCTACTATTACAGACTAAAGAATTATCATTAACAATGTTAAAGTATCAGACAGAGGCCCTGAATCCAGACACTTCCAGGCAACATCTCTGCATAATTGGGAGACTGAGGAAGAAAGACTTCAATTCTTTCAAAGCCATTCATTCATTATTTCTATAGGACAGTTTTCCTAATTATTATTATTATTTTATTTTAAAAACACCAGAAGTGAAGCTACTGGTAAAATGGTATAAACTATCACAAGAATGAAAGACAAATGAATTTTCTCATCTATTCTTACATCAGTGTTACTTGCTTCCTGTGTTGAACTGAGTGTAAATTTTATTTGAAAAACGCTGTATATGACTGTTGAGGTCACAGAAAGATTTAGTAAAATTTAGTAACCTCGTAAATTGACTACTAAGTCTATATTTCTAAGGTGAATTCTTGCTGACAAAAGAGGAGGCCTGGAGGTGGGAACTCACCGGCTGCTCCCATAAGGATTTCCAAACTGAGAAACAAAGTCCATTGCCATCCAGTTGGTGCCAACTCCTAGGACAAGGTAGATTCCCCCATGAGGTTTACAAGGCTGTAAAACTTTCCTGGAGACCCTGGTGGTGCAGTAGTTAAGTACTGTGTCTGCTAACAGAAAGGTCAGCAGTTCAAACCCACAAGGTGCTCCTTGGAAACTCTATGGAGCTCCTCCATCTGTAGGGTCACCGGGAGTGGGAATCAACTCGATGGCAGCGGGTTTGATTTGGTATGGCTTTTTGGTTAAATCTTTGCAAACTGCCACGCCTTTCTCCAGCACAGCATATGATGGGTTAGAACCGCTGACCATTCACCAAGAACACTTAACTACTGCGCCACCAGAGTTCCTTCCCTTAACAATTAAAAACTCGTTGACGTCGGTTGGATTCCGACTCATAGCGACCCTGTAAGACAGGGTAGAACTGCCCCATAGTTTCCAAGGAGCGGCTGGTGGATTACAGCCTAGAAAACGCTATGGGGCAGTTCTGTTCTGCCCTATAGGCTGAGTCTGAATTGACTGGATGGCAATGGGTATATGCTCTTTTAGTACTTTTTTATCATTATTATTTTTTAATTCTCTAAAACTGTCCCCTAAAGTCTGTGAAAATGTAGCCTGCTAGGACACCTCAAGAGATACCGTCTTTTGAATCTAGGCTTTCGTTAAGCATCCTGTACAGTTTGCTCCCAGTGACCTCTCTGAAACAATCATATCTAATAGCTGAGCTTCCAGAAGCAGGAAAATCCTTTCCCCCACCCCCACCCACCACCGTCTTTCCTGAGAAGGAAAGAAACTCGGGAGGGTGTAGAAGCCGAATCCCTTCCGCAAGGAAAACCAATCCTCCAGCGCACCGCGGAGCCCGGAGAGGACGGCGGCTTCGAGGCGAGCGAGGGAGAGGGAGGGGCCCACAGCGCGGAGCGCCTCCATTGGCGGCCGGCGGCTGAGGGCAGTGGGGGCCACGGGGCCGCGCCTTGGGCGACCCCAGCGTGGAGCCACCGTCGCAGCCGGGCTCTGGCTGGAAGCGCCTGCGACCCCCCAAGTGGCCGCACAGCGGAGCGCCGTCCGCGGAAAGGCGGCCCGGGGCGCAAATCAGGATTCCTCTGAGCCTTTGGGGTTTGCAAAGTGAGCCCTCAGGTAGCAGTCTGCGCGGGGAGCCCCCGCCTGTGGCCCAGTCTCTGCGTCTCCCACCCTCCCCGTCGTCCCGAGCACAGAGACGCACGCCCAAAGGGGTGGGCGCGTGGGCGGACGAAGGACAGGGGTCGAGCGCCGCCGGCTGAGGCTTCCTAAGGCAGGCGTGGGCTCCGACTGCGGGAGCGAACGCGGGACCGGCAGGGGCGGGGAATGGGCGCCGGCGCTGGGGGCGGGGCCCGGGGCGCGGCGGGCTGCTCGGGCTCTCCACCTGGCTTCCCCGCCCGACCCGCGCCCGCCCCGACCGAGGCCTCCTTGTAACCGATTCTGTGCTCTTTGCAGGCACCGATCGACACGAGTTAACTTCCTGGAAGAGCTTCCCGTCTATTTTCAAATTCTTTACCGAAGCCTCCGAAGCAAAGGCCAGTTCTCTCAAGCCGGCGCTGACGCGACGCTCCCACAGAATAAAGCACGAAGAGTTGTAAGAGGAGAGCGAGCGAGACGGGGGAGGGGACGAGAAGGCACCACACTTGAGCAGGCATCCGCACGCCTCCCAACTGCTTCTTGTCTGCGAGCAGTCTCCCAGCCCCTCATTAGATTGTTTTCTTCCTAGAGCACAGGGTCGTGATATGTACATCTAAATAGCGTTTTGCATTATTTCTAGATGAGTGCAACTGTCAAAGCAATATAGGTTCACTGGTTGTGCTTCCTGCGGGCTGAGCTCCGGCTTCGTGCTGCCCGTAAGCGCACAGATTAAGGCTGACAGCGCCCTGCCCGGCGCGGCTGGCGCGGCTCTAATTGCCCTGATGGAGCCCGGGCCGCGCTGCGGGGCCAGCGGCGTCTGCGCGGTCCTACCGCCCACTGCTACGCAGCCACTGCTTTCCCCCCTCCCCCATTAATCATGGAGGGGGAGGGGGTTGTTTTTTTATCCTCTGAACAAAAGCAAACTTTTATTCTAAACTTCAGACTTCCATTTGAAGTGAATTTTTCCCCCTAAGGGCGTGCTATGCCTCTTTTTTAAAGAGTTCTCTCCTCCCCTGAAAAGCCAAATTTAAATTGAGAACCCAAATGCCACTGCATACTGTGTAGTTTAGGGAGTGCAAGTTGTTCTTTCCTTAACGGTCTATTTTCATTTCGAGGCCAGACGAAAAATTGCATAAAAATTTATAAAGTATCGAATCCACATTACCGCTGAAAGTCCTTGCCAGTTGAATATGAGATTTTTACAAGTCTCTAATTACAGACGAGACGGTTTAAACCCAAACATAATGATGAGCAGATCTTTTAAGTGTATGTGTGAAGAGGCCCATTTTCAATGGAAATCCAACTTTATCATTAGAGTTGACTTTTTAAATATGTAGCGTATATTGAGTGGAATTGTAATTTAGGTAACACACTTCCCAGTTTTGCTTTTCAAATCTTAACGTGGTATAAGCTTGTGGTGGTGGTGGTTGTTCCTGGTATTGTCGATCTAACCAGAATGATTTGTTCGGAGCTTTCATGGAGTGAGATCTTTAAAGGATAGAATTTTTTTTACTGTCATTAGACAAATGAACTTGTGGACTCAGACGCCTTTTCTTTTTGAAAGGCTAAATGGGGACTAAAATAATTATTTTTGTGTTCTTCAGCGGAAATAGGGAGACCTATTGGGAAAGATTGTCCCCTTTCAGTCCAGTGGCATAGTTTGTAACATTCCACTTAGCTCTATAAGGTTTTGCCCTACAGTTTCAACAATAAAGTATTTTAATCAAGCTAAGTGTGGGCGGGCCTACACTGTGAAAAACAAGAGGTAAAATAAGTTACGATTTTGCTGACTTATGATTCCAAATACTGAGTTTTAGCACTGTCCATTTTTAATTACATGGACAGTTTAATTATCTAGTAAAGATTCAGTTTCTGGTAGATGAGGACTTGAATTTAGCATTTTTCATCCTTTTAAAAAGTATATACAACAATTAATATGTCTGCCTTATTTGAGGATATAATAAAGTGTACCCAAAATGACTTAAAACTATCTAACGGCTAGAAAATAGTATCGACCACCTCATGGATAAATATTTTTATATTATAGAGCAATTTTAGTAAGTTTTAAAGCTGATAATATGCTGTGTTTGATGTACAACTACATTAATTAGTTCTTACAGTTATAATGATCACAAATTAATGTGATCTTTTTTGAGTGGTCGTGTCTTCATCTTCTTTTATGTTATTTAAGCAGAAACAACATAATAAAATGGCATTTTATCCAGCTCCTGGACAATTTTAAAATGTATAACACCATCAACGTCCAACACATGGTTCTGTGATTTACTGACAGTTTTTATCCAGGCTTTCCTATTTTAGAAGTTATAACAAGCTCTATAAAATAGTGGTACCTTCCAGGGAGACACTTTGAGAATTGATGTGTATTGAAAATATTTTCAAAGTATTATAAATTGTGTGGGGAAATGTTCACAGGAGACTAATTTCATGGCATTTCTTTAAAAATCAGCACTTGTACTATGCTGAATTCATGAAGCTTCTGCAGCTGAATTAGGGAAAAGTAAATGTGTTCAGCTTATACACCAAATGCTTCTGTTCCTTCTCTTCAGTATTCTCACCTCTCTTTTAAAAACCTTTACTCCTAACTAGAGTAAATCACTATTTAATTGCCTTTAATACCTTAAAACTACTGGTTGTTAAGGCTTGTTTAACTATCTGTAGAGAGCTATTTGCAAACTTAAGTTGTGTAAATGTAATATCTCCTTGTGGACCTGAGCAGTGGCAACCGGGAGAGAGCTAAGCAAACCATCCCAGACCACCAGCTGATAATTGATCAAACTCCTTGTAAAGGAGGATGTTTGTAACCTGTTGATTATGGGTCTATTGCTAAAATGTGATAATGTTCTTCACCTTAATTTTTCCTGCAGTAACAAGAAGCAGTTGGTAGTAGCCCACCTACTTGGGGGCAGCATGATGTTAACAATATTTCTTCTCTGATCTTCTCCCCGTTTTAGGTTCCTTAGACATGTTGGTTTAGACAAAGTTGGGATTTGGGCCTTTTGTTTTAATTATATATTTGTTCTTAGAGCAAGTGGAATGGAAAGGAAGAAGCTTTATTGATAATGTTAGGTTCATAATAGTCTTATCAAACCTTAAAAACCACATACTACCTTGGAGCTTTCTAAAGATGCCTCACCATGGGATTTGGTCAGTCTAGAAAAGTTTTCATGGATATTCAGAGGGAGAGAAAAAAAACCTACTTGTAATTGTTCTTTTCTCAAGTTTCTGCCTTATGCTTTGGCCTGTATTACATTATTGTTTATACTCAAAAAAGTAGAAGCACAGGAGTTTTGTATCAATTACTTATGTCTGTTTATTATCTTAAAATAAAAATAATTTCCCCAAAAAGCAGTAGTGTATTATTTCTCTGAAGTTCATTTATTCACCAGCTGAATGGAAGTTAATAAAAGCAGAAACTTAAGAAGAATGGTAAGGCAATGTTCATCAGCATTTAAACATAACCGTTCAGTATTCCTGTTACTGTTATTGCAGTGGTAATATCCTAACTGAAATTGAATCGCTGTTTGACTTTCACCTTTCTCAAAGCTAACATTTTTTTAAGACAGTTCTTTGTGATATCTAAAATATCTCTTCAGCTTGCAAGCAAATTAGAACAATCCATTGTCATAGTTTTGTAAAATACACTTGAATATACTATGAATAAATGTGCTCTCCTACAAACATCTGGTGAAATAAAATTGTTCTCAAATTTGTATATTTAGAATCTTTATGTATTATGTCCAATCTGAAAGTACCTTGCATTTATTTCACAGCTCTTCCTCACTTAGAACCTTGTAACTCCTCTGAGAGGGTGTGGATGACAAGCTATGTTAACTATATTATTACTGCTGATAAAATTAGGTGGGTTCCCCCCCCTCCATGTTTCTGGATTATCTGGAGTTTCAGTCCAAACACATGTATGTCTCCTGTGATAATCATAGTTTCTACTGTAAAATGACAGGTTCCTGTTGGTATCTGTCATACTAATTCATTTCAGAAAGATTATTACAGAATCTAAAAAAAATTCTCAAAAACTGTCCTCATGCTCTGTGGAGAAAAATGTCTTTAAATAAATGTGAAACATCCTCATCTTTGAAATACGGGTGGCAGGGGAAAAAATAAAAGGATAATGGTGGTGGTTATTTTATGATTACTTATTAGGGGCTGTAATAATATAAAATAAAAGACACCAGGAGGTACCCCCTTTCAAAAATTGAATAGTTTCCTTCCTTCCTTCCTTGTATAGAGTGACTGAGTGGGAGTCTCTTGAATTGTTCATCTTCCTTTTATCTAATATTCTATTAATCTCCAAAAAGATCAGTTTGAGTCTGGGAAAGGGTTTTTAATCAACACTTCACACAGCATAAAGCTACCCTACCTAAAGCATCAGCTTTGTTAGGCGGTTTTAGATTTAAAGCATTGCAGCTGTCATGCACTGTACTAAAAGTGAAGAATGTACACCAAGTGGAAGATGTTGAAAAGAGGGAAATAGCACAAAGTCGATTAATGGAGATTGGAGAATAGAAATGGGCATCAAAGCATTCCAGCATTTATCTCAAAATCTATGTAAAGTTAAAAAAAAAATGATAGTCTTAAACCTCACACTTAGGAGGGATGAATGTTGATTTAATTGATTCATTTGGATCGATGTTTTTAAAGTTTCACACCACTGATCTTTCATGTAGTGATGTCTTTAGCAGTCAGCGGTATGGCATGAGCCTTCTCAGATTTCATCAGTGAGACTCTCCATGACATCTAAAACTATGCAACAGCTTGTACAATGCTAAGTTTGGAACTGGGAGACCTCCATGCTAAAGAGCATGATTAAATTGAAGAACTCTTCTTATGTCTATAGCAGGAAGAGTTAGGAGAGTAGTAATTGTAAATGAACTATAAGGTTAAAGCCACCAAATATATAGTTAACTTGAATTGGCTGGATGAGAGAAAATACTACTGAATGTTTGACCATTAAGTGGACATCACACAGTAACCAGTGTTTTCCCCTTAAATGTAAAAAGACTTGGGAAATTTGACTTAATCCATTAGGCCTTCCAGACAGCTTTTCCCAGTTCCTTGCCTTGAGGTTTCTGAAAAACTTTGTATTACATTCTTTGTGTTTAAAGCAGACATGAAACATATTTCTAGAAAGATCCTGCATCCATCTTTCCATATTATTCAGCTTTTTCTTCCTTGGCTACCCTGTGGGTAAAATGAGAGACTGTCATAGGTAAAAATAATGTTGAACTGTACTTTGTGGCCAGCCTGCAGAACCAACAGAAAGAATCTGAAATGAAAAGACAACCAACCCCAAGAATGATATGTCTCTTTTTAAAGTTTACAATTTGAATAATGAACTTGGATAGAAACTTGGCAGGAACACAAACCATGGCACCATCACATCAGCAACCATTTTCACTTTTCTGTCCAATTTCAGAGTGCATGTGTTTGTGAGTATTTCACTAGATCAGTGACAGCTCTTTATTTGCATAATTATATGCTCTGGTCTGAAGAGAAAACTAACCCCCAAATTTCATGGGTCACCAAACTGCAACAATCAATGTTTTATCACGTATGCTAAGCAAAATCTAAGAAGCTATATGAAGTTTCTTGGGGAGTTTTTACTCCTCAGAAAATTAAAGAGTTTTCGTCTCCTGAATAGATTCAAAATCTTTCCAAGTTCTTTGTAACTGAATTCTGTTTGAAGGCAAAACTAGAGATTAACATGTAGATCTTAATCTTAGACTCACTAACATTACTTCAAAGTGGCTTAAGAAGAGCAGCATTTTGGGAGCACTAAACTTTTAAATTTGAAGTACTGTCATTCATATCTGATAAGAAAATATTGTTCAAACTATAATTAATCAAAAAGTAGACTGAATTAACCACAATCAAATATGTAGTTTCCTTCAAATTTTCTCAGGGATTTTCTTTAAAGACTTAATAGGATAAGAGAGTGTATGTGTGTGTGTACACACATACATATGCACACATACATGTGTGTGAGAATCCACATCCATCCATAGGATATGTATGCCTGCTTTCATTCCTCCTGAAACATACAGACAGCATATACAAATATGTATCTTTTCAGTGCCTATAACGTAGTAGATGCTCAGTAGGTATTGGTCACTATGAATGTAAACTTTGTTTCTGCTAAATAAATTTTTCATGTTCGAATTCTACAATGCAAAATATTGTTTTACAGTGCTTCAAGTTCACTTGCATCTGTAAATTGTAATATCTGTGTGTTTAATGTTAGCTTTATTTCATTAAAGAAAAATTGACTTAAGTTGGTGTCTTCAGTTTGTAGGCAAGCTGCCAAATATGAAATACAGTAGAGCATAGAGATATGCACATTGACTTTTTATGGAGTTATTAATATCCTAGAAAATATATCTTTACCTAATTTTTAAGGAATACACTAGGTCCCTACTTCACTTATTGCAAAGGACTTAGGTATGAACTTCATTTAAGAGCATATAATATAGTGTCTTTTATTTGAAGTGATCTATATGTGATAATAAACCATTTATTCATTACACAACTTACTGTCATCAAAATCATTATGAAAGGAAATATTTGAGGAAAAAATAAGAATTGCATAGTTATAAAGTATTTTGTCTGAAGAAGGGTGAGAGTTCTTTAGATAAGAGATCAAAAATTTCCAAAACATCCCTGTTACTTCAAGTGAAAAGTCAGTTTCTCCAAATTTTTAGTTAAAGTGGAATTACAAGTAAAAGATACTTCCTTGTTCTTACAACCTAAAAACTTAGACATCTTGTCATAAGCTCTGTCCAGCAACACCACACCTCACCTTTGTTACTGTTCTTACTGAAATGTTCACCTAGTTACACTCCCCTCTACTTTTAATGTCTACCCAGAAATTGCTGTTTGAACTGAAGATCTTTGATTCCTCTGGGTGGAAACTCCTCAAAATTGAATCTGTGAAAACAAACAAATAGGTCTGTGTTTAACATTTTTATCAAAATCAACTGATAGGCAAGTGGGTCAAAATGTAACTAAATGTATAGGGTCTATATGCCTCTGACAAATACATATATTTATGTTTTATTTTTAAGGTATAAACTTATATAAAAATAATACACAATATTCATACCTAATTACTTTTGTTCTGTATTTAACCTTTGGATGCATTGCAAAGAGTTTGAGATAAGGCTCTCATGTTTCTACCTGGCAAGGGAAACAGAAAAATCAGTTGTTTCCCACTACGTTGCACATATGAGAGGACTGACCCTACAGCTGAAAGGCCTAGGTTTTCTCTTTGTATTGTTTTCAATTTTTGCTGAAGTACCACCTAATCTCATTGTGTTTGTGTAAAATATATATATGTATATATATATCTGACTCAGTTCATCTTCCCGCACCTCCAAATAATTTTTCAGAGGCTTATTTCTTATTTTAAAAAAATAAGTAAATATAAGTAAATGGCTTTTTTCCAATAAATGTTCACAACTTCCCTGAGCACTTGGATAATCAGGATTTATCAACTGAAGAAATAATTGATGGTTGTGTTGGATTTTTTTATTTTTTTCCTTCTGCTTCTGCTTCTGCTTTTGCTTTGCTTCGGTAAATTACTTTATATCATGCCCTGGAATAACCAGCTGTAAACGTAACTCTAGCACTGAGTGTCACAATTTGGCTTTCATACAGCTTCGAAAGAAAGCCACTAAAATTACATTGATCTCACAAATATTGATCTAATGCTTGATATCAGATACCAAATGAGATGCTGTCAGTTGCTGCTGATCATTGTGTCAGCTGTTTGAATTCATGTCCTTTTCATTCGTTGTCATGTGGATTCAAGTTGCTGAGGCAAAAGAAGAGCTTCATGATTAATACAATTAAATTATTTTCCTGTTTTTCACATTTCTGGTTTGTTCTGAACATATAGCTAATATTCAACCTGAAATACTTATCACACGATATTATACATATGTGTGTATGTATGTACATATGTTATTCACCTACTATGTAGGTTGTGTTTCCATTTTGCTCTTTGTCCCAATTTTAAAATAATCTTTATCTATAACCCTCCTGCTTCCTTCCTGGTTACTGGAGTTCTTCTTTTAAGTAAAGTCAAAATTATGAAAATGCAATTGTTAGAGTATCATTTCAGAAGTTAGCTTTTCGGTCATTCTAAATTTACACACAGCAATAAGTATTCTTGCTGACAAAAAAATACAACTGCAGCACTTAGCAAGCATAGAGTTTATAGAACCATTTAGATTAAATGGATTTATATATGAATACTTTCTCAATATAATCAACAGGTTAAGTCATACTGTGCTTTTGTCTCCTATCATATCTGGAAATAGATAACTATTTGGATATGGATATGTTTAGGTTCTTTAGTCACCCCTTTGGTTCCTCCTCGAATTGCTGATTACGTTACTTTGAGGTGTGAAGCACTTGAAAGAAGAAACTCTACTGCAATAGCCAATTAACACTGCTGTCTGACTAAGCACAAAAGACTGAGGAAAAAAAGAGTAGAACTTCCCTAGGTACTGTTTCATTATATAGCCACATGCATATTTTCTAGAGAGAGAAAAAAATCCAGCTGCACTTGTTGTCGATGTCTCTGAGCAATTGTTTTTACACCTGCAATCAGTTTGGGGAGCGCTACGTAAAGCTAAGTGAAGGCTCGCTCTACCCAGCACCATGGACAGCGCCCAGCATGCCTCTTTCCTCGGTGTGTGAGCCCAAACCCCGAAATTCCCGGCCATCGCCAGAATCCTCCTCCAGACGACTCCCTGTAGGAGACTAGCTTCTAAAATCTGAAGATCTGAGCCCAAAGCTACAGTGAGTTTAAAAAGCGTGCAGTTCTTGCGTGGAGAGCTTTACTTGCTACATCCTGGGCAGTAACCAGTTCTAATGTCTCGAAATTGACAAACCTTCTACCTGCACGTCTCTCTAAATTTTCGTCTAGCTTACGATGGACGCCTCTGGTAAAAGCAATTCCACTCTCAGTGATTTCTATGATAGGGATCTTACCCTTACAACTAACTTCTTCGGCCAACTTTTAGCCCCATCTTGTAGCTGGTAGGACGTCAACCCACTCGGATTTACTGTGAGCAGTGACTCCTTGGACTTGGCGTCTCATCCGGACAGACTTCCGTTCCAGGAGATATACCCCCAAACCCAATTGGCCCGAGACTCCACCGCTCTGCGGGTGACCAGAGCTGTTGGACTACCTCGGAAGTGCCCAGACACTGCTTAGTTACCACCCAAGGGAGGTGATTTTGCAGCGGGCGCCGGTCAGAGATGCTCTGAAGAGCCTTTACAGTAATTTATTTGACGTCAAGAAAAGGTGGGCACGTGTGTCTCATTCCCCATCACCTGTTCTACTTGCAGCGCTCAACTCTAGGCTATACTTTGCCGCACGTTTCTCTATTTGTCTTTCTTTTTTACTGTCACTTTAAGCAAAGTGCAATGAAAGAAGATCACTTTCGTGGTGTTTCTTTTTCACGCTTGGTCTCCCTAGCAACACTTAAGTCGCCACTCTTAAAGCAAGACTAAGTTTCAGTGATTTCAACTTGCGCCTTGTTTTACTGAACCGTGCCTCACTTGTTGTGGCTTTGAGTAAAATCTGTCCCTCCGCACTAGCACCCCAGTTCAGCCATTCACTCTCTTGAGCAGACTTTGGGGATGAAAATAGTACATTTTCAGCAGGTGAGACAGCCAAAAATAAAACCTTGTTAAAAAATGAATCATACAAAATTAGTTTTAAACCAATTTAATCCTAACTTTACTAGCAATGGGCAAGAATGAGTTAGAAAAGGATACGACCTGGGCATCTTAAGCTAAAGAGTTTCTTTGGTATGAAATAGCTTTAAAAAAAAATTCAAAATTGCTTCTGTATGGTAAGACGCACTGCAACATATTTGGGGATAAAATTGTTCTCTGTTTAACATAGTACTGCAACGAAAAATTTCAATGAATTCCTCTATTTGCACTAATTCAGCATTGTATTTTTCTATGTCTTAGATATACTAATATTTTATTAAGTATTTCACGGGTTAGCCATTTAGTCTGTTTTCACAGAATGACCCTAAACAGGCTGTTTTCTCCTGCACCGCTGCTTACACAAACTTTTTACCCCACTCTTAGCTTGCAAAGACACTACTGGGTCCTTCTCAAAGATAATTTTCCCCCACAGATTGGTCATTCTTGCGGTCTCCAGAGTCTATTTTGCCCAAACAGCAAGACAAGTCCTGTGCTACCAGAGAAACTCTGCCGTGCTGGGAGCTGTTTTAACTAGCCGCACGACCCTCCTACGAAAACTGGGGAGAACACACGTTGGCTGGTGTAGTTTGGCAGCTGAAGTGCAGAGGGTAGCAGAAGAAGACCTGTTGAATAACAGTAACTTGGGGACACACACATTCCTGGCTAGGACCTGCCCTCCCTCTATCTGAACCTGCAGCTGAAGTATTGCTATAAAGCTTGCATTTTTTTTACCTGGGGCATTGTTTCATACGTTTATTCCATGAGCCAAGCTTCCATTTTTGTATAAATAAAAATATTTGACTCTTAACCTTTGAGATTCAAGATCCAGAAGAGGGAATCATGTGCCAAGAAGTGTTTAGTGAGGAGGAATTGTGAAGATTTGGAAGCGAAACGGTAACAATGAACTCCTAGGTGTCAGAGGTTTGTGCTGTCTTTCTGGATTTGGGGATCTCATTTCCTCGCCTAGGATTTCCCTTATGACTTGGGAGGCGGGACAGTTAAGATCTGATTATTTAATCAGTTAGGAATTTCGTTATTAAAAAAAAGGAATTTCTGGCTTGATTTCAGAATGACTTTTGGGGTTGTTGTAAGTAAATTCGAAACTCTCATACCTGGTCAGAATATCAGATCTACTTTTGCCAGAGAAAAATATGGAGAAAACAAATATCAGAAATTCTTTCTTTCTTTCTTTCTTTCTTTTTTTTGTCAAAACACTGAATACTACTGATCATGCCCCTGGAGGGGAGCTTCTCCAGTAATCCTTGCTCACCACCTGCGTATATACAGTGAAACTTGACAGTGTACTACAGCATAGCTGGCCATGTTTCCTCCTTTTATCTACGCTTTTCCTTTCATTCCAATTCTACTCTTCTACAAGATTGCTGCTGTCTTACCCATATTTCACCTTCAAAGTCTTTTAAAATAAATTTCATTGTCTCTTGCCCATTTGTCAATGTCAAATATGCACTGTCCTCTTTAGTTAAAGAAAAGGGTGTATTTTATATGTTATAAAAAAGCAGGCTGCTTTATTTGGTTTCTTGGAAATCAATAATCTCTTAAACATTTGCCAAGGTCCCTGGGGAAGATAAAAGTGTAAACAATAACTACCAAACTTCAACATGACAATATTGGTTAAAATCTGCTAGATGATCATTGGAAAGTGGGAAGCTAATGGGGAACGACCTTGGACTTCAGCGATTGCAGGGGAAGGGACTTGAGGTACCTGACGCCTGGTTCCAGTCTCTTCAAGTTACTCAGGAAGCTATCTTGGAAACAGAGCAGGGCGATAATTCTAAACTACAGCTTAGTATACAGACTGGTCTTCAAATAATTGAGCTGGGAGATGACTGGGTAACCACAGAGAGGTTGCAAAAGATAGTTGCCTCCCGTTAAAAGAAACACCCTGACTTTAGTCTTCCCTAACATAATTAAAGGCTCTGGTAACACTTCCTTATTTTCTCTCATGCTGTGAAAAAAAATCACCTACTTCTCTATCGAGTCAAACTTTAACTTTAAAATAAAACCGGCAGTTTAATCTCTGCTTTTTCGCGTTAGAGGACGTGCGAGGAAACAGACAAAGCATCAGAAAAACTAAGTTGCATCAGTGGTTCTAGCGTTTTAACATTAGAAGAAAGAATACACCAGTTTTCAACATAGCCAACTTTTAAAACTACATGAGTTCCCAGAAAATACACCTGGCTGGATTCATTTGCAAGAGATTCTAAACTAGGCTCTTAAGAAGGTAATAAAATTTATGAAATCTCATCAGTAAACTATTGGGAGGGATTTATAAGCATTTGAGGATCTTGTGATCCATTGGAAGCACAACTCTCAAATCTGAGTTTTCAAGATCAACTTTCAACCCTGGGGGAAAAAAATTCGAGAGCCATTTGCTTAACTTAATCTGGAACATATGTTTGCACCAGTAGCAGGTTTTTCGGTGTGTGGCTGGGGCTGATCAAGTTGTAAATTTTCCGCTTTAGGTTTTCAGCGCCTGCTAGTTTCAGCCTAACACCTAGAGAGAGACTTTACGGGGTTTTTCACCAAAGCAGCCAAGGTTTGACAAAAGATTTCCAAACCAGCCAGCTCTGGGTGTTATTAATTCTTCCAAAGGTGGAACATTTCTATACAAAGTAGTTCTCTAAATACTAATAGCTAGTACCAAGTTTAAAATCTCCTCTGAAAAAGTGTTGGGAAAATGCATATAAGTAGATGTTTTCTTTTCATTTGCAACCATTACTATCCTTACCTGTATCTCCTTCTTTAAGGGACATACAATGGTACCCGAGCTGTGGGTGCGTTGAAAGTGACATCTTCACCTGACAAAATAATATACAGGTCTTTGGGGCTCATCTTAATTTTTTCCATCAAAAATGTAAAACTATTGATTTTCTGTCTCTTTGTGCTTCAGCACAAAGGATTTTTTTTTTTTTAAGTATTTTGATATCTGAGAAGCATCACTTAGGGATTAAAGTAAATATACATTAGAATCTAAAAATCATCCTTCCTGCCAAACCAGGCTTGTGGTGGCTTCTTTACTAGTATTAAAATACATACACTTACAGATAAGAATTTTTATTATTTGATCTTCAAAAAAATAATAATAATTTTTAAACCAAGTAATGATATACCGTGATGACTAATAAAGTAATATGGTCCCTGGGACCGGCTTCACCCATCCTGTGACGGGAATGTGAGCAGTGGTGGAAACCTGTGCTGGTCTGTGGTGGCAAAACTCACAGACTCTAAATAACCATTCAAATCTGCAGATTTATCTCCCTCCTGAAAACTTCGATCAGATTACTGGAGGAAAAGTTACTAAGGTGTTTTCTGAAATGCATCAGAATGAGTAACTGAGTCATGAATGTACCCTAAGTTCAGGTGCAGAGTTTTGCTAAATTTTATTATCATACAGATTAAGATGGGCAGTTCCCACCTGGACATTTTCTTCATCAAAGAACGAACAAGGGTGGCAAAAGCAAGAGCAATAATATTACCATCACTGTGTTAATGAAATGCCCACAACTAGTTTAGAGCAACGGTGCTGAAAAGCCATTTTAATTC
Source organism: Heterohyrax brucei (assembly GCA_028571685.1). Classification (NCBI taxonomy): domain Eukaryota; kingdom Metazoa; phylum Chordata; class Mammalia; order Hyracoidea; family Procaviidae; genus Heterohyrax; species Heterohyrax brucei. The sequence continues at coordinate 100,272,896 of CM053141.1, read as the reverse complement.
TGAAACGGAAGGTCCTGAGACACCGAGCGCCATCTAGCAAGCAAAGTTAGAATCAAAGTGCACCAGAGTCAAGCTCAGAGCAAAGAGGGAGACCAACGGATGGGGAGGCAAAGGGGGGCTGCAAGATGCACTTGCTATGCTGTGACCACTGGCCCAATCTCACCTGAGCCCAGTTGGCTCTTTGCCCCCCAGGCAACTCAAACTTACGAGGTGACACAGACCTTATCTGCTGCTAGTTAAGGCTAAAGGACAGCTCCTCACAGTGTTGCTTATTGTCTTTAATTAGAACAAGCAGTCTTTGCATACAGCTTTCCCCAAACAGCCCCCTGTGTCACTAGTTCTACACCTTTCCCTCCAGATGCAGATAAAAAGCAGCACCTGAAAGGCTCACCTTGGGCTGAAAAGACTCTCAGGACTTCTGTGCAAGGGAAAGCACATCACCAGGCAAATCTAGCAGGATTTCAGAAATCCTTCTGAGTGTACAGGCTGCCCAGAAGTCTCCTGACAGGCAGTCTGAGTTATCTCCGCATGGTATAAGACACAAATTTATTTAACAAGCCACAAATGGTCATAGAAACTGAATGCTGCCTTCTAAATAGAAATACTTGAACATTTTTCTTCTTCAGGCAGCAGAAGTCTTTGATATTTCCTTGGTCTGAAGAAAAGTCAAAGGTAGCTAGTATGCTGCCAAATATCCCTGTTAGTTTGTAGCTGGAGGGGAGCACCACACTTTTTTCCATTTTTTAAAGTTTGAATGGCATCACTTAATTATACGAATATCCTTTGGAGCTGCGCTAACAATGCAATCACAATACAAAGCTTCTGAGATTGTGATATGAAGAAAGTAAAGAATAATCTGCTGGTTTCTATACAGGCAAGCATCTCATATTTTACTTTTAAGCCAGTCAATCTGAATTCAAAAGATGAAGAAAATTCATCTCAATAATATATCTGCTTTCTAAAGAACTTCTGTCAAGTCTTTTTGGGATTTTACTCTAAAGCTGGGGAAAACATTCAGTGTACATACGCGCTGGCCTTAAACTACGTACTCCTAATTTCCTGCTATTGAATATTGCCTCTGTAATAACTCATCGGTTCACATTGTCCTTAGAATACAGAGCCAGAGCTTGAGCTTTCCATTGTTCTGTCTCCACTCTCCAGCCCCCCAAACAATTTTTCCCAGTGATGAAGAATTTAAAAAATAATAAAGCTGAGAAAATGAAACATTGAAATAACCTAGTTGCGCTTCAAATGCTACTCCAATCTGATGCATGCTTCTCCATGAAAATATATATAATAAATATGAAATAACAGTTCTCTTTGTCTTTCTGCTATGCTATTATTTACTGCACAAAAACCATCACATGGAGAATAAAGGAAAGTTTAGACAATAATATGCTTAACATGCTATTAAAATATCTCCAAAAGTTATAGTAGAAAAAAAAGAAAAATTAACCTAAGACAACAAAGAGAGGACCTCAGAGCTTTACCAACAATTTCAAAAATATCTAAAACATTGCTATGAAAACTTGGTGTCCCTTATGCCTGAAAACATGTGTGAAGATTTGAGGAAGGACAGTAGATACAATCGGCACTGTCCCTTCTTCCTCTTGCTCTCTGTCTCTGGAATTCAGAGAAGTTCCCAGGCCAGTCTTGTTTCAGTTTACGATTTAAAATTTTTTTTGACTTTTTTTTTTTTTGGTGTCTTGTAAAATAGCTCATTTTTCCCATCAAGATCTTCTTAAACACGGAAACTTATCCTAGACAGGGTGCCCAGCTGTTTAATTTAACATTGATTTATTGCTTTTAAAAGTAAATTTACACACATGCCAACAGTGCTCCGTTTTGTTTCCCCAGACTCTGAGATTTATTTTCTACTTAGCGCTTGTCTGACAAAACAATGTCCTTTAACTTTATTACACATCGATGGGGAAATCTGTCTTATTTTTGTTTGGATTTATTGCTGTGTTACTTGTGAGGACTTTTGTGATCCAGAAAGACTGAGGTCCAAAAGCAGTAGAAATTTAAGCAGAAGTGACCACAAAATAATAATCAAAAACCTAAGAGGATGACCCAGCATATACCAACCTGCTGGGGGCCAGGGAGAAGGATGAAGCTCCCCTACTGAGCACAGTTACTCAGGAAAACAAGAAAAATACTTTAATGAATAGGTAGCATTTTGGAGGTGGAGAGGCTGCACCATTAGTAGCCAAACCTAGGTTCTGTAAGACCTCCAAGTTCTTGGCTAAATGTATTTAGAATTCTAGGGCTGGGAGGTGCATCTCTGTGACTCCCACCCCGTAGCAGCCTTACCTCCCTGCAGAATTCCCAATTATCACATGTTGGTGATGACTGAGCCCTAGGGCATTAAGATGGACTTTGAAGCAGCTTTTACGGTACACTTCATCTACATTTGGGTTTTCTTTAGTTCTCATTAAAAGGGCCACTTTCTTCTTTTCATTGATATACTGTCTTTGTGTCCTTCATTTCACACTCTTAAAAAAAGTTCTCTCAACAGATCAAGTGCAAAAAGGAGGGAACGACATAATAACCGTCATATCCCTGATAACAACAACAAACCACCAGTCCTGCGGGTTTAATTTTTTTTTTTTTTAAGGTTTTCTTCTCTGTAAGGCATGAGTCTCAATTAAAGGGGGGAAAATAGTTGTGGTTGAGACTGGAGATAATAAAAGTGTTTCTAAGGTTAAATCTTAGATGCAGGCTGACTTTAAAAATCTGTATGTCATAAGCTTTTCTCTCTCCATCTGATTTCTCACAAAGACACCTAACAATCACTTAAGGGGTGTTCTCTCCCTCCTCCAGTAAGAAGTAAAGATGTAACAGGTTTTGTTACTGGGGCGAGTGAGGCTTCCCACCCCCACCCCCACAAATACACCATCCTTAAAACTAAATATCACTGTCTGAAAGCGTGATTCCTTAGCTGGTCAGAAATCCACAGAATCCCTAATTTAAGCTGTTTAATGTTTCTATAAATTTTTTTCCAATCCAAGATGAATTTTAAAAGCTAATGGGTCATTCTTCTGAACATGTATCAGGACACATTTCTTTACGCATTTTTCATAGTTTATTTATTTATTTCTTTAAGTAAGAAGAAAGATCTCTGTCTCTAAAAAGGGGAGGGGGGAGGGAAGCAACTCTGCAAAACCCTGAAAATTCTCCTATTCATATTAGGAGCTGCCTTTTTTTTTTTTCCTGTTTCTGTTTGCCCTTTGAAAAGGGGTCCTGTCACTCAGAAGGGAGCTGTTTCTTCTGCCTCCTCCCCATCCACCCACAAGCCGGCCACCCCAGCCTGGTAGCCCGGCCCCGGCCCACCCTGCGGCCCTCCTCGCACACACAGTTTCTTCCAAGTGGTTTTTTCAAGTAATAGCTGGATAGACGAGAGGTGAGGCTTTTCCATCGCCTAGCCAGAAAGGAACTTGTCTCAGGGTAGCAAAACGCGGCCGGAGTGACCTGAGCGGGGCCGGGCAGTCCTTTTCCCGTCTGGAAGTAGCACGGCACCCGGGGCTGGCCCTCCCCTCCCCGCCGCCGGTCTGCGAAGCCGCGGCTCCCTCCCGTCACGTGGCTGCGCCCCGCGCCCCGCGGAGGCCTTTGTTAAGCCACTAGGTCCCCCACGCGCGGCCGCAGGAGCTGGGGCAATGACAGGCAAATGCATGCGCCAAGACGACAACAGGGTTCCGGCTTTGCCTCCGCTCACCGGGTACCCAAGGCACCTTGGGGTACAGGCACCCGAAGCATTTGCCAAATGAAGATGCCTAGCTCTCTGGGAGAAACAGACCTGGGACTGCTCCAGTGTTTCAAACCAAAGGCACAAAGCGGAGCCAGGGGTCCAGTGGAGGGCGCGCCTCCGCACAGGGTGTAACCACTGGGCTGACTTCCCGCCTCCTTTCCATTCCGTCTCATCGGTTCCTCTCCTTTTTTTCCTCCTCTCTTACCCTCTGCCACGCTCAGAGGCTCAGTGGGTGGGAGTGTATGAGTGTGTGTGTGTGTGTGAGCGCCAACAGTTAGACGGAAATTTCATAAGAATACGTTCCACACGTCTAAACTTGCTAGGGTGAGGGAATGATGGTCTCAAATAAACTCACATAAACTCACTGTTGGGAGAGTTTAAGCGACTTATTTGGGAGGAAATACGAGGTCAGATTTGGCCTAAGTGGAACATCTGCAAAACATTCAAGCAGCTTATTCAACAAAGAATCTAGCCATTTATTGTAGAAATAATAAAAAGCCACTAATGATTATGGTTCCCACCCCTTCCCCCAAAAGGCCAAATCCTAATGAAATAATTCAAAGGTAGGCCTCATTTCCTAATAGTGGAATTAAACAACAACAAAAAAGAGCCCAACTAAACTTTCAGCTCTGCCTTCTTAAGGGCCTGGGAACCTTGCTGAGAAATTGGGTAAATAAAAGGCGAGTTAGAATTTCTGGTGAGCTACGGCTGCAGAGCCCTGACTTGTACATAGGTCTGCCTTGATGTGCAATTAAATTACAGCGAATTCCTGTTTAAATAATAAAATTTGGGAGACTCTTCAGGATTCGAAAACGGCTGGGGTTAAGCAGCTTTTAAAACGTCAGTTTTAAAATGGTTTGTGCAATGAATGAACCTTTAAATCCTAAAACCATTATAAATATGCTATACATCTGGGTGCCAGTTTATCTCTCCATATTTCTTTTTAAAATGGGGAAAGCATTCATAAAAAGCTACTTGGCACACTTTATTTTAGTAAAGCAGATGTTAATTTTTTTCACGTATCATTTTATGACCAAGTACATGTGTAACATTGGAAGGCATCCAGAACGCCTCTATTATTTGCTAAATGAGTGTTAGTTGAGGTATGTTATTCTCAGCATAACCATGGTATAGGTTATATCAATACAGTAAACATCTGTGATTTTTTTTTTCTTTAACCAGGGGAGGGGAGCCTAAAGAGTCCCTATAAACAGGAAAAAGGAGTTGGAGTAGGAAGAGCACACCTGCATTGTAGCAAATAGGATATTTATGCTGTTCTGTGCAAAACAAAGTCCTTCCGGGCAGCACTCGGGGATATTTACAGGGCGGGAGATAAAGTTGAAAGCCTTTCCTGGCGTGCCTGATGGGATTCTCCCTGTGGCCTTCTGCATAGCAAGATAACAGGTACTGAGCGCTGCTGGCGGCGTTGGGCCCCCTTTCGCCGCACCCCCTCCAGGCAAGCCAGTCCCAGGCCCGGCCCGCATCGAACCAAGCGGTCAGGCTCTAGGAATTCCCAGGCACTGCGGAAATTTCGACGGGTTTCCCAGTCCAGAAACATGCTCAGGAAGCGTCCTCATTTGCCCTGCGTCGCTCGAGGACGCCAGCGCCCAGGAGAAGCAGTGGCGTGATAATTAATGGAATACAATATTTATGGTCCACTGTATTGACTCTGAGGCTAGCGCACCGTGTAGACAGTCCATGGGGGTCTGACAAACAGGAGGTGAGTGAACAAACATAATGACCGGAGTACTTATGTCTATCCGATTTACTCACTTAAATCCGAGGTATGTAACATCATGATAAATATTAATATCCACCTAGATGGCCCCACCGCACCGCCGTTCTCCTAAGCTCTCTCTTCCTGAGCACTGCCCTTTACAAAAAGGCCAGAGAGGAGGTTTTTAACATAAAATGCTGCAAATATGAAAAATAGGTCACCAATAAAATTGGTCTCAGCATGGAGTGTAATTGCAACAAAGTGCCGCCGAGTAAAATCGAGGAGCGAGCTGGCTGAGGCGGCACAGTCGCGAACCATCTGGTGTGTATTAAAAGTGGTGCTGTAAATATTGCTGAGAGCTAATGCATTATCGGCTTCTATAAGCGCACAAGGCCTGTAAGCTTTCCATATGTTAGAACATGTAGATAGAGGCAGAGGAGAGAGGTGTGCCCTATCAATCTCCAGTTTCCAAAGCATTGTTTTGCCCACTCTTGGTGGAAATTTGACCAAAAAATATGTGGGATATTCATTTTCATTCTCTTTCATTTCCTCTTTTCTCAGATGTCTCTCTTTTCCTCTAGCTTTTCTCCCAGCTCCCTTCTTCCATCCCCTCCTCCTCTATCCCTTTTCTCCAAAGGGGATAGGGTAGGCATTGCTGACGTCACTTCACATCAGTAAAAGAGAGTAACTGTTTCAGAGAGAGAAAAAAAATTCATCTGTTTTTCATCAGTGCTAAAGTTTTGCCCCTTCACCAGAAATGAGCTGCCCAGCCAGGATTCCCCTGTTTTGAAGTTTATAATCCACCCCCATGGAGGAGGGTCGAAGGGGTTGGGAGGTGTTCTTCGTTCTGTGCGATGAACCATCCTATGAGAGGTTCTAACGCCAGCATCTGCTCGAATAGATGAAACTAATTAAAATAAGGTGCAAAGATTTCGCATCCACACTTCCTAGGCAACTTTTGCCAAGGAGGGTGGAGGGGTTCCTAGCTCCTTGACACTTCTGCTTTGAGTCCTGGAATTTTTTCCTTTCTCTCCTATCCTCCTTTCTCCACAGTCCCACCCCCCACGTACGCAAACCGCCACACACAAGGCATAGCTAATAATTTTCCTGCTGTCACATTACTTTTCTGGGGAAAAACCGTTACAGTCCTCCTTTTCTTTATGATACCCTACATTTAAGAGTTTACTATAATTACCCCCTCTTCTCCTCTGACACCTCCTTCCATATCCCTCAGCTACAAGCATTTACTCAAATCCAGTGTCAGCAAATGTCCCTACATTGTCCCACAGAGATCAGTTTCTCTCTTTCAAAGTTGGCCTGCTCTCTTTCCATTTTCCTGTTTTATGTCATCTCTCCCTTTCCTTCCTTTTCTCCCCACTTCCCCCTCCTGGGCACACACAGTACAAACCTCCAGCACTTGCAGTGTGGATAAACCTGCTGGTCCTGACAACCCAAGTTCAATCAGCAAATAAATAAAACTCTTACTTTTTTTTGGCTGCCGGCTGCTTCACCCTCTGGCCGCTGACTCCTTTAATTATAGAAGCTATATTTCTTCCCGGGGAGACATTCGAGGGGATTTTTAGTTGGAAACTCGTTTCTGCTGAGTTATTTTGGAGCCAGGACCAGTGTGAGTGAGTGGCCCGTACCCAGAGGCTTTGAGTGAAGTGCAGATTGAGACATATCGAGTTCCCTCTAAAAGGACCATTTCATGTGGGAGGTTGGACACAAAGTTTGCACTCGTGACTGGCATTCCAGTGAGAGACATGCATATTTTAAAACAACAAAGCAAGCTGGAATGAAGGCTTAGGGGAGGGGGGGGAAACTTGGAAAGAAGTTACTAAGTGACAAACATCTGTCAACATGGGATAATTTGTAGACTCCAGTGTAAAACTATCTGCCTAGTTTGATGGAGTTCAAGGAGCAGGATCCAGGAGAGCAAAGTGGATACATACTTATCCCTGTGAGATGTGGTTAAAAGACACTTTCCCCCCAAATAGATTTCATGATTAAGACTGAGCCAACAACTATAATTTGTGAATCCTTCTTAGAGTAATGGCATCCTCTAAACTGCATATTTCTGATAGCGCAAAATTGTGTCCAGTTTAGTTCTGAGAGATAAGATTTTATTTAAAAAGCAAAGGAAAGCAGTAAAGTGGTAATCAGGACATTTATTTTAGAAAATCAAATTAAGCTCATCTCATAACAAAAACAAAACCAAGCAGAAAAAAGAGAAAGAAAAAGCTCAAACAACCCTTAGTTGCTATGTTCTAGAAATTTTTAACTCCAAGTTTCAGCTTTATGTGTGTATATAAGCCAAACATATAAACAGCCACCTCTGTGAGTCAACAAGAAAAGATGGCAGAATATTTTCGAATGATTTTTCTGTCTTGTTTAAAGCTTGGAGTTGTAAGGGAGCATCTTACCCTTTGAGAGGGAGAAGGCAGAAAAAAGTCCCATCTCTAGAAGTTTTTAAAATAGGAGTAAAAGATCAGGCAAGATCCTGGTGCATCCTTTTTTATACCCTGAATCTACAACAACCACATGGAAGTTCAGGCTCCAGCTTCCACTGAGAAATCTTTTTTCCTCCAGATCTGAAGACAAAAGAAGAGGAGGCCTGGTGGTGAGCGGGATATCTCTGTTAGTTGTCAGCGCAGGTCCATGGGTTGAGAATGCTAATCAGCCTCTTGGCCAGCTGAAGACTTGGTTCTCTTCCTAGCACACCCTGACGCTCGCACACACTCTGGCTCTTGCGAGCCGACTGACAGGCACACAGACAGAGCTTCCTGCACTGACCCCGGTCTCTTCCTTTTTCCTCTGAGTCCAGAGATCGATCGCTGACCCCACCCTTGGGCCAACGCTTTATTTATCTGGCTGTGCAATGATATTATCAGCCTTAAAACGTTATATACAGCAAATGTCTTCCTAAATCAACACAATAGATAGCTTGCAGAGACCAGCCTGGTCTTTCTTAAAAAAATCCCTCGCTGGCTTTCTCTTTCCCTCCCCTCCCCTCCCCTCCACACATCCCTGCTCCTGCTTTACAACTGGGGGTATTTTATAAGCTGGACTGTGAGCTGTGATCGCCTGCATTCAGCTAGGTTGGAGGAGGCCTTAGCAGACAAGGAGATGGATAGACACCATTATCCAGCCATCACTGAGATCCCCATCAGGGGTTCCCTTGTCAGCCAGATCCGACTGCCTAGACCCACTCTATTCACATGATCCAGATTTCCCAAAACTGGGGTAGAGGGGAAGGCGAGGGGTGCAAAACCGAGTGTGTAACCATACACCGTGTTAATTGTTTTCTTTCCTCTCAATTACATTCATAAACCTATTTTCTGCATTGCATGTTATTTCTTTGTGCTTCAAAATTGAAACCACGTGCAGCCTTCTCCCCTATGCACACACAATAAATGCTCTGCCCCTCCCCCAACCTATCACACAACTATTCACATCTTGGTTACTCACTCCGGGCTCCGGGCTCCGGACCTGGTGAAGAAATTGGCCTCATGGGAATTAGGTGAGGTTTTGTGAAAGCATCTCTCAAATCTGTATCTGTGTCCTTATCTCTGGGAGAGGCCCTTGGACTTGCCTAACGGGTCTCTCCTGCCTCCCCTCCCCTTGCACAGGTGGTTGAGGCTTATACCGGGAGAGCTAGCAGGGGGAACATCCAGAAAGACAGGCAGCTCTGCAGTGTCCAGCCAGGCCCACCCTCTGCCGGCTCTACAGTCTGACTCGCTGCACTGCCGGGGTCAGCCGGCGTGGGCGCGCCTCTGCTGTCCCCCGGTCCACGCGGACAGCTGTTCCCTGGGGAGCATTCCATCCCCAGGTCCTCCCAGGCAAAGGAGTCCCACCATAAATAAGTAAACTCCAAAGGGGGAGGGAGAGCTGGAAAATGGATTCGCTGACAAGAAGAGATAATAAATGAGAGGGGCTTTCAGATAGATATCTCAGACGTGAAATTGCGCCCAGCTGGTTGTGTAAGCAAACAAATAGTTTCATGTTAGGAACTCTCAACTTGTGGCTTGATGAATAGAACACGACAGAGGTAAATGGGTCTTTAACTCATTTAGGAATACAACTCTTTGGCTTCCCAAGTAAAAGGCCCAGTGACGCCAGGGATCCTGAGCAAGCCCTTTAACAAGAGTTTTATTAGTCCCCACTTGTCCCCATTCATTCCCTCCCCACACCCCTCACAGTGTCCCGTTTGCAGAGACATTCAGGTGATCTGTTCTGAGAGATCATGAAGCTTACAGGAGGTGAATCTACCACTGTGGGAGATAGAAAGAGTAACTCCAAGTGGAAGAAAGAGAATTTTCTTTTCTTCCTTTCTTTTTCTTTTTTCTTTCTTTTTTTTTTTTATGGCTAACTTTTCTCATTCCAAGCAGAAGAACTCAGGTGGTCTGTGATCCAGGGGCTCTGGAGCTCCAGAATCGCTGAATGCAAAGGTGGGCACTGAGGCCTCCAGGAGGACACCAAGGTGCTTTGGCTCTGAGACCTTGCTGCCAGAGGGAGAGAGCCTGTACTAACTGGAGGGACCAAGTCCTCAAAGTCCTGGGTTGTCTTGATGTCCTGGAGGGATGGATGTCCCCAGCAACAGGGCCTAGTCTCAGAGTGGATGTGTGTGTGTGAGGGGCAAAAGTCATATTTTTCTTCCCTTGTGTGCCAAGCCCCATCTCCTATCTCCAGTGGCAGATAAGGTACACAGCAATTTCTGATGTTTTTTAGCAAAGTTCCTGGCTAAAGAAGTTTAACTGACATCAAAGTCACTAATGTTGTCTGTCATCCAGCAAGTGTTTGGGTTAGAAACGGAAACGTTTGACTTTCATGTGTCATAGGTAATTTTGAGAGGGAAGTCTCCCTGTGTGGGCAGCTCTCTGACAATTAAAATGTATATCCTCTGGCCCTAAGGATCAGGTTGGTTCTACCTCACCCCAGTTAGCCCAGCCCTTACCTCTAGACTCTTTAGAGCAAGGACAGACAGCCCTGACAGGTGAGGTGAGGATGTGCTCCCTAAGGGACAATCTGACCTCCACCTATTTGTGGCCATGCACCCAGGTTCCACGGCTCCCTCTGCTGCCCAGAATGAAGGCAGGCTCCTCACAAGGGGGGCTTCTAGGCCACCACCAAGGCACAAGTAATTCCCACCTGTTCTACCCACCCCTGGGTAGGCCCTGGGCCCAGGTATCTTTCTGGGTCTGGGGAGGCAAAGGAGCTCTCCACAGAGCCCAGGTGACCTGGCACTAGTGAGCCTGCCCTGCCTGCCCTGCTTGTGCTGTTGCTCTCCGTCATTCCCAGCTTGAATGTGGCCACTGCTCTGCCAAAGTGAGAGAACCATTAGAAGACCAGAGCAGAGAGGCCACTTCTCGCTTGCTGAAAGGCACAAACTGCTACTTAGAAGCCACACCATTTGCCTCCTAACCCTTCCCTTGGCACTAGCCCATCCATGAATCCTGACTGCCTGTGCCAGGAGCACCTACAGCCTCCAGAAGTGCTCGGCTTGTCTGCCGGCAGGGGCACCACCCATGTGGGCCCATGGACTAGACCCACAGAGACCTCTGGCAGAATAAAGATGACTCTCTGTGTATAATGTAGGCAGGAACCTTTCCAGGCCCCGAAGAGACAGCAGAGAGGAAAAGTTCATCACCTGAATCCCCTAGAGGGTCCTGTCCAGCACTGGAACTGAGCACCCCTTGCTTTTCTCCTCGGTCAGCCCAGGGCCTCCTGGCTTCCAGACCTAACCTGCCTCCAGGTAGCCTATGAGGACATAGGAAGGCCTATTCTTTTTCCTAAACTGGGCAGGCCAGCTCCAGACATGGGACTATGTTTAGGAACATTTCCAAGGTTCCCCAGGCCCTGAAAGATGGTCTGGGACTGTTGGGCAAGATCCAAATTGCTACTGTCATCTCCCAGTACAGGATCAAGGGCAGTACAAGTTTGGGCCCTCCACTCCATAGGGAATCTCTATACTGGGCGCCCTTTTCTTAGGCCTCCATATTGAAATTAATTGAAAAATACATTTCTGACCTATGAAGATGCTTATCTGTTTTCATCAGAGGGATCACACTGTAATGAATATATTTACACCTCATTTTGAGAAAGGCAGGAAAGATCGATCAGGGCTTTGGCTTTGAGGTAGCTCGGTTGTCCCTCCTCTGCCGAAACCGATGCAGCCCATCCTATCCCAAACCCTGTGCTACAGGACAGGAAAGGGGCCTTCTGGAGGGTTTCCTGTGACTGCCTGAGAGACGGTCCATGGGTAAACAAGTCGCTGTGCTACACCCCTCCTACCTCACCTACCCAACTTGCTGGAAAGTCAGCCTAGGCCCAAGGCATTGCCACACTGGGTGTAGTGCTGAGGTTGTAGCCACCAGTGGGGGCGGTGAGGCTGGTTAGAAGGCAGGAAAGGCCAGTGGTGCGACGGGCTCCACACCCAACACTCTGTCCTCCCAGCTGCCCCACCCCAGCCCTGGTGGATCCGGGTACAATCAGTGGACTAGCAGGAGCATCTCCATCCATAGCACAGTAAAACTCATACTGTTCTGTACCCAGAATATTAAAAACCTCAGCAGGTTGGAGTGTAAGAGCTTGTTAATTCATTTTTTTTTAAGGAATTAAATACAAAAGAAAGAAAGAAAAGAAAACCTGGAGACTTCCAGCAGCAAATTGCAAGCGAAACATTCTAGTGACTTCTGTAAGTGAAGCTATTGTCTCAACCAGGCCTGTTTGGGGTTGGGGAGGGAGAGGTGAGAGGTGTTATTTTAAAAGATCTGGCTTTATTAATACGTTAAGAAAGAGCTCCCTTGGCAGTATGTGTTCTCGAAGCTCTAGCTCAAATCCTATAAAACATTCATGCTCTGAAAGCTGTTACAGAGAGCTGCCCCCCACGCACACCCAACAAGAAGCCTCCGGGGTAGGTTTCTGCCTTTGAAGGGCCACTAGGACCTAAATCCTGCTTATGGGGAGAACCAGCTCCAGTCCAGCTCCCAGAACCCATGTTCAGGGTCTATACCCCTAACTGCCCCATGGGGGCTCTTCCATTCAGCCACCAAAGCTGAAGAGCTCTCCAGAAAATCACTGTCACAGAACCTGAAGGGGAGGGCAAACCACAGCCAGCTCTTCAGCAGACCATAACGGGGAGCAAAGCCAGAATTTGCAGCTCTGAGGATCCCACTCTCTCCCTGAGCTGGAAGGCAGGACTCTTCAACTTCAGGCATTCTGGGGTACACATAGCACAGAGGCCTCACAGGCCTTCTGGCTCTTCCCATAGCTGCTCCTCCACACTTCTCTCCAGCCTCCCCTTACTGGCAATTTCCCACCTGCAGCAAGCCCCCAGCCTTGGTGCTACCTCCTATCACTAAAGAAAGTAGTGTGCTTGAGCTTGATGTGTGGAGACTCAGCAGAGAGCTACCCAACCTGCTCCAACCCTAATTCCAGCTGCCCATGGATCATCTACAGCCCACAAGGTCCCAAGGACTGTCGTCTGATGCCCAGGGTCTCTGGTTCTCCATTGGACTGGGCCTGTGAAGAGTCTAGCCCAGTCTAGCCCTCCATATTTATGAATCCAAGGCAGTGACTTGATGTTAGAAAATGAATCCCAGACAACCTGGCTATAGATCTTATCTCAGCAACTCCCCCAATTCATTTCTAATGGTAATTAAGGTGGAAATTAACGGAGGGGTTCTCTTACACTGATGACATCTGTCAAGCAGCCAGACACGTGGTTTTTGCTAAATTCTTTTATTTTTGTTTAAATTTTCACTTCAATTTTAATTCTTGAAGAACAGCCTCGACAACATATATCGCACTCATTATAAGAAGCAAAGGGTTATATCAAAAATTATTAGTATAGAATCACAGGAAATCTGGTTTGGAACCAGAAAAAAATACAAAACAGATATAGATACATAGACACAGGACAATTTTTTATAATTATTTGGAAAATGTTATTTTCCCCTAATTCTTGTTTTCTTTTTTCCTTTATGCGCTTACGATGTTTAAATTTTACAAAAAATGAAAATAAAGACTAGTATTTTACAAAATGAATAACAATGTTCAGGGCGGGTGGGTGGGTGTGTTCTACATAGGATTCAGTCCACTTCCGTGTGTGGTTTTCTGTACAGAATATATCCACATCCGTCCACAATAAATCCTGGAAGGTCCATTAGTCTCCTTCTGTTTTATTAAAATTCTCATGGTCCTCTCTTCCAATTTTTTTTTTCCTTTTTCTCACCAGATAATATCCTTTATCTTTCCTTTCCAACGTGCTCACAGATCTGATCCTAAATGAGTCTGTTTTTCTCCTGGTTTGCAGCTCCGGTAGCATTTCTGCAGGGTGGCCTGCTCCAGTCCCAGCCCTCCTCCCCCTCGCCTGGCTTGCTCAGCCTGCAGCACCCGCCTCAGCCGACCGGGTATCCCTACGGCCCGGGCTTGTCCTCTGAGTCTCTAGGGAGGCGAGGGCAGGTGGGAAGCGCCTGAAGTCTAGGAGCACTGGATGGACATGTAAGGCCAGTTGAAGCTGCTCCCAGACAGTAACATATCACGGATGAGAGTTTCGATGGGGGTTTTACCTACCAAACGGACGAAGAAGAGCTGCTCGATGACCGAGGAGGACACGGTGCGCAGGGAGGGCAGTCGCAACAGCAATTTGCCGAAGCGGCTGGGCTGGTTGGGGTACTGGCTCCTCACGTACTCCTCTAGCGCGCACTGCGACTTCTCCTGCAGGCTCTCGATGTGGGCGGCATCCGACAGGCCACAGGCGTCTGCCCAAGCAGCCGTGCCAGCGAGAGATGAGGGAGGGGGCACATGGTTAGGTCAGTGAGGAGCAGAGACCAAACAGATCCCCCAAATAAACAAATGAAATGAAAGCCATTTTAAAAACGAGAAAATGAAATAAAAGGAGAAAAAATCTTTCCCTCTATCCCTCCTCAATCCCTTCTTCACCATTCCCTTCCCCCTGCCCCTAATACAAATAAAAATGTATCAAACCCTCACCAAGCCTAAGGGAGCTGCAGAGAGAAGCACACACGCAGAGTCGGCAACCTCTCTAGTCCCTTTGTTTTTCCTCTTTCACCTTTGGATTAAATAATGTACGATGCTGGAGCCATGTTTGCTGTGCAGAGCAACCTGTCCTCAGCCTGCAGGGGAGCATCTCTCTGGCTGTGCTCATTAAAGGGAGGACTTTTGCCCCCTTTGCCCCTGATTTCCGGGTGTTCAGGAGCCCTAAAGAAACATGCAGCCTGGAGGCAAGTAAAGGCTTCTCGGAGTCCCCGCTCAAGCCCAAACGATTCCAACCAGAAACCTCAAGGATAACTTAGATTGTATAGTGAACAAACACATGGGGCGGGGGGGAGGAACATAAGGAATCCTGGGCTGGCAGTGCCTGGAATCAGATCAAGCCCACGTTTTAGCAAAGGAGGATTTGAGATCTGATATCTGTGCAAGCAAGGACTCCGCAGCAAATCCTCAGTGAGGGTGTACACTTGTATCTGTGCCTCAGATCAAGTAATTGAAAATTGGTCACATCTCTGTAAGCTGTATAATAATCCGGCAGAATATGGCTCAGTTACTCCAGGCTTGGGAAGGGAAATGTCTTCAGTGATCAGGCACAAAGCTGGGCTAGAGGCAGCTGCTGCCGCTGCTTAGGGGCAAGGGCACACAAAGTGGGAGAACACAAGAAGAGAGCCTTCTTGTGGCAGGACCAACTGAGAAAAAGGCACCTCCATGCAAGAATGTCATCTCAAAAACTGTGTATTTATCTCACATCAACCAAGGCCTGTCATGGTCTTCTAAAAATATTTCAAGACAATGTATTAAACTGTATCAACTAACCAGAGGCAGGCCATTGGAAGGGGAGGATGGAATCAGAGGAAAGAAATGAAGGCTTCCTCTCCTAGTTCAAATATCCATGTTGTTTCTTACATTAATAATGAATATTTAAAAAACAGGAGGATCACAGAAGAGCCCTTAGCCAGTCAGGAGGTTGACTAGAGATCAAAGGCAGAGTTTGCTAATATATAGATCTGGGGGAAAATTCATGCATGGTAATGCCCCTAAAAGGACACTGTATAATTGTGAATGGGAAAGTGTGACCCTAGGAAGACACAACAAATGATTCAAAGGGAAACCAGTATGTGCTGAGTTTCTGAACTTTACGTCTTTATATTTCAAGAACTCAGATTTACAAAGCATTCTAACACCTTCATCTACAAGGATATGGCCTCCAGCAAAAATACAAATAAAACTAGAGATAATTCAAGAACTTCTGAGGGAAGTCCCCTTTGACCCCAGATTCAGACTGGGTTCCTCTCAGATGTCTAATTACTCTAGCCAGCCGCTGGGGCACATCCACACTGGTGTCTTTTAGGAAGCCAGTGGCTTTACTGCTAGCAGGAGCAGGACAGGAGCACTTTGGAGTTTCACTGCTTGCAGGACCCTCAGGCCTGCCCTTGACCCTGCCGCCAACCTGGCCTGGATAAATGGCCACCACGCAGACCCACATTTACATGAATCTTGCTTTGCATGTGTTACCTTCTCATTATGCCACAGGATCCCTTTTGGTCCCAGAGAACGTAATGTGCAAAGGATCCACAAGACCCACATGGCATCCCCTTCATATCTGTAAATTATGTCCCTGGTACTTATGATTGGGGCTACCAGAGTGCAAGTTAACTACACCACTCCTAGCTAGGCCACTCCTAGGGAAGGGAGTCCAGAAAGCTGCTTCCATTCCCACCCCCCTCCCACAGGAGAAATGCCTATGACTAGGCCAGGCTGCCAGGTAGCAGGTGGCTAGTCCTGTGACTTTTCTCCTTTATTTGCTTGTTCTGGCCTGGCTTCCCACTTTATTCACTTGTTCCCTACAATGCAACATATTTTTCCAACTTTAGAAGATGGTACGAGCTCTCTGATCAACTGGGTTTTTGTGGTGGCAGAGCTAGGTGAGGGACCAGTGTGCTGCAGTACGTATTTGCACTGCATGAGTTATACTCTGGATAAGAGAAGGAGGCAGAATGTGTAAAATCTGTGTCCCACTTTTTATTGTACAATAGTGTCAATGTGGGAAACTTCAATATTTCTTCTACAGTATATGGGAAGGAAATTATGTAAATAAATAACCATTACTGCTCAGGCCTTCCCGGCTTAGCCTTTGCAGTGTGGAGAATGTATTTCATGTTGTGCACTCAGAAGAGTTTAGTGTTCAGGAAATATAGATGTAATCAGCTGCCATAACTAGAAATCAAAGTTATTATTGTGCTAAAAATGGATTTATTGTATTTATGTTAACTAGATGGTTCCTTTCAGGAAAATTCTCATTTATTTGAAGGAATATTTAGGTGTATGAATTAATGAATTTTTTCAAAAAAGTAAGTTCAGGTCATGACCTAATCCTTGGATGCAGTCCAGAATATTAAGGATTAAACATACCAT
The DNA here is from genome assembly GCA_028571685.1 of Heterohyrax brucei. Classification (NCBI taxonomy): domain Eukaryota; kingdom Metazoa; phylum Chordata; class Mammalia; order Hyracoidea; family Procaviidae; genus Heterohyrax; species Heterohyrax brucei. Next base: position 100,256,001 of record CM053141.1, on the reverse strand, counting down.
CCAGAGGCCGAATGTGAAAACCACCATGGGGGACCCCCATGCCAGCTTCAAATACTTAGCTGGAGCAAACCACATTGGACAATATGTCTATAACTCTTTTCCATCATTCAAAGTTTGCTTAAAAGTTGGATGACTTTGAGAAGGCTTCCCATGAATTCCCTTCTGGCTAGCAATCAAAACAAGTTTAGTCAAAAGTGGAAATGTGTTGTATGGAGGAGGGGGGTGAATTACTACTGACAGCTCTATTTCCATTTTCAGATATTCTGCTTGCAGTTTTCCAGAGAAAGAATGTTATTGTTCACTTCTAGACACCCCTTGCACCCTCAACACTTGTTTCAGGCAAGTACTTTTAAAACTTTTTTTAAACGAGCGCTTTTCACTGGGGTGTTTCAGAAGGGAAAGTTGAAAGAAAAAACATTAATAATTCTGCAATCTTCTCTGCAGCCTGCACAGTCCTTGCCTCTCTCTCTGAGAAAGGGCATGAGATCAGAAAAGTCAAGGGGGTTCAAAGAACCTCAGGGGGGACCAGGGAAAGGGAGGGGAGATCTTTTTTGAGGAGACCTCTGTCCAGCTTCAAGTTGCATTTCTGCTTCAAGACTTCTTGTTGGATGAGATTTAAAACCTCCAGCTTCCCTGACACTGGCCTGCTTCCTGACGAATTTGGCTAAAGCGTTGGGTGGTGGAGAGTGAGCCAGGCCCCAGGCTGCCAGAGCTCAAGCAGTCTGGTCGCTGCTTCCCAGGCTCTTTGTCACTTTTGAAAAACACATTTCCATCAAGAAGACGTATTAAGATAAAATGCATTCAAACATTGAGGAGGCTATTCAATAAATCTTCCATTTGTTTTAAGGTTCACACTTTATCCTCTTGCAAAGAATCACTCCCTCTCCCACTAGCAGACCTGCATTTGCACTGAAAGTAAAGGGGGGCAGTCCAAGTCCACGGCTCTGGCCACCCTGCATACAAATGAGATTCTCCTGTCTAAATAAATTATCTGCTGCTCAGATCGATATTAATACTACATTTGCTACATTACAATATTGTGCAAATTTAAGAGTCATTTTAATACAATGTAAATACAATTCTTCACGCATGAAAGCCAAGAAATATTGATAGATTATACCACCGCTGACTTGTTCAACAAGGCCTTGGGAAAGGGGTTTTGCCATCTTTGCTCAAGAATGGTTTTAATTTGGCCTTTGGAGGGCCTGGCTCTAGGACAGATTTATTAGGAAGGTTTATTTGTTCACCGAGCAGAGGAATTAAAAACAATAGTGCCAATAATGGTGGCAAAAACTACAGCTAGCACCAGTCACAGTGGGCAGGGCCCAAGACCCCGTCTGAGCAGCTCTGCCCCTCACCACCAGCTTTTCTGGCTTTGTTTATATTTTCCCCCATTACCTGCTGTCCCGGGTGTTTATATGTTTCCCCCTTGCAGGTTACAATAATAAAAGGCAGCAGTGTTCTCAGAGGCTCAGACCAAAGCCCTTCAAAGGCCACGTTAATGCACTTTCCTGGAAGTTAATTTGAACCATCTATCATAAGAGAAATTGTTAACATGCATGTTACCACCGCCTACACTTAATTTGATATTTTTAAGGCAATCTGTTAAACTTCCAATATTCGGGGGTTTTGCATAGCCGTGAGATTTATCTCCAGGTCAGAAATCCTCCCATACTTGCAGGTCCTGCGGTATTGCTTTTGTTTTTACCTTTCTTGTTTAAATCGAATCCATTTTTTACGACCCTCAATAACCCCAGCAACTGCAAACATGAATGGTTTCCGATAAGGGAAAATCAGGCAGCAATAAAGTGGGATTATTTATGATTTATTTGTGCATATCCTTCTCTTGCCATCTCTCTGTGTGTTGTCTCTGTGTCAGGAAACTCATCCAGGGAGCGTGCCACACAGAGGAGAAAGCTACATTCCCACATTCTCTGGCTTCCCTCTCCTCCCCCAGAAACGCCGAGCTCTGGCTCACACACACGCACACCGCACACGCGCGCAGCCAGACGATGCGCACACAGCACCGCCTCCACTGCACACAGACACGCACCCGCCGCCGCAGCGGCCCCGCACCCGGGGCCAGGCCTTCAGGCCCAGGCACCCACAGCCCGCGCGCACGTCGCCCCAGCTCTGGCACCGCCGCGTCTCAAGATGGCAGCGGCGGGTCTAGCTGCGCTCCCGCCCCGGGGCCGCCAGGCGCCGAGCGGACCCGAGGTGGGCTGAGCACCGGCCCGGCTGCGGCGACGCGGCGGCGGGCGCAGCGGGGCCTGCACGCGCTCCCGGCGCAGCCTGCCCTCCCCGCGACCGCAGCCTCACCTGACGTGAACAGCACGATGGCTTTGAGGCAACTGTACTCGGCTGAGTCGACGTGCAGCGCCTTGAGCTTCTCCACCTGCTCCTGGAAGATGCGGATGTGGTCCATGAAGGCCACGACGCGGTCGGCTGACATGGGCGACGCGTGCAGGCCTGCGGCGGCCAGCAGCGGCGCCACGTGCAGCGGCATGGAGCACTGGGCCGCGTTGAGCACGAATAGCTCGCTCCAGGTGAGGCGCAGCAGGGACACCTGGTCGGTGATCTGCAGATCCGGGAAGAAGGGGATATTGCGGGCCCACTCGACGGCGCTGAAGAGCAGGCGCGCGGCCAGCTCGCAGATGTTCTCGATGCCCATGATGTTGTTGGGCTGCATACACTGGCTGCCGTAGCGCGACGTAGGATAGGGCTCGGCGCGCAGCAGCAGCGAGATGTAGCCTGACAGGTAGCAGTGGCCGTTGAGGGGGTCCCCGTTGGTGAGCGCGTACTGGCCTGGGTTGGGCTGGGTTGGAGGCATTCTTCCTCGCTGAACCGCTGACAAAAAGAAAGAGAGAAAAGAGGCAATGTGCATCCAGAGGGCTTGCAAACATCGCTGCTCCGCAGCGCACCCGACACAAAGCGGAGGCTTTGCCTGCAGCCACTCGAGCCCTGCGCACCTTCTCTCGTGCGCTGGCCCTCACTCACAACCCACACCGCTAGCAGAGTTGAGGTGAGGCCCCCAGCTCCGTGGCCCGACTTGCCCAGACACTGCCTCAGCTTTGGGCCACCCCAACAATGTCAGAATCAGGCCTGATTTCAAGGCCCCCAGTCGGGCATGGCCAGACGAATTCTTGAAGCCAAGAAAGTGCCAACCCCTCCGCCACTAAGAAAGAACACATAGAAAAATAACACTCCACTCACCCCTCCAGACTGAAACAAATTAGGATTAAATATGTATCTATATCTATACATATATAGGCGAAACTGGAGACAGGTTCTGGCTCTAGGCAAATGCCTAGCGGCCTCCCTATATCTAAGCAGGCAGTCTTTTGCTCATAAAATGTTTCCATAGTCACCGAAAATGCTTTAAGGTTATCCTTAAAATGGATACAAGTTACATACCCTCCTAACCACTTAAAACTTTCAAGTACAGAACAAGTATCCTGCACCCCTCCCCTCTTCCCTCCTCCTCGTCACCCCACATAAAGTTCTCACTGTTAATAACAACAGAAAATGGAATATTTTCAAGAAAAAAAGTTGAACTTACAGTAGCCAAACATTATTGAAAAAAACTGGGAAATATAATTTATTTCTGTCCTGCGCCGTGCCACTGCAACCTGCAGCCAGCTTTTGCCCAGTGAATGCACGAGCTTGCAACTGCAAAACCACTGGATTCATTAACCATCTGAATGCAAAACGTAAGCATGCTTTGAGTTCTTAAAGCTGACCAAAGTTTTTTTTTTTTTTTTTTAATGTGTATGTTTTACTTCAACCCTGCCAGCGTTTTAAATTGCCATGTAAACAAAGGCAACTTTAGGAAAAGTTAGAGTTACTGAACTCTCCCCCAACAAATTAATATAGATATGTCCATGTACAGGTAGCTGTCTTACTTCAATTTACACTATTTTCTTAAGTTTGATACTAATTTTAATGAAAGTCCCAGTGTAGTTTCAGCTCTTGAAACAGAATGGATAGAATACTGTTTTCTAATTATAGTTTTGAACTTGGCAGTTATTTTTCAATTAAATGAGAGCACAATTCAAAGTTTCTTTCTTTTTTTTTTTTTTTTTTCCAGATGCTTACAAAATCTCCCTGGAGCTAGAAATGAAGTCATCATATCTGTGTCCTCCTTGAAATCTGAAGCCATTTAATTTCTTTTCTTGTGGCATATAAAATATAATTTTAAAGTCAGTTACAAGAAGGAGTAATCTGCAGTCTACAAAACTGACTAGCTTGCTAATTTGACTGTAAGACATCTCTAACGATTGTTAGGAGATAAACTTTAACTGTAAACAGCTAAATTTATTTACAAGAAAGTACTACATCTCTTGCCACTTGAACATGAAACATATCTAAATCCAACATCAAAAGTTGTGTTAAAAAACAAAAGAAAACAAACAACAAACCCATACAACATAGGGATTAAATGATGTGGAAGCGCATGCCAGCTGCAGTCTATGCATTATAGCCAAATCAGAAGGATCGGTAAATGCGTAGTAAATTGTAATTTGTATGCAGTATTTAAGCAGAGGGTGGAGTTTGATGAAGAAATAAAAGGAGTATCATGCTTTAAAAAAAAAATGACACAACTATGAAAGCACGGTTCAGTCACAAACTTTCCTTTCAAAGTAGAGGGGTGAAAACAAGGCCACAGCTCCAGAGGAGGCGGCCCCAGATCCGTGCAGAGGAGAGGGAACCAGTGAACGGGCTAGAAGCCCCCCTTCCCCCCTAATTAGACCTACAAGTGCAATAAATCTCACTCCTCTTTTTCCAAGCTAAGCTTCCAAAAGGATGATGGCAGCAATGAATCTACGGTTCAGGGTACTCCCGTTCCCAGCCCTCTCTCATTTTAAATAAAGAGTGTGAAGAGGTGGAGAAGAAAGTGGAATGAAAAAGCACAGAAACAGAATTTTCTGGGGAAATAAGCACCCCCCTCCCCAAGTTCATGCCAGAACAGCCCCAAGCATCCTCACACACACACGAAAAGGAGACATACACCGAGCACATCCAAGACAGAGGGAGGGAGGGGATTTTAAGCCATAGCTCACGATCTCAGGGACACAATCCCGAGCAGGCAGCGGGCGGGGTTGGGGAAATGGGAAGAGAAGCGCAGGCCGGGAGGGGGAGGCAGCGGCAGCGAGCTGAGGAGGGGGAGGGAGGTGGGAGACGCAGGGGGAAGAAGGCAGCGGGGACAGGGGAAGGTGGGATGGACTGGGACCGCTGAAGCCCCAGCCCCATACAGCAGCCACCCCCTCGAGAGAGAATGAGGGCCGGGGAGCCGGGCAGAGCGCGGGGAGAGAAGCAGAGAAGAAATATTCACCTTCCCGCCTCATGCCCACTTTGAGGCACTTCTTGAGGCGGCAGTATTGGCACTGGTTGCGGTGGTGCTGGTCGATGGGACAGTTCCTGTTGGCACGGCATGTGTAAGTTAAGTTCCTGCGGACGCTCCTCTTGAAGAAACTTTTGCAACCCTCGCAGGTGAATTGACCGTAATGCTTGCCGCTCGACTTGTCCCCGCACACCACGCACTCGATGTGCTGCTGGCTTTGGCCCGAGCCAGGCGGGCCCTGGCCCTTGTCCCCCGCCGTGCCGGGGGTGGCGGGCGCTCCGGGCTGGCCCGGGGTCTGCGGCGTGTGCGGAGCGCCGGAACCCGCCTGCTGCTGCTCGCCGGCGCCGCCGCCGCCGCGGGCCGCCTGCGCTGCGGGGTTAGGGCCGCCGGGGTTGCCCCCGGCCACGTCGTCCTGCGGATCTCGCCAGCTGCTAACTACCATTGCCATATCTTTGGGCCCGGGGAGCGCTGGGGGGAGCCGAGCTGCTCGCCGAGGGCCGCGGGGAGCGCGAGCGCGCGGGGAGGGGAAGGGGAAGGGGAAGGGGGGAGGGGGAGGGGGCGGGGGGCCCGCCGGGCGCCCCGGGGTCGCCGGAGCCGAGCCCGAGCCGGGCACCGGCCGCTGCCTCTGCCGCCGCCGCCGCCGCCGCAGCTACTGCCTTGGCCGCCCCGCTGCTGCTGCGCGCCCGCCCGCCCTGCTGGCGTTTTGTTGTGGTTCCTGCTGTTTTCTTTCTCTCTTTTTGCAGCCCCCCCAGGCTCTCAGACTCCCCCCCACACCCCTTCTCCCCTCGCCCGCTCCCCCCGCGCTCGGTTCCTGGGGGGGCCGCGCTCTCCTTCCCCCCCTCCCCACCCCCCCGACGATCAAGCTCCCTTCTCTTGCTTTTTTCTTCTTCCCCAAGTTGCAAAATCAGAAATGGCACAGGCGGCAGCGGGGAGCGGCGCGGGGCGCTGCGCCGGGGGCGGCGGGCATGGGCCACGGCGCGCGCACACACTCGCCCTCCGCCTCGCCCGCACCCCCGCGCACACACACTCTCGCACACACACTCGCTCACCCGCGCCGGGCGCCCGCCCGCCCGCCCGCCCGCCAGCTAGCCGCCCGGGCTACGCGCAGCGCGCAGGCTGAGCCGACATAGAGGAAGCCGGCGAGGGCGGCGGCGGCGGAGGCGGAGGCGGCAGAGGTGGCGGCGGTGGCGGAGGAGGAGGTCGCGGCTGCAGGCGCCTCTGGAGCCGCCGCCTCAGCTGCTGCGGCGAGCGCCTCTGGAGGAGCCCGGGCCGAGGCCCGAGTCCGAGCTGGAGCCGGGGCTGCAGTCGGAGCGCGAGCCGGGCTTGGAGCCCCCCGCGCGGCAGCCGCTGTCCCGGCGGGAGCCCTCGCCCGGCTCGGGAGTGCGGGGAGCGCGGGTCGCTGAGCGGGGCGCCGGGCGAGGCGGCCGGCGGCGATCAGGGTGCGCGGGTGTCGGGGGGCCAGGTCCAGGGCCGGACGCAGCCAGCCATTCAGGAAGGCAGCGCTGGAGAGCGGGAGGCGGCCGGCGAGGAGATCACACACTTTGCTCTTTTTGTTGTGCCGGTGGCGCCGAGCTCTCGCTGCCTTCTTCTTTCAGGAGGTGACGGGAGGGGGAAAAAATACGAGATAATTCACACTGGCGACGAATTCACAGCGAAATAGAAAAAAAATAAAAATCAGAGGAAAAAGAATTGGGAAAAAAGGCGAGAGAGACATCCAAAGTAGGTCGAATAAATAATCCTCTTCTTTTCCTCTTTCTTGCTCCTTCTTCTGCTTCTTCTGCTATAACACACAGAGCTGGTTAAAAAACCCTGGAGATCGCCCAAAAATGTTCTTTTTTTAGTATTTTAAATAAGTGCTCTTCAGCCGGGAACCAACACCCTCCCTCCAAAAAAAAAAAAAAAAAAATCATATATGTATAAAATTACGATAAGAAGAATACGAAGGGGGTGTCTCCTCCTCTTTTTTTTTTTTTTTTTTAAGTTTAGACCTCTCTCCTGCAAGAATGAAGTAAAAGACAGGAGGAGGGAAAAAAGAAGAGAAAGAAGGAGAAGAAGAATAAGGGAAAACAACTAATAGAATATGTAAGAAAGGAGAAAAGGGAGAGAGGCGAGAGGGGGAGAAAAGAGGGCGAGAGAGGAGAGGGGAGAGAGAGGAAGAGAGAAGGGAGAGAGAGAGGGAGAGAGAGAGAAGAAGAAGAAGAAGAAGAAGAAGAAGAGAGAGAGAGAGAGAGAGAGAGAGAAGAGAGAGACCCCAAAATTGAATGCGTTTAAACGGGAGGACTCGCAGAGCAATGTTTCCGAAAGGGGGATCTGCGCGAATGTCTGTATATAGTGAACTTTGACACTACTATTGAAACTGACACGTTTCTATGGAGATCGCTGCCTTATATGGAGCTCGTGTCAAGGAGCCAAGAGAAGGGCTGCTGGCAACTGATAATCAAAGGCGACTGACTGGTCAGAGCCCTGAATCGGGGGGGAGAGAAAACGGGAGGCTAAGGTTAGCCAAGCCTCCCGCACGCCATTGGTTGGAGAGCCCCTCCCCCACTTCTTTTTCTTTCTTTCTTTTTTTTTCCCCTCCCTCTCAGCTACCTACAGCCTTGGATGCTGAGGGGAGGAGGAGAGAAAGTGAGGGAAGGGGGTGTGCTTCTGACAACCGCAATTTACATTGAGATCGCCCTGCGCTGCTATTTACTCTGAGACCTGATTAGTATGGGTCGTCTGTGGTCACACACACACACACACACACACACACACACACCCTTGAGGGGGAAGGGATGTCGAGAGGGAGACTACGTCGAGATGGGGGAAAGGATAATCAGAAATTATTTTGATTTGTCCTGAAAAGTTTTTAAAATTAATTTCATAAGGGTGAAAAAAATGCCACTGAAATGTTAGAAAACATGTTTTTAATGGGAATGAAACCCCACCATTTTAATGACTCGTGAAATATACTGGGTTTGAATTGTTTCTGTAAGTCTGGCTTCTGCTCATTTTATTTTCTTCTTAGAAACAAGGTTGAGTTCCCCCCCTTTTTGGGGGGGGCCAAAGTACACCTCGGATTTTAGATTTAATGATGACGAAACACACTCCTGGAATTTGCAGCTATTTTCACAAATTCAGTCCCAATCGAGGTTTCCATTCACCTCGAGGATGATTTTTTTTTTTAAATAAACTTTTCAATCCACCTCCTCTCCCCCGCCCCCATTTTGTGTCTTCAGGCTGTTCCAAACTCCAAACAACGCTTCAGTAATTATTAAAGCAGAAATAAGTCCAGATTTAGTTGAAGAGTGGGGAGGAAAGGGCTTTAGTTCGGCCGAGTCACGGTCTCAGGACCAGAAGGCAAGGGTGGGCGAGAAGATGCTGACGAGAGGTGCAGGGAGCAGGGAAGGGGCAGGATGAGAGAGAGGAGCGCCAGCTGAGGCAAAAGGAGACCTCGATTCCCGAAGGTGATTGGTCGCGGAGGAGGGGCAGGCGGGAGGAGCGGGTCCCGCTCGCGGCCTGCAGGAATCGCTGGCTCCGGCTGCCACCTAGCGGACGGGAGTCGCGCCCTGGAGGCGCACCACACAGTCCCTCCTCCCTCCCCTCAGGCAGCCTGTGTCTTTTTTCCTAACGAAGACAGCACTTTGAAAATTCTTTCAATGGATTTTTTTTCCTTGAAAGATCGTACTGGGGGGAAATGATACTTGTATTAGTTACATATTCTCCAATCGCACACTCGCACCCCCCCGCCCCCCTGCGTGTGGAGCTGGCTCCCCTAGGCAGGCTCCGGCGGCGGGCGCGGGAGAAGCGCCGAGTGACAAAGCCGCCGCCGCTGCAGCTCGGGGTAGGAGCGGCCGCCGGCCGTTCGTCAGCCCCTGGACTCGGAGGGCGTAAAAGTTTGTCTCAGGTCGAGCACCCCGGGCCCCAACTCGCCCTCAGGTAGAGGTGAAAGCAAATGGCCACGCAGTATTGACAGAGGTAGGGTTTTTTTTTTTTTTTTTTTTTAAATACTGTTTCTCACTTTAAATCTCATCAGGGAGGGGTTTAGGAAGCGCTGCGTGTTTGGGGTGACTTTGGGGCTTCCCGGGATTTCCAGCCTTCGTGTAGGCAGCAGGATACTTCTCAGTGCAGAGCCGAAGCGATGATTTTAAAAGAACAGAAAAAAAGCTTTCCCGTGCCTGTCCCCCAACCCCTCAAGCTTGAATAATGGAGAGATTGTCAAGGCACTCTGCTAGCAGCGGCCCATTGTACGCAGCTGATGGAGAGGAGGCGACTAGGGGCTGCGAGAACAACTCGCCCTGGTCCCTCTCCTAAAATAAACCCGCTCAAGTCATTTGGTCAGTTAAAAGGTGAAACAACACGATCAAAGCAGACCCCTACCCCTCAGCCCTCCCCCCCCCCGAAAAGACGAGCTCTCCTTATACAAATTCTAAACTTTACTCCTCAGACTGCATAAAGGCAGGGAGTGGAGGGCAGAGGAAGACTGAGAGAGAGAGACAGGGGGAGACAGGCAGAAAGAAAGAGAGCGCGGAGAGAGGAGCGTGTGGGAGAGGAGGCAGAGCAGAAGCGAGTCAGCGCCGGGGAAGCAGAGGCCCGCTGGAGACCCACGGCGCGGGCCCGGACGACCTCGGACCCTGGACCAGGCGTCGAGGGCACCAGAAGGGAGACTCGACCAAATCCTGCCCCACCCAGGCAAGTAACGCAATGACGATCGTTTCTTTTGAACTCGGGGCTGCCGATGCGGGAAGGCCGGGAGGCGGCCTTGGCCGGTGCGGTCTCGGCAGGCCGGTGCCAGGAGTCGATGCCGCCAGGGCGGGAGGAGAACTTTCTGCGGGGCCTGGCTGGGAGCTAACCTCGCTCAGCCTCCGTCCCGTAGCGGCGCCGAGACTGAAATCCCGGACGCCGAGGTGCTCTGGAGGTGAGGATCGTGCCAGCTGAGCATCAGTCCAGAGTCAAAACAGGACTTCCCCCCACGTTCTCACCCCCTGACTCCCCCGGGAGGAAACGGCTGCCCGACCTCCAAAGCGTGGGAGGGAGAGGCTGACCCGGTCGCTTAACTCCCCCTCTCCTGCCTGTGCCGAGCCCGAGCCTCGGGGGAGCTGGCTGTGGCGCCCGGATCGGTGGCCTTGGTGCCTGCGCCATGCCTCCCGACCAGCCGACTGGGCCAGCCCGGGCCGAGCTCGATTCCTGCCTCTCCCCTGCGGGCGCCGTTTGTAACGCGATCCCCCAGTTTAACACAATCAATGGCTGCCTGCATGTGGGTGATAGTGTCAGAGGATTAAAAGGGACACCGAGAGGCTATTCCGAGCACGGAACCCTCGGCGGCGGGGGCGAGTTAGCACCAGCGGCCGCAGCCTGCCAGCGGATCGCGACTCTGCGCACCGCGGCAAGCACACTTGGGGCGAGGCCGGGGTCGCCTCTCAGGCGTAGGGACCGAGACTGTGTGTATGAAAGACGAGCTTCAGTTAAAAGCAACAAGAGCGCTTTTCTCGGTGCTGGGCAGAGGCGCGCTTTTGCGTCAGAGGGCGCGCGGGGCGGGAGCCGGGGGTGGAGGAGCTGATGCTGCGGGCCGCGCCCCCGGGCTGGGTGGGCACGGGAATGCCGCAGTCTTGCCAAGCTAGGTCCTGGGTCAGGCTGTACAGGCGAAGGGCAAAACAAGGCTGGAGGACAAGCTGAGTCTCCCCAGAAGCGGAAGCGCCCACCTACCCTACAGGGAGCTCCTTGCGCCCTTCTCCTTGACTAGCTCCTAAACTTGGGAAAGGCCCCTAGGACACTGCATGGGCCCTCGAGGCCCCAGGCAAAGCCTCCTGCGCCTCGGGAAGGAAGGGAGGGGTGCACCCCCAGCCCTAGTTTGACGGAAGCGGTCTGTGCTCCCGACGCCGCTCTTGCTTCTGCGCTTCTGAGCTCCGGCGGGTCATATGCGCCAACTTTCTGTAGTGAGAGGGGGCGGGGGGAGAGGGAGGCGGGGAACAGAGGCTTTTCAAGGAAAGGCGCGGTTCTCCTTCAGGATCTGTCCCGTGGGAGAGGCGCTCAGAGCTCATTTTCTGCTTCCGAGTCTGTGTTCTCCGACTGCGGCTCCACACATGCAGAGCGCCCCCACTTGTGCTAACAACCCCGCCACCTGCAAAATAGCTTCGGTGGAGGGAGTGAGGGAGCAGCCCAGGTCCTGAAAAACACTAGCACTCTCTCTACCAGGCTGTCGTTTGTTACTGGTCTAACTTGGCACACTGGTCCTGGGCCTAATGAGCCCCACGCTCAACGAGGAGATGACAATATCTGTTGTTGTCGGGCACCTAAGAGAAACATGACCATATTTTACGAGAGCATCTAGGTCCTCACACTCTGTAAAGTTCCACACACGTGTCCAGGTACTTAACTGCAGGGGTAGGAAGTGAGGTTGCAATTTCCACTCTTCTTTTACCCATTCTGTCTTGTCTGGATTTTTCTTTCTTCCTTTTCCGGCTCAGGCCCTTTGCCTCTGAACCTTTAAACTGAGTCTAGGCGTGTGAACATGGCTCCAGGTCCCAGACCCATTGTCCCCCTTGCCTCAGCACCCTACTCGAGGCCACTAGTCTTGCCTTACAGGCCTGTGTAGGATCAGCTCTTTGCGGGGCCTTGCCACGTTCTGGGCCACCAGGGTCTCCTTTCTCCTTCTTTTACTCTCTTAGTACCCAAAGGCCTGTTAAATGAACAAAGGGTCTTCCATGTAGTTACCCCAAGAGGCGATAAGAGGGTACTCCTGGGCTTGGGAGAGAGGAATCAGGCAGCAGGCTACAATGCCCCTTGCAGACTGCTATCATTATGGCTTAGCATTAATCACTTTTTAAAAGACCTACCACACAACACTTGATCTCTCTCAGCCGGATAGCCAGTAAACAGTTGTGACCTGGTGGGAGAGGGAGATCTGTGGCTGCACAAACAGTGCAGACTTTTCAGGCCCGAGTCCCTATCTGAGCCAGCTTTATATCTGCTGAACGACAGCCCCCATCTTTCTTACAACAAAAATGGAACCATTCTTCAGTAGTTGTATTCCCTTTTGGATATTGGTAATTTACTGTCCTGAAGCTCACCCACCTAGTCATTTGTTTTGGCTTTTTGTAAATCTCACTGAACAAAGGTAGCTTTGTACAAATGCTTTTAAAGCTAAGTTCAGGAGCCGTAAGACACTACAAATGAACAGATAGGTGTAAAAATTCTCTTTCAGTTATTTTCCTTAGCCTTAAACCATTAAATGGTATTATTCTGTTTAGAGAGACCACAGAAAAGAACCCCCCCTCTTTATCAGGCCCATCTGGAGAGATGAACATGCCTGTAATCACTGGGAGAAAGGTCAGCTCTTCTGATCTTGCTGCAGACCTTTCCCAAAGAGCTCATTTTAAAGGTGCCGAATCAATTAGTCTCCCTTGGCATGCGATTAAGACCAGAAAGGAACGCAGTTGAAGAAGATGTATTTAAAATGGTTTTGCACAGATCTTTTTAGGGGGGTAGAAGCACAGAAATGTCACCAAATGCCTTATAATTATTTACAATAACAACAACAAAAAACACCCACAAACAAAAAACCCTAGGCAATCTCAGAAATAGCTCCCAGTCCTGAGATTGAACACAGTCTGCACTGTGCCTGTCCAGCTGTAAAAGTTTTGCCTTTGTTAATGTGAAAACAAGGGTGGAAAGGCGAAGTTGGGAGTTGTGCTTCTGCTAGACCTCCTGCTCCTAGATATAAAGCTGGCTCAGATAGGGACTCGGGCCTGAAAAGTCTGCACTGTTCATGCAGGTGAACCAGGGGTCCATCAGGCCTGTGTGCTCACTGTCACCCTGGTAGTCTAGGCATTTCTTCTTTGTCACCTTTAGGTTAAAACACCCAGAGATAAGTGCAGATGTGTTTTACCTTAGTGAGCGGTTAATTTCTATCACAAATCAGCCACTTAAAGCACATGTATCAGAGAAGAGAGATAAGGAGAACACTTCTCCCTTCTGCCTGGGCCCCCAGTTAGAGGGTGCAGGAGCAGCATAGATGAGAGGGCTGGAGGAGAACAGTGCTGACCTCTGGATGCAAATCAAGCCTTTTTAGAGGAGGCAAAATGACAATCATTCCTAGCACACTAGTGCGGTCAGAGCCAAATATTTACTTTCTGTAAAAATCAAACCATGGCTATCTAGATGCATTTATGCAAAAAAAAAAGAAAGAACTGGAAACTTTTGTGTTGCAAAATATGTTTATTTTAAATGCCTAACTTGAATGAAGATTAACTGCATGGCTATTCTCAGCAAAAAGGAGTTGAGTTTGGATGAAAAGTTAGTTTAGAAATGAGTTTGAAGCTTGTTAGAGTTCTCTGACAATACAATCAACTGAATGCACTGTGTAATCACTTCCCTTAATAGATACCTGCCAGAACACCTATTTATTTTACTACAAGATTAGCCCATCAGAAGTAGATCTAAGTTGGACATTTCGCTGAGTAAAGACTGCACAAATATGTTTAAGTCTTTAATGCCACTTTCTTCACTGTAAGATAAACTAATGGTAAAGTACTGGCTCAAAAAAGCCAGCAGATCTCCTAGTAACTACAGACATGCTGCAATCAGAAAGTTGATGTAAATAATAAACCTAACATTTTCTTCTAAACTGTCAGTGGAAAGATATGTTTATTATAGTGTCCTCCATCTGTGAATAAAGAGGAGATTTAGGTAAAGTTTAAAAGGGAAATGAATGGGCATAGTGCACCATTGATGCAAACTACATACAGAAGTAAATAATTATACCTTTCTATTATGCTATGTGTATCTTATTTACCCATTTCAGAGGTGAAAAATAAACCTAGCGTATCTCCTCGAGGAGTTAATAAAGTATTCCAAATGCATGATCTAGCAAAAGTTGGGGATAGTTCTATGTCTTATTGTTAACCCCTTGCATGAAATCTTCTGAAGCTGAAAGCAAAAGGAAAGGGCTTTTGTGTTAGCTGATCCTTGGCTATTCTGGGGCTCAGGTTGGTGTGAATGGGATGAGGAGGTCACTTGAAATCTCCTTTTATCTACTCTTATTTTCTCTCTGGATCAGCAACTTTGAATAGACATCACCTAATCGCTCCTAATGGAAAGAAACTATGGGAGAAACGAAAATGCCTTTACTCCAAAAGTGAATACGTGTGCAGACAGCTTGCTGAGCTTGCATAGAACTGCATCTCTGCACACATGTGCTTAGAGATTTTTTGGGCTGCATGTGTATATACATAAATGTTTCCCATACATGAGAGGGGCTATGACTGATTGGGTTATTTTACCTTCAAACTTAGGTATGCACACACATCTACATGAGGATTCTCTATCAAGTCTAAGTGATACTTTCAGCTATCCCTTTCCTTAGCTATTCCTTGCACCCACACTCTGGGATGTCATATTTAAGTCTTGGAAAAAGACAAATAATTGAGAACAGGATGGACAGCCTTTTAGTGAAGATGTCTTATTTCTCTTCCATTTTCAACTAGAAGTCCCATTGACAGGAGGATTTCTCTTTAGAGGGTAGGGATTGTGTGACAGATGGGAGGCGATGGGATAAGACAGGGGCCTTTACTTTCAATTTCTCCCCAAGGTATTTTCTTTTTGTGTTCATTCCAATTAAATTGGTTAAAACACAATAAATAACTGGGAAACAATAGTCTGACATTAAATATTTAAGTTTTTTCTTGCTGTAGATAATGTATCTCCAAAGTCTGGAAGATAAGCAAATAATTACAGTTTATTGAAATTAGAATTATTTTAGTAAATCTCATATGCTTACTAAAATATCTTCCTTATTCTTTGTTATATTTCCTTATGAAAAGAAAAACACCTCTCCAGGGTAAAATATGACTGGGTATTCTGAAAAGGACAGTTGATTTTTAGTACTGAAAGCACTGGGTTTTACCTCCTAAGAAGTGCCCCCTCCCCCATGTTCTCCTAAGTAATATTCGCATTGCTCACAGAGCCTGGGACACTTGGCTGTAAATTCCTTTAAGGGAATACTCGGTTGCCAGGGCTACAGGTTCCCGTCTCAACCTGCCAGCTTCCCTGCCCCCTGCTCCAGATCGCTGGGACCCTTGGCTCAGGACTGGGACCTTGAGCACCTCCTCATAACCGTCGGCTTAGTTATTCTCCCCAGCCTGCGGGAGATGGCATTTCCAAAGTTCGAGGTTGGGTGGGGAGAATTAATCCCTCTTTAACTCCTCTCCTTCCCGCCCTCAATTCTGAATCCCAACGGATCTGTTTCCCGGGGTTTCCTGGTGAATAGCAGCGGAGGAGACGCCCTGTCCAATAAAGATTAAATTAAGTAGAAGAATCCCAGCGGCTGGATATTTGGAAGCTCCGGTGGGGCGTCAAACCGACGTTTAACACATTTTTTCCACTCACTGTGCACAAATCCTGGACCTGTTGGGCTTAACTTCAGAAATGAAGAAAGAAAGAAGGAGATAAGGAAGACCTGAAAAACGGAAGGAAAAAAGCAAAGAATGTCACAGAGACGCCTTAGTTTTGAGAGGGAAGTGGTTTTGCGCACAAACTGGCTGAAGGCAGAAGCCAGGCTTTCGGACCTCTCGGTTCTTCTTTCTCCGAACCGCTCTGGAGTTGGAAGCTCCCTCTTCCCTCCCAGGGCTCAGAACTTTCCTGTTTCTCCGAGTCGGACTTTACATTTATCTCTTGGGAACCGGGTGGTGGCTCACGGTCACGACTGGGTGTGCAAAAGAGGGGCGCGCTCATAACCCAGTCGCCTTCTCTGTGTTGACTTTTTTTTTTAATTCAAGGTTTTAGTAGCACAAACTGAGCAGTGTCCCCCAGTTGTTGCCCAGCTGGAGGAACAGTGGCTTTCTCCGTAGGCGTTCGCTGCGCTGAACAATATTACCCTTGCAGCTGAGGCCCGGCCAGGCACTCCTAGCTAAGGAGCCATTCGGGTCCAAAAATATGGGCCCCTTACTCCTCTGCTCCACTAGTCCCTGCGAGCAGTCAGAAGGGGCAAAAGGCAAGTCCCTTCGTGGCAACAACTCGTCCGTGCAAATACAACACGGAATAAATTAACCTCAAACCAGCTAGTTGGGGTGTAGTAGTTTAGCAGGACTAATTGCAGACAATGGAGCTGAAATGACTTTTCCAATTAGCTGCTGGTTGGAGTTTAGTTGGAGGAACTGTCAGCTCCAACGATGGGTAATTGCTTTATTGCTCACAAAACTATCATCTATTTAGAACATATGTGCTAATTACTCTGGATGGGCGTTGAAAAAGAGACCATAAATCTAATAGCACTTTAAAAAGTCTATGGTGCTTGTAAGCAACCCCGGTCCCTTGCATATTCTCTCCCGCTCAGGTTGGCGTGATGGATGGCTGTCTTTTAGGAAAGACGAAGGTTTGTACTGGAGGCTCCGAAGGGATGCTCTGGTCAAATTGCGTACCGGAGAGCAAGTGTCCCCCGCGCGCTGCGCCGTGCGATAAATCACTGCCATCAAAACCAGTCCCTCCTTCAGTTGTGCACTTTTTTTCATTTTTCGCAAAAGATTACTGCAGAAATCTTTTAATTGGATTACACTGGGAAATTAATCTCCTTTACCCTTGGCTAAATGTATTGTGGCCAGTGTCAGGAGGACAGCCTCATACCTGCAGAGAGGGCCACGTCCCCTTGCTCCTTTCTTTTCTTGGCCTTCCGGGGTCTCCCAGCTGCGTGCTTCGGCATAGTTGGGGTGAGGAAAGGTGGAAACACACGTCTGGGTGGATAACCAAAGTGTACGTTCTCTATTCCGAACTCTACATTTCTGCCCCGGATTCCCTAGTTCCACATTAGGTATCCCTATAGCACCATGCCTTCAGAAATTCAACATACATGTCTTTTTCTTGTGGTCTGCTACCGCAGAAGGGGACTACGATGTGGGAAAAAGCGGTGGGGTGTGGCTGAGGAGGCCTGCCCACCAGATCACCTTGTCCGCTGCTTTCTTGATCTCAAACAGAAACCTGGGGCCTTGCGAACACTTTGCACTCAAGAGTCCTACTTTCCTGCGCAACAAAACAAAACAAAAACAAAAACAAAAATACGCACGGCTCACTTTTGACTTTCTCCGCGGTAAAATTCTGGGGACACTTCCCTTTGACTTGCAGAGCACCTCAGGTTTGGTGGACTGCCTATTGCGTCTTCCGAGCTCCTGGAGAGCCAAAGCCGTGTCAGGCAGCGACCTTCCTGGCAGCACCCATGCTCTGCTCCCTCGGCTTGGTCCAGCCAGGCTGAGGCAGCCACGGGAAGCTGCAGGTCTGGCCCCGCCAGCCATGCCTCACAGTGTGGGGTGACAACATCTGCCTGAAACGGGATACCTACTTTTGCAGCTCAATTTAGCTCTTAATAGCAGCCCTCTGAGGTGTGGTTAATTGATGGGGATAAAGGCTAATGACTTGACGGGGAGACGCCGATGATCCTTTAATATACTTTTAAAAGAACAACTAGTACCCCAAACACCAGCGAATCCTTGCTCGACGGGGGGGAGGGGGGGCGGGAAGGCTAGGATCCTGAAGTTGGAAAAGCCGCACTTGCGCTGTTTGTACCTGGAGGCGTCTGTGCCTGGTGTACCCTGGCTCGCAGGACCGGGGCACCCGGGAGCCGCCAGGGAGCGCAGCTCAGGCTGGCAGGGGTATGGGGTGGGTGGGTCGAGTGCCTGAGGAGAGCGCAGCGGGACGCGACCCGCGCAGTGGGCTGACAGGTGACTAGGCTGACTGGCGGGGAGGAGCCTGGAGCCTGGGAGGAGGATGACGCCCCTACCGGGTCCTGCTAGTCTATCGGCCCTATTCCTGTTTGGGATCTGGTTCCCTATCCTTTGGGGCGCCTCTGCCTGCCTACCACCCGGGGCTAAAGCGACCTTTCATCCTGTGTGAGTGAAATGGTCAAGTGGCGGTGCTCTGCGGGGACTAGCCAGGATCTGCTCTCTGGAGAAACTCAAGAGGGCCCTCGTGGCAGGCTAGAGAGGCACGTGCCGGGGATGGCGTGTGTGTGTGTGTGTGTGTGTGTGTGTGTGTGTGTGTGTGTGTGTGTGTGGGGTGTGTATGGTGTCCGTGTGGTGTGAAGGTCGCTCTGAAACGCAGAGCAAGAGCACAGGAGCCCTAAGAACATGGCCACGTGTATGCGGGGTCTGCCAGAATCCTGGAGCTGAAAAGAGAAGAGTCTACCTGCCCAGCAGCTGGGTCCCGCTGCTGGGTCAGCACAGCCCTTGCGTTCCACCCACCCCTCTGCCCACCGCTCTATCTTCAGCACCTTCTGTTCTTCACTTTTGTTGAGTCTTCAGAAGGTCAAAAGGAGTGGTTTTATGCGGCTCAAGTCTGAAACCGAGGTTCACACAAGCATGGAAACAAAACAAAACAAAACAAAAGAACAACAAACATCCGAACGCCTTTTCTGTTTGTAAAGGGGAACCCCCTTCTGGTGCTGACGGCAGCGTCCCTGGCAAGTTTTGAGTCTCCTGTTCGAGAAGGATAACCTTGATGCTGCAAGTTCGAGCTCCCTCTGGAAGTGGATGGAGAAATGACTCTAATCACTGAACCTATTTTATTGCACTGAGCGATGGCAGGTGTTTCAGCTCCTGCTACTGTCTGCCTTCCTCCCTTTTGTCCCCATAACAGGGAACGAAAAAAATCCCAAGACACTTACTTTCGCCAGAATTACTGGTGCAGAAGACGTATGTTGTCAAGGTCAGGGGAAACTGGGGTCGAGTATTCAAAAAAACAAAACAAAACAAAACAAAAACCCCCAAACACATTTAAGAATCCCAGCTCGAGAAGTGTGCCTGTCTCGGTGTGGTTCAGTCATTCACCACCACTGTCTAGCCTCATCTAGGGTGCTTCTGTCCTCCACGCACCGCTAGGAAACCCAGGTTACTGTCAATTAGCCGTGGAGCTCTTGACCCCTCGGCAGCCCGAGTCGGGGAGTACGGCGCACTGGGCTCCACTGTGACTGACTGGTTCTTGGGCACCTCAGAGTCATAGGCAGGGCCCTGGGTCCACGTTCCCGCTCTGGGCAGCGATTCCCACTCAGAAGCTCTCAGTCTGGGTTGGAGTCCATGACCCCGACAGGTCTCCTCTGGCAAAGACGCTCCAGTGTTTCTTAGAGGCCTGATGCCCTCCTGCCAGCAGCCTGTGAGGTGCCAGTGGGGGCACCTTGCCCGCCTGGGCCCTGGGAGCAAAGCGTTGCGGGCCCTCTAAGGGGTACCGGCCCTGTATCCACACCGGTTCCCACCGCAGTCAAGGGCCGCAATCTTCGTGTCCCCCTCATCAGCCCTCAGAATCCTTTCTTCACAAACGAAGGGGCCACCCTCTGAACCAGGTCTTCTCGCAGTGGCGCCCTCCCCTGGCTCCCTCGAGGCCCAGACCGGGGGCCCTCCGCTTGGTCTCCTGGGAGCAGAGCCGGAAGCGAGGCCCACATCCGGGCACTAACCCTCGCGCCCGGGGACGACGGTCGCGCGCTCGACGGAAGCCAAGCGCCCGAGCGGTAGGGGGCCTGGGCCACGAGGTCCGCGCGCCGGGACCTCGTGGGACACGGAGGGCCAGAGCTCGCGCCCGTGGCCGGGACAAGGCCTTTTGCGCGCTGAAGGCGCCAACCCTGAGAAGGCGCCGGAGGGACGAAGCCCGGAGACTTATCAAGAAGGAGGCCGGGCCCGACCGAGGGGTGGCGCACGCTCCCCAAATCCCGAGTTCGCGCCCTTGCTCTGCGGGAGCCTTTCGCGTCCCCTGGGGCGGGCGCTGCAGGCCTCGTAGGAAAGGGCCTGAGGGAATGTGAGCCAACTCCCTCCCAGTCTTGCAAGGTTCAGAGACCCGCCGTCGAGCCAGCCGGCGAGCGAGCCCGCTTTTGCGAGTCGCCGCAGTTTGCTTCTCTCCCCTAACTGGCTGGTACGCTCTGAGCCTCGCAGCTGGGGGAGGCTGCCTGAGAGTTTGTCCAGCTTGGGGCGGCCTGTCCTTTTACAGGTGCTGGGCTGGGCTAAGTAAGGACCGAGGCCTAGGGCACGGTTAGGGAACCCCAAATCCGACTTTTTCAGTTTAATAAGGAGCTGGATGGCAAGTCGCTAGAAAGTCCGTGGGAATTAATTTTGTGGCCTTCGGGCGTTTTTGAAAATGATCTATGAAGCAAGAAACAGAACAGGGAAACTGCTGTGTAGTTCATAAAAGAGATCTTAGGAGACTGTATCTCAAGAGTTTTCCCAGAGATTGCTTTATAATCTCTCAAATTAGAGAGTTGGTACATATCTCGCCACTAGTACACTGAAAAGTATCTTTCTTCAGACAGGGATTGAGAAACGGAAACACCACCGCCCTCCAGCCAAACTGTTGTGAGGACTGATTGCAGGGGAGCGGGTGCTCCAGATGTTGCACTAGAGACGCTGCAAGTGTGAGCAGGTAATGTGGGGAAGAGTGACATTGTTA
Source organism: Heterohyrax brucei (assembly GCA_028571685.1). Taxonomy (NCBI): domain Eukaryota; kingdom Metazoa; phylum Chordata; class Mammalia; order Hyracoidea; family Procaviidae; genus Heterohyrax; species Heterohyrax brucei. The sequence goes on along the minus strand of CM053141.1, from coordinate 100,235,267 downwards.
ACAGCATCTAATTAAGAATGACTTCATTTGATTGGAAGGATGAAAAAGCCGTTTTAAATCAATCCAGATTCACTGGCTTGAACTCAGCCGATTTATGAATATGGAGCCTGACTGGGGTCTGCTTTCGCTCAAAGATGTCATTTTAGGGGTAATAACATAGGTGAAGTCATTTGGTTACACTGTGGAAACTTTTATAGTGCCTTCCTTGGGAATTTAATTCAGTGCTTCTTCATTTTATTAGGAACAGACTGACTCCATCAGCTGTGCTCTCCCTGTTTAGAGACAGGACTGCTTGAAGCAATTAGGTCTACCAATTAGCATAGTTTTACTGACCCCAACAGCAGTACTGCTCCTTAGATTATCGTTTCTTCAAAGTCTGGGGAGAAACTGGAGCACAACATGCTTCCCAGGTGTCCACAGTAAGAAAATAAGTCCACAAGCAGGATAGCAAGGCAGGACAAAACAAAACAACAACAACAATAACAAAACTGTCTCCATGGCAGTGGGTTTCGGGACTAGTCCCCAAGTGTTGGCTTCAAGTGGCTTTGGTGGATTCCTCACCCTACCTCCCTTTTTCTGATTCTGGAGCTTGTAATACTTCCTTACTTGGACATAGCCTTTAAAATCTCTTTTCTTTGGTTACAATTAGGCAGAATTATTTTGAAAACAAACTTTCTCCTTTTCTATTGTGCATGCTAATGATGATGTGGAAGACGCTAGGGTCTATATCACCACCATTGCCATCCACTTGATTCTGACTCATGGTGACTCTATAAGCACAGAGTGGAACTCCCCCATAGAATTTCCACAGAGTGCGTTTGGATTCCAAGTGCTGTCCTTTTGGTGGTCAGCAGTGGTAGCTCTTAAGCACTATACCACTAAGGCTTTCAAGAGAGAGAAAATTGCTTGAAACTGTTAGGTGAGAAGGTAAGAGCTCAGGTCTTTGGGTGTGTGTGCACGTGCACGCATGCATGTATCTCAGAACCAACAATTAGAGCCCAGAGGGAGGATATGGGGAGACGTGTCACTGCTTTTCCTAATTTTGTAGGTGTCCTGAAAGGCTTTGCTGCAACCTATTCACAGTAATGTTAATCAGCTGGTGGCCAGTATCTTTAGTGAAAGAGAATGTCTGGAGCCCAAAGCAGTCTGGGAAAGAAGGGATTTTGCTCTTGCCACTGTCATAGGTGGTGCAGGGAGTATATTTACATGGCTTATTCTCTTGGATCTTTTTTAAAATATGTATTCCTCTGTAAGATTTCACTAGATTAAATTGCTGACAGTTCATCATCAGCAGCAACAGTGTAATTCCCCTAGCCTTATTAAATCAATAAATACTAGATCCATGCATTGAATTAAAAATGCATCACCATGGACAGGAACTGCAGTCAGACTGTCATGGACCTCAGAATCGAAGATGCCACTCAAAAATTGACCAGTTAACATTTATTTAATCTTTCTGTGTTTTGGATTTGTGATTAGATATTCTGAGGTTTTATCATTCCAGGAAACCTTGTGACAGTTCTGTGGTTTGCTTGTTCAGTTGTTTATTTCAAGTCTTTAAACTTAACAAAGAACTTAAGGAAGTTACACATATCATGAGTGGTTACATTCTATGTGTGAAAACATACCAGTTCTTTTTTTTTTTTAAAAAAAACCAAGATCTGCCCAGTTAAGTTGTAGATTAGTAGGCATATTTGTAGTTAGTCACTACAGAAAACAGAAAGTGTGTTTAATACCTGGAAATTGGATGGAAAAAGTAGTATTACTGTAGCCAGATACTTGCTTATACTAATTAATGATGTTAATTATTTAAAAACATTCATCCCCCATTGATATCAGCCAGCATAAATAGTAGTGAATTCTGAGGATATAGTTGTTGGCCCTTGGGTTCACCACACTGGAAGAAAAATCTTTATTTGACGAAATAGGCAATCAACTGAAATCTATCCTCTTTAAATAAACTGATTCCTCAGTATTTTCCCAGTGTTGGTGTAAGTTGTTGTCTGTGATGTCCCCCAGGGCTCTTTCCTGCTCTCTGATTTGGTATATAAAAGCAGCTCTGAATGATGGATTACTGTGTCATGGAGCCTGTGCAGGATTAATTTGTTTCATTGATTTCTCTTTAGGCAGATTGCCAGAATTTGCTGCTTCCCACCTTAAGACTTCTAGAAGTAATAGACAGTAATAGCCTAAGACAAATCAGCTCGTTCTTGTGAAAACAGAATTAGGAAACTAGGAGTCCTAGGAAAGCTATGGCAACTTTGTTAATTTGTATACTGAGAGAGTAATTAATAGGCTACTTTGTTTGCTTTAAAAATACTTCTAATTGAAAGATTTCTTTGAACTGATGGTTTAAAACACATCATATTACTAGACCCTAGTAATTATTAGAAACCCTGGTGGCGTAGTCATTAAGTGCTATGGTTTCTAGCCAAAAGGTTGGCAGTTCAAACCTACCAGGTGCTCCTTGGAAGCTCTATGGGGCAGTTCTACTCTGTCCTATAGGGTCGTTATGAGTTAGAATTGGCTTACTGGCAGTGGTTTTTCTTTTTTTTTAAAGTAAGCATTTATAATGTTTGTTCTATAACAAATTTCCTTATTTGTAAGGAACCTGCTTAATTCAGGGGGAAAAAACTGTCTATGTGATTGATAGTACTTTTCTTTCTACTCCAGATTTCAAAAATAACATGCCAATGTAACTTTAAGTCAATTTATTATAAGTACTTATGGCATCATTTGACCCAAAGAATTTTGAGAAACTCTGAGTAACATCTGACAGCTTCAAAGCACAGGAATTAACTTGTTTAAAGAACAAGTAGCTTTTTTTCAAATTACAAGATAGTATCTGCTTGTAACAGGGCATTTCCAAAAATTAGAAATTACATCTTGTGTATTTTTATTTAGTTAACTGCAGATATTTCTTTGCATCCTGCTTTTTTCCAGGTGGCATTATACAATAAATATTTTCTTCTATTATTAAAGTTATTACTCAAATCATTTCAATTGACCATATGATGTTTTAACATAAACAATTCAGTTAATTATTGCTCTGTTATTTGATAGGTTTCTAATTTTTCATTATTATAAAGTTGTAATGAATAGCATTTCAAATAAATCTTTAGTCATCCTTCTGGTTATTTCTTTATGGTCTGTTACAAGAAATTTCTTTGACTTAAGGTGTAGGTTTTTTTTTGTGTGTGTGTGTGTGTTCTTCATACTGATTGCCAAATTGTTTCCCAGAAAGGATCTACCAGTTCATAGTACTGCTTAAAAAAATTTCTCTGTAGAGAAATTCTAATACATGTTACATGGCCAAGGAACATAGACTGACACTCTTTCTTGTGTTCTGAAAGCAGTAGTAGCATTTTGCATATATTTAGTCTCTTAGAAAGTGTTTTCCAAAATGTGTAAGTGAGAGAGTTTGGTTGTATAAATCTATTTGGTTCCCTTTTGTAGCGCCGAAAATTATATTGATTTAATGATATCAAGTTATACTTTTTTATGTAATTAATTGTGTAGTAAAAACTAGTATTGTTGTGTGCTAATGTCTTTTCCCCTCCTCTGTTGTGCTATGGTAGTAGTCGATGCAATATGAGCAAGTTTAAGCTTTTGCTATGCTTTTTTGAAGGAAAAGAGAACATCTGTTTCCATTATATTTTAGCATTATGATAACAATTACAATTAAATAGCTGTTTTAGTAGCATAAAGTAAATAACTTTGCTGAATGACTTGCACTGTGTTTTTGGAAAATTTGGAGATTTCATATCCACTTAATTTTTACAGGTAGATTCCATGTAGAAATTTAGAAATGTCTTTGCTGACTTTAAGTAAATCCTTGCAGTTCTTATTTGTCTCAGTATAAACAAACAAACAATCTGGTGATTAAATACTAGATTCTTAGATGTAAGTCTTGAATGTACTTCTCTTAAGCATATGTTTAGATTAGAAATTATTAGGTATCTTTCCCAGTATTCTTAAATAGGTTAATCATGCTACTAACAGTACTGTGCACTTACAGTTTGTTTTGTGCCATTTGTATACTTTATGTATTTTAGCCTGAAGATTGGGAATACATAAATATATACAGATGTATGTTTACAGCATATTTCATCCATTCCCACCCTTTTATTAAGGGGACATAGTGATATTTACCTTTTAAGCTCAGAAAGAGGATGTTTGAAACCACACATAACTATTTTTTCATTGACCTTTAGAACTCAAAAGGAATGTTTTCATTTATTTCAGCTTTTGGTTAAAGATGTTCCAGTGGTTATTTAATAAGTGGTTTAAAAATATTTCAGCTAAAAAATAGTATAAAAAAGAAAAATAACCCTCATGTGCCCCATATTCAGTCTGAGAAATAAAATGTTTCAGTACAATTGCAGTTCTTCCTGATTGTGTTCCCTTATGGCTTCTTGAAGAGATAATCATCATCCTAAATGTAATGGTTATCATCCTTCTTGCCTTTTAGGTCTTTTTACATGGTCTAAAAATTTGACCTAAGTGACTTGTCCTTTTAAATAAATTAATTTTAAAATGTAAGAGCTGAGACTGCCATTAGAACCCTTTTAGTCTAATCGTCTTGTGACTGAGCATATTTCCCTGCTTTACTCTCTTCATCAGTGAAGTTGAAGGTAAGCCCATGTAATCTCTGGTGTCCTTCTAGCTGTAATAAAGAAAATATTGCCTCTTGTTTTCCATATGAATAAAAACAAAAAGAAAGAGGCCCAGAGCAGGTAAGTCCCCTGCCCAAGACCGGGTAGTAAATCACAGGGCAGGGAATAAAACTCCTAACTTCTGTTCAGACACTTTTTTCTCTACTCTGTTGTCTTTGAATCCTGACTGACTGACTGTTGCTATAGCCTGTGATTAAAAAAATACCTACAGGCTTGTCTGATTTTATGATTTTACTTAATTAGGAGAGTAGGAGAGGTTAAGGGGGACAGATAACTTTATCTTTCAGAGTTTTTTTTTGAAAAATTTTTTGAGGGATAATAATGAAGGCATGTCAGCCTGAAAGCTGCTTAAGGAGTGGGTAGAGTCTGTGTCCCTGCAGAGCTTGTGAATTCTTTCTATATAATCTGGACCTGTCTGGAAAAAAATGATGCTTGGGTACACTGAGACTTTTACTAGGCGTCTTATCTCATAGTTAATTTTCTATTGTCTTCAAAGTAACTGGACCAGGAAGATAGAAATGGGCATAAACACAAGTGTCCCTTTACATACACATCTGTCTAAATTCGAGTATACTTTGGCAGTCACGACTTGAACAAATTACTTTTTCTTTTTTTGCTTAGCATATACTTTGGTCAAATCACAAGTGACTTTGCATTTGAAAATGAGTTTCTTGTTTCTATTTAGCTTCTAACTTACCAGAGCACTAGAGTGAAATAGCATGAATAGAGTAATGTGGAAACACGCTGTTAAAATCTCTTTGAAAAAAAAGCTCCATTCTAAAAATGGCAACTTAGAATTACATGCATGCACTTTCTCTTTCAGGTTTTTACTTTTACAAATTTAATTCATTCTTAGTTGAGATGACTAAGCGTGAGTCATAATATTCACATAGTGCATATTTCTCCTGTAAAAAAATAGCTGTATAACTGGAGGTTGGAGTTATATATCCTATTATAAAACCATCTTTTCTCAACTCTGTAGATGCAAGATCAGAAAGTTGGCTAATAAATTATTTGCTTCCTTCTATAAATAGGTACTTGGAAGCTTATTATAGTAGTAATTATTCTTTTTAAGTAGGATAAAGCTATTAATAGTAGTTTTTTCAATGCTATGAATATTCTCAAAGTAGTTGTATTTTACCAGGACTCATCAGATAACACATTTGTTTCAGTATTTTAGGTCAGATTGTCTTCTGTGTTTACCAGTCTCTAGTAAGAAAATTATTCTAGTATATTAGGTTGGTGAGGAGAGACCCAACAAAATTAGGAACCAGTGTTTTGTTCCTGCTTCATTTGCTCATATTCACCAAATACGTTTTCGTTCATCCCTGTAGCATTTCTGTCTGAAGGGAAATGCTGTTTTTTGATTGTGTGAAAATATTTTAAAAGGTAATTCTTGTCTATTTGAAACTTCTGGTGAACATCTGTAATATGTAATCCAAGGAATTTTCTACACTGGTTAAATTTCCTCATGTTGCTCTAGAAGGTAGATGAAACTCAAGAGAAAGGATATGATAAAGGAAACAAACACTTGATGAACATGTTTTCTCCTTGACCAGAATATGAACTTAGTCAATCATGGTGAGAATACTGAATCGTAATCACTAAACTAACAAAACAAGAGGGACTCCTGTGAGATGTAAGTATAGTCAATATATAATCTACATATGTTTTTTGACTTCTGGCTATTAGTTCTTTGTAGAAAGATAAAATGCAACTTATAGAAACAACAGTAGAATGTGGTAGAAAACAAAACCTAAAACAAACCATTTTGCCCTGTATATCACCAGGATTGTATGGCTTAAATATCTGCAGTGGTTTTAGTCAGTTTTCAGTGACTTTTCAGAGCCCTTATTGTAAAGTGGTTAAGAACACTACGGCTGACCACAAAGTTAGCAATTGACATTCACCAGCTGTTTCTTGAAAACACTGTTAAGCAGTTCTGCTTTGTCCTGTAGGGATGCTATGATTTGGAATTGAGTTAATCGCAGTGGGCTAATGGGTAATGACTTGACTTTAGAGGAAGTTGAAATTATTTCAAAACTATCATTACCTATGTATTTTTAAATTGGTGTGAACAGTACACAGTTTCCAGCTGTGACTTCAGAACTTTTCTGTTAATGAAAGGGGACTTTTTTTTCTACCAGTGTTAGATTACACATTATAAAAATTTTCTCATGCCCTGTTGTAAATTCCTAGCCCTTTAAGATTTTCACATTGTTTGAGTGTCAGAAAAATTATGTTACTGTTGTGCTTATTGGTCTTGAGGACTAGATAGTCCATAGTTGCTATCTTAGGCTGGGTTTTCTAGGGAAGCAAAACCAGTAACACGTGTAGGTACAAGGAAAGATTTATTATATATATATATATATACATATATATATATAGATAGATAGATATAGATATTGGAAACAGCTCATGCAATCACAGAAGCTGAATGTCCCAAGTTCTGGCACAAGCCTCACGTGGCCACGGAAGCTGAGGAACCCAAAGTCAGCAGGTCAGAGACCAGAGTTCTAGATCACTGGTTGTGTAGGTTGGTGGATACCAAGCTGGTGGTGAGACGGAGTGGCAGAGGCTGGTGAACCCAGGATCAGCAGGTCAGGGAGCAGACTCTGAAATGCCGACTGTAAGGATGGATGAATCCAGTAGCTGCTAGTTCAAGTCCAGGAACCAGATGCCAGAAGAAGAGAGCGGGAGCTCCTGGCTACGTGAGCAGACCAGCAGTAGTAGTGGAAGGTCGAGAGATCAGAGCTGAGGGGCAGGAAGCCACAGCAAACCCTGCCTGCCACTTAAGATAGCAGCCAAATATGGAGTAGCCAAGTTGACATAATCCTGACCACCACACTTGCTTACTGAGTTCTTACCATGCTTAAAAGTCCCTGGGTGGAATAAATGGTTTGTGCTTGACTACTAAGCCCAGAGGCTGGCAGTTCACACCCATTGATCATGCTGCAGAAGAAAGGCTTGCTGATCTGCCATTAAGATTACCAAAAGAAAGCAGACCTGCTGCTGGTGAGTTGATTCCAACTCATAGAAAGAAAACCCTGTGGAGCAATTCTACTTTGTAATCTATGGGGTCACCATGAGTCAGAATTGACTCAACAACAGTGTTTTTTTTTTTTTTTTGGTTTTATCATGCTTAATGCATGTGAGGTAGATAAAGGTAGAGTTGTTGCCCTGAGGAAGATAATAATTAATAAGTTTTTTTTTCTTACCAGTAATTTAACAGATATTTTCTTAATGTAAGGTATTTATATGAGTTTATCAGTGTTACTGTATTGAGATTTTAGGAGAAAAAGAAAATAATTTAGCTTTTCTTATTTTGCTGTTCTTTAAGAACCTTTAAAAAAATTCTTGGAATGTTATTTTTGGGACAGCCCAAATTATATTTTGTTATTTTAAATATTGTTGTTACTAGCTGCTGTTGATTCTAACTCATGGCAGCACCATGTGTGCAAAAAAGACTTGCTCTGTAGGGGTTTCTTCAAGGCTGTGACGTTTCGGAAGCAGATCACCAGGTCTGTCTTCTGAGGAGCCTGTGGGTGTATTCAGACTGCCAAAATTTGGCTAGTGGTTGAGTGCTTGACTGTACTGCCCAGGGAATCTTATTTTTCATGTATTGTTCTTGAAAAAACAAACTGTGGCATTAAATCTGTTTTGAAAATATAAGATTTCAGAAGTTTGCTTAGTACTCTATTTTGCTTAAACATGCCTATTTAATTATCTCTGCAAATAAAAAATATTACATAATAATGTTTTCTGAAAAGTCTTACGTTGCTTATTTAACAAGAAGCAGGCTTTTTTAAAATTCAGCTAACAAAGTCTATTTAAATTAAAGTAAGGAACTACACTTACATATGATGGAAAAATATGTTTCCATGAATACATATTAAAAAAAAACTATGTTTTGTCTTGACCACACATTAGCTTTGATGCTAACATTGAACTTAGAATAGTACTGGAAATATTTTGATAGCTTACCAAAGTTTATTAAAAGATGTTAAGAATAATTCTCTCACAAGAAGTAAATATGTTGTTGATAAAATTTCCAGCGAATTTGACCATTGGACCTAAAACAGATAACTGTTTTAGATAAAAAGTTCCTAAAAAATTAGTATTCTCACTATAATAATTGCAGTGCTTTTAGACTTAATTGTGTAATTGCCTCTAATTCTTCATCTATATAGGCAGAGTTTCAGTTTATCAGTATGACAGTTAGCAGTGGAAATATAATTTGCATCTTGTGCAGAGTGCTTCCGTGGTACAAGGTCCTTTTCAATTTTGATGATCCATTGGGCTTTATATTATTTACATTCCTCAAAACAAGTATATGAATTCCAAAATAAGTCTCTTTTCAGTTTTTTGCATTTTTGAGATGTATATTTTATAAATTTATATAAGTAGAATTAGGCCCTGGATGGTGCAGACAAATAAACATTTGACTGCTAGCTGAAAGATTGGCATTTGGAGTACACCCAGAAGTGTACTGGAAGACAGGTCTGTCCATCTGCTTCCAAAAGGTTACAGCATTGAAAACTCTACAGAGGGTCTGTGACTGGGGCACCATGCTCTCAGGGGATGTCCAGACTAATTAGCATATCCAAGGTTTTTCTCTCCCCTTCTCTCAAGATACCACTCCACGTACCACCTGGGTGAATGGCGACTGGGGTCAAGCTGCTATCTGAATAGCACCAAGTGGTCCCAATCCACCTGGACCTGAGACAAATGGAGGACATTGAGGGCAGGAGAAAAATACGAGTACCCACGAGATGGAAGGGGCCATATGAGCCATAGCCTGCTTCAGCATGGCACCAGGAGAACTAGATGGTGCCTGGCTACCACCAACGACAGCCCAGATGGGGTACATGGAATGAAGCTCTGGATATAGTGGGTGATGGAGTAGAGGCAAGAGTTAGAGCTCTACCAAAAGACCATCACTGATGGTCCTTCTAAATGGAGGGCCCCCCGGGGAGCATGGCTCCTGGACTCTCTAGCCCCAAACTGCATCCAGCACCAGGTGTTACTGGAGGCAAACAAAGCTTTAAAAATGTGCGTGAGGTTGTCTGGGGGAGACTTTGCTGGAGCTGAGTTGGTTGGTGGAGGAGGGCCAGACTTTGGTCAATAGGTCACAGGAAGTTCTGAACAAAACAGGAAGCGTGCTGTCACGTGGTGGTGGGGATCAGCTAGAATAGAGGTGAAAATTCTGGGTGTTATATGGCAACATGATATAGACTCAAATTGTTCTTAATTCAGAATTAAAAAAATACTGATTTGCTGCGGATGAAGAGAAATCGTATAAATATGTAAACAACTACAAAAGTAGATCAAAGGAACAAAAGTTGAAGTGGTATCAGAATTGTAAGGAGCAATGTTGGATGATAAAAAGCACAGAATTAATGTCTTCAAAACTTCTGAAGGAAATGGATTTGCACTTAGAATTCTCTGCTTGTTAGAGTGATCAATAAAGAGTGAGATTAGCAAACAAAAAATCCTATGGAACAGTTCTACTCTGTGCGTATGGAATCAACATGAATCAGAATTGAAACTCCACAACAACTAACAGCAACAACACCATACAGGAAGAGAGGTAAATAAACATATCAGTGAAACCTAGGAGAAGCTTAAAGTCTATTCATATTAGAGCTAAGCTGTTGTCAGCTTAGGTTGTAAAGGTGATTTTTTTGGACTGGTGAAAGCTTGGTGATCTGAAGATTTAGGAGACTGGTTTTGTAGAGCTTTGAAAACTGTACCTCTACTGTTTGTGACAGAGCTAGAAATCAATAAGATTCTATTTGTGTTTCAGTTTCAAGATTAATACCTTTCAATGTATTTTGAGTTTTCAGTAAATAGTTCTACAATTCTGAAAGTCCAGCTTTTTATAATAAGGAACTACCCAATGCAATATTTTTATGTATAGTATATACAGTCAAGATTTTGATTCTTATATAAACTTACCTAATTATTTTTCCTACCTAATAGAAATATAAAGCAACTGAATTTATGAATTTTCTTTTTTAAGTAAATAGTACAACTCTATTATCATCATTACATACTAAACACATTAAATATGTTATTAATGTGATCTATTTATGTAAATGATAGGAACCCTGGTGACCCAATGGGTAAAGTGCTCAGTTGTTAACCAAAAGGTTGGCAGTCTGAACCCACTAGCTGCTCTGCAGGAGGAAAGACCTGAGAAATTACTTCTGTAAAGATTAAAGCCTGAGAAATCCTATGAGGCATTTCTACTTTGTCCTTTCGGGTCTCTGTGACTCAGAATTAACTTGATGGCACACAGTAACAACATTTATGTAAAGATGCCCTGGGTGGTGCAAATAGTTAAGTGCTGGGCTATTGAAGTCCACCAAGAGGGGACTTGGAAGAAAGGTCTGGTGATCTGTATCTGAAAAATCAGTCATTGAAAACCCTGAGGAGCATAGTTCAACTTTGACACAGATGGAGTTGCCATGAATTGGAGTCTACTTTGTAGGATTTATTTTTTTATTTATGTAAAAATTACCCTTTTACTGATCAGAAATTCGAGGCTCAAAAATGGTTAAGTCCACTTGGAACAGATGACAACTGAAAACACCAAAGACACGAGGGAAAATGAGCCCAGGAGACAGAAGGACTCATGATTGGGAGACTACATCAGCACGAGACCAGGAGAACTAGATGTGACTGGCTACCACCATAGACACAATGTAGAGTCCCTGATATAGCATGAGAAAAAGAGATGTGTAGTTCAAGAACTCTACTAAAAGCCCAGAACTGATGGTCCAACAGCCTGGAGGGCCCTTAGGGAACATGGTCCCTAGACTTGCTGCTGGCCCTGACCTAAAAACAGTACTGATGTCAACACTTCAAAGAATGGACAGTGAGCATGTGGTGTGTGTGTTTTTTGGTTTTAACATTTATAGGAGACTGTACTACTGGTCTCTTTCCAGAACAGAGAGGAGAGGGTGGAGGGGAGGGGACAGACATTTATTAAGAGGATGCTTGAAGTAAAGAGTGAAAAGAAGGAGTGCTGTCACAGGGTAAGGAGAGCAGATAGAGTTGTAGAGAGGCGGGCATGTAAAACTGACTTGGATCGTATACTTTGACTTATTCATAATTAAAAAAATGGTTAAGTGATTTTCTCAAGTCACATAGCTAGTAAGTGACAGAGAAAGAATTTGAGTTGAAGTATTTATTGCTCCAGGGCCTATTCTGGTGTATGTTAATTTTACTGCCCCCTTATGCAGCAACTCTTTATACTACTTTTTGATTATATCATTGACTATATCATATCGGATCCGACTCAGTGGCACTTGGCTGGCTGGTGTATCATATTATTACAGGTACTTAAAAATGCATGGAGCAACTCTCATAAAGCAAAATCCTCATGTTATACTCAGATCCTAATGTAAATTTTCCAGTGTTTATGTCATTTGCATGTATAGGTGGTACTGTCTAGAATTAGGGGTGAATCATATCTATCCCTGGACCTTTTTAAACCAGATTTACTTGGCTATTAAATGGCACATTTAGAACAAATTGGAAAATGAGTAACAAGAAATTTTAGTATTTCTGATTTCTAATTTTACTTGAGAATGTTTTTGTGTTTAGTGGCTTTTTGGGAAAAAAATCATAGTTTTCTTTAGTAGCAAATTTTTCTGATAATATATATGAGATTGTATGCATGAATTGTATATATAAGTATACATGAGTTTGTAGTTTATCAGAATATTGGTGTAATTACATGTACCTATGTCCATAAATTAGTTTTGTCTGCATATTTGTTTTGGAATGGGTTTGATCATACACATCATCTGTTCTTGTAAACAGTTTTAGGAAGAAAAATTAGAGATCTATTCAGGATACTTTTCGTTAAATATGATTGGATGTCAGAATGTGTGGGGTGGATAAGGAGGTATTGGTATTGCACATCACAGAAAACCATAGCTGCGGCCATGGTGAAATTTGGGATTTAGAAGGGCATTGTGGGCAAGAGGATGTAACATAAACAGGAAGCAGAAAGAACATGAGGTAAGGTCCTGTTGTAGTACTTCATGTTTAGTGGGCTATGGTGCTGAAGGGAGGCTTTCAGGCCAGTTTTATTGTCAAGTAATCCTGGTTCCGGTTCTTTAGAATTAATGCCACTTTTAGCTGTGAGGCTTCAAGGAGTTTCTCTAGAATTTATAATTAGGTAGAAAAATTGGAATGTATCAATAACATGAAAAATAACATGACCTATAGCTTTTGGTGGTGTAGTAGGTTAAGTGCTGACCAACTGCTGACCAGCAGTTCTAATCTGCCAGACATTCCTTGGACACTCAATGGGGCAGTTCTGCTCTGACCTGTAGGGTCGCTATGAGTTGTAATTAACTCAACAGCCCCACATTAGTAGATAGTAACGTATTTGGCATATTCATATAATTCTTGACAAATTCATACCATATTTTTTTGTTGTTGAGATTATGTCATCTAAATAATTTTCTAAAATAGAGACATTGGTTTTCTGTAAATGTGTGTATCTGAATTGGGTAACATTTCTTTGTGACTAGTGATGAGTTGGATCATCATCGTTTCATACACCATGAGGGCAAGCCAGCTTTGTCTCTTCTGTAATTTGTCCTTTGCCTTCAGTCTTCTGTTCCTGCCTATTTTCATACTGCTGCTAAAATCTTTTTATTTACTACTTCACTCTTCTGGCTTGGCGTCTTTGATAATCTCCCACTGGTAATGTAGAAGTGTAACTTTTTAGAATACAAAGTATCTCTGTGATGTTTCTTATTCTTTTTTCTTCTGTGTCACCTGCTACTTTTCCAAGAGCTACCTGAGGTTCTCGGAATATCATGCACTTTTTCACACTTTTGTGATTTTTCATCTGTTTCCTGTACTAAGAATGCCGTTTTGCCACTTGCCCCCCTGTTCCGTTAATACTATTCCTTTTAATTAAAAAAAATATTTTATTGTGCTTGGAAGGAAAGTTTACAATCCAGGTCAGTTGGTCATACAAAAACTTATACACACACTGCCATATAACTTTAGCTGCTCTCCCCACCCTGTTATAGCACATACCTCCACTCCACCCTTTTATTTCCTGTGTCCATTGAACCAACTCGTGTCCCTCTCTGGCCTCCCATCTTGCCTCTGGACAGAAGCAGCCTAGTTAGCCTCAGGTATCTGTTTAAGCCACGAAGCACAATCTTCACCAGCATCATTTAATGTATGATAGTCTGGTCCAGTCTTTGTCTGAGGAGTTGGCTTCAGTAATGGATTCTGTTCTAGGCTACCATAGTGTCCAGAGACCATGTTTTCCATGGACCTTCCAATCTGTTGGGCCATCAAGTCTAGTTTTTTAATAGAGTTCAAGTTCTGAACGCCCGTTTTTCTCCCACTGTATCAGGAACTCTGTGTTGTATTTCCCGGTGGGGCAGTCAGTGCTGGTGGCTGGGCATCATCTAGTTCTTCTGGTCTCGCTGATACTTACTCTTTAGTGCTCATGTCAAGTGACATTTCCTTCCTGAAACCTTTATTCTAAGCCAGTTTTTACTTCTTTTAGTATCTGTAGCACCTTGTGTAAAACTTGCCATAGACTTGATTAAATCAGTTTTCATAATTATCCTTCTTACAAATTTGAATCGTTTAAGATCATATACTGTGTGCTATTCAAATTAATAGCTGTGGTAGCTAATAGGTTGAACAAATACTTGCTGACTGAATTAATAATAATGTAAATAATAACATAAATAACTTTTTAATCTACCACTGCCTTGCCTGAAATGATGGCTATAATTGGAATCCATGATAATTTGGGGGGTAACAGGTGACTCAAACAAGAGGCTAGTTCAGTTCAATTTATCAGATGCTTATTAAGCCTTTACAGGAGTAGGAAACCAAAAAGAAGAGGACTTTTAGGATTTTGCCGCCAAATGGAGAACTTCCAGTCTTGATGAGTTGCTGGGTGTTGGTGGTAAGGATGACTCATGAAAAATGAATAGCAATTGGAACCATTTGTATAGTGTCTTAAAGTTAACAAAATTTATTTGTTTACAGGTAGCAGTGGCCGTGTGTCACAGTCATAGCAGATGTCCTCAACATTGCTATTGAATTTCCTTATCTCTTCCTTCAAGAGGAACCCCATAGCCTCATCCTCTGGTAGCTACCATGTTCTGGTATGATGCTGCACTTTCTACTTCATGTTGTTCTAGCGGAGAATCTGGAGGGTAGCTATTGTTATTGCAAACAACTGTGAAGAACTCAAAGAAGATAGTAGTGAAATGTTGTATACTACACCCTTTTATTTTTATTCCTGTTTATAGAATCCCCAAGTAGTGCCTTGCTCATCAGAAGCACTTAGCATTGTGGTTTTGCTTGAATTAAATCTAGTTGTTAACTGCGTATTGATTTTTAACAGTTATTAATCTGTTCTTCTCTTTATAATAAAGAAGCACTTAACACTCATTTTAAAAATATTTATAAACTATGATCTCCAGTAATATTTAACCAGCTTTTGAACTCTTATGTGAGAGATTCTGTTGACAGCTGGTAGAATTCAGTATCATGACGCAGTGGAAATATATTATTATAAAACTGCTATCTGTATTACCAAGATTGAACACTGTAGGTAGTAACTAAAGTGGTTTTTTTCATCATAGAAAGTGAAATTATTTTTCAGAATTCTGGGAAATGTCAAAGTAATTTTGGATGTTGTCATACTGCATTTAATGCTGTTGAGACTATTGCTAACATTAACAAATATTCTGTAATTTTCTCAGTTATTGCTACTGGTGATGAGGGATGTGAAGTTGGCACACTTTCATGTTTTGAGCACTGTCATTACATACTTCTGATTTTACCTGTCAGAAACAATCTTTGTTTTAGTTAAGAATGCTGAGGTCAATTTTAGTTAGGGATAGATGTCAGCGTTATGTTTTAGGGTTTGTAATATATATAAATACAATGAATGTATTAGAGTAAATACATACCTGATTTTGTATATGTGTATTACACAGTATTTATATGTTACTGTGACTTTATTTTAGTTTTTCAGTAGGTAGTGATTTGGGACCAGAGACATAGATTTCATTTTTATATCAATCATTTAATTTTGTTATTTTTTATGACCACGGATAACATTCATGTTGCAGATTTAAGCTGCTGTTTGCCAGGGAGCTTTGGAAAGAAAGATGGCTGTATCAGCAAGTTCATCTCAACTGTGGAAAAGCAACTTGAAGCACATATGTATTGACGGTGAGTCAGTGTCATCTTCATGCACGAAAGATCATGTTATTATTTTGTTTCTTGTGTCATCCAACAATGATTTGGTTTAAATTTTTTTTTATGCAAGGTTGAGGGTCGCCGTGAGTCGGATCTGACTCATTGGCACTTGGCTTTGGCATACAAGGTTGAACAATTAAGTATGTGAACTTAATTGTTCTGAGTGCTACACACCTCATTGCTGAATATCACTGTGATCACCTTTGAAGTTCTCCTTCTGGAATGGCCATTGCACATGGTGGCATAGTGATAAGTTCACAAACTTAATTGTATAGTTGTCTGTGAAGGAGCTTTTAGTCAGTAAACAAGTAACTGTATTGTAACACCCTCCCTACTAACCTAATCAGGCCCCCAGTGACTTTTTATTTACTTGAAGATAGAGGAAATACTGAAAGAAAGGCATTTTGATGACATTCCGGACATCAAGAGTAATATGACAACAGCTCTGATGGCCATTCCAGAAAGTTCCAAAATTGCTTTGAAAAGTGGATTAGGTGCTGGCATTGGGGTGCATAGCTTCCCAAGGGAGTACTTCAAAGGTGACTGTGGTGATATACAGCAATGACGTATGTAGCCCTTTTTCTAGGATGAGTTTGTGAATTTAATTGCGACACCTCCTAAGACATTACTGGAAACCATATGTTGAACCATAATGTTTCCTTACGTAAAGAAATTATGTTGTTAATAAAGGATAGCACAGAAATCAACTTAACAGTGAAAATGAGTGGAAGTAGTAATTTGTTATAAATATGTCTAAAAATTGTTTGGTTACCTTCTTTCTCTTGCCTTTACTGTCACCTCCATAAAATACATGATAGATAAGTTGTAATTCACGACCCTTATTAAACTGATACTGGTTAGAATAGGCCCATATATGTTATGTGCTTATTTTAAAAATACTACTGATTGTAGGCAATTTCAGGATAATTGTGGTGTGTTAGTTTGGATCCGACTTGACAGCACTTGACTTGGCTTGGCTAGTATGGATTGGCAGTGGATTCTCAAATCATTTGGTTTGTCATCAGATAGCATTGTTAATAATTGCCGTAAGCTTGATAGTGCGAAGATATGTTTTTGTTGTTGTTAGGTGCCGTTGAGTTGGTTCTGACTCATAGCGATCCTATGAACAATAGAAAGAAACACTGCCTGGTCTTGCGCCATGTCCACTATTGTGTTTATGCTTAAACCCACTGTTGCAGCCACTGTGTCAGTCCATCTCATTGAGGGTCTTTCTCTTTTCCACTGAACCTCCACTCTATCAAGCATGATGTCCTTTTCCAGGGACCTTCCTGACAACATGTCCAAAGTAAGACACAGTCTGGCCATCTTTGCTTCCAAAGAGTGCGTTGGTTGCGCTTCTTCCAGAACAGATCTGTTTGTTCTTTTGGTGATGCAGGGTGCATTCAACATTCTTCTCCAACACCACAATTCAAAGGTGTCAATTCTTCTGTTCTCTTTGTTCATTGTCCAGCTTTTGCATTCATTTGATGCAACTGAAAATATCATGGCTTGGGTCAGGTGCACTTTAGTTTTCAAGGTGACATCTTCATTTTTCAATACTCTAAAGAGATCCTTTACAGCAGATTTTTCTAACAGTGCATCTTTTGATTTCTTGACTGCTACTGCCATGGATGTTGATTGTGGTCCCAAGTGAAATGAAATCCTTGACAAACTCAATCCTTTCTCCACTTCTGATGATGTTGCCTGCTGGTCCAGTTGTGAAGATTTTTGTTTTATTGACGTTGAGGTGCAATCCTTACTGAAGACAGTGATCCTTGATCTTCATCAGTAAATGTTTCAAATCTTCTTTACTTCCAGTAAGTAAGATGGTGTTGTCTGTGTAATGCAGGTTGTTAATGAGTATTCCTCTGATCCTGATGCCTCGTACTTCTGCGTATAATCCAGCTTCTCAGGTTATTTGCTCAGCATACAGATTGAAAAGATATGGTGAAATAATGCAGCCCTGACGCACACCTCTCCTGATTTAAACCATGTAGTGTCCTCTTATTCTGTTCACAGGATTGCCTCTTGATCCCTATACAGATTTCTTAAGAGCACAATTAAGTATTCTGGAGTTCCCATTTTCTGCAATGGTAGCTGTAATTTATTATGATCCACACAGGTGAATGCCTTTGCATACTCAATGAAACACAGGTAAATATCTTCCTGGTATTCTCTGCTTTCAGCCAAGATCCATCTGATGTCAACAGTGATGTCCCTGGTTCCACATCCTCTTCTGAATCTGAATCTGTTGTAAAATTCTGATAGTTCCTTGTCAGTATACTGTTGCAGTTGCTTTTGGATGATCTTGAACAAAGTTTTACTTGTGTGTGATATTTATGATATTGTTTGGTAATTTCTGCTTTCGGTTGGATCATCTGTCTTTGGAGTGGGCATTAACATAGATCTCTTCCAGTCAGTTGGCCAGGTAGCTGTCCTCCAAATTTCTTGGCCTAGAAGAGTGAGCACTTCCAGTGCTGCATCCATTTGTTTAAATAACTCAGTTGGTATTCCATCAGTTCCTGGAGCCTTGTTTTTTTGCCAATACCTTCAGTGCAGCTTTGACTTCTTCCTTCAGTACTGTCGGTTCCTAATTGTATGCTACTTCTTCAGTGCTGAACATTGACCTTTTCTTTCTGGTATAATAACTGTATATTCTTTCCATCTTCTTTTGATTCTCTTTAAATTGTTTCATACTTTCCCTGTAGAATCCTTCACTGTTGCAACTCGAGGCTTGACTTTTCTCTTCAGTTCTTTCAGCGTGAGAAATGCAGAATGTGTTCTTCCTTTCTGTTTTTCCATTTCCAGCTCTTTGCGTGTGTCATTGTAATACTTTGTTTTGTCTTCTTGAGCTGCTCTTTGAAATCTCCTGTTTAGGTCTTTTACTTCACCATTCCTTCCTTTTGCTTTAGCTGTTTGACATTCAAGAGCAAGTTTCAGAGTATCTTCTGACATTCAGTTTGATGTTTTCTTTCTTTCCTGTCTTTTTAATGACCTCTTGCTGTCTTCATGGATGATGTCTTGGATGTCACTCCACAGCTTGTCTGGTCTTCACTCTCTAGTGGTCAACACACCAAATCTGTGCTTGAGACGATCAGTGAAACACAGGTAAATGTCTTTCTGGCATTCTCTTGAGGGATATACTGAAGGTCATACTTTGGCTCTCATGGACTTGTTCTAATTTTCTTCAGTTTCAGTTTGAATTTGCATATGAACAATTGATGATCTGTGCCACAGTCAACACCTGGTCTTGTTCTGACTGCTGATATAGAGCTTTTCCAACATCTTTTCCCACAGATGTAGTCAATTTTGTTCCTGTGTATTCCATCTGGTGAAGTCCATTTATAGAGGCACTGTTGTGTTGGTTAAAAAAGGTATTTGCAATGAAGAAGTCATCAGTTTTGCAAAATTCAGTCACAGGATCTCCAGCATTATTTCTATCACCAATGCCGTATTTTCCAACTACTGATCCTTCTTCTTTGTTTCCAACTTTTCCATTCCAGTCACCAGTAATTATCAATGTGTTCTGATTACATGTTCAATCAATTTCAGACTGCAGAAGCTGGTAAAAATCATCAGTCTCTTCATCTCTGGCCTTAGTAGTTGGTGCAGAAATTTGAATAATAGTCTCATTAACTGGCCTTGTTTGTAAGCATCAGGTAAGGAAGGTCACAGCATCAGGTAAGGAGGGTAACAGAATCAGGTAAAGTGGATAATAGCATCAGATAAGGACGGTAAAGATAGAGTGAGCAGCTCTGACTTGTCTGTTAGTGGAGGCTTGCTTGTTGCTGTGATGCTGGAAGCGGTGTCTCTGGTATTTAGGTACCAGCAGGGTCACCTATGGTGGACAGGTTTCAGCTGAGATTCCAGAATAAGGCAGACTAGGAAGAAGCACCTGGCAGTCTACTCCTGAAAGAATTAGCCAGTAAAAACCTTATGCATAGCAGTGGAACATTGTTAGATATGGTGCTGGAAAGTGATAGCTCCCCAGGTTGGAAGGCACTTGGAAGACAACTGGGAAGGAGCTGCCTAGCTGCCTCCTCAGAGTTGACTTTAATTATGTGGATGGAATAAAGCTTTTGGGATATTTGTTTGCTGATGTAGCACAACTCAAGAAGAAACAGCTGCAAGCATCCATTAATAATTGTGACATGGAATGTATGAAGTACAAATCTAGGAAAACTGGAAATAGTAAAAAATGAAGTGGAATGCATAAACAATGATATTCTGGACATTAGTAGGCTGAAATGGACTTGTTTTGGCCATTTGAATCTGACAGTCATATAGTCTGCTATGCCGGGAATGAAAACTTGAAGAGGAACAGTGTTGTGTTCATCATTGAAAGGAGCGTTTCAAAATCTGTGCTGAAGTACAGTGCTGTCAGTGACAGGTTAATATGCATATACCTACAGGGAAGGCCAGTTAATATCGCAAAGATATAGTAGACAACAATTTAAGTCAGTGTTGTTACTAGAGTTAGTAGTGTACCTCCATGGCAATTTGCAGTGCAGACCAGTGGTACTTAATGAATATTTAATAGTTATGTTTTCATTTTACTGTACTAGTCACATTTGTGACTTAACCAACCTTACCTAACCATGGTGTATGTGTGAGTATGTGTTTATATGTATGTTAGTATGTGTAAGTAACTGTGTTTATGTGTATATGTATGAGTATGTGTACATGTGTAAGTTAGTATATGTAAATAACTGATACTGTTGCTGATGTTGCTTTGAACATCTTTATTCTAGTTGCTTTCACTTGAGTCGTCTTCATTGTCATATTGTCAGAAAATTTCCTTTCACAGTATTGCTTTACTAGCATTTTGCTGTATTTTTAAAAAAAATTTTTTCTTGTTTCAGAATATAGACAAATTCCAAAGTCAAGGATCGAAAGAACTGATGCTAATTGAAGTCAAAAGAAAACCTGACTTTAGGGAGAAGCTCTTTATGCTGCAAGTGCATGAAATTACATGATTATAATCCATTTTTTCATTTGTAGTATATGTTTTTGCAAAAGGCCATGAAGTTAAAAAAAAAAAGTGAAACTATATTTGGAGAAAAGATTCAGTTGTATAATTTCTTTGTCTCCAAAATGCTGTCACTATTTCTGTAGTAAGACAGTACTTCCCTTTATCATTCTCTATGGTGATTATTAAGTATAACTGGGTGCATTTTTTAAAGAAAGCATTTTTCGTGAAAACATGATTTGTAAATGAGTTGCCTCATTATGATTATTTTCCTATTGAGTCTACACCAAACATTTTCAGTAGGACTAGACTTTGGGAATTTCTTTGACATTATAATATAGGTAAATCTGAAGGTTATTTAGTGTACAAATATGAATTTATCTGTAACTGAAATGACTTCTATTGTAGATATAATAATAATTTATTGAATAATGTTTGCTCAGCTCTTTTCTGAAGTGCTTTCTATATCTATTTATGTCTTCACAATCTTCACAGCAGTCTTTGGGAAAGAAGAAAAAAATGATCCCAGATTCATAGATAAGGGAACTATAATTTAAAGAGTTACTTAATTTACATGAGGTCAGAGATTCAGACTCTCTACTATCTGATCTAAAGACTGAGCTTTTTTGCTCTTGTATTATTATCTGGCTAGGTAACAATGGTTTTGAACTACTGGTTGAGGTAGGCCAAAATATACCTGGCCAAAACATTTCATTTTGTGACTTTATGTAGATATAAGTTTTGATAGTCTGTCAGTATATCTAATTATTGCATATATATATACATATGTGATTTCACATATAGTATTATGAATTCTTTATACAGAATGTTGGAGATACTTTGGAAAATTTGATTGGTGTTCTACTCTTCAGGCGTTAGAAATACTCTTTACAAGTTTTCTAAACCCTGGTTCTAGGAGATTATTTAAATATGAATATGACATAGAAAGGCTAGAATAGTGATATTAATTATATAGCAAATATGTACCAAATATGAAATTTAGTTTGACTGTTATTGAGGAAAGCCAGATACAGAAATTGTTTAGATGTTATTGAAATCAATGGTCCTATGATTTTTATGCTTGAAAGATTTCAGTTGTTTCTAATGTTTATAAAATACAGATTGTACTTCTTTTAGTGTATATATGAGCTCTTCCATTATTGGACCATTTCAGATAGTTTCAGGCTTGCCTCTACCAGGCTTGTCCCTACTACACAACACCATAGATGCTACTTATTTAAGTTGAACTGAATAATGGCTTGTAGTTACTGTATTATAAGCTGTTTTGTGCTTTTTCCTTTATTTATATTTTACTTCTTGCCATGTGATCTTTCCTCTTTGCTTCCCTGGTGAATACATAGCTTTGATTCAAGATTCAGCTTTGTTATCTCTATGAAGCCTTTCCTGACTAATGACTTCTATCATTAAACCCTACCTTCTTTGAGCTTTCCAGTATGTGGATCTATTCTAAGACCTATAATTTCTTGTGTGTCTATTTCTTACTTGACTGTAGACTTCTTTTTAAAAAGTAGTGTTCTATTTTTGGTGGAAATAACACAGAAAAACAAGTTTCCATTCAACAGTTTTCTGCATGCTGTTAAGTAACATTGGCTACATTCTTTACATCATATCCACATTCGCATTGTTTCTACTCTAGTTGTTCAGTAAGCTTCATATCTCCCCAATCTTCTCATCTGTGCTTCAGAGTACTTGCTTATCCTTTGGTCTTATGTAGGAGATTTTTTGAAAGCACTGTATTCAAGAGTGATACTCATTACTATATGAGCTAATGTGCTGTTTAGCTGAAAGGTGACTTGGGATAGTTTTTGTTCAAGACTTAAAGAATATCTCAGAGCAATAGTCTTATGGATTCCTCCTGTTTTAATGAGTCCAGTTAAGTCTGGATTTTTTGAGAATTTGAAGTTCTGGTCCATGTTTTTCTCCTCTTCTGTTAGGATCCATCTATTGTGACCTTGATCAGAATGCATGATAGTGGTATCTGGGCATCATCTAGTTCTTCTGGTCTGGACTATAGATTTATTATGGGCAAATAGGATGTATGGCTACAGTGCATAAATTCCAGAGCACCTAACTGTGCTCTTAAGAAATCTGTATATAAATCAAGAGGCAGTCATGTAAACAGAACAAGGAAGGATGTGCTTCAGGGTTGTATCCTTTCACCATACCTTTTCAATCTGTGTGCCAAGCAAGTAATCTGAGAAACTGGATTATACTCAGAATAACGAGGCATCAGGCTCAGAGGAATACCCACTGACAACCTGCTTTATGCAGACCATACCAGCTTACTTGCTGGAAGTGGAGAACGTTTGGAACACTTACTGATGAAGATCAAGGACCACAGCCTTCTGTATGGATTGCACCTCAGCATCAAGAAAAGAAGAATCTTCATAACTGGACCAGTAAGAAACATCATGATAAATGGAGAAAGGACTGAGGTTGTCAAGGATTTCATTTTACTTGGGTCCACAATCAACACCCACTGGCAGAAGCAGTCAAGAAATCAAAACACACATTGCATTGGGAAAATCTGCTGTAAAGGATCTCTTTAGAGTATTGAAAAGTGAAGATGTCACCTTGAAGACTAGAGTACACCTGACCCAAGCTGTGGTATTTTCAATCACATCATGTGCACATGAAAGCTGGGTAATGAACAAAGAAGACAGAAGAAGAATTGATGTCTTTGAATTGTGGTGTTGGAGAAGAATGTTGAACAAACAGATCTATTGTGGAAGAAGTACAACCAGAGTGCTCCTTAAGAACAAAGATGGCAAGACTGTGTCTTACATACTTTGGATGTGTTGTCAGGAAGGATCAGTCCTTGGAGAAGGACATCATCATGCTTCATAGAGTGGAGGGCCAACGAAAAAGAGGAATACCCTCGATGAAATTAATTGACACAGTGGCTACAATGATGGGCTTAAGTGTAAAAATGATTGTGGACATGACACAAGACTGGGCAGTGTTTTCTGTTGTTCATAGTGTTGCTCTGAGTCGGAACTGACTCAATGGCATTTAACAACAATAACAAGCATCATGTTATATATTTAATTTGTTTTTATATCTGCAGTTTTTGGCACAATACTTGGTATATGTCAAGTGCCTTTGAGCCAACTCCAAATCCTGGTGTCCGTATATATAGCAGAAAAAAATGTGTCTAGATCCTGTGCCGTCTCCATCATCTTTGGTATATTTGAGCCTGTTGTGAAACGATTGTGTCAGTCCATCTCTGAGAGTTTCCCTTGCTTTCACTGACCCTCTACTTTACCAGATGTGATGTCTTTTCTAGTGATTGATCTTTCTTGATGATGTGTCCAAAGCAACTGAGAGGAAATCTTGCTATCTTTGCTTCTAAGAAACATTCTGATTGTATTTCTTGTAAGACTAATTGGGTCATTCTTTTGGCAGCCTGTGGCATATTCAGTATTCTTTCCTCGTATCACATTTTGGGTCAATTCTGTTTTCCTTATTCATTATCTAGCCTCCATGTGCATAGAAGGCAGTTTCAAAGACTGTGGCTTGGGTTAGGTACACCTTAATGATCTCTTGCGTTTTAGAACTTAATCTTTTACAGCAGATTTGTCCATTGCAGTACGTCCTTTGATTTCTTGACTGTTGCTTCCATAGATATTGATATGTTGATTGGGGAAGAATGAAATTGTTGATCAGTTCAGTTTTATCTCCATTTTTCGTGGTGTTGTTTATTGGTACAGTTGTGAAGATTTTCATTTTCCTCATGTTCAAGCATAATCTGTACTGAAAGCTGTAGTTTTTGACCTTTATCAATAAGTACTTCAAGTCATCTTCATTTTGGCAAGTAAGGTTGTGTTATCAACATGTCATAGGTTGTTCATCAGTTTCCAGTCCTGATTCTGCCACTTTCTTCGTAACATCCAATATCTTGGATTGTTTGTTCAGCATACAGATTGAGTAAGTACTTCAGTTGAATTGAATTAAATTGAATAACCTTGACACATACCTGGTACATAGTAGGTGCTTAAGAATTAGTTGAATAAATGAGTGATGAATTTATACAGGAAAGGAAGATGATCCTGACAGATGGTGTGATAACTATCATCCTTTTGGTGAGTTCCAAGGTGGAGTATTACTCCTTTTTTTGAAGAACATTCACTGTTAAAAACAATGGCAAAAATAAAACTGATAAAAACACCAGCAGCAAATCTTATGGAACACAGTTCTACTCAAATACACTTGGGGTTTCCATGAATTGGAATCAATTTGACAGCAACTGATTTATTCTCCAAAGAAGCTGTTAGATGCTGATAAGTTGGTTCCCTCTCTTAGTGACCGTGTGTATAAAAGAATGAAACACTGTCCTATCACAGTCATTGTTATATTTGAGCTTGTAATGGATTGAATGATTGGTCCTCAAAAATGTGTGTATGAATTTGGCTGGGCCATGATTTCTGGTATTGTGTGATTGTCCATCATTTCGTTATTTGATAGGATTTTCTTATCTGTTGTAAATTCTGTCACCATGATCTAATAAGGTGAATTAGTGACAGTCATATCGATAAGGTCTACAGAATTGGATAGTGTCTTCGGCCAATCTCTTTTAAGATATAAAAGAGAGAAACAAGTGGAGAGACCAAGAAAGCAGCACTGGGTGCAGAATGCATCCTTTGGACCAGAGATTCTTCTTATATTGAGACGCTCTGAGACCAAGGAAAGACTGCTACATCACAAAGACATTTCTCCAGAGCCAATAGGGAGACAAAGCCTTTTTCTGGAGCCAGTGCCCTGAATTTAGTCTTCTAACACTGTGCTGTGAAAGAATAATTTTTTTTTTTGTTGAAGCCATATGCTTGTGGTATTTCTATTATAGCAGCAGTAGATGACTAAGACAGAGCCCATTGTTGCGGCCACCAGGTCAACCTATCTCCTTGATGGTCTTCCTCCTTTCTTCAGACCCCCCTGTTTTATCTGTCACCACATCGCTCTCCGAGGACTCATCCATCTTGATAACATGGCCAAAGTACGTGAGAGGAAGTCTTGACATCCTGGCTTCTAAGGAGCATTTGGGCTGTACTTTTTCTAAGACATACTTGTTCTGTACTTCTTCCAAGACAAATTTTCCAAAGCAGAGTCAGAAGAAATGTCCCAACTTTCAGAGAAAAATAAATACAATGTTCTGAAGAAATTAACAAAACAAAACAGTATCTTTCTTGAAATTCCACCATAATCATATTAGTTTCTTGGAGTCAGTATGTGGTGTATGTACAGAGTCTTGTTATTCAGAACAACCAAACACTAATTGTTGGAAGTTTATCCACAAAATGTAGGTAGCTTAATTTTCAAAAATATTAGGTTTCAATAATTAGTGTAATAGATCTTGACTTTCCTGAAGGAATTTTCATACTTTGGTGTTATAATCAGTCTACAGCTGGAAAAGGAGCCTTTTGCTTGAAAATTATGCAGGGCAAATAAAAGGTGAGCCTACTTGTTACCACATGTAAAAGTTCCATTTACTTTAAAATTGTATAATTTTTTAAAAAATTAATATTTAAATTCTGCTTTAGATGAAGATTTGCAGGGCAAACTAATGTCTCATTAAACAAGTAACACACATATTTTGCGACTGGTTGCCAACCCCACAACATCTTGTTACCCCTCCTTCTCCATCTTGAATTCCCTATCACTAGCTTTCCTGTCACTTCTTGCGTCCTCATCCTTGTCCCTAGGCAGTTGTGCCCATTTGGTCTCATATTTTTTTTTTTATTATGACTGAGTGAAAATGTACATTCCCATATAAATTTACATGCCCGCCTATATGCAGCTTCCAGTGCTCTCCCTGCCCGGTCACAGCACCCTCTTCCTCTCTGCTCCATATATGTCTCATCCTCCCAACAGTCTTCTTTCCACTCCTCTCCACCCACTCTCCTTCCTCCAGCCAGAGGTCAGCAGGATGTCATCCTGGTCTCATTTTGTTTTACATGGGTGTGTTCCAGTTTTGGCTGAAGAGTAAGCCTCAGGAGTGATTTTATTACTGAGCTATCAGGCTGTCTGGGAGGCCTGACTCTTGGGTTCACTGTAGTACTGTAGTCTCTGTCAGACCAGTAAGTCTGATCTTTTTTGTTTTTTAAATAGTTAGAATTTTGTTCTACATTTTTCTCCAGCCCTGTCCAGCACTCTCTATTGTGATCCCTGTCAGAGCAGTTGAAGGTCATAGCTGGTCATCATCTAGTTGTACTAGATTCAGTCTGGTGAAGGCTGTGGTAGTTGTGATTCGTTGGTCCTTTGGACTGATCTTTCCCCTGTGTCTTTGGTTTTCTTCATTCTCCCCTGCTCCAGATGGGGTGAGATTAGTGGCGTGTCTTAATCTTAGATGGCTATTTGCAAGCTTTTAAGATCCCAGATATCAAAGTATAGAGCATTTTTTAAGTAAAACTGATGTTCCCTGAGAATTATGCTCCTCAGAATGCCCAGCTTAGTAATTTGGTCCCTCAGGGAGCTTGGATGTGTCTATGGATCTTCCATTACAAATTGTTCTGGCTTCCCCAGGATTGTATAATGCCTTACCCATCACCAAAGTTACCACTTATTTATTTTAAATCAATCAATTATTAATAAATATTTATTGAGCATCTCTTTTTTGTGTTTTTATTTATTTATTATGATTGAATGAAAATGTACATTCCCATATAAATTTGCATGCCCACCTATATGCAGCTCCCACTGCTCTCACTGCCTGCTGAAACCACACTCTTCCTCTCTGCTCCATACATGTCTTATTTTCCCAACAGTCTCCTGTCCCTTCCTCTCCACTCATTCCCCTTCCTCCAGTAAAGAGGTCAGCAGGAGTACGTCCTATAAATGCATAGAACCGTAAAGTGCACACATGATATAGTCACTCTGTAAGGCCAAGTCCAATCCATTCCTGTCCTAGAGTTGACCTCAATTATGATTTATGGACAGAGGCAGCATCAGGGCCAGGAGCCATGCTCCCAGGGGAACTCCAAGGCCCGTAGACCATCATTGGTGGTCTTTTAATGGAGATCTCATGGTGCACCCCTTTTTATTCTTGTGTTGCCAGTGAGACTCAACTTTGTGAGGTACATCATGGCTATCACCGGTGGTGGCTGGGCACCATCCATTTCTTCTGGTCACAAGTCGGTGTAGTCACTCACTCATGTGGGTCTCTGTCTTCTGGGTTATCTTTCCCCCATGTCATTTTGGTCCTTGGTGATCATCCATTCCTGCTAAGGTGGGACTGTTTGCTGTACCCTCAGATGGCAGCCCGACAGCTTTTAAGACCCCAGATGCCATTCACCAATGTGGAGTGTGGAGGGTTCTCTTAGCAAAACACTAGTTGTGCCAATTGGCCTCGATTTACCCTGAGAGCATGGTCCCTGGCCCCCTGCCCCAACTACTCTGTTTTTGTAATATTGGGTTAAGATGGGAGGAGCAATCATGTTATGTTGAAGTCCAGTTAATATTGATCTTCTTTCTAATGTGTGCTATCACAGATTTAACACAACCAAATTTCTATCAACTATCTAATCTAGACCCGCCCCCCTTCCCTCCTTCCCTCACCACTCTTGCAGCTGTCAAAGAATCTTATCTTTTATGCATGAGTCTGTTTTTAAGTTCTTATCATAGGGGTCTCATACAATACTTGTCCTTTTGCCACTGACTAATTTCACTCAACATAATGTCTTACAATTGAAAACAGGTTATGAGATGTTTCCTAAATTCATCATTGTTATTTATCATTGCATGTATTCCATTGAGTATATATACCATAGTTTGCCAATTCATTCCTCTGTTGTTGGGCATGTGGGCTGATTCCACCTTTTTGCTATTGTGCACTCTGCTGCGATAAACATTTGTGTGCGTATATTAGTTGGTGTGAATGGCCTTGATTCTGTAGGATATATTCTGAGAAGTGGAATCACTGAGTCAAATGGCATATCTATAAATAGCTTTTTAAGGAAGTGCCAGATTGCTTTACAAAGAGGTTGCACCATTTTGCAGTCTCACCAATAGTACAGGAGAGCGCTAATCTCATCACAGCCTCTCCAGCATTTGTTGTTTTGTGTATTTTGGATCATGGCCAACCTTGTTGAGGTAAGATGATACCTCGTTGTCGTTTTGATTTAAATTTCTTTCATAGCTAATGATCGTGAACATGTCTGCATGTGTTTTTTGGCTGCCTGGATCTCCTCTTTAGAGAAGTGTCTGTCCATCTCCTTTGTCCATTGCTTAATTGGATGGTTTATCTTTTTTCTTATTGATATTTTGTAGTATCTTATAGATTATGGAGATCAGGCATAGGTCTGACATATAGTTGCCAAATATTTTTTCCCATTCTGTAGGTGGCCTTTGAATTCTACTAGTAAAGTCTTTGGATGAGCAAAAGTGTTTGATTCTTAATAGTTCCCATTTGTCTATTTTCTTTTCTGTTGTTTGTGGTTTGTGTGACAGATTTTGAAGTTTGTCTATGTTGTGTATTAAAACTTCCATTGTTGTTCCCACTTTTTTTGGAGCTTTATTGTTTTAGATTTGATATTTATGTCTTTTATCCAGTTTGAGTTGGTTTTTGTATAAGGGGTGAGATACGGGTCTCGTTTCAATTTATTGCAGATGGATATCCAATTCTGCCAGCACCACTTGTTGAAGTTTAATGACTTAGGGCCTTTGTCGAATATCAACTGTTCATAGGAAGATGATGTCATTTCTGGGGTCTCGGTTCTGTTCCACTGATCTATCTGTCTGTTTTTGTACCAGTACTAGGCTGTTTTGAGTACTGTGGTAGTGTAATAGGTTCTAAAGTCAGGTAGTGAGTGGCTTCCCGGTGTATTCTTCTTCAGTAGTGTTTGCTTATCTGGGGCTTCTTCCCTTTCCAAACAAAGTGGGTGATTTGTTTCTCCATCTCACTAAAAAAGTCAGTGAAATTTGTATTGGGATTGCATTATGTAAGTACATTGCTTTGGGTAAAATAGATATTTTCACAATATTAAGTCTTCCTATCCATGAGCAGGGTAGGTTTCTCTATGTAAGTCTCTCTGTTTCTTGTAGTAAGGAGTTGTAATTCTCTTTGTAAAGGTCTGTTTTTTCTCTGGTTAGATTTATTCCTAGGTATTTTATCTTCTAGTAAATGGTGTTGATTTAATGATTTCTTCATTAATCTCATTGTTGGTTTAAGGGAATCCTACTGATTTGTTGATGTTTATCTTGTATCCTGAGACTTTGCTGAACTCTTCTATCAGTTTAAGTAGTTTATTATGGATTCTTTAATATTCTCTGTGTATACAATCATATCATCTGCAAATAGGGAGATTTTTACTTCTTTGCCAGTGCAGGTGCCCGTTATTCCTTGATCTTGTCTAATTGCTCCCGCTAGAACTTCTAGTAGAGTGTTGAATAGGAGAGGTGAGAGTGGGCATCCTTGTCTAGTTCCTGTTCTCAGGGGAAACTGTTTCAGTCTCCATTCAGGATGATGTAGGCAGTTGGCTTTGTATAAAAGGCTGTTATTGCGTTGAGGAATTTGCTATCTATTCCTATTTTGCTAAGAGTTTTTAGCATGAATGGTGTTGGACTTTATCAGGTGCCTTTTCTGCATCAATAGACCAAATCAGGTGATTCTTGTCTTATGTGTTATTAATGTGATTGATTACATTAATTGTTTTTCTGATGTTGAACCAGCTTTGCATCCCTGGGGTGAATCTAACTTGGTCAAGATGCATTATTTTTTTGATATGTTGTTGTATTCTGTTGGCAAGAATTTTGTTGAAGATTTTTGCAAATAGATTCATGAGTGATACCAGTGTGTAGTTCTTCTTTTTGATTGGTCGTTCCCTGACTTTTGTACCAGGGTTATGCTGGCTTCATAGAATGACTGTGGGAGTATTCCATCCCTTTCTATACTGTGAAATAGTCCTAGTAGTATTGGAGATAACTCTTCTCTAAAAGCTTGGTAGAATTCTGTGGTGAAGCCATCTGGGCCCAGGCTTTTTATAGTTTGCAGTTTTTGGATGACTTTTTCAATCTCTTCCTTTGTGATGGGTTTATTAAATTGTTCTGCTTCACGTTGTGATAATTTAGGTAGGTGATATTTATCAAGGAATTTGTCCATTTCCTCTAGGTTTTCAAATTTGTTAGAGTACAATCTTTCATAGTATTCAGCTATGATATTTTTTATTTCTGTTGGATCTGTTGTGGCAACTCCCCTCTCATTTCTTATTTGGGTAATTTGTTTCCTTTCCTGTTTTTTTTAGCAAGTTTAGCCAGTGCCTTGTCAATTTTGTTGATCTTTTAAAAAAACCAGTTTTTGGTCTTTCCAATTTTTTTGAATTGTTCTTCTATTCTCTAATTTGTTTAGTTCTGCTCTAATCTTTATGATCTGTTTTCTTCTGGTGTCTGAGGGCTTCCTCTGTTGTTCTCTCTCTACTTGTTCAAGCTGTAGGTCAGTTCTTTGATTTGGTTTCTTTCTTCCTTCCAGATGTGTGCATCTATGGAGAGAAACTGCTCGCACTGCTTTGATTTTATCCCATAGGTTCTGGTAGGAAGTGTTTTCATTCGCATTGGAATCCATGAATTTCTTTATTTCATCCTTGATTTCTTTCATAACCCGTAGTATTTTGAGCAAAGTGTTTTTTGGTTTCCATGAGTTCCACTTTCTATGTTTCTTCTGC
This sequence comes from Heterohyrax brucei, assembly GCA_028571685.1. Lineage (NCBI taxonomy): Eukaryota > Metazoa > Chordata > Mammalia > Hyracoidea > Procaviidae > Heterohyrax > Heterohyrax brucei. The sequence continues at coordinate 100,203,681 of CM053141.1, read as the reverse complement.
TATTGATTTTGACTTTTATGGCTTTACGATCTGAGAAGATGCTTTGCATTAATTCAGTGGCATGGATTTTGTTGAGAATTGCTTTGTGTCCTAACACATGGTCTATTCTGGAGAATGTTCAAAGTACACTGGAGAAGAAGATGTATTTGTCCACTGATGGATAGAAAGTTCTGTATATATTGATCAGGTTGAGTTGGTTAATTGTGGCAGTAAGATCTTCTGTGTCTTTATTGAGCTTTTTTCCTAGACAATCTGTTCAATATTGAGAATGGAGTGTTGACGTCTTCCACTATTATTGTGGAGTGATCTGTCTTATTTTTGAGTGTAGTCAGTGTTTCTTTGATGTATTTAGGTGCTCTAATATTAGGTGCATAAATATTTAATGTTGTTAAGTCCTTCTTGTATATTGAACTTTTCAGCAATAGTGTCCATCCTTGTCCACAATGCTGGATTTTACATTCAAATTGATTTTATCTGAGATTAGAATTGCCACACCTGCTCTTCTTTGTTGATTGCTAGCCTGATGCATATTCTTCCATCCTTTTATTTTAAGTTTGTTTCTATAAGTCTAAAGTGAGTATCTTGTAAGCAGCATATAAATGGATCATGTCTTTTGATCCAAGATGTCACTTGATGTCTCTTTAGTTGAGCGTTGAGTCCATTCCCATTCAATGTAATTATTGAAAGGTATGTGTTCGGTGCTGCCATTGTGATATGTTTATTTCTGTGTTGATGTTTTCTCTGTTCTTCTTATTAATCTGTTCTGGGACATTCTTCTTTGTGAGTTGATTTTTCACCTTTTTCAGGGTTGGTTTTGTGGTTGTCGAGACTCCTGTAGTACGTTTCTTGATTTGATATGTTGCATCCTTATTGTGCATTATGGCTGCCTCTATGATTCCCCCTTAATAAACTACCACTTATTTGTCTGTGTGTAAACTTTTTAAAGTTTTTATAGTAGTAGTCTTATGAAGTATTTGCCCTTTTGTGATTGACTTATTTCATTCAGCATAATGCCTCCAGATTCATCCAAGTTGTGAGATGTTTCATGGATTCATCATTGTTCTTTATTGTTATGCAGTACTACATTGTATGTATATACACCATAATTTGTTTATCTGTTAGTCTCTTGATGGGCATCTAGATTGTTTTGTTCTTTTTGCTGTTGTGAAAACTGTTGTAATGAACATAGGGGTGTATGTGTTTATTTGTGTGATGGTTCTTATTTCTCTAGGGTACATGCCTAGGGAGTGGGATTGCTGGATCATATGGTATTTCTGTTTTTAGCTTTCTAAGGAAACACTGTATCATTTTCCAGAATGGCTCCTACTATTTTGTAAGATTTCAAGTCTCTCCTCAAATTTTCTGGCTTTTCTTATATTTTTATGAATCGTGCCAGTAATATTGGGGTGAGATGGTATCTCATTGTGGTTTTGACTTGCATTTCTCTAATTGCTAGTGATTGCGAGCATTTCTTCATGTGTCTGTTAGCTGCTTGAATGCCTTCTTTAGTGAAGTGTCTGTTCATATCCTTTGTCCATTTTTTAATTGGACTATTTATCTTTTTATTGTAGAGATGTTGAATTTTCCTGTAGGTTTTAGAAATTATAGCTTGTCGTATTTGTCATAGCTAATTTTTTCCCCCAGTCTGTAGGTTCTCTTTTTACTCTTTTTGAAGTCTTTTGATGAACATGTGTTCAATTTTTACAAGATCCCAGTTTCTATCTTACCTTTTTGTGTTTGTGTATTGTTTGTATCCTGTAGTGTCACATTTTAGAGACTCTAGCATGGACCCTATTTCTTCTTCTATGAACTTAATAGTAAAACTGAATAATTCTTTTGTCATCCAATCTTGATGAAAATGCTTATGATGGCCAGTATTATAAAAAGTACCAATTCTTTTATAGCTCAGTACTTTCACATTGTGAGAAATGTTGTTAAAATATTATCCCTTCGGTAGTAGTACACCAAGCTTAAAGTTAGCTTTGTACTTTTATCTACTTATAATTTAATAAGCTTATACTAGAGGTCAAGTGTTATTTGAATGTCAGATTATCATTTTAACAAAGGAAATACCATACAATGAAGATATTAAAAGGAATTTTAAAACTTCTAGTATTGGTTCTGTTAAATAATTTTGCCTGAAAATGTATGGGAGAAACTTAAGGAAATATACTGAATTTGAGTGAGATTTGCTGGAGTAGGATGCCAAGTGCCGTCGAGTCGGATTTAATAGTCAAAAGCAAACTTGATTGATAGCTCACTTCAAGACTATCTAGGTAGTCAGTCAAGTGATTTGTAACCATGAAGACTGCTAGAAATTGAATGAATAACAGGCCACAGTAAAATCCCTAAATTCTTCTAGTATTCTTATTTCATTATGCAATTTTATTGCTATTTTTGGTCACTGTCAGTAGCACTAATTAAATTAATATATACAGTTACAAGCTTTTGACTATTAAATGAAAAGATACACAAGCTGAATGACCTGGCAACTCAATATCATCTTGGAAAAGTAAAAGCCTTAGGGTTTACAGTTTGAACAAGGGAAATTTCATTTCTTCCAATCCCCTCAATACTTCTCCCGCCTTATTATTTAGTGTATATCCTACTCCAGCAAATCTCACTCAAATTCAGTATATTTCCTTAAGTTTCTTCCATATATTTTCAGGCAAAATTATTTAACAGAACCAATACTAGAAGTTTTAAAATTCCTTTTAATGTCTTCATTGTATAGTATTTCCTTTGTTAAAACGATAGTAGTCACATGCTGTAACTCCTGTACTGTGTGATATGTCAGATTCTTCTAGCTGTAAGAGAGATAATGAACTCTTTATTTTTTGAAAACAAAATTGCCTTTTCAACAAATGAAACTTGATTGCCAGCATTTTAACAGCACAATATAATTTCTGCCTTCGAATCCTAGGGTGGTGATATTATTTTTGAGGTTAAAACCACAACAGAATCTTTAGAAAGATTTTGCATCAGGTATGTAATTCCTACTGATATCAGTTCTGTGGGCTGCTTGGGCAATTGACTGAGCCTAGATTGCAAAAGCAGTTATATTTTCTTTCCTTAGTATTGAAAAAATGTATGATGCAGGAATTGCTTATTTTTAGTGTTTTCCTTTGAAGGAAATGTTGTTTTCCCTAAATACCTAATTTGTAAATGATGTCACGGGCTTAAAAAATGTTGAGCATTTTAATGATTATTAATAAGGAAGATCTGTTTTCAAGCAGAGAAAGGGCTCATACTGGTCTGAATCTTGAGACTCTTCCATTTGTAAAGCTGGATCCAGGGAGTAAACTCTGCTTTCAAATGCATTATGTTCTCTTTTGACTTAATAAGAATTCTTCCTGTGTAACTACATTGGCAGTTGAATGGCAGAAAATTCTTTTTGTGGAAGAGATTTTTTAAAAAAAAGTCTTTTAGCATAGCTACATTAAAAAAAAAATCTCGTCCACCTAAGGAAGTGAAAATAAAATGGTGCATTAAAATGAGATATATTCAGAATTTGAGAACCCTGCACAAATTTCCTAAGTAAAAGCAAGGCCCCTTTGTTGAAAATTCTTATGCCTGGGAATATAGAAACCAAACTGTTTAACAGCATTATTATTAGATTATTTTACTAAAAAAAAAAAAAAATGTGTACATGAAAGTAATTATGAAGGCAAAATTAATGGGAACTTTGCACATATAAAGACCACAAAATTGAACTGCTACACTTCTCTTTGTGTAAAAAAAGCAGAGTAATTAATGCTTGAAGTGTTAGAGGATGTTTTTACTCTTTTTGCAGAAGACATTTGTATTAATATGGATAAAAAATTATTGGTTTTCATTGTATTTAAAAAGATATTTTCCAAAAAATTCTTCCAAAGAAATCCCTACTACACACTAACTTATGCAAACATGTAGAATAGTAATGTAGAATTATGCATAATTGTATAAACTCAATTATGTACTTGTTATCTTAGTGTTTTATCCTCTGTAACACTATCTCAAGTTATTCCTGATTAGGCAATGAATTATATCAATAAATATTATATTAATGTAAAAATTATGCTTAAAAGATTAATCCTCCCAACATGTTTTATAACAACATGAACCGCACTGGTAGAATTGAAATTAAGCAATTACAAATAAAGAGACAAAAGATCAATGTATTAATTACAGGTAAAAGCAAAATCTTTGATATCATTGGTAGATTTTGTGAAATGAACTTAAAATAAACTGGGATTATAAAGGACTGTCACTTTCCAACCGAGATTGATGTCTCTTGTTCTTGTGTAATAGCTGTAAGTTTGGAATCCAGAAGGTTATTGTTCTTTGGTTAAGCGTAATAAGGTTAGCTAGCAATGTATAGTAAAATCTGATTTTATTGTAACCTAGCCACAAGACTTGGGAATAAAAGAGGTCTGAGAGAAAAGAAGGAACAAAAAAGTTTGTTAGGCCACAGAAATGGACTGTATTAGTTTGATTGTTTTTTTATGCTGATTAAATCAATGGATTTCTAGATTGTTTTATGGAATGCAACCTGGTATTTAATTGCTTCTTTTGAAAAATTTGGTATTAGAATAGTTATTGTGAGAACTAATTAATTAAATGTCTAGATCTTGTGCGAAAACTGAGGGAATATATTCGAGGAAATTTCTGATATTTGTCTTTCTAGATAAATACATAAAGGGATCAAGATATCCAGTATAAACAAGATCTGTCAAAAAGTCATGTTCCACAACTTACAACTTAACCTTTGTATTTACTGTACTTCCTTTTGTCTACTAAATGTACACAAGTCAATGAACTTTGTATATTTGAAGCATATGTAAGTGTATCATATCACTTAATGTTTATTGCATCTCTCAATATCAGCATTAGATTGTAACATCCATATTGTAATTTCATAGGTTAAAACTGACATTTTCTGTATTGATGGTAAAAATCAAGTTGTGAAATTGTGTCTGGTTTGTTTAATTTTAATAGACATTTGGAATATTTTTGATTATTTTTTTTCCTTGACTTGGATTTGTTGTTCAGTGTTTAAAAGTTTAGCTGTTAACCAAGGTTGGTAGTCTGAATCCAGTAGCTGCTTGGAAACTCTGCTGAGCAGTTATACTCTGTCCTGTAAGGTTACTATGAGTTGCAATGTACTTGATGGCAACTGATTTGTTTTTTTTTATTTTTTGTGGTTCATTTGTTTTGTTTAGGCATATACTAAGGATTGAAATTACAGAGTAATAGATGTGGAATACAGACTGACATATCTTAGTTTTTTATTAAAAATCAGTTGCTATTGCTCAGGTCCAATTTACAGTGACTGCCATATATGTCAGAGTAGGACTGTGCTCTAAAGTTTCAATGGCTCATTTTTTGGAAATAGAGCATTTGCATGATATAATTGCATTCTGTATGATTTTATGTGTTTATACTATAGATAATCTTTAAAATCATTTATTTTAGAATCCCCTTTTAATTATGTTTAATGTTATTTGGTTTCAATCCTGACAAATCATTATATTACTACTCTGTGATTCAGGAGACATAGCTCTTAAAGATGTAGATCTGGTTGTAATTGGTAATTTGGGATTGATATAAAAGAAGACCATTAAGAAGGCATTTTGCTTTTGTTAAAACCAAGGATCTAAAACTACATATAATAGTATTTGATGCTTTCTATTTTTGATGTCTATATAGTACTTTAATAATAATCACTTTCAGTTGTTTATCAGTTAGCATTCTCCAGGAAAACAAAACCAGGTGAGGGAGATGCACAAGCATGTGCATACACACACATACACACAGACACAATTGTATCTCTCTCTGTGTTTAGTTTTTTATTTTAAGGAATAAGCTTACATAATTATGGAAACTAGCAAGTCTAAAATTTGTAGATAGGCCAGCAGGCTGGAAACTCAGGCAGGATTTGATACAGCAATCTTGAGGCAGAATTTCTTTCCTGGGAAACCACAGTTTTCACTCTTATGCCCTTAAACTGATTGGCTTTTATCCACCAGGTCCTTAAATAATAGGATATCATTGACAATAATCTCTTTTACGTAAAGTCACTGATTATAAATGCTAAACACATGTATAAAATAGCCCAGCCAGTTAACATATAAAATTAGCCAACATAGTACACCCCTTGTCAACTTAGCACCCATATATGTTAAACTATACTTTATCTTAAATAAACATAATAACAGAGTCTTACATCTGCCTAACATGATACAGCTAATCCTGCATACAACCAAAAGTGTGTTAGCAGTTTCCACAGAGAGGGAAATAAATATTGTGTTGAAAAGTTAACTATTTTTTAAAGGACTTTAATTGATTTTTCATTTTTGTTGAGACATAACATGCGTAAAGTATGTGTAAAATGTAGTAATCTTAGGTATACAGTTTTATGTTTTTTTTTGAATTGTACTGTTGTTTATGTGAAAGACTACAGCACAGGTAAATTTCTCACTAAAAAATCTGTGCATAAATTGTTTTGTGACATTGGTTGCAATCTCCACGTTGTGTGAGCACTCTTCCCTTTTCCGTTTCAGCTCTAGGTTCTCCATGTCCGTTTGAAGTTAGCTATTATCAATACATCTTTCACCACTTATATGTCAGTTTGTGGAACTATGTTAGCCTGCATGTTGCTGTGATGCTGGAAGCTATGCCACCAGTATTTCAAATACCAGCAGAGTCATTTCATGTTGAACAGATTTCAGTGGAACTTCTGAACTAAGACAGACAAGGAAAAAGAACCTAACAGTTTGTTTCTGAAAAAAGCAGCTAGTGAAAACCTTATGAATAGCAGCAGAACACTGGTTGATATAGTGACAGAAGATGAGCCACTCAGGTTGAAAGGCATTCATAATATGACTGGAGAAGAGCTGCCTTCTGAAAGTACAGTTGACCTTAGTGATGTGGATGGATTAAAACTTTCTGGGACCTTCATTTGCTGATGTGGCACAACTTAAGATGAAAAGAAACAGCTGCAAGCCAGCCAAGCCAAGTGCCATCGAGTAGGAAAAATACGTTAATGATTGGAACGTAGAAAGTGCTACATATGACTAGGAAAATTGGAAGTTGTCAAAAATGAAATGAAAAGCATGAAGATTGATATCCTGTGCCCCTGAGTTGATTCCAACTCACAGCAACCCTACAGGACAGAGTAGAATTGCCCCACAGAGTTTCAAAGGAGCCTCTGGTAGATTTGAACTGCTGATCTTTTGGTTAGCCACTGTAACACTTAGCCACTACGCCACCAGGGTTTCCTCCTAGGCATTAGTGAATTTAAATGGACAGGTACTGACTGTTTTGAATTGGATAATGTTTTAGTCATCTAGTGCTGCTTTATCAGAGATACCGCAAGTGGATGGCTTTAAAGAGAAATTTTATTTCATCACAGTCCAGTAGGCTAAAATCCAAATTCAGGATGTCAGCTCTGTGGGAAGACTTTCTCTGCTAGTACTAGAGGGAGATCCTTGTTGTCAGTTTTCCCCTGGAATGGAAGCTTCTGAGGCACAGGAACCCCGGTCATTTCTAATGGATGTGGTCAGCTGCTGGCACTGCTTCTTGGTGGCACGAAGTCCCCCAAATCGATCTGCTAGCTTCTTTCCTTTTTAATCCCAAGAGACTGCCTCAAGGCACAAAACAGGTTTACAAGTTGAGTCCTGCCCAACCAACGCAATTGCCGCCTATCCACCCTCATTGACATCACAGAGGCAGGATTTACAAAATGGAGGAACAGAAGACAATACCAGAAATCATGGCCTAACTAAATTGCTACACAGATTGTTTTGGGGAACACAATCCAATCCATAACAGTCATGATCTACTGTACTGGGAATGATAACTTGAAGAGGAATACTGTCACATTCATCATCAAAAAAAAGAAACATTGTCAGTGATGGAATAATATCCACGTGCCTACAAAAGAAGACTAGTTAATACAACTATTATTCAAATTTATATGTCAACCACTAATGTCATATATGAAGAAATTGAAGTATTTTACCAACTTCTGCAATCTGAAATTAATCGAACATGCTACCAAGATATTGATAATTACAGGGATTCTGTTATGAAAGTTGGAAACAAGGATATGTAGTTGGAAAATATGGCCTTGGAGATAGAAACAGTGCTGGAGATTGCATGACAGATTTTTCCAAAAACCAAAAGCTTCTTCATTGCAAATACAGTTTTAATGATTTATCTTTTAGTTTTGTTTTATCTTTGAGAGTTTACTACATAGATTGGTAGCTGGCTGATGCTGTCCTGTGTCTTAGACTCTGTGTGTTGTGTGATATTGGTTCTCTAACAGAAGGACTCTCTTTAGTATTTCTTGTAAATGTGGTTTCTACAGATTCCCTTAGTTTTTGTTTATCTGGAAATGCCCTAATTTTACCACCATATATGAGTGATAGTTTTGCAGTATATGTTGTTCTTGGTTGGCAGCTTTTTTCCTTTGAAGGTTTCATATACGTCATCCCATTGTCTTCTTGCATGTGTGGTTTCTGCTTTGTAATCAGAGCTTAACCTTATTATTTTTGCTTTGTAAGTGACTTGTTTTTCTTGAACTATTCTCAGGATTCTTTCTTTGTTTTTGGTTGTGGTGAGTGTGATTATTGTGATGTATCTTGATGACTTTCTTTTGGGGTCTGTTCTATATGGGATTTGTTGAGCTCTTGGGAGCTCAGCCTTTCATCTTTAATGATATTACAGAAATTGTCTACTAGCAAATCATCAACGATCCTCTCTGTGCTTTCCATTTACTTCTTTATTCTGGAACTCTGATCATGTGGAAATTTTTTACTCTCAATTGTATCCCATATAATTCTTAGGATTTCTTCGTTTTTATTCATTCTTTTCTCTGAATTTTCCTCAAAGTGTCTTGAATAGATTAATCTTCAGTTTCACTGATTTTTGTCTTCTGTTGTTACAACTTTGCTCCTAAAACCTTCTGTTGTATTGTCCTTTTCTGAAACTTTGTTGTTTATCTTTTGAATTCCCAATTTCTGTTTTGTATGATTTCTAATTGCTTATCCTGACATCTTGTTCTTGTATTTCCTGAATTATTCTGTTGCTTTGTCTATGTTTTTCTTGATTTTGGCTGTCTTTGTAATGATTAAGGTTGTGTGTCAGCTTGGCTGGGGCATGATTCTCAGTGTTTGTGTATGATCATGCCCATGTTTGGGTGTACTCTGAGTAGCCAGTCAGTTGAGACAGAGCTTTTTTGTAGCCTACATCCAGATATAAGTGGAAAATCTAGCTTTTGCCATCTCTGGATCCTGCAGCTGCCTGTTGTTCATCTGTTCTCTGTTTCTTGGTGCTTGAGCTAGAAGCTTACCTGCTGATCTTGGGATTTGTTGATCTTCACAGACTGGGAACAAGAATACTGCTCTCCACCCTGCTGATCTTGAATTTGCCAGCCTCTATCCTGATCCATGGATTTGAGATATTCCAGCCTTTATAATCATGTGAGCTATTTTCTTGATAGAAATCTCTCTATGTATATATTTATATGCTTTACTGATTTTACTTCTGTAGAGAACCTAGCCTAAGACACTGGGTACCAAGAGTGGTTCTAGAGAAACAAAATCATAAGGGTGAATTTTCTAAATTGGTTCTTAAGTCTAGTTAGTCTTAATGATGTTGATGACTCTGCTTGCAGTAGTAAAGAGGGCATTACTAATTCATGGCATGAAGTAACAATTCAAATATGCAGAATATCACCACCAGTAGATCTGGTATTGGTGAAAGATGAGGCTCTGGATATATATGCATATGTGATAGTTTTCTACAATTTTGTCATAATGAAAAATATAAGGAAGCTGGCTGATTTTTCCTACTCTTGGTAGAGAAACTGGTGAAAGAAAGAGATGTGCTCAGGGCTTCAGAATCAAAGCTCAGATGCTGCATAAACTGCAAAGTTTCCACATGTGCTTTATTTCTTGTACTGTCAGAACTGATACTGCTGAAAACCAAACCCAGAGTCTTATCGTAAGAGTTGCTAAATTATAATACCAGCTCAGTTGACAACCTTGACAGGTGTCAGAAGTTAAAGTGAGGACATTGGTTGGGAAGAAATTAGATCTTGAAACTTGGGATGGGGACACATAGGCAGCTAATCAGGAAACTGGAGATGCTGAGCTCTAGATTCTGTTGAATCACTCCTGCCAACAGAGCCATTCCTGTATAAGGAGATTACTTTGTATTGTCTGCTGTATCACCCTGCCCAGGAAAACCATTAGGCCCTCCACAGCCATATAGTAAGATTACCCCAGCACAGCTTTGTCTGAGTCATCGCCTAGGTCATTGTCTGAGGCAGATGGTTTACAAGACAATGCTGAATGTTCTTAAAACAATTCCATACTACTGCTTCTAGCTTCTAGGTCTGTAACTGGATTTAAGTCCCAGACAGCCACCAAATATGAAGTACAAAGTGTAACCCAGAAGTAGGTACCTTACACTTCAAAATAACCACTTGACATTTCTAATATGTACAGACAGAAACCTGGTTTTTGCAAGGCAATGTCTATTAAGGGTGTGGGGTAATGGTGCAAGAAACACAAAGATGGGTCAGTTTGACTTTATTGATATGGGTCCACTGAGTATGGATTCTTCATTCAGTGTTTCAGCTTGAGAAGTTAGGGAGGATCTAGTTTATTTGGTTGGATTGCTGAACATGGATTATGCAGTAGCCTACGCTTAATCAGGTTGAGGTACCAGACCTGCCTTGGTATATTGTAGAAGAAGATATCCAAAGGCTTAGGAAAATTGGCATGGTATAGTGGATTTACCATGTTAGACCCACAGATACATACATGGAGTGCCCAGAGGACATATTTTTTATCACAACTATAAGGAACAAATTTGTGAAGGGAGTTCCAGTATCCTTGAAGACTGTACTGATTGCTATTTTATGTGAATTAGATTTTACAGTGGGAACTTCCCTAACTGATTAAGATATGTAACTATAATGGGGCTTATTGTACCCCACAGTGATAGTGGCAGTGAGTTGACAAAGACAAGGTACATGTGGTTATTGTAGTTGACAGTGGAATCAAAGCAGTAATCAGAATAGTCTCACTGATATGGACTTCTGACATTGACTACTTAGTCATATAGTGTTTCTAGGGGTGAAATAGTTAGGAAATCTACTAAATATTTACTTGATCTGGGAAAATGGATGAATTCTAGATCAAGTGAACAGTAGTCTAACATGAATAGCCAGAATAGAGTGTTTTGGTTCCTCAATCAGTTTCTAGTTCCTAGTTTGAAAATTCACAACCTCTTGGATGAAGGAGAATCCAGATCTCCTTGAGGAAAGACTCCAGTACAATGCCCAAAATTTATACTATCGATCTGTCTCCCAGCCTTCCCCAAAGGAATCTGTTATCTTTTATGAGAGTAGCTGTTTCTTAGGTAAAAGGAAATAATCATCACTTTTCAGGGATTACTGGGTATTGGCTCTGAACTGATGGTAATTCCAGGAGACACAAAACATCACTGTGGCCCACCAGTCAGAGTGGGGGCATGTGAGGGTTGGCTGTTAATGGACTCTGGGCTCATGTCTATCTCACAGTAGCTCCAGTGTGTCCCTCTACCCATCCTGTAGTGATTTTTCCAGTTCCAGAGTATGTGAGGCCTAACAATTAAGTCTGTGAACTTAATTGTTTTCAGTGCTGAATACCTCATTGCTGAATATCACTGTGGTCACCTTGCAAGTACTTGACATGGGAAGCTATGCCTAGTCCACCCATCAGAGCACTTTTGGAACTCTTTCTGGAACTGCCATTATGCATGGTGGCAAGTTCACGAACTTTATAGTTGACTGTGAGGCAGGTTTTAGCCAGTAAATGAGTAACTATATTGGAACACCCTCCCTGCTCACCTAATCTGCTCCACAATGACATTTTTCTTTACCTGAAGATAAAGAAAATATTGAAAGGAAGACATTTTGATGACATTCAAGACATCAACAGTAGTACAATGACAGCTCTGACGGCCATTCCAGAAAAAGAGTTCCAAAATTGCTTTGAAGGGTGGGTTAGGCATTGGCATCAGTACATAGCTTCCCCAGGGGAGTACTTTGAAGGTGACTGTAGTGATAGTCAGCAATGAGGTGTGTAGCACTTTTTCTAGGATGAGTTTGTGAACTTAACTGGCAGACTTTGTCTGCTTGGAAAAATGTACTCTTAAATGTGCGTAGTCATCATTTATGTTGGTGAAAAAGGCATTTGAAATGAAATCATGTATCTTACACAATTCTGTCATGTGATCTCTGGCATTTTTTCTGTCACCAAGGCCATATTTTCTAATTACTGACTCTTCTTTGTTTTCTTCCTTTCTCATTCCAATCCCCACTAATTTTTTATGCATCTTGATTGCATGTTCAATTAATTTCAGACTCCAGAAGCTGGTAAAAATCTCCTATTTCTTCATCTTTGGCCTTAGTGGTTGGTGCAAAAATTGGAATAATAATCATATTAGCTGTTCTTTCTTGTAGATGTATGGATGTTGTCCTATCAGTGACAAGGTGGTACTTCAGGTTGGATCTTGAAGTGTTCTTTTTGACAGTGATTGTAACACTGTCATTCACCTTCAAGTTGTCATCCTTGACGTAGTAGACCATATGACCGTCCAATTCAAAATGGCAAACACTAGTCCATTTCAGCCTAGGATATTGATGTTTATGCATTCCATTTTATTTTTGACGATTTCCAGTTTCCCTGGATTCATACTTCATACATTCCATGTTCTGATTATTAATGGATTTTGGCTACTGTTTCTTATTTTGAGTGTGTCGGTCATACTATGGAGGCTTGCATATTACTGTGATGCTGGAAGCTATGCCACTGATACTCAGATACCAGCTAGGTCACCCAGGAAGGATGGGTTTCAGCTGAGCTGCCAGACTAAGACAGATTAGGAAGAAGGACCTGGCAGTCAATTTCTGAAAGGAGTTAGCCAATGAAAACCTTTTGAATAGCAGCAGAACATCGTTTGATACAGGGCTGGAAGGTGAGCCCCAGGATTGGAAAGTACTCAAAAGATGGCTGGGTAAGACCTGCCTGCTCACATTTGAGTCAGCCTTAATGAAATGGGTAGAGTGAAGCTTTTGTGACCTTCATTTGCGATGTGACATAACTGAAAACGAGAAGAAACAACTTCCGGCTGTTAACCCAGGGGAGTGATGCCGTATTGGGAACTCAGTACTGGTCTCTGTTGCTGACTGATGGGGCACTTAGCAGTGGCTGTAGCAAAGACATTCTTGGTGAGTGGAAATCCATCTGCTGTGCACATATATAATAACCTCTCTGCCTGCCATCCACAGGTGCTTTGTTCATAAGCCCATTGGAGAATGTTAGGAGTGGCAGGGGAAAGAGGGTGATAGGAATGGGTGTCTTACCTACTTATTTATTAAAATCCTCTCTTGCTGAGATCACACTTTGGTGAGCATTCACATGGTAATTATCTTTTTTGGTCCTTTCAGAGAGGTTTATCTATATATTTCTTCCCTAGACCTCTTTGAGTTCACCAGTTTTTAAGTTGTGTTCCTTCCAGGTCCTTGACTATTAAGACAAACCATTGACTATGGCCTGTGAATTGGTTCACATTTGTGGCCATTTCTGCTTCTAAGTAAAGTGAACAAACAGGTGCACTTCTGAGAGTTCTGTTCACAGGGATAATTTTCCGTAATCATTGTCCTTTAGGGATGTTCCAAAAAGGGCTGTAGTGCTGCTGCAGCTGTCTACTTTTGGGTGGTGCCTGCTTATTACATAGAATCATCTGTAAACCAGGCCTGAATTCTGTTCCTGGGCCAGCTGATTATAGGAAACTTCCCATGAGATTGTAAGTGCAGGTTGGTAGAGGGAAGGTCATGTAGAAGGAGTGGGGGCCATGGGAATTTCGGCAGTTTTCTCATGTCATTTACTTATGCCTGCACCCATTCTTGAATATATCACTTTCATTTAATGATGGAGTGCTGCTGTGCACATCTAACTTTATGACTCTGTAGGTCAGACAACACCCAGTTTATATGGGCAGCTTCATTTGTGTGGTAACTTGGTAGGTAGCTCATGGTTAAACATTTAGTGTCTAAGGCTCTGTGGCAAGTCAAAAGCTGCTTCTTATAAGGATAGTAGTTACCTGAAGAGGGTGGCAGGCACCACTCCAAAGTCCTGAAGGTCTACGTTCACTGTGATTCACCTGCCACAGACTCTGAACAACATGTTGATCTGCCACTGCCACTTCAAGCACTATCAGATCTCCTGGAACATATACCCCAAGTGTCAGAACAACTTATACAGCTGTCTGGACCTATTGCAGAACCTTTCCTTGTTCTGGGCTCTGCTAAAAATTAGCAGCTTTTCAGGTCCTTCAGTAAGTGGGCCAGAGTAGCATATCCAAATGAGAACATGTTACCTCCAAAATCCTAAGTAGTCTACAAGGGATTGTACCTCTTTTTTTGATTGTAAGAGGAGCAAGATGCAACAATTGAAATTCTTTAACTTACAAGGTAAATCTTGGCATGTGTCATGCTACTGGACCTGTAGAAATGCTACTGAGTGAAAGGCCCCTAGTTTTTTGGTCAGGTTTATTTCCTACCTTCTGACATGCAAACGTATTACCAGTAAATCTAGAATAGTTGCTTCTTCATGTTTTTTTAGGCTGAGTCAACATAATGGAACAGTGTGATGTAGAAGGGAAGGTGACCAGTGTTCATGCTGAGTAAATTATAACAGTGTAGAGAGTTCATTTTTCCCTGAGGTAGGACACTGAAGGTGTATTCCTAGCTTTGCTGAGTAGAAATCAAACTGCCTCCTTCCGATGGTCTTTACTAACAGGTATTGGGCGAAAAATAGTGTTCACTTGATCAGTAGAGATCAACCAGGCACCAGGGGGATGTCTTAATTTGCTCAGGTAGTGAAACCACATCTGGAACAGCAGTTGCAATTGAAATCACCACTTTGTTAAATATACTATAATCTAGTGTCATTCTCCAAGATCCATCTCTACTGTCTATGCAAATAGTTGAGTTCACTGAGAATGTGGTGGAAATCATAACTCTTGCATCTTTCTAGTCCCTTACGGTGGCACTAATTTCTGCAATCCCTCCAGAAATTTGGATTGCCTTTGGCTTACTGTTTTCCTAGGAAGAAGCAGGTCTTGCAGTTTCCAGTTGACTTCTCCCACCGTATAGTCCTCATTCCTCAGGCCAGGGAGACAATATGGGGATTCTGCTAACTACTGAGTATGTCTGTTCCAATTAGGCGTTACCAGACTGGGAAAATAACCACAAAATTGGTTCAGAGACCTACTAGACCCACTATGAGAGGTGTATCAGCTAAAGCTACACTAATCAGCTGACTTTCATAAGCCCTACCTTAACTGGTGGACCGCAGTGATATTTGGGATCTCCAGTAATCCCTGAGGAGTCTGATTATATCCTTTTCTCTAATGTACTGTCACCCTGATAAAAAACTATAGGTCCATTTGAAGAAGACCAGGAGAAAGATGAACAGTACAACTTTTTGGCAGTGTAGTAGTGTTCTTCCTCAGGAGACGTGGTCTCTCTTTATTTGTTTATCCTAACTGTATATACCTAAGCTGGTGTTCCTCCGTATCTCTGCCACTCCCAAACTATCTTCATATTTCTGTCACTAAGACTTTAGTATCCATCCACCTCTGTGTACTACTTTATTTATTTATTTATTAAATCAAGAGGCTCCAATAGGTATTGATGCTTGGTAGTCATTCTTCTAATTTCTAATATTCACTTATTGTTGTTACGAGCTAGAAAGTTGATTTTAACTCATAGTCATTCAGTGTGACAGAACAGAACTGCCTCATAGGGTTTCCTTGGCTGTAATATTTATAGGAGCAGATCACTTGGTGTTTTCTCCTACAGAGGACCAGCTGGTTGTTTCAAACCACTGACCTTTTGTTAGCAGTCAGTGTTTCAAACCACTGACCTTTTGTTAGCAGTCCGGGACTTAACCATTGTTCTGCCAGGACACTCTACACCTATAAGACACACCTAAAGATTAACTCATGAGTTTTTAAATGACTATTACAAATTACTAAGAATTTAGATTAATTTTCTAGTTAAGATTAGGATTAAGTATGATTTGAAAATTTTCCAGCATATGATACTTGGGGATTCTAAAGGTTTGTAATGTAAACTTTGAGATGTCTCTTTCTTCTCCAGGGTTAAATTGTGTAATGCTGCAACCTGTATGCACCATACTTTAATGCAAATAATGAACACCTTCCATATTTGTTTGCCAACTGCATCCACCCGTTGAGAAGTATTTTTGTAAGTATGCTATGTGTAAAAATTTAGCGTAGCACATTTACAAAAATGCCTCATGGGTGGGAGGGCATGTTTGACAAACTTAGAAAGCACACATTATTTCCATAAAATTATGACAAATTTACGTTTCCCAACATACAAGAGTTTGTGTTAGTTTTCATTATAATTTAGGTTTAATTAATATTTCTATCTTCTAATTACTTCGCAGTTTTTGCCAAATGAGTATACATCACTATTTTTTCTTTACCTCAGTTACCTCAAAGCTCATAAAAAGCCAGATGCCATTTGGTTGATCTAGACTCATGGTGACTCAATGTGTATCATAGCGCTTCGTAGGGTTTCCAATGGCTGATTTTTCATAAGTACATTACTACAACTTTCTTTCGAGGCTCTTCTAGATGGACTTGGACCTCCAACATTTTGGTTAGCAGCCAGTGTGTTAACTGTTGGTACCACCAAGGGACTGCTCTAAACTCACAGCCAGAATTAATACTCTCTAATTTCCTCATCTCTGGTTCCTAGTATGTTCATTTTGTGCATTTTTCATGTAATTACTGAGCTGTCACCTTCATTTATATGTTTTTTCATTGCTATTTTATGTTTTGGATAATCTCCCATATAGACATATTTTAAATAATAAATCAGCAAAATCTTAATGGGGTTTTAAATTATATGTAAATAAAAATGAATACAACACATTTATTATTTTTGCAATTTCTTTACTTTGTTTTTTTACTGAGGTGTCCAGGTACTTAAATATACATACTACATAGATCTTAGTGAAAGAATAGATTGAATTAATATCTTGTCTCATTAATATCTTGTCTCAGACACCTAGGTGGTTTCAAGGAGAGTTTATTTGCATTTAATGTAATTAATGCTGTGGTTGACGTTAAATCTACTATCTTACTTGGCACTTTTTATTTGACATACTTTTCTATTTTCTTCTCTCTCTTTTGAATTGATAATTTTCTTATTATTCCTTTAGCCATATGCTAATTTAGAAGCCATATATTGTTTCTGTTCATTTGGTGGCTGCTATAAAAATTAACAATAAGCATAGTTGTTAAGGTCTAAAATTAAACAGTACCTTTCACCTCTTTCTGAATGGTATACATAGAAAACTTGAGCCTCATTTTTTCTCCTCCTGATATAGTGTTGTGTCATGTATATATATATATATATATATTTGTAATCCCATAAGACTTCTTTTAATATTTGGTATATATGTAGATATATTCACATATCACTTTATTTGATTGTGATGCTTCCTTGTATCTTAGATTTTACATGGAGACTCGACTCCTGCTACCTATAATTTATTCTTCAGCATTTCTTCCAGTGAATTTTAGTGACATACTACTTGTATTGTTCTGAAAAACGCTTTCTTAAGACCCTGGATGCCCCTCATCAAGGTGAGATGTAGAACATTTTTCTTAACGAACTTTGTTATGCCGGTTGACCTGAATATCCCCTGAAACCATGATCAGCAGTCCTCCGTCCTTGCTCTTCTGTCCCTCAAAGCATTGGGTTGTATTCAGGAAATGTCTTAGCTTTGGTCCAGTTGTGTTAACTCTTGTATATTGTCCTTCCATTTACCTAATTCTTGTCCTCTACCTAGTTGGTGAAATCCTCTCTCCATCCCTTCCCACCCTCATAAACATCAAAGAATGTTTTTGTCTGTGTTTAAACCTTTTATTGAGTTCTTATAATAGTGGTCTCAAACACTTTGTCCTTATGCAACAGACTAATTTCACTCAACATAATGCCTTCCAGATTCATCTGTGTTGTGAGATGTTTTGAGAACTTGAGCTGTAAACTTTCACCCAAAGCACAATTAAAAGCAAAAAAGACAAATTACCCATAGAGTGGAAAATTCTGCTGAGTAGTCTGAGCTTAATCTTACTGACATTCCCTTGTAGCTTATTTTTCATTTATTCCTGCCAAGTGCCATTGAGTCATTTATTCCTAGCCAGTTTTAAAATTGTCTCCTTTTGTTTTGGCAAGTTTGATTATAATATGCCTTGATGTCTTTCTTTTGGTATCTGCCTTGTGTGGAGTTTGATGCACATACCTTTTCATCTTTCATAGTATCAGTAATGTTTTTGTCAGCAAATCTTTTACAATTCTCTCTATTTTTTGTTATCTCCCTTGTTCTGGTACTCTAGTCACTCATACCTTTTTCCTTTTGATAGAGTCCCACATAATTCTTAGTGTTTCTTGATTTTTAAAATTTGTTTTATCTGAGTTTTCCTCAAATATATTGGTGTTGTGTGCTTTAGTTTCAGTCACTAATATGGCTTTCCTTTGACTGAGTTCTATTCCTTTGGCTTTCTATTGAGTTGTCTAATTCTATAAATTATTAATTTTCTGAATTTCTACTTCCTGTCTCTGTATGCTTTCTTGCAGCTTGTTCAATTTGTCGTTATGCTTTGCTGCATTTTGCTTCATTTCCTTCCTGATTGTTCTTTTGAAGAGTTATAAATGTTAATCTTTTGTATTCTACCTCTCATAATTCCAGGAAGTTTGCTTCATGTGGAAAATTTCTTGATTCTTTGTTTAGGAGCTTACTGAAATCATCAAGGTCTACCTCTTTAAGTGATTTGATATTAACTGTTATTTCTGAGCCATCAGTAAGTTGCTGAATTTATTTTATGTTTGCTTATTGTTCTGTCATGTTAGCTTCTTGTTTTGAAATCTCTGAATGGGCTTTTCGTGTATGCTAGTTTGGTTATTGGTGCCTTTAAAGCTCTAACATCCTGTCACCGGGTGGTTAAAACTGTTACTAGACGTGTGAGCTCAGTATGGATTCAGCTTTGGTGTCTAAGAGTCAGTCACCAAGTGTATGGTGTAGGCTTCTCTTACTGTCCTAGTTGGGCAGGGATGATTGGTGTAGGCATAGGTATCTCACTGTCGGTACTGAGAAAGACAGGGGCCTAAAAGCCATCCCTGACTGTCTGTGAGCAAGTATATCCTCTTATGCTTGATTCTATTTGAAGGCACTGTTTCTCTCCTTAATTTTTGGCTGTGGGGAGTTAGCAGATTTTTTTCTGCCTTCCAGTTAAATTTTTCCCTCTTGAGTCTAGGAGAATGACTCATGTGTAAGGAGTCCTACTTCTGGCTCAGTCAGTGGTAGCAAACTCCAGAGCCGAGTTCAGTGCAAAGGAGGGAGGGGGAAGCATTGGCAACAGGAAGAGGTTTCTCTTGAATGAAGGATTTAGATTCTTCATGTGGTGTGTTAGATACGAGCTGCATAACTTTTGACAGTTGAGTTCCTGTTTTTACTGGTTCTGGAGGTGCAAGTATTCTCTCTGCTTTTCTGTCTTTCCAGCTGAAGAGGATGCCCTCTGTAACTGACTCCTAGGAGATCAGATCTGGTCAGTTTCAGGTACTTGTGGACCTCCTTTCCCTTTCCTGTTGCTCAGTCCAATTTGTCAACTTTCCTTTCGATTTTCTGGGCTCCTAGAATGTCACATATGATTGATTCATTTGCTCTTTGGGGTCAGTTTGTTAGAGGGATCATAGGAAGCATTTGACTACTCTGCCGTCTTGGTCCCACCTCAATATCAAATTTCAAATAAAGACAAAATCAGTAACAGTTCTGTGCCGTTTTATAACCAAAACAAAAACCGGTAATACTGACTTTGACTTTATTTAAAATTTAGACATTTTGTTCATCATAGATGTTTTTCCATTAATCTTAATTGTTTAAAAAGTTGCATTAAAATGTTATTTATCTTGATAGCAGAGTTTTTTGGTAGCCCTTTGCACTTGTATCTGAGATGATTGCCTTGCTTACATCATTTTAGTCCTGGCCCTGCTTGTTGATGAGACATGTTGGCTAAGTAGCTCACATGGGATGGGGAGGCTGGGGCTAACACTAGATTTTATTTCTAGGGCAGGACAAGTACTAGAGTTGCTGTCTTAATGTTATAGAATGGGAAAACTTTTGATGAGTAATGGCTTATTGTTTAAATGTTTGAGTATCCCTAGTTATACTTTGAATTAAGAATATTGTTCAGGGAGTCAAGCATTTAGCTTTTGACAGTTGAGTCCCACAGGAGCCCTATACAAATACCAAGTGTAGCAGTGAGAAACTAAGGTAGTAATTCCGATTTTAGAGAGCCGGCTTGTAGAAAACGGTCAAAACCAAAACAAAACCCACTACCATCAAGTCGAGTCTGACTCATACTTTAATGGTGTTGTAGCTGCCACACTTGTCATAAGGCTGTAGCTATCAGTACTAGAGTTGTGGTTTTGGCTGAGGGAAATTGAAAGATCATGGATTAACATCCTATTCCTAAGGGGGAAAAAAGGTAGTAACCTGTTCTTTCTGACTAAGGTAATAAGGCAAGAAAAGGCTCAGACTTGGGTATGGTAGCCCACTGAGCCTTTGCAATTGTCACAGTGTGACAGCATACTTCCCTTTTCCCCTCCAGGTTCCCTGTATCCATTTGACCAGTTCTTGTCCTTTCCTCTCTTCTCATCTTGCTTTTGGACTGGAACTGTCCATTTGGTCTTGCATATCTGACTGATCTAAGAAGCATATTCCTCATATGTATTATTTTGATTTATAGTCCTGCCTAATCTTTTTGTGAAGAGTGGGATTCAGTTCTGGGTTATCAAAGCTTCCAGGGTTCATAGCTCTGGGAGTTCCTCTAGTCTCTGTCACACCATTAAGTTGACCATTTTTGCATGAATTTGGATTTTCCTTACTTTTCTCCTGTGTTGCTCAGTATTGTCTGTTGTGTTCTCTGTCAGGACACTCATTGGTGGTAACTGAGCTCTGTCTATTCCTTCTGGTCTCAGGCTGATGGCGTCTCTGGTTTGTTTGGTCCTTTAGTCCTTTGGGCTAGTATTTTCCTTGTGTTTTTGGTTTTCTTTATTCTCCTTTGCTCTGAGTGGGAAGAGACCAATAGAAGTATCTTAGATGATTGTTTGTACACTTTTAAGGCCCCAGATACTGATCACCAAGGTGGGATATAGAATATTTTCTTTATAAACTATGTTATGCCAGTTGATCTTCATGTCCTCTAAAGCTATGGTCACCAGGCCCCAGCCCCAGCTACTCTGTCTCTCGAAGTGTTTGGATGTGTCTAAGAAATTCTTTGCTTTTGCTTTGGTCCAGTTGTGTTAACTTTCCCCTGTATTGTGTGTTTTTCTTCTCTTCACCAGTGTTGACTCTTGTCTTCTGTCTAGTTAGTGAATTTTCTCCTCCTCCTCCCCAGCCTTGTAACCATCAAAGAATGTTTTCTCTGCATATAACTGTTTTCTTGAGCTCTCATAGTAGTGAGATTTATATAGGATTTGCCCTTTTGTGACTTATTTTACTTAATGCCCTCCAGATTTATCCATTTTGTGAGATTTTTGTGAATTTATCATTATTCTTTACTGTTGCATAATATTCCATTGTATGTACGTACCATAATTTGTTTTTTCATCTATTGATGGGCATTCAGGTTGTTTCTATCCTTTTGCTATTGTGAATAGTGCTGCAATGAACATGAGTATGGATATGTCTTATTTGTATGATGGCTCTTATTTTTCCAGGGTATATTACTAGGAGTGGGATTGCTAGATCGAATGGTATTGATATTTCTGACTTTTTACAGACGTACCATATTGTTTTCCAAAGTTGTATCATTTTATATTCTCACCAGCAGTGCATTAGAATTCCAATCGCCAAACAACCTCTGCAACATTTGCTATTTTGTATTAGTGCGAATCTTGTTGCATTGTATTTGCAGATTGCTTTAGGTAGAATTGACTTTTTCCACAATGGCGAGTCTTCCTATCTGTGAACAAATTATGTTTTTTCCATTTTGTAAATTTCTTGGTTTCTTGTAATAGTATTCTGTAGTTTTATTTGTATAAATACTTATTCCTATGTATTTTATCTTCTTGGGGTCTATTGTAAAGTATTGATTTAGTGATTTCTTTTTTGCAGTTCTCTTTGTTGATAGAATGCTATTCTATCCTGCTATTTTACTGAAATCTTCTATTAGTTTCGGTACCTTTCTTGTGGATTCTGTGAGTTTTTTTTATGTATAAGATCATATAATCTTTAAGTAAGGTTGCTTCTCCGTTACCAATTTGGGTGACTTTTATTTCTTTTTCTTGCCTTATTGCTCTGGCTAGGACCTCCAGCAGAATATTGTATAAGACTGGTGATAAAGGGCATCCTTTTTTAAAAAAGTTATTGAATGTTGTAGTCTGACTGCTAAGTGTTCTCCCTTAAGTATTTTTGCAATGACTGCCTTCTTGCATATGCATAGACCCTGAGGATTCTGTTCCCCAACCTGTGCCCAACTAGTGTTTTGAAAGAGATTTCCTTGTACCCAGGGAAAACAAAGAAAACTTTTTGGGTCTTTGTAGATTCTCTCTCTGCAGGGACCCCTTTTTAGCATTTAGGCTAGTTTTATAGAATGCTTACGGGTCAACCCAAAGTGGAAGCATTAGATCTTCTTAGGTATTTTTTTATTCATACCTTTTGTCAAGCAAAGCTTTCTCTGTTTTCACTTATATAAGGTGCTTTTGAAAGCCCTAATTTCCAAAGGAACTCTCACTACAGCTTCTCCTTCAGCCTTTCTGTACTAATTTTGTATGCCTCAGTCACACTTTCAAGCCCCAGGTGGATGTGGGAGGTCACATCCTTCAGGCATAGCTTCCTGCTACCCCTACAGTTCAGGGCTCAGTGGCAGTTCAGACTTAGAGGAATACCCTGTTTTAGTTCTTCATGCAACCCACAGACATGACAGAACAGGAGCCTCTAATAACCTTCTAGTAAAGCTACTCTGTTTATTCCACAGCCAGATATCTGGCCACCTCTCTCAGAGTAAAGTTGTCTGGCACTGCCATCTTACAGTGGCCAAGCTGCCAAGCCAGGGAGCAGGAGGTATGCAGGCAGTAGAAAATTAAACATTTCTTACTGTTTAAAATTAGCATTTTTCTTGATTCAGTGTTAGCTTAGTTCCTGTAACCTTCTATGTCCTTTCAAGAGTTCTTACAATGCTGAATTTATAACTTCAACTTGTTTATCTTGGTGATTCTATGGAGGGATGGGAGCATGGAACTGCTCATACTACCATCTTCCAGGAACTTTTTTTTTAAAAAAGAAATTTTATATTGTGTTTTAAGTAAAAGTTTGCAGTCCAAATCGGTTTGCTGTGTGACACCTGGAATTCACGCCACGATGCTACTCTAACTGCTCTCCCTTCCCTCTTCCCTGTTGTGACAGCTTAGTCCCCTTTTCCTCTCTGAACTTCCTATGTTCATTTGACCAGATTTTGTCCCTCTTTGTCTTATCATCTTGCCTCCAGTGGTAAGCTGCTCCAGCAGCTCCATGTAGATATTTAAGCCAAGAAGCTTGTTTGTTGCCAGCATTAGTCCATGTCTGACAGATAAGTCTGAGATCTGACAGTTAAGTCTGTGAACTTAATTGTTCTAAGTGCTACATACCTCATTGCTGAATATCACTGTGGTAACCTTCGAAGTACTCCCCTTGGGAAGCTATGCAGCAATGTCAGTGCCTAGTCCACCCTTCAAAGCAATTTTGGAACTCTTTTTCCGGAATGGTCATCAGAGCTATTGTTACATTACTCTTGGTGTCCTGAATGTATCAAAATGTCTTCCTTTGAATAGTTCCTTTATCTTCAGGTAAATTAAAAAGTCATTGGGGGCCAGATCAGGTGAGTAAGGAGGGTGTACCGATACAGTTATTTGCTTGCTGGCTAAGAACTCCTTCAGGACAACTAGACAATTAAGTTCATGAACTTGCCCTGTGTGCAATGGCCATTCCAGAAAGAATTCCAAAGTTGCTTTAAAGGATGGACGAGGTGCTGGCATCAGTACATAACTTCCTAAGGGGAGTGCTTCAAAGGTGACCATAGTGGTATTCAGCAATGAGGTATGTAGCACTTTTTTGTAGGATGAATTCATGAACTTATTTGGTAACCCTCATATATAATCTAGTTCAATCTTTGCCTAGAGAGCTGGCTTTGGTACTGGGTGTGGTTCTGGGCTAATAGGGAGTTCAGTGGCCATGTCCTCAGGGAATCTTCTAAACTGATGGACCATTAAGTGTGATTATTTGGCAGAGTTATAATTCTGCACACCTATTTTTCTCCTGCTACATTGGGGACTTTATATTGTGTACTCCATAAGGGCAGTCATTGATGGTGGCCAGACATCTTCTGATTCTTTTGGTCTCCTGCTGAAGTAGTCTTGATCATATGACACCTTCTGTCTGCTGGACTCCTATTTTTCTCCTGTCCTTGATGTCCTCTGTTCTCCTCTGCTCCAGGTGGATTAGGATCAATTGATTCTACTTCGATAGCAGCTTGTTAGCTTTTAAGACCCTAGATGCCGCTAGCTGAAGTGATATGCAGAACATTTTCTTTAAGAAAAAAACCTTGGATATGCCAATTTGTCTAGATGTCCCCTGAAATTGTGGTTCCCCCGACCCCTGTCCCTGTTACTCTGTCCTTTCAAAAAGTTGGGTTGTGTTTAGGAAGCAATTTGGTTTGTTTTTTTACCTTTTTTTTTCTTTTTTAATTTTTTTTTTATCATAACTGAGTGGAAATGTACATTCCCGTATTACAGGCCCACCTTTGATGTAGTCCAGTTGTGCAGACCTCTCTTCTACTGCAAGCTGTCACACCCTTCACCTAACCCAAATCCTAATTACTATCTAATTTACGGAAACCTTTCTTCCTCCTTCCCCACCCTTGTAAACATCAAAGATTATTTTCTTCTGTGCTCAAACCTTTCGTTGAGTCTATAATAATGGTCTGATACAATATTTGTTCCTTTGCATCTGGCTAATTTCACTCACATAATGTCTTACAGATGATGGTTCCATGTTACCAAGTATTTCTTAAAATTATTATTGTTCTTTATCATTGTGTAGTATTTCATTGTGTGACTGTACCATAGTTTGTTTAAACATTATCTGTTGATGCGCAATAGATTCCATCTTTTTGCTATTGTGAAAACTGCTGTAGTGAACATGGGCGTGCATGTATCTGTTCATGCATATTCTCTAGGATGTATTCCAAGGAGTAGGATTGCTGGATTATACGACATTTCTGTTTGTAGCTTTATAAAAAAGTGCTAAATTGATTTCTATAGTGGTTGTACTATTTTACAATCCTACCAACAGCGTAGAAGGGTTACAGTCTCTCCACATTCTCTCCAGTGTTTATTATTCTGTGTTTTTTTTGACTATTGCCCACCTTGTTGGGATGAAATTGTATCTCATTGTAGTTTGATCTGGATTTCTTGGATGGCTAGTGATCGTGAGCATTTCTTCATGTATCTGTTAGCATCTTGGATGTCTTCTTTGATTAGATGCCTGTTCATATACTTTGCACATTTTTTAGTTGTGTTATTTATCTTTTTCTAGTTGGGATTTTGCAGTATCTTGTAGGTTAGAGAGATTAGAAGCCAACTGGATTCATGGTAGCCAAAAATTCTGTTCTGTTCTGTAGGTAGTTTTTCTGTCTCTTGATAAAGGCTTTGGATGAGCATAAGTGTTTGATTTTAAGAGTTCTGTTTTCACTTCTGGTGTTTATGGGTTGTTGGTAATTTTATGTGGACTGTTAAGACCATGAATTAGGGTTTCCAGTGTCATCACATCTTTTTCTGCCATATTTATTGTGTTGGATTTTATTTTTAGGTCTTTGCTCCACTTTGAATTAGTTTTTATGCATGGTGTAAGATAGGGTCTTGTTTCATTTTTTCACAGATGTATATCCAGTTATGCTAACACCATTTGTTGAAGATACTGTCTTTTCCCCAGTTCACAGCCTTTGGGCCTTTATCAGATATCAGTTGCTCATAGGTGGGTGATGTTATATCTGGATTCTCAATTCTGTTCCATTGATCCGTGTGTCTGTTTCTGTGCCAGTACAGTCTATCTTGAGTACTGTGGCAGTGTAATAGGTTTTAAGGTCAGGTAGAGTGAGGCTTCCACTTTGTTCTTCTTTAGTAATGCTTTGCTTTCTGAGGCTTTCTTCTTTTCCATATGAAGTTGGTGATTTGTTTCTCCATCTCATTAAAAAACACCATTGGAATTTGTATTGCAATTGCATTGTGTATATATATATATATATGTTGCTTTGGGTAGAGTAGGTATTTTCACAATGTTAAGTCTTCCTATCCATGAGCAAAATATACTCCTCCACTTATGTAAGTCTCTTGGTTTCTTGCAGTAGGGTCTTGTAATTTTCTTCATACAGGTTGTTTACATCTCCGGTTAGATTTATTCCTATGTATTTTAACATCTTGGGGGCTATAGTAAATAATAATGATTTTGGCATTTCCTCTTTGGTGGAGTAAAAGAATCCAGCTGATTTATGTATGTTTATCTTGTATCCTGATACTTTGCTGAATCTTCTATTACTTCCAGTAGTTGGTGGATTCCTTAGGGTTTTCTGTGCATAAGATCATGTCATCTGCATCTAGAGATACTTTAACTTCTTCATTACCAGTTTAGGTACCTTTACTTCTTTATCATGCTGATTGCCCTGGCTGGGATCTCCAGGACAGTGTTGAAGAAAAATGGTGACAGTGGGCATCCTTGTCTGGCACTTGTTCTCAAGGGAAATGTTTTCAACTTCTCTCCATTTAGGTTGATGCTGGCTATTGGTTTTCTGTAGATGTCCCTTATTATACTGAGGAATTTCCCTTCTATTCCTATTTTACTGAGATTTTCAATATGAATTGATGTTGGACTGTATCAAATGCCTTTTCTGTATCAGTTAAGAAAATCATGTGGTTCTTTTGTTTTATTATGTGGTTGATTACATTAATTGTTTTTCTATTATGGAGCCATCCCTGCATCCCTGCTATGAATCCTATTTGGTCATGGTGAACTTTTTTTTTTTGTTATGTTGTTGAATTCTATTGGCTAGAATTTTGTTGAGGATTTTTGCATCTAAGTTTATGAGAGATATCAGTCTGTAATTTTTCTTTTGTGTGCTGTCTTTATCTGGTTTTGGTATCAAAGTTGTAGTGGCTTCATACAGTGAATTTGGAAGTATCCCACCTTTTCTATGCTCTAGAATACTTTTAGTATTAACAGTGGTGCTAACTCTTCTCTGAATATTTGGTAAAATTCTCCAGTGAAGCCATCAGGGCCAGGGCTTTTTTTAGTTGGGAATTTTAAAATTACTTTTTCAATCTCTTTTTTTGTGATTTTTTTTTAAAAAGTTTTCTGCTTCTGTTTGTGCTAGTTTTACTATGTGATGTGTTTCTAGAAAATTGTCCATTTCCTCTAGGTTTCTGAATTAATTAGACTACAGTTTTTCATAATATTCTGTTATGATTCTTTTAATTTCAGTGGTATCTGTTATGATATCATCCATATCATTTCTTATTCAGGTTATTCTGTTTTTCTTTTGTCAGATTGACCAGTGTTTTATCAAGTTTGTTGATCTTTTAAAAACCCAGCTTTTGGTCTTTTGACTCTTTCAGTTGTTTTTGTTTCATTTATTTCTGCACTAGTTTTTATTATTTGCTTTCTTCTGGTGCCAGATTTTTTTTTTTCCTGGTCCCACTGAGTCAGAAACAACTCAGTGGCACTGGGTTGGTCCCTTTCAAATTGTTCAAGTTGAAGAGTTAATTCTTTAATTTGGGTCCTTTTTTTCTTTTTGAATATGTACATTCATTGAGATGAATTGGCCTCTGAGCACTGCTTTTGCTGTACCTCATAGATTCTGGCAGGATATGTTGTCATTCTCATTTGATTCTATGAATTTCTTTGTTCTATCTTTGATTTATTCTATTATCCAGTCTTTCTTGAGCAAAATGCTTTTCAATTTACATGTTTTTGATTTTTTTCCATCTTTTTTTCTGTTATTGATGTCTACTTTTATGGCTTTATAGTCTGAAAAGAAACTGTGTTATGTCAACACTTTCAATTTTGTTAAGGATTGCTCTGTGGCCTAGTACATGGTCAGTTCTGGAGAATGTTCTGTGTGTATTGGAAAAGAAAGTATACTGGCTGCTTTTGGGATGGTCTGTATATGTTTGTGAGGTCAAGTTGGTTGATTGTGGCATTTAGATCTTCCATGTGTTTATTGAGCTCTTTTCAAGATATTCTGTCCTTCACTAAGAGTGGTGTGTTGAAATCTCATGCTGTTATTGTGGAGCTGTCTATTTCTGTTTTCAGTGTGGAGAGTGTTTGTTTTATGTATTTTGAAATCCTGTTGTTTGGTTGGATAGTTATTTGATATGGTCATGTCCTCCTGGTGTAATAAGCCTTTAACCATTATGTAGTGTCCCTCTTTATTCAATGTGGTGGATTTAACTTTAAGGTGTATTTTATTGGAGATTAATATTGCTACTCCTGCTCCTTTTTGAATGTTTTTATCCTGATATTTTTTTTCCATCGTTTGAATTATAGCTTGTTTGTGTTTTTGAGTCTAAGGCATGACTCCCATAGGTAGTATACAGATGGGTTATGTGTCTTTTTTTTTCTTTTTTAAGTTCAATCTCGCTACTCTCTTTTTCATATTGGAGGATTTAGTCCATTTATATTCAGTGTGATTGTTGATAGGTGTGAGCTTTTGAGTTCTTTTTTTTTTGGTGTGTGGTGTGTGTTGTAGGCAATTCCTTTGTTCCATTCACGTTTGTGTTTTTTGTGTGTGTTTGTTCAGACTTTTTGTTTTTTATCTGGTTTATTGTTTTAATGTGTAGAATTGTCAATTTCCTTTGTAGTTACTCCAGTGTTTCCCTCTGTTGATCTAAATTTAAGCCAGTCTTTAATACCATTGTATCACTTTGGCTTCTCTCCATCTAAAAGATCTATGATTACATTAACCTGTCCCTCTTTTTTTGTATAATGTTGTCATCATTTAAACACTGAAATCTCTGTTTTTCTGTTTTTAACAATTTGTCTTTAATTTACTTTTGTGCTTTTCCTACCCTTCTGGTATCTGGGTGCTTTGTCATGCATTGAATCTTTGAATGTATGTCTGATGTTATTGATTTTGTAATTGAAGAACTTCTGTCAGTATTTCTTGTAATTTTAATTAGGTTTTTGCAAAGGTTCTAAACTTCTGTTTATCTATGAATGTCCTAATTTCACTGTAATATTTGACAAACAGTTTTTTTCTCAAATATGGTTGACTGGTACTTTTTTTTTCTGTGAGGGCTTTGTATATGCTATCCCATTGCTTTCTTCACAGCATGGTTTCTGCTGAGTAATCTGACTTCAGTCTTAATGGTTCTTCTTTGTAGGTTATTTTTTGTTTAAGCCTAGCTGCCTTTAAAAGTATCTCCTTATCTTTGTTGTTTCGTTACAACATGCGTTTTGGTGTCTTTCTTTTGGGCTCTGTCTTGTGTGGGATTCAATGAACTTCTTGAATAGATATTTTGTCATCTTTCAGATATCAGGGAAGTTTTCAATCTTCAAATCTTCAACAATTCGTTCTGTGTTTTCTGGTATCACTCCCTCTTGTTCTGATGCTCCAGTCATTCATAAAGTATTCCACTTGATAGAATCCCACATAACTCTTGGTGATTCTTCTTTTTTTTAAGTACCAATCAACCATATTTGAGAAAAAAAACTGCTGCATTGCTTTACCTAGGATGGCCCATTGCTCTTATGCCCTATGTGATGCAGCCATGTTGAACTTGCTACTATTTTTTTTACTGGTCCTGATGCTTATAATTAGTGCTTTCTTTCTTGTTACCCAGTCTAGTCTTTAAGTTTTCTGGTGTTCAGGCCTCCTGGAAA
Organism: Heterohyrax brucei; assembly: GCA_028571685.1. NCBI lineage: Eukaryota > Metazoa > Chordata > Mammalia > Hyracoidea > Procaviidae > Heterohyrax > Heterohyrax brucei. Next base: position 100,173,634 of record CM053141.1, on the reverse strand, counting down.
GCTGAATTTAGTTTGTTTAATTGATTTTCTAGCATTTTGTTGTTATAGGGATCAGCAAGGATGTATGGCTGTGATGCTATTTTCACCCCATCTGGAACTTGTTTTTATTTATTTATTCTTTTTAAAAGACAGATACTTCAAAATTTCCCTGATACAGTTATTTTCAGATTGTTTTATTTTGTTTTCCTACTGTCATGTTTGCTTATTTATTTATAATAGCTGCAGCTGTTCCACAGACCTGACCAAAAAGAGAATGTGTGTCACAAATGAGCAAATGTAAAGCCTAATTGCTTTAAGTTCGCTCTAGCGAATCTCTAAATCATTTTAAGAATTGTTGTTGTTAGATGCCATCAAGTTGGTTCTGACTCTTGGAGACCTTGTGTACAGTAGAACAAAAAAACTGCCCATGCACCATCCTCACAATTGTTGTTATACTTGAGCCCATTGTTATAGCCACTGTGAATCCATCTTGTTGAAGCTCTTTTTTTTTTTGTTTACCTTATACTTCACCAAGCATGATATCCTTCTCTAGGGAAGGATTCCTCTTGATTACATGTCCAAAGTATATGAGATGTTCTCTTGCCACCCATATTTCTAAGGATTGTTCTGGCTGTACATCTTCCAAGACAGATTTTTTGTTTTGGCAATCCATGGTGTATTCAACATTCTTTGATAACAGCATAATTCAGTTTATTTTTTTAGTCTTCTGAATTCATTGGCTAGCTTTTGCATGCATATGAGGTGATTGAAAACAGCATGGCTTCACTTAGGTCAGATGTACCTTAATCATAAAGATGACATCTTTGCTTTTTAATACTTTTGAAGAGGTCTTTCGGAGCAGTTGTGCCCAGTGTTGTATGTTGTTTGTTTTCTTGACTGCTGCTTCTGCTGTGTTGATTGGGGATGAAGTAAAATGAAATCCCTGACAACTTTAATTTTTCTCCATTTATCATTATGTTGCATATTGGTTCAGTTGTGAAGATTTTTGTTTTCTTTATGTTTGACTCAACGGCACTTGGCTTGGCTTATGTTTGAGCGTAATCCATACTGAAGGCTGTAGTCTTTTATCTTCTTCAGTATGCTTCAAGTCTTCTTCACTTTCAGTAGGCAAGGTTGTGACATCTGTGTATTGCAGGTTGTTAATGAATCTTCCTCAAATGCTGATACCTTGTTTGTCTTCATATAGTTTACCTTTTCAAATTATTTGCTCAGGATAAAGATTGAATATGTATAGTGAAAGAATATGACTTTGACACATACCTCTCCTGTCTTAAACAATATGGTATCCCCTTGTTCTGTCCAAACAGGTGCCTCTTGCTCTGTGTATGGTTTCTGCATGAGCACAATGAAGTGTTCTAGAATTCCCTTTCTTTGCAGTGTTATCCATAATTTGTTATGATCCACACAGCGAACACATTTGCATAGTTGATAAGACACAGGTAAACATCTTTCTGATATTCTGTGCTTTCAGCTAGGATTCATCTGACATCAGCAGTGACGTCCTTGTCTCCATGTCTTCTTCTCAGTCCATCTTGAATTTTTGGCAATTTCCTGTCAATGTACTGCTGTAGCTTCTTTTAAATGGTCTTCTGCAAAGTTTTACTTGCATGTGATAGTAATGATATTGTTTTATAATTTCCACATCCAGTAGAATCACTTTTCCTTCAAACTGGCAAAAATAATGGATCTCTTCCAGTTGATTGGCCAGGTAACTGTCTTCCAAATGTGTTGGCATGAGTGAGTGAACCTTCCAGAGGGATCTGTTTGTTGAAACTTCTCAGTTGGTACCCATGAATTCTTGGAGCCTTGTTTTCCAACAGTGACTCTGTGCAGCTTGAACATCTTCCTTTACCATCATTGGTTCCTCATCATATGCTATCTGCTAAAAAAGAATTATCTCCTAAAATCCCTTGTTCTGGGAACAGTGGATTAACTTCCCTTAGCATAAAGTTTCTTCTGTGCTCATGTTGTCAGGAGAAATCAGTCCCTGGAGAAGGACATCGTGCTTGGTAGAGTGGAGGGTCAGTGAAAAAGAGGAAGATCCTCAACGAGATGGATTGATACAGAGGCTGCAGTGATGAGCTTAAGCATAAAAATGATCATGGGCATGGTATAAGACTGAGCAGTGCTTCATTCTGTTGTGCATAGGGTTGCTATGAGTTAGAACCAAGTTGACAGAATCTAACAACAACAGTGACATGACATAATGGATCTATTAGGACATCTGTTGCTTCCTAAAATTACATACTATTTAACTCTTGTAGTTGTCTGTTTAAAAACCTATGATTTCTGAAACAGATAGCTGTTGGATTTTGACCAAAAGTGACAATAGGGAACTAAGAATTAGGGGAGTCTCACGTGGGGAGTTTTATTCCATGTTATACACCTACCGTACACTTGCTGATAATCTAGACGTGGTTAACGCTCTTAAAAATGTCCATGGAAGGTGGGCCATTAGAGATTCTAAGTCAAACACTTGGTGTAGCTTTTGTATTAGCCTTCTCCAAGTTATTTCCTGGGTGAGCTGTTTCTCTGCCTTACTGGACATGGGGTATAGCTCTCCTACCTAGTGTTCCTTGTTATTTGAATTAAGAATGTGTTTTTGAATGCTAAATAAGGAAAATCAATTCTTGGTAATAGGAGTGGCATAAATTTAAAATATGGAAATGGTATTTATTTTCACTGAAATGTTCCAAAATATTACTTTTCTTGTCTGAACATTAAATTAGGAAAGTTTTTTACTTTGCTGTTTCTTGTATCCATCTTATTAGCAATTCTTCTTTCTAATCACCATTATGTGCAAATGAAGTCTGACAGTTAAGTTTGCAAACTCATCCTAGAAAAAGTACTACATACCTCTTCGCTGAATATCACTACAGTCATCTTTGAAATATTCCCCTGGGAAGCTGTGTACTGACACCAGCACCTAGTCAACCCTTCAAAGCAATTTTAGAACTCTTTGTTTGGAATTACCGTCAGAGCTGTTGTCATATTACCCTAGATGTCCTGAATGTCGTCAGAATGTCTTCCTCTCAATATTCCCTTTGTGTTTGGGTAAAGAAGGAGGCATTGGGGGCCAGATCAGATGAGTAGGGAAGATAGTCCAATACAGTTATTTGTTTACTGGCTAAAAAACTCCTTCGTAGACAGTGCCATGTAAGCTGGTGCATTGTTGTGATGCAAGAGCCATGAGCTGCTGGCAAAAAGTTTAGGTCATTTTTATCTAACTTTTTCATGCAGTCTTTTCAGTAGTTCCAGATAGCAAACTTGGTTAACTGTTTGTCTGGTTGGTACAAATTCATAATTAACAATCCCTCTCATATAAAAAAAAGGTTAGCAACATTGTTTTGGCTCTTGATTTGGACTGATGGAACTTTCTTGGTCCTGGGGAATTGGCTGACTTCCATTGTGCACTCTAACACTTTGTTTTGTATTGCTACATCTATGTTTCGTGAACAGTGGTAACATGGCTGAAAATGTCATCTTGCCTGTCTATGAGGTCTTCTCAAGCTTTGACTGTCCTTTGCTTTTATTCATCAGTGAGCTCCTTCAGGACCGTTTTTGCACACATGTTTCTCATGCTAAGCTTTTTAGTTAAGATTTGCCTAAGTGTTTCACTGTTGCTGCATACTTGCCCTGCTATGCTTGTCATAGTCAACTGATGAGTCTGATGCACAATTTGATGACTTTTTTCAATGTTTCCATCAGTTTTGCTTATTATTAGCTACCCTCTCTTCATCAGTGATGCTTTCTCTCCACTCACAAAAATGTTTAATCCATTTCTACACTGCCATATTTTTTGTGGCATTATCCTCCAAAACTTGGACTAACATGTCCCTGATTTCATTTCCACTCTTGCCAAGTTTAACAAGAAATTAAATGTTTGTTGATCTAATTCTAGCTCCAACATTCTGGCAACAGAATTGAAAACATGCCACAACCATAATGAATGCCACTTAACAAGACACTGCCACACATTGACACGAATGCAGCTGTGAGACTCAGATAAACCAAGGTTATGAAACTTGACCGAGTTGTTGTATGGTGCTGCCAAACCTAAGTGCATGATGGCAAGTTCAGTTGCCAGACCTCATAATATTCTGTGTTAGAAAAGGCTTGAGTATAAAGTAAGGTGATTCAGTTAGTAGGAAAAATAGATGATGTGACATTAAAAGACCTGGATTGGCATCCTCACTCTATTCTTTACTAGCCCAATGACCTTCTTTGTTTTAGATCTTTCATCTTTGGAGTAACGATGATACCACCTCACAGGATTATTGTGAGATTCAAATGAGATCACATTCATGAAAGTGCTTTGTAAACTATAAAGCATTATAGTGCTAGAATTCTAAGAAATGTTTATTTTTCAAAGGTCAGTGTTTAGAGGTTGAGAGGCATTCAAGTTAAATCAGATTGCTTAAGATTAAGTTCTAAAGCTTCTTAATGTTAGAGGTGTCACTTCAGTTTCCTCTTTTTTTTTTTAAAATTTTTTATTTAATATAACTGAGTGAAAATGTACATTCCCGTATAAATTTACATAGTTTTCCTCTTTTATAAAATGAAAATTATGATTGCATCCTTCTTATATGGTTATTGTGAAGTTTGGCACTTGGCTTTTTACTTGGCTGGCAATCCATGTAAAGTGCTTCTAACAGTGATTTCCAGCACATTCAGTGTTAGCTATCATTATCATTATTCTTAAATTAAAAAAGGGAATTATTGTCCTAAATGAAAATTCATGTTTACCATTTATTAGGTGGTTAGCCTGTTGCAAAGTGTCAATGTAATAAATTTAATTTTTCCTTAGTAATGAATGGAGCTCTGATAGCACAGTGGTTAAAGCGCTTGACTGCAACTCAAAGGTCACATATTCTAAATGACTTACACCTCTGTGGGAGAAGGATGTGGCAGTCTGCTTCTGTGAAGATTTATAGCCTTGGAAACTCTGTGGGGCAGTTCCATTTTATAGGATCACTATGAGTCAGAATACAATGATATAGTTTGCTTGACTTCAGAAAACTCCTTCACATTGTACCCATAGTGACTCTACACAACAGAGTAGAACTGCCCCATAGGATTTTGAAGGAGTGGCTGGTGGGTTTGAACTACTCACCTTTTGGTTAGCAGCCAAGTTCTTAACCCCTGTGATACTGGGCTCCGTACTCATTTCACATAGAGATATTCCTGATAACTAGTGTGCATGTAAGATTTTGGTAAACTTAGTTACATTTGGAATACAGTAAAGGAATGCAGAAAATAAATCCTGAAAATAAATTCATTGAAAAATAAAGAACTCATTGCAACATGATCATCTATTAATTTATTCATTCTTAAAATCAGTTTTCACAGTTAAAAAATGAAGTACAGCTATATTTGTACTTACTAATACCTTGTGGGTGCCCTGGTGGCACAGTGGTTTACAGCTGCATTTATCAACCAGAAAGTTGGCAATTTGAATCCACCATCTGCTCCCTGTAAGCCATGAGGGGCAGGTATCCTGTGTTCTGTAGGGTCACTATGAGTCGAATCGACCCATTGACAGTGAATTTTTTAAAATAATTGATGAGAATTAATGAATAAAGCCATGAATGAATTTTAAAGGAATCACCAAAATGATCAAAGCAGTAGCCTTGAAGATTTTTGGTCGCCATGAGTCGGATCCGACTCGACGGCACTTGGCTGGCTAGCATGCACCTATTACCTTTGATTGCTAACTGCTCCCTCCTCCCTGTAAGCTATTTTCATAAGTACTCCTGTGCTAAGAGTGGTTGGCAAACAAACATGGAAAGTTTGTGTTATTTGTGTAAAGATACAGTAGTTAAAAAATGCTGGACGTGATCGATTTAATCAGTTTCTTCAGGTAAGTACTTAATGTATGGTAACATTTGACTAAAAGACGAGTTTTGAAAGCTCGTGAATAAGTAGTTACTTTTTTTTTTGCTGTGTACCAATAAATTTAGCAAGCTCTAGGGCAGTGTATTTGAGACCAATTTGTAATATTCTGGTTAAAAGTTTACACTTCTTTCTTCTATGCAAGGCGTGCTTATACCACTTAGAGTTCAACTAGGATTGTGTTCATGTGTTAGTACTGTGGTAAAATGTGCAACATAAAGGTAAATTGAAATGATTGACGATTGCTATGCAGTCCAGCACTGATTTCAGCCAGTTAAAATGTTACAAATTTGGTTTAACTACAAGAGGTGTCTGAGGCTCCTGTAGCAACCCAAGGTCAGCTGGCCTGAATTTATTCCTTTGGAATAAATAGGCAGTTTGTAAGCATGATGGCTAAGCAGTCTCTTACAAGATTTCAGGTTCACAAGAATGAGGCAGCTGGGTGAAAGGTCAAAGGTGAAAGGTAATGTCATTTTGGGCCTGTTCTTTTGTGGAGCCTTTGGCTGCCTTTCAGACTGAGGTCTTGGAAATACTTCACACACAGGGCCTTCTGCCAAGAGACTGCTGAGAGTTGGCTCAGGCAGTATTCTGTTTAAAACATTTTTTCTTTCTCTCCTCTTTCTCTTTCTCATCTCTCTCTTTTCTGTATGCTCTGGTGTCTGAAACGTATAAAAATGCAAGAAATCTAATAAAAACTAAGTATATGAATTAAGCAAACAAGGAAATCCATGTTTTATATAAATTTAGAGTGACTTTTTAGCTCTAGAGATCCAAAAATTGAATTATTATAATAAATATGTTCAAAATCAATTAGAAAGAGTATTTTAGAAAAAGGGTTTTAAAGTAACTAAGAAGATTAAAAATTTTGGCAGAAAAATTTGAGGCAGTTTTAGACTTTTTAAGAGGCATTATGTCTTTTCCACCAGAGACAGTCATTAAACAAGTCTACCTGGATATTGTAATTAATATGCTCATCTATTATTATATGTTGTGCTATCAAGTATTAAGATTTGGTATGTGTCCTGGAAATCCTGGTGGTGTAGTAGTTAAGTGCTACGGCTGCTGCACAAAAAGTCAGTGGTTCGAATTCACCAGGCACTCCTTAGAGACTATGGGGCAGGTTCCACTCTGCCTTATAAGGTCACTATGTGTCAGAATTGACTCAGCAGCAATGGGTTTGGTTTGGTTTTTGAGTATGTATTATGAAGGAAAGGGGTATAACTAGTATTCTTAAAATTTCCTGTTTCCTTTTCGATTTATTGATGTTGTTATTGTTGCTCACTGTAAGAATAAGTAACCATAAGTATAAATAATAAAGCAAATGTTGGATCTTGCTTCCTTGACATTAGAGCTTGGCTTGAAAGTCCTTCTTTAACTCCTTTGTTATCACACTTGTCTGTCTAACTAGTTCGTGTTCTTGCCTATGTTTGTATTCTGTTACAGAGCTAAAATTTCTATCTTGGTTGATTTGGTTTATTTTCATCCCTGGATATGAAACAATTTGTTAATAAACATGTGGGGGGCTAGAAATCCTTAAGGTAGAAGAGGGTGATGTGAAGAACAATGAAAAAGCCGTTCCAAAAAGTACATTTAGGGATGGAAGCAGTTACAAAGAAATTACCCAGTTAAATGGAAAAAAAAAAGCATTTCATTAGGTAATTTAGTGTGCTTTCTGGTAGAAACCCAAACACGCAGCTTGGATCATAACCAGTGAGACCTTGGCTTTCATTATTTATCTGTACTAATGAGGGTAGGCGTAGGAAGGATAGGACTTTCCAGTGTGCTCCATAATGTCTGATCCTTTTTTCCCTTGAACAATGAAACAAATGCATCTTATCTTTCTAACAGAATTTCAGAGAATATCTTAATTTACAGATGGTCCAGTCTTTATCTGCTTTCTTCAGTAAACTCAAAAAGAAACAAAAATTCCAAAGGTTTGAAAAGTTGCTTGCTATTATTTTTTCTTTCTTTGAATTACTTGAGGCTGTGAGCACTGCTGAAACATGAGGTATTATACATATCAATAGATTTTTATTTTTTGTTTTTTATTTTTTTAATTGTGATTGAGTGAAAGTGTACAATCCAGGTTAAATTTGCATGCCTACCTGTGTGCAGCCTCTACTGCTCTCCTTGCCCAGTGACAGCACACTCCTCCTTTCTATACTATGCATGTCATAGCCTGTTAACAATCTCCTGTCTCCTCTTCTCCATCCTCTCCACGCCCCTCTAGTAAGAGGCCAGTAGGACGACATACTATAGATGCATAAGACCATAAAGTACACACACGATATGCTCACTCTGTGTAGCTGAGTCTTGTTTAATTTTTTTCCTGTGTGTGTGTGTGTGCTTCAGGTAAAAGTTCACAGAGCAAACTAGTTTCCCATTTGATAGTTTGTAGGTACAGCGTTCTGTGACAGGGGGCATTCCTTGCAGTGTGTCAGCGCTCTTTCCATTTCAACACTGAGTTCCCCGTTTCCTTTCGTCTGGAGTTTATCACCCCTTGCTGCCTTCCTAGTGTTGCTTTTGGGCACATGTTGTCCTTTTGATCTTGTATAGTTGATGGTTCTGAGAAACATGTTCCTCTCAGGTGTTATTGTTTGTTTTATGGGCCTGTCTATGTATGACTTAAATGTGGTCTCTGGGAATGGTATCAGTTCCAGCTCAGAACGTTGTCTCATGGCCATAGTCTCAGGGGTTCCTTCAGTCTCTGTTAGATCACTAAGTTTAGTGTGTTTTGTGAATTTGATTTTTTATTCTACATTTTTCTCCCACTCTGTGCAAGACCTCATGTTGTGAAGAGGAAGAGATTAGTAGTATCTTAGATGGTTACTCACAAGCTCTTTAAGACCCTGGAGGATACTTAGCAAAGCAGAGTACAGAACGTTGTCTTTGTGAACTGTGTCCTGCCAATTGACGTAGCTATATCTCCTATCTACATTTTTTATCAAACAAGATGTCAAGTTCCTTTTTTCCTTATTTTATGGACTTTAATCAGACTGTGTTGGACAAATTAGAATATGGGAACTTTTAAAAGAATATAGTTTCAAAAGACAGGCGGGTCTTCTTTTTCCAATGCAAAAGTTTAAATGAAAATTTGCAAAATGCCTACTCTTTTTTTAAAAAAATTAAACTTAATGAAAATAAGCTTGGCCAAGTCATTGAACCACTCCGAATCTGTTTCTTTATGTGTAAAATTAAGGCTTGAACTCTAAACTGTCTCCTAGCTTAGACTGTTACGCATTTAATCAAGTATTGTTTCCAGGACATCAGAACTCTTGGACTTGCTATTAAATTTGGAATTTTTGTCATTTTTTTTTCAGTGAATGAAATGTTAGAAAGTGTATCATATATCAGGACCTTGAAGTAGGAAATGTGTCATTAATCCACTTTAAGATGGGGCAGTTAGCACTTGTTTACCCATTTCCCTTTGCCATTCTTACTGTTATTAAAATTATTACCATTGTCTCTGTTGCAGACACCTCAAATTGGAGCCATAGACTAGGCTGATGAGGCTAAGAGTGTGACACCTTTAGGGCCTAAAGGGGAAGGACCAGCTGATTCTAGATGGGACCAGAGATTCATCTCCTGGCACAGAAATCCCTGCTTAGATACCAAGAATAAAGTCACAATTTAAAAACTCCAAATTACAGGTGAGAGGCAGGCTCTCTAAATCTAAAATAAAAGCACAGATGATATAATCTGAGCTTGAGTCTATCAGTTATGACATATTTATGTTTGCGCAAATCTTGTAATAAGTTTGAGCCACAGTTTCATTTGTGAAATAAGTATCAGGCTAGAGTGAGGACACAGTGACTCAATTTATGGTAAACTATGCAGCTTATTATGAAGGTCACCTTGTTTTGTTTTTCGCTAAATTTAGAAAATTGTGAATATTTATACAAAACTATTTTTCCTGTAGTATAGCAATTTGTATTTTATATGAACAAATCTACATGATCAAAAGTGAGGTTAGACTTTTAATATAGTATCAGCTCTGAAGTGTGAGCTAGGAAACTTTACAATATCTCCATGATTTAAATTAATTTCTGTTATTGAAAATGGAGTATCATTGATTAAATAACTCACCTGTGATTGCTTTGCCTTTAACTCCCCGGAAAACAAGAAGTAGAGAATTACAGGTACTTTCAAGGGAATAAGATATGAAAAAGACAAAAGACTTAATTTTTTGAATCCAGTCTCTGGTTCGATTAAAATAACTGCCAAAATTTTCACTGTATATTTTATAAGTCTTAACTGAATCAATGATATGACCTAGTAGGCTTGAAGCTTCTTGATTCCTTTATCTTTCTCCTAGCATATATTAATTGGCATTTATTCCTTTTCAGCATGAGTACTCTTAACCAGTAATTTTGGTGATCCCCATACTTTCAATATAGGATATTTCAGGAAGTTGTATTTCTTTAGCAGTAATAACAGAAGCTTTACCAACTGTCATTTTCATGATGTAAGAAATAATCTTTAGGTTTACTAATCCAGGCTAGCTAGCATGTGTCTAAAGAGACTATGTGTACAGTATAAATGTGTGCGTGTGTGCACAAATACGCACACACACCTCTCTTTCATTACAGCCTATTTTGAATAGTACTAAGTAAAAAATTAGAATGGCCTCCTATGCTCTTCATTTTTGCTAATGGTTGTATTTGTATAAGAATTGTATACTCTTGAAATTTAGAAATAAGCAAAGCATTATTTTTGTTGTTAGTTGCCTGCAAATCTTCCCCAGAAGGAAGGTACTATATTGTTTTGGTATATCAGCTGTGTTCTTCACCTACCTTTTGGTCATTTAAGCAATTTCCTTTGTTTTTGATAGAAGATGAGAACTTCCTTGAATTTACTGGCAGCTGTGTCACATCTGATACAAATTCACTGAAGAATTAGTGTGCTGCTTTTGAGAATTTTCTTGGAGTTCGTAGAATGGGAATCTTGTCATAACTGACCAAAAGGTTGACAGTTTGAATCCACCAGCTGCACCTTGGAAACCCTATGGGGCAATTCTGCTCTGTTCTATAGGGTCACTTTGAGTCAGTTGACTCATGATGGAGGTGGGTTTAGGTTTTTTGGAATCTAGATTAAGGTATTCTTTATTCACTGAGAGTCCATATATTTCTTGAATGAAAAAGGAGACTGTCAATGCGATAAAATTAATTTTTGTTTGATTTAAGTCAAATTTTGGTAGTATACTTGTGAACTTTTCTTTGGATAATTGAACTTTATTAACTTGTGAAAATGGAACACTGAATGTGTGCTTTTTCAGGTGAATTTGGAACTCTTCACAAATAGCAGAACTTGGAAGTGCTTATTAATAAAAAATGGAGACGAAGCATAACCAGTCTGTTCCTAAACTTAAACGATGCTAAAGTAAACAACTAAACTTGAATGTTAAAAATTAAAAATTTAAACAATCTTTAGTATTGAGCATGTGGAAACAATAATATGTAGGTATGTTGTTCAGCTTTTGAGTATGATAGAACCACATATATATATTTTAATTTCTTCATTTGTATGGAATTTAATAGGATCTGTAATCTATACATTATTGTGGAAACCCTAGTGGCATAGTGGTTAAGTGCTATGGCTGCTAACTGAAAGGTCAGCAGTTCAAATCCACTAGGTGCTCTTGGATCTAAGGGGCAGTTCTGCTCTGTCCTATAGGGTTGCTATTAGTTGGAATCAACTCAACAGCAATTTTTTAAAAAAATAAATACGTTACTATAAGCAAACCCTGGTGGCTCATTGAATAAAAAGAGCTTGACTGCTAGCCTTTAAAATGTCGGTGGTTCAAATGCACCTAGTCTCTCCATGAGAAAGATGTGGTAATCTGCTTCCATAAAGATTTACAGCTTTGGAAACCCTATTGGGCAGTACTCTGTCCTGCAAGGTTGCTGTGAGTTGGAGTTAACTCAGTGGCAGTGGGTTAGATTTGTTTTTATGCATTATTATGGAGCTGTGATGGTACAGTGGTTAAATCCTCAGCTGCTAACTGAAACGTCGAAGGTTCAAACTAGTAACTCTGTGGGAGAAAGACATGCAGCATGCATCAAAGATTAGAGCCCTGGAAACCCTATAGGGCAGTTATTCTCTGTCCCATGTGATTGCTGTGAGTTGGAATCAACTGACAGCAGCAGATTTATACATTACTGTAAGATAATAGTGAATATGAAATTGGGTCTTTAAAACTCCGATTCTTAGTACTGAGATTTAGATACAATGATGCTCACTTTTGTCTTTCCATAAATAGAAAGATCTTTTAAATCTCTGCTAGGAGAAATTTGTAATGAATCATCTAAGATGAGCAATATTCTAGAAATTATTTCTTAGTTTAGACTTCTTAAATGTTATTTTAGTCTAGATTTTCAAACACGTACATTGAATTTTAAGCATTATATTGAACAAAATATATAGTAGCAGTTGTTGCAGAATCCTTGCCTATAAGAGATAACTGTTCTTGGAATTGTGTTGGGATATTTACTTTTATATTAATTATTAAGAATTACTGGCTAATAGCAGCAGATGTGGAGCTGTAATGTGTCTAAATAGAAATCATTATATTAAAATTTTTCCTTTTGGGTGGAGCAGAGAGGAATAGTGTGCTGTCACCAGGCAGGGAGAGCAGTGGAAGCTGCATATAGGTGGATGTGTAAATTTATACGGGAATGTATATTTTCAATCAGTCATAAAAGAAAAAAAAATTTTTCCTTTGGAAATTTTAACATGTATTTATATATAATTTATTATTCATTAAATGGGGTGGTATGCAGACTAACATGTGAGTTAGAACTGACTTAATGGCAACAGTTTTTTTTTTTTTGGTAATAGATTAACAAGTAAGTTATTACCGAAATGTACAGTGTAAAAATAAAAATTAGGATCTTTCCAGGCTCATACAGTAAGGACAGATTTTTTAGTCTGTCTTTATTTCTGTATGTATGAATGTTAGTGTAAATATGTATCTTTATGCTTTCTATTTTAATGACTTAGACAATGCAGTCATATCATACTTTAACTTACTTAAATATATATGTGCAGGTATGGGCAAAAAGAGAGAGGAGTTAAAACAGTCTACCCTCTGAGTGTGTGTTCTGGATGTGAACACACTGTTCTTCACTCAGCTTCATTTCCTTTGTGTGTCCTGGGGGTCCTGTATGGGTCTAGAATTTAACTCGTTCATTACCATTGAGTTAATGGTGTACTAGCCACTTTTCATACCTCTGGGCCTCAGAGGTAAGGCATTATTCTAGTTCTAATGCATTTAGTGTCAAGGTGGGTCCATTTTGAAATGTGCAAAGCTTAGCAGACTGGAGTTGAAGCCTCGTTGTTATGTAACTTGAGCATTCTGTCAGATGGTGCTTCCTTGATGTGTTAATTTTGAAAACTTTTGCCTTTTTTCCCTTTATTTGTGTGATATAAGACTTGCAGGTATACTTGTGGCTTGCCTGTGTGATAATTGATAGCCCTGATAGGTTTGTTTTAGTTTTTCTGTGTCATATTTGGAAAACCAGAGGTTATTCATGTAACCTAATAGAAAGGTGCCCGTGACAAATGATTTGTAAAGCTCTCATTGGAATATTGTCATACCACAGATTTGTGGCACCGTAGTGCCACTCACCTTATTGGTGGTTTCTGTCCAGATAATATTTCTCAAATCCATATTAAAAGAAAAAAACCTGAAACCAAACCTGTTGCCATAGAGTCAATTCTGGCTCATAGCGACCCTACAGGACAGGGTAGAACTACATACACCATGGGTTTCCACGGAGTGCCTTGTAGATTGGAACTGCTCACTTTTTGATTAACAGCAGTCTTAGCCCTTGTTGCTACTTCACCAGGGTTTCCAAAATCCATATTACAGCCGTCAAATTTAAACACGGTAAACATACATCTAGTGCCGAAGACACATGTTATCAAAAAAAAAAAAAAAAGTGGTAACAAAGATTAAAGATACGCATTTTTTTTTTTTTTTTGGTGCTTGTATAAACCAACTAATTCACTTGGTATACAACCAAAGAAAAATGTATCTAGCTATGAGTAAAGTATGTGGCCTTCAGTATGCCATTGCCCTAAAAGATTTTGACCATACACAGTTTTTCCTATGTACTCACACTGTAGTGAGTTTTAAAAAATTTAACATTTTGCCATATTTCTGCGTTGGCCTCTACTATGATGATCCATTTTTATGTCAGGTGCTCCATAGGGACCTGAAGAAGCTTAAGACTGAATAAAATTGCCAGCTTTGGTGTTGATATTTAGTATTATGTTCAGACCAGTTTCTTTTCTCCTACCACTCTATGTATTTGGATTTTGTGTTTACGTAATGTCCAAAGTACTTTCAACATAGGTCTTTTTAAATTTTGCCTCTCGTGTAATTGATATTCAGTAAATATTTGAGGAATAAATGAACACCCGTGTCACATTGTTATAATTCTCCCCACTTTAGAGATAAGGAAACTGAAGTAGAAAGAAAGATAAATGTGTTATCTTGATATTAGAAAATTTGGGTTCATAGCCCACTTCTGAAATTATATGGTACCTGGAAATTCTTCATCTTTTTGAGTTTCTGTTTCTTGTCTATAAAAGGAGGATATTATCCCATCCAAGGTTATTGAGTGAATTTGTCAATGTGAAAATGTTTTGAAACTGTAAGGTGTTGTAGAGATATGAAGGAAAGATTACAGTGTTCTATATACTACCATTAGGACTCCATTAGTTTAACAATATATTGGGGAGAAGCAGTTCCATCTTTTCCACTGCCTCCCCGTAGCCTCAGATCTGGAAGCACTAAAAGCCAAAACTGAACTCATTGCCAGCAAGTCAATTCTTAGTCACAGTGACCTTATAGGACATAGTAGAATTGTCCAACAGGGTTCCTAAGGAGCTATTGGTGGATTTGAACTGCTAACATTTTGACTAGCAACTAAGCTCTTAAGCACTGCACCACCAGGGCTCCTCAGAGGTACTGTTGTTTTTATGTGCTATTGAGTTGCAGTGACCCTATAGGGCAGAGGTAGTAGGTCTAGTTAATCTGTGTCATGTTATTAATATTCACTATGAAAACAATTTTGTAAAACTCTTGGTCTCATGACCCCACACTTCAAAGGTTATTTTATGCCTGTAATGTGTTGTGGAAGTTCTTTGAATAATAATTTTTAAAATCCAAGACAATGAATATATGCTCTCTCTGCTCCCCAGCTGAAATTTATTCAAGTTTATAATCCCCAGAAAAAGGATGTTGTAAGTCACCCACACAGTCTCGTTCTTCCTGATTTAACCTGCTCTTCTTGATAATATGAAAAAAGGTTGTAGTGATTAACTTGTTTATTTTGTTAATTTCTTCAGGTAAGAAGAGGATATATTAGTTTTGACATTTAAATTATATAGTGTGAGTATGTGGCAGGTAATTAAACAAAAAAACAAATTAAAAAAAAGTACAAAAAGACAGACCAAACTCATTGCCATTGAGTTGATTCCAATTCATAGTAACCCTATAGACTGGCATAGAACTGTCTTATAGAGTTTCCAGAGATCAGCTGGTGGATTAGAACTGCTGACCTTTTTGGTCAACAGCCGACTCTTAACCATTGTATCACCAGGGCTCCTAGCAGAATCAGTTACTTAATTGTTATTGTCCAGTAACATTCTAAATCTATAGAAAAAGTACCTACTTCATATTTCTAATTTGTTTCCCTTTCTGATGAAATCTTTGAAGATATCTTGCAATTCCATAGTTGACTTTTTTGTTTTAAATATCTAATACAGTGTACTGTGAAATAATGGGATTACATTTTGAAACCTACAACAAATATATTAACAAAAAGTAAACATCACAGGAGAAAATATGGAAATGTAAACATATAATCAAATAAGTGAAATAAAGATCTTGAGAAGAACTGTAAAAGAGTAACAGGAGATACCATCAGTGTGTTTCTTACTTGGTGGTTGTTTTCTTTCAGGAAAAGTCTTATCAGCTGGAGACAGTTGCTCTTTTCTTTGAACTAAGCTCTGGTTTCTCTGAAATCAGATTTTGTATTCCCAAGGCCCCACTCTGCAATGCCAGCACAAACATACATCAGCAGCTGCAGAGCACTTTAAAGAGTTAGCAAGAAGGTATCAAGCAATTACTTATTCCATTTTAGAAACCCAGCCACGATCTTTTTTAAACTTCTAGAGTTTTAGAAGTGGGAGGAGACATGTGACAGAATAAGTAAATACACTTATAAAAAGTATACATAAGATAATGATATGAATTAATTGAAAAGATTGCACTTATGAGAGTCATGAAAATATCCTCATTTTATTCTTTTCTAAGCAAAACTACATAATAGTTTGTATTAACTTGTGTAACTGAGTGAATTTATTTCCATATTTATTTTCTAGCCTGGTTAAGTGGGTGTCATTCTAATTCACGTGTTGATAGCCAGTGAACTGTACAGTGAAAGAAATTAATAGTTCTAAAAAAATTAACAAGATCTCTTTTTTAATGACATGAAGGACTCAATTACTCTCCTACAGTTTCTGAACACCACAGATACACAGATATATATTACCTATGTGTATGGGCACTTGGCTGCTTGGCTTGGCTATGGGCATTTGGGCAAATCTGCTGTAAAAATTTATCATTTGATTTTGACTGTTTTCACTGCTGCTTCCGTGGGTGTTGATTCAGGGAATTTTGCAAATGTGCTACAAAAGACCTCTCTGAAGTATCGAAAAGCAAAGATGTTACTTTCAGGACTGAGATGTACCTGAGCCAAATCATGGTGTTTTCAGTTGCCTCGTATGCATGTGAAAGCTAGACAATGGATAAGGAAGAGCAAAGAAGAATTAAAACCTCTGAGTTGTCCTGTGGGTAAAGAATACTGAAGAAGAGAAGAACAAACAAATCTGTCTTGGAAGAAGTATAGCAAGAATGCTCCTTAGAAGCAAGGATGATGCGACTTTGACTCACATACATTGGACATGTTATCACAAGGGACCAGCTCCTAGAAGAGATATCATGCTTAGTAAATTAGAGTGTCAGTGAGAATAAGGAAGACACTCAATGATAGATTAACACAATTGGCCACAACAATGGACTCAAGCACACTAATGATTGTAAGTATGGTGATGGGGCCAGGTACTGTTTCATTCTGTTATACTCAAGTGTTACTGTGAGTTGAAACCAGCTTAATGGCACCTAACAAAAACATATATACATATAACTCAACCAATACTGACTCATTGTGACCCCCCATGTGTGTCAGAGCAGAACTGTGCTCCATAACGTTTTTAATGCCTGATTTTTCTGAAGTAAATCTCTAGGCTTTTCTTCGAAGTGCACCTGTGTAGGCTTGAACCACCAACCTTTTTGTTAATAGTTGAGTGTATTAACTGTACCACCTACAGAGGTGTACTGTTGAAACTTGATATTGCTGCTGAGCATTTCAAGTGCCTCTAATTTTACATTACTGTTTGTTGCAGTGAAAAGTAGAAAAAAATGAGAACATCTCACTTACAATCCTGTATTGGCTACTTACTAGCTTAGTGTCTTTGACAGTTCTGTTAAATTCTTTTTCTGTTCACATCCTCATTTATAAGAGAGGACTAATAGTACTTAGTCATGTAACTCATGAGGTCAGTGGTAGTTGATGGGTAGAATTTTCACTTCCAGTAAGGGAGGCTTGGGTTTGATCCCTGACCAGTGCACCTGAAGCATAGCCTGCAGCGGAGGCTGCATATTGCTGTGATACTGAACAGTTTTCAGTAGAGCTTCAAAACTAAGACAAGGTTGGAAAAAAGGCTTGATGGTCTATTTCAGAAAATCAGCCAATGACAATCCTGTGAATGACAATGATACAATCCTATTGTGCATGGGCTCATCATAATTTGGGGGCTAAGAGGATGTCAGCTAACAACACATGCAACTCACAGTGTAGCTTAAGTGAGAATTTATGTGAAAATGTAAATTATAAAGTGGTGTTAAATATGCCATGTAAAATGCTTTCTTTGTAATGAGGAGGAGTTTAAAGAAAAAAGTGAAAATATAATTTATTATTTCTCTTTACCAACAATAATGTAATACCAACCATAATCTTTGTTAGGTAGAGTGGAAATACTACAGAAAGGTAGGGTGGGAATACTACAGAAAGGTCATATAGTTTGTCTTTTGTCAGGAGAGGATTATAGGGCATAGGGTTCAGGTCATGTATATGCTTACATTTAAAAATTAAGATTTTAGAATGTCATAACCTTACTTTATGACCTTGTTTACTGTCTTATGCTGCATTCTCTAAACCAGTGAAGTGTATAAATATGTAGAGAGAGATTTATATGAAGGGAACAGCTCATGCAATTGTAGAGGCTGATATCTCCCAATTGTAATGGCTGAGGATAAAGATAGGAGTCAAAGAGGCCTGGTTTCTGTCCTTATTTGGCTTACAAACTAGTGGTGGAGATAGATGTTACTCTGGTAATCTTGGAATTAAAAGTAAAAGTCGTAAGTGCTAAGGAGAAATATATGGTCTTATGAAGCATATGACATTTGGGAGAAATGGAAACAGTAATAGATATACATTAAAAGAAAAATTCAAACCCATTTATTGCTGCCAAGTTAATTCAGACTCATAGCAACCTTACAGGACAGAGTAGGACTGCCCCATATGGTTTTTGGAGTGACTGGTGGATTCTAACTGCTGACTTTTGGTTAGCAGCCAAACTGTCAACCACCATACCACCAGGGCATCACCAAGAAGTCAAACTCACTGCCGTTGAGTTGATTCCAACTCACAGGAACTCTATAGGACAAAATAGAACTGCCCCGTAGAGTTTGCAGTGAATGCCTAGTGGATTTGAACTACCAACTTTTTGGTTACCAGGGCTCCAGTAGGTACATATTCGAATGATAAAAAGTTTGAAAGATAAAAAGATTACTGTTACCCTTAGTAGTGAATAACAACATCATTACTCATATTTTGTATATCATATAGTTCTGTTGGTAAGAGACTGATTTTTTTAAGATTATAATACAGTTATAAGTAGGAATAATTTCCTAACAGCTCGATAAGCTTAAGCAATTTTGATATAATAAGGAATTATGTGTGAAAATGTTATAAAAATAGTGGTAAATATAAAAACTGCACTATTAGAGAAAACTCAATTTTATTTTATATGCTTGGAATTGATGGAATAAATCTATATGCTAAATTTTCCCTTCACATATATTGCTTTCCTATACATGGTTCCCTAGGTCTTATAAAATAGGAAAATATGACTTTGGAAACTGTGAGGCTAACAAAAAACAAGACCAAACTAAAAACCATTTCCTAAGATGTTAAAGGAAGCATTAACATTTATATTACTTTTTCATTATTTTCACTTTTGTTAAAATCTCGGTTATAAGCAACAACCATTAGTTTCACTTTAAATTTGTCAGTGTTTCTTTGTTACATGAACCATTTATAGTGTTATATGGATTGAAAAGATTCTTAGAAACTAAAAAAAAATTCAAAAGACTTTTAGTTTCTCAAAATACTCGTTATCTCTTTTTATGAGTGATTTTTAAGTCTAAACTTAAAATTCTGTAAAATTAATTTTTTTTTAGCATTTTTGATTCCTCGTTATATGGTTGTATAATGTTAGATCTATTTCTCCAAGTATTTAATTCAATATGTGAGCAAAAATTACCCAGACCGAAATATTTCTCTTGTTTAAGAGGAATAAAAGAGATATTTCATAATATTTAAGATAATACTGATTACTGAAATGGCAAGTAATTTGCTAATAATGCCAAAGCTTATATACTGTGAGTCTTTAATCAGTTTGCAGAGAAACTGACCAGATTTTATGATAGTACTTCTCACTTCTTTACTTAAAGAGCTCCCTGAATGAATCTGATTTTTTAATGAACACTGGAGGTAAAAATCCTTTGGTGAGTTGGAAGCAGGAGGAAGAAAACTGGATGCCCTTGGGGCATATATTTTAATCATGAAGATGGTGGAGCTTGTGCTCATTTTTTTTTCTTTTGTTTGGCTATTTGCTTTTTAAATTTATAAAAAAGTAGCAATTTATTACATATTTAGTACTAGTGTTACCAGAAGTACCAAACTGAAGAATAATTTTTTTCTCTGTTTCCTCTCAATCTTTGGCCTTAAAGAAACTGTTCCTTTAAGTAGCCCTGTATTTAGTATCCAGTAGTTTTATGGTAGCTTTGAATATATAATAGAACATGAAAGAAAAGTTGAGTGTTTCAAGCTGCGTTGTAACTGTGTATCTGATACATAGTAATCGTAACTGTCGACTCCTGGTTTGTGGGGGTCTCCGTGAGGGTTAACTACTGTAATTAGGATTATTAAGCGTAAAATACTTTTTTTCTCCTGTAGGTAGGGGGCATTCTATTCCCTAATTCTCAGTTTTTGAACTTTGCAAGCTTGAATTTTTTGCCTATGCTAAAAAAATGTGTGTTCACTAAGAATAATTCCCCTCTTTTGTCAGAAAGTTGAGAAGTTAATCACAGGAGACATTTGTTAACTTAAGTTCTGTATTTATGAAAGGTGTTGAAGGTCAGAGATGTCTCAGTAATTTTACCATAACATAAAAGTTAAAAAAGTTGATAATTACTGTTATTTCCTGTGAGTTTTACCAACATCCAAAATAAATTAACCCCAAGCCTAACCATTTAATAACAGTTATGCAGGTTAGTCTGAACAGATGGTAAACAATGTAAGTCTAACTCCTCCGCTCTGATCTGAACGTTTCTGGTTCATACCCTAGTGATGTCACTGAGTTATGTGGATGAATAGCATAGGGACAGCCAATTATTTTACTTTCTTGGGATGCATGACACCATGGGGAAAGTAATTCATGAATTGAGATCTCTGGCTGATGTTACACATGTGAGTAATTGTATTTGCCTTTCTTTTTTATTCAGATCATCAATATTTTTATAAAATGGGGGAAAAATATAAATTGGAACTATGTATAAGTTTTAAATTTTTGTGGGATAAAAGCATGTGAACAAAGATGAAGCTGGTACAGAGAAGTGTGATTTTCTGTTGAGAATCTTATTTTTTTCCCTTAATTTTATTAGTTTTGTTCTTGAGCAAAATATACACCAGTTGATGGTTTTTTGTATGTACAATTTAGTGACATTGATCATATTCTTTGAGCTGTGCAACCATTTTCACACTCCATTTTAAGTTGTTCCTCACTTATTAACACAAATTCAGTGACCCCTAAGATTCCAGTTTAATCTTTTGAGTTGCTGTTGTCAATTTGATTCCATATGTTACTGTTGTTAGGTGCCATCGAGTCGGTTCTGATTCATTGTGACCCTGTGTGCAGCAGAATGAAACACTGCCCAATCCTGCGTCATGCCCGCAGTCATTTTTATGGTGAAGCTCATTGCTGCAGGCACTGTGTTAATCTATCTTGTTGAGGGTCTTCGTCTTTTCAGCTAACCCTCTACTTTACCAAGCAAGATGTTCTTCTTGAGAGATTGGTCCTTCCTGACAACATGTCCAAAGAGTGTAAGATGCAATCTTGCCGTCCTTACTTCTAAGGAGCATTCTGGTTGTACTTCTTCCAGGACAAGTCCTTTGGCAGTCCATGGTATATTCAATATTCCTCTCCAATACCGCAATGCAAAGGCATCATTTCTTTTGTCTTCTTTATTTATTGTCTAGCTATTTTGCATGCCCAGCATGCAGTTGAAAATGTCATGGCTTGGATCAGGAGCACCTTAGTTGTCAAGGTGACGTCTTTATTTTTCAGCATGTTAAAGAGGTCTTTTGCAGCACATTTTCCCAGTGCAATGTGTCTTTTGATTTCTTGACTGCTGCTTTCATGGACATAGATTATGGAACCAAGTAAAATGAAATCCTTGACAACTTCAATCTTTATCTGTTTATCATGATATTACCTACTGGTCCAGTTGTGAGGATTTTTTGTTTTCTTGGAAGTGAGTTGCAATCAGTGCTGAAGGCTGTGGTCTCTGATCTTCATCAGTGTTTCAAATCCTTGTCACTTTCATCAAATTCTCTTTCATTGTGTTACCTGCATAACACGGATTGTTAGTCTTCCTCCTCATGTAGTCTAGTTTCTTGAATTATTTGCTTGGTGTGTAGATTGAAAAGGTATGGTGAAAGGATACAACCCTGACACACACTTTTCCTGACTTTAAATCATGCAGTGTCCCCTTATTGTGTTAGAATAACTGCCTCTTGATCCATGTATAGAATCCTCAGGAGCATAATTAAGTGTTCTAAATTTTCATTCTCTTCAATATTATCATGATCCATAACATTTTGAAAAGAATTAGCGAGTGAAAACCTTATGATTCCAAATAGATAGTTCTTAAAAGAGCACAATACTTTAGGTTGACTTTTTTTTTTTTTTTTTAACTAGTTAAGCTAAACTATTGTTCAGTTTTAAGATGACTGACTGTAGAGGATCTTTTTGGTTTAAGGCTAAAAGGATTACTTCCCAGGGCAGTACCTTCAAGAATTCATTCAGGCTTCATGGCTCCTGAAGTCCATGAGAATTTGAAAGTCTGGTCTGTATTTTCTCTCTGTTGGATCAGGTCTCTTCTATGGAATCTTTGATCAAAATATTATCAATGGTAGCCAAGCACTGTCCACTTCTGGTCTTACTGCAAAGGAGGCAGTTGTTGGTAGAGGCAATTAGCTACTCATTCCATATCCTCCTCCAGTTTCTGGCTCTCTTTCTTCTGTCACCCCAGGTGAATAGAGACCAATTGTGCCTTGGATAGCTGCTTGCAAGTTTTTAAGACCCCAGGCACTACACAACAAATTAGGAGGTAGAACAAAAGCACTAAACATGTTAATAGGCTAATTAACTGGGATGTGCCATGGAATCATGACCCTAATTCTCCAAACCAAGGAACTAAATCCCATGAAGTATTTGGTTGTACACAAACAGCCTCAGCAGCTGCTTTTCTTTTTCTTTTTAATTTAATCATTGTTGGAGGTATATCAATCATCTGACATTTGGCAGTGCCACTCTTTACAGATGTACAGCTTAGTAACAGTGATAATAATCAGCTGTGTGAATCTGCCCTTAATGTGATTTTTTTCACCATTTTATTTTATTTCCCCTTCCCTTTTCACCTCCTTCGTGTCCCTGGTAACCGCTAATAAGCTTTGGTCTCTATACATTTGACTTTTATTGTCTTTCTATATAAATGAAGCCATGCAATATTTGTTCTTTTGTGTTTTACTTATTTGGTTCAGAATATCTTCAAGCTCCATCCGTCTGTAGCATGTATGAAGATTTCATTTCTCCTACTGGTTAAGTAGTAATCTGTTGCATCCGTGTACGACATTCTGTGTATCCAGTCATCTATTGATTGGCATTTAGGTTGTTTCCACCCTTTGGTTGTTGTGAATACTGCAACAAATATTGGTATCAAAATTTCTTTTTACATCTCAGCTTTCAAGTCTTGTAAGTATATACCTAGGAGTGGATTCAGTGGGTCATATGGTAGTTCTACTTTTAGTTTTTTAAGGAACCACCACACTAACAAAACCACCTAACTAACAAGACTTTTTTTTTTTTTTTTAATCTTAACCATCTTAGTAGCAATGAATAGTTTCTTCTTGTGGTTTTGATTTGTATCTCTCTAATGGCTAATGATGCCAAGCATCTTTTCATGTGTCTGGTGGCCAGTTGATTGCCGTCTTTGGTGAAATGTCTATTCAAGTTTTTTTTGATTGGGTTGTCTTTTTGTTGTTAAATTTTTGAAGTTTTTTATTTTTTTAATATATTTTAAGAGATTCTTATCAGATATATGTTTTCCAAAGATATTCTTCCATTTCATAACTTGCCTTTTCACTTTTTTTGGTAAAGGGTTTTTAAAGCTAGGAATTGGTTTTTCTATTTCTGTAAAGAAGGATGTTAGAATTTGATCAGGATTGCATTGAATCTATAGATCAATCTGGGTAGTATTGACATTTTAACCACATTAAGTCCTCCAGCCCGTTAATGTGATATACTTTTCCATTCAGTTAAGTCTTCTTTAATCTCTTTCAGCAGTGTTTTATAGTTTTTATTGTATAAGTCCTTCATATCCCTTGTTAGGTCTATTCCTAGATATTTAATTTTCTCCAATCTATTGTAATTGAAATAGAAATTTTCTTGTGGATTCTTTGGGATTTTGTATATAGGACCATATTATCCACAGAATGCAGGTAATTTTACTTTTCCAATATGGATATCATTTCTTTCTGTTGCAAGTCTTGACATATGTACAAGAAAATAGTTTGAAGATTTTATATGTCGATCATAAGAGTCATTAAAAGTTACAACCATCTAGGAGAAAGCTTTCATTTTTAAAATACGGTTCTTTGAGAGCCACAGATCATTGACTAGTTGCTCATGGATTTACTGGCTTTTTTTTCTCTATCTCTTGTCTGTGGACATGTAGATGGAAGTGTTAGATAAGGGAATTTGGCTTTTAGGTGTGCAGATTATTGATACTTTGATACAATGAATGATTAATCTAAATACTATATTAAGTATGTGCTTGAAAAAAGAATTGAAACTTGATTAAAATTTTGTTTTAAAAAATGTCAGTAAACTCAAGCTGTCTAATTCAGCCTATACAAATGAGGAAACTTAGATGAATAGAACAGAGAAAATATAAGCTAATACTAGAAAGTTGATGCAAATTGTCCCCACCCCTGATCTATGTTATTTTCAGCATTTTATTTAATGTAGTTTTAATACTTTATAATCTCTATCAGATAGACATCTCTGCTTGTTGTATTTCAAATGAAAGTAACAATAAGGTATTTTTGAAATATCTGTTGGACTTTAGAAAATAAAAGTTATGTAAATTAGGAACTCTACAGGCATATTAAATGTCACTTTTTCTGCTCTACTGTCTGCTTTTCTAAATGTTCTGTGTGTGTATTGAGATAATACACAGAATGCAGCACATTCTTAAGTGATGATCTACTTTCTTGTTTCAGTCTTCATGCTCTAAACGTGTCCTTCCTATGGTCTATTTAGCACCACACTTTCAGTGTATGTGTTTTTGTGCTTTTTGTTGGTGATTTAGCTGTAAAACATGGCTTTCCAGCACAGGGCTGAAGTTATGTCTGGTGTTCCTAAGTGAATGAAAGCTGTAATGTGCTTACAGAGAAAACATATATTAGGTAAGTTTTGTTCAAGCATGAATTATAATACTGTGGACCATGAATTTCCTGTTAATATATCGACAATATATATTAAATGGAAGATCTTTAAACAGAAACACAAGGTCTGATGATTAAGTCTGGTCACCTTAGAAGTACACCCCTTGGGAAGCAGTTTTGGAACTTTTTCTGGAATGGCCATTGTGCATGGTGGCATGATGTCAAGTTTGTGAACTTAATCGTATAGTTGTCTGTGAGGGAGTTTTTAGGCAGTAAACAACTATTGGAACACCCTCCCTACTCACTTGTTGTGGCCCCTGGTGACTTTTTTCTTTACCTGAAGATAAAGGAAATATTGAAAGGAAGACATTTTGATGACATTCAGGACATCAGGGCAACAGCTTTGATGGCCATTCCAGAAAAGAAGTTTCAGAAGTGCTTTGAAGAGTGGACTGGGTGCTGACATCAGTGCATAGCTTCACAAGGGGAGTGCTTCAAAGGGACCGTAGTGATGTTCAGCAATGAGGTATGTATCACTTTTTCTAGGATGAGTTCGCAAACCTAACTGTCAGACCTCATATAACATGTGTTGATCAGTTCATGAAAATCTTTTGGCCAGAGGTTTGCAAGAATCTCTAATTTGGGTCCTTGGTGATACAGTGGTTAAGAGCTAACAGTGTGCTATAGCTGCTAACCAGAAGCTCAGCGGTTTGAATCAACTAGCTGATTCTTGGAAACTCTGTGGAGCAGAGTTTCCTGTCGTTATGAGTTAGAATCAACTCTGTGGCATTTTTTTTTTTTTTGTATTTGCTAATTCAGTGTTTGCAGTGACTCTATGGAACATGTTGTTGTTAGATACTGTTGAGTTGGTCCTAACTTATAACAACCCTGCGTATGACAGAACAAAACTTGTTGTGGTTCTGTGCCATTGACACAGTCATTGGTATCTTTATGTCCATTGTTGCAACAACTGTATCAGTTTATCTCATTGCTGATTCTACCTTACCAAGCATGACTGGCCCCTCCTAGTAACTTGTCCAAAGTATGTGAGATGAAGTCTTGCCATCCTCACTTCCCAGAGGCAATCTGGCTATACTTCTTCCAAGACAGACTTGTTCTCTGTTCTGGCAGTCCATGTTATAGTCTTTACCAGCACCATATTCAAAAACATCAATTTTTCTTTGATCTTGCTATTCTTTATCCAGATTCAAATGCATACTAGATGACTGAAAATGCCATGGCTTGGGTCAGATGTACCTTAGTCCTGAAAGGGATGTCTTTGCTTTTCAACACTTTCAAGAGATCTTTTGCATCAAACTTACTCAAATATTTTATGTCGTTTGATTTCTTGACTGCTGCTTCTGTGGCAGCTCCTGCTGATTTTGGATCCAAGTAAAATCAAATCCTTGACAACTTCAATCTTTGCTTTATTTATCATGATGTTGCTTATTGGTCCAGTTGTGAAGATTTTTCTTTTCTTTGTGATCCAGTATAATCTGTACTGAAGGCTTTGATCTTTATCAGTAAATGTTTCAAGTCCCCTTCACTTCAGCAAGCAAGGATGTGTCATCTGCATATTGCAGGTTGGTAACGAGTCATCATTCGTCATCATACATCCAGTTTCTTGGATTATTTGCTCAGTGTACAGACTAAGTATCAAGAAAATGTACAACCTTGACACAAACCTTTCCTGACTTTAAACCATGTAGCATTATTTTGTTTTGCTAGAAAAACTGTCTCTTGATCTATGTACAGATTCCTCATAAATATACTTAACTGCTCTGGAATTCTCATTCTTCACAATTTTTGCCCATAATTTGTTTTAAGCTTTATAGTTGAATGCCTGTAACATGATAGGTAAAACACAAGTAACATCTTCCTGATATTCTCTGCTTTCAGCCAGGATTCATTTGACATCAGCAGATGTCCCTCGTTCTATGTCCTCCTGTGAATCCAGCTTGGATTTCTGGTAGTTCTCTGTTGATGTACTGGTGCAACCATTTTTGCATTATCTTCAGCAAAGTTTTACTTGTGTGTGATACTAATGATATTGTTCGGTAGTTTCCACATTCTGTTGGATCATCTTTCTTTGGAATGGTCGCAAATGTGGAACACTTCTGTAGGCTGGATAGTTAACTATCCTCTCAATTTCTTGGCATAGATGAGTGAACTCCTCCAACACTGCATGCATTTGTTGAAATATCTTAGTTGGTATTCCATCAGTTCCTGGAGCCTTGTTCTTTGCCATTGCTTTCAGTGTAGCTTGGACTTCCTTCAATATCATGTGTTCTGGATCGTATGCTGGCTTCTGAAGTGGTTAAATGTTGATCAGTTCTTTTTGTTGTAGTGACTCTGTGTATTCCTTCCATCTTCTTTTGTTGCTTCCCGTGCTGTTTAATATTTTGTTCAAAAAATCCTTAAAGATTACAACTTGAGGCTTGAATTGCACCAAGCATATTCTTCCCTTTTGGTTTCCTAACTCCAGGTCTTTGCATACTTTGTTATAATACTTTGTCTTCACCAGTGACTCTTTGAAATTGTTCTGTTAATTCCTTTACTCTATCATTTCTTCCTTTTGCGTTAGCTGCTTTATGTTCAAGAGCAGGTTTCAGAGTCTGTTCTGATACCCATTTTCATCTTTTGTTTATTTCCTGTCTTTTAATGACCTTTGGCTTTCTTCATGTATGATGTCTGTGATATAGTCTCAAAACTTGCCCGCTCTTCAACCAGTAGTGTTCCATGACAGATCTGTTCTTGAGATGGTCTCCAAGTCCAAGGTCATACTTTTGTTCTTATGGATATGTTTTAATTTCCTTCAGCATCTATTTAAACTTGCAGATGACAAATTGACGGTCTGTTCTGCAGTTGATTCCTGCCCTTTTCTGACCCTCATCTTTTTCATAGTCTCTTTCCACGGATGTTGTTGTTAGATGCCATTGAGTTGGTTCTAACTCACAGCAACCCTTTGTACAATAGAAGAAAACAGTGCTCAATCCTGCACCATCCTCATAATAGTTATTAAGCTTCAGTTCATTGTTGCAGCCACTGTGTAACTCCATCTCACTGAGGATCTTCCTCTTTTTTTGATGACCACCTACCTTACCAAGCATGGTATTCTACTCTAAGGACTGATCCCTCCTAACAACATGTCTGAAGCATGAAATGTAGTTTTGCTGTCTTTGCTTGTAAGGAGCATCCTGAATGTACTTCTTCGAAGACAGATTTGTTCATTCTTCTGGCAGTTCATGGTATATTCAGTATTCTTCTCCAGTACCACAATTCAAAGGCATCAGTTCTTCTTCAGTCTTCCTTACCCATTGTCCAGCTTTCACATGCATAGAAGGCAACTGAGAACATCATGGCTTGGGCCATGCACACCTTAGTCTTCAAGGTGACATCTTTGCTTTTCAACACTTTGAAGAAGTCTTTTGCAGCAGATTTGTTCAATGCAGTGCATCATTTGATTTCTCGACTGCTGCTTCCATGAGTGTTGATTATGCATCCAAGTGAAATGAAATCCTTGACACTTTTGTTTTTTTCTCTTTATTATGATGTTACTTATTGATCCAATTGTGAGGATTTTTGTTTTCTTGATGTTGGGATGTAATCCATACTGAAAGCTGTGATTGTAGATTTTCATCAGTAAATACTTCCAGTCCTCTTTGCTTTAAGCAAGCAAGGCTGTGTTCTCTGCATAGAGTAAATTCTTAATGATTTTTCCCCCAGTCCTGATACCCTGTTCTTCTTTGTGTAGTCAAGCTTCTCAGATTATTTGTTCAGTATACAGACTGAGTATATATGGTAGAAGGCTACAACCCTGACTTTAAACCACAAAGTATCCCCTTCTTCTATTTGAATGACTGTCTCTTGGTCTATACACAGGTTTCTCATGGAGAACAGCTAAGTGTTCGGGAATTCTCGTCCTCCACAGTGTTATCCGTAATTTGTTATGATCCATAGAGTTGCGTGCTTTTGCATTGTCAATGAAACAGTCAGCAAGACACAGGTAAACATCTTTATGGTGTCTGCTGCTTTCAGCTAGGATCCATCTGATATCAATGGTAATATCCCTTGTTCTGAGTCCTTTTCTCAGTGTGGCTTGAATTTCTGGCCATTCCTTTTCCATATGCTACTGCAGCCCCTTTTGAGTGATACTCAGCAAAATTTTACTTGTGTGTGATATTAATTATATTGTTCTACAATTTATGCACTCAGTAGAGTCACCTTTTTGGAAACAGGCAGATATAAATCTCTTTCAGTTGACTGGCCAGGTAGCCAGCATGGAATTGTGTCTCTCCCCAAATGTGTATCGATATGGCTGGGCCATAACTCTCAGTGTTGTGTGATGGTGTCTATTTTGTGATTGCAATTTTTATATATGTTGTAAATCCTAATCTCTGCCTGTGGTTAATGGGTCAGGATTTGGTTATGTTAAAGAGAATTAGGGTGGGACTGTGACACCCTTACTAAAGTCACATCCCTGATCCAATGTAAATGGATTTTCCCTGCAGTTTGGCCAGTACTATTTTTCATCTCTCAAGAGATAAAAAGGAAAGGGAGGTGAACAGAGAGTAGGGAGGGGGGTCATATACCACTGAGAAAGCAGTGCCAGGAACAGAGTGTGCCATTTGGACATGTGGTCCTGGGCTGAGGTGCTCCCAGAGCAAGCAAAGACTGATGCTTCATGAGGATGTTCCGCCAGAGCCAACAGACATAGAGAGCCTTCTGCTGGAGCTGATGCCTTGAATTTGGATTTACAGCATACTGGACTGTGAGATAATAAATTTCTCTTTGTTGAAGCCATCCAGTCATGGCAGTACTCTCATGGCAGTACTAGTTGACTAAGACAATATTTGTCTTCCAAATTTTTTTATGTAGACAAGTAAGTACTTCCAGTGCTTCATCCATTTGTTGAAATATCTCATTTGATATTCCATCCATTCCTGGAGTCTTATTCTTCACCAGTGCCTTCAGCAGAGCTTGGATTTCTTCCTTTGGTACCATTGGTACCTGCTCAGATGGCACCTCCCGAAATGGCTGAATGTCAACCAGCTCGCTCATGTGGTCTTTAGTCATTAGTGTTCTAAGTGACAAATTTATTCTTGAGATGGTCTTTGTATTCTGGTGGGATACACTCAAGGCTATACTTTGGCTCTCATTGGCTTGTTTTAATTTTCTTCTTTAACTTGAACTTGCATAGGAGAAATGTATGATCACTTCACAGTCAACCCCCTGGCCTTGTTCTGACTGATGATGTTAAACTTTTCTGTCACCCTTACCGTGGTTGTAGTTGATTTGATTCCTGTGTGTCCCATCTGTCAAGGTCCACCTGCATAGTCAGTGTTTATGTGAGTGAGAAAAGGTATTTGCCATGAAGAAGTAGGCCTTGCAAAATATTATCCTGTGATCTCCAGTGTAGTTTCTATCGCCAAGGTCAAATTTTCCAACTCTAGATCCCTCTTTGTTTCTAGCTTTTGCATTTCAATCTCTACTAATTATCAAAGCATCCTGATTCCATGTTCACTGAACTTCAGACTGCAGAAGTTGTTAAAGATCTTCAATTTCTGGCTTTTTGGCCTTAGTGGTTGGTGTATAAATCTGAATAATGGTTGTATTAGCTGGTCTTCATAGTAGGAATATGGATATTACCCTATCACTGATGATGTTCAGGATAGATCTTGAAATGTTCTTTTTGATGATGACTGCAACACCATTCCTCTTCAAGTTGTAATTCGCAGAATGGTGGACCATATGATTATTCAGTTCCAAACCACCAAATCCAAATAACAGTCCATTTCAGCTCACCAGTGCCTAGGATATTGATCTTTATGTGTTCCATTACATTTCTGACAACTTCCAATCTTTGTGAATGTGAATTTGGTACATTCCATGTTCTGATAATTAATGGTTGTTTGTAAATTTAGCTGTTTCTTCTCATTTTAAGTCATTCCACATCAGCAAATGAAAGTTCTGAAAGTTTGCCTCCATCCGTGTCATTAAGGTCAACTCCACTTTGGGAAGGCAACTCTCCCTTCCTTATTTTTTGAGAGCCTTTCCACCTGAGGGGTTCATATTCTGGCACTATATCAGTATTTTGCTTCTATTCGAAAGGTTTTCACTGGCTAAATCTTTTCAGAAGAAGACTTCTAGATCCTTCTTCCTACCTAGTCTGTCTCAGTCTGGAAGCTCAGCTGAAATCTGTTCACCATGGCTGACTCTGCTGATATTTGAACACTGGTGGCATAGCTTCTAGCATCACAGCAAAACATAAGCTCCCACAGTATGACAAGCTGACAGATGTATAGGATAGTCAAGTTAATTTCTTTTCCGTTTGGTGAGGTCCACATATATAGCTGCTGGTTATTTTGTAGAAAAAAACAACTGCAGTGAATAAGTTGTTGGTCTTGTGAAATTCTGTCTTGCCATTTCCAGCATGTTACTATGATCAAGACCATATTTTCCAATTACCAATCCTTTTTCTTTGTCTTCAAGTTTGTCATTCCAATCACTACTAGTTATCACTGTATCTTGATTGCATGTTTGATCAATTTTAAAGTACAGATGCTTGTAAAAATCTTTAATTTTATTGTCTTTGGCATCACTGGTTGTCTGTATCTTAGTCACCTCGTGCTATTATAGCAGAATACTGTAAATGGATGGCTTTAACAGAAATTTACTGTCTCAGTTTAGGAGGCTAGAAGCTTGAACTCGGGAAAATTTTCTGTCTCCTGTGCTCTGGAAGAAGGTCCTTATCATCAATCTCTCCATGGTTTAGGAACTTCCCAGGTCAGGATTAGGTACTTAATTTTTGGTGACATGAGGCCCCTCTTCTCTCAGCTCACTTCTTTTCTTCTCTTTTTTTGTGCTGTAAGTGAAGGTTTACAGACAAAGTTGTTCCTTATTAATCCATTAATTACATGTTTTTCTGTGACATTGGTTGCCAATTCTGTTATGTGTCAACACTTTCTCCTTTTCAGCCTTGGCTTTGCCATTTCTGTTCATCTAACTTTCCTGTAACTTGCTGCTTTCTCTTCCTTGTTCCTGTGCTGGTGTGCCCATTTAGTCTTGTATACGTGGTTGAGCTATGTGTATTATTATGTGTTTTATAGTCCTGTCTAATCTTCAGCTGAAGGATGAACCTCAGGCATGACTCCAGTACTAAGTGAAAAGGGTATCTGGAGGCCATACTCTCAGCATTTCTCTAACCTCTGTCAGGCCAGTATGTCTTGTCAGTTTTGTGAGCTAAACTTTTGTTCTATATTCCTCCATCTCTGTCTCAGACTCTATTGGGATCCCTGTTGGAGCAGCCAGTGGCGGTAGCTGGGCAGCATCTAGTTGTGCTGGACTCGTTCTAGTGGAGACCATACCAGTTTGGGCCATTTGTCTTTTGGACAGCCCTCCTTTGTGTATTTGGTTTTCTTTGTTCTCTCTTGCTCCAGATGGAGTGGAACCAGTAGAGGTATCTTAGATGGCTGCGGAGAAGCTTTTAAGACCCCAGATGCTACTCACCAACGTAGAATGTAGAATATTTTATGTTACTCCAATTGAGCTAAACATCCCCTGAGACCATGGTAACCAGCCTTCAACCCGGTAACTCAGTATAGAAGTTTGGATATGTCTGTGAAGCTTCTGTGACTGCCTTGGTGAAGTTATACTGGCTTCCCTAGTGTTGTGTTTTGTGTTATACCAAAGTTACCACTTATCTCTTGTCTAGTTAGTGTTTTTCTGTCCCCATCCCTATCCTCCCTGATTTCTTTTTGTGTACCAAGCTTTTCATGAGTTTTTATGTTAGTGGTGTCCTTTTGTTATTGACATACTTCATTCAATAGGATACCCTCCAGATTCATTAACATTGTGAGATGTTTCTCTGACTCATCATTATTCTTTATCCTTGTATAATATTCCACTGTGTGCATATACTGTTGTTTGTTTATCTATTTGTCTGTTGATGGGCATTTAGGTCACCTCCATCTTTTTACTGTTGTGAGTAATACTGCAATGAAGATGAGTGCTCATGTGTCTATTCATATAATGGCGGTTATTTTTCTAGGGTATATTCCTAGAATCACTTTCCTGTATTGTATCTCAAGAGAAATTGACTCAGTTTGTCCTAATCCTGTAGATTGAGTCCAGCTGTATTAGCATAGCTACCTCTAATTTTGCCTCATTAATTTTATAGAGGGTAGAACTTACAACACATGTGACCATCACATCTGATCACAAAATGATGGACAGCCACACATTACTGTGAATTGTGGCCTAGCCATGTTGGCACACATTTTTGAGGGACAGAGTTCAGTCCATAACAATGTATAAATTTGAATAATAATCTTTCTAAGTGGTGTTCCTTGTAGGTGTATGCATTTTATCCTATTATTACTGACAGTGTACTTCAGGATAGATCTTGAAATTTTATTTTATTATTTTATTTTATTTTTATGATGTATGGAATGCTATTCTTCTTCAGTTTATCACTTCTGGCTTAGTAGACCATGTAGTTGTCTACAGTTTAGAACGGCCAATAACAGTCCGTTTCAGCTCATTAATGCCTAGGAGTCTATCTTCAAGCATTTTATTCAATTTTTGGTGACTTCGAGTTTTCCTAGATTCATATTTCATTCATTTCACATTCAAATTATTAATAAACATTTGAAGCTGTTTCTTCTCATTTTGAATCTTGCCACATCAGCAAGGTTCTGTAGGTTTGACTCCATCTGCATTATTAAGGTCAACTTTGCTTTGAGGAGGCAGCTCTTCCTGAGTTATGTTTTGAGTGCTTTCTAACCCAAGAGGCTCATTTTCTAACACTGTATCAGACAGTGTTCTGCTGCTATTCATAAGGTTTTCAGTGCCTGTTTTCTTCCAGAAGCAGTCCACTATGTCTTTCTTACTAATCTGTATTAGTCTGGAAGCTCTGCTGAAACCTGTCTACCACGGGTGACCCTGCTGATATTTGAAATATATAATTTCCAGTATCACAGCAACATATAAGGCACCACAGTATGACAAACTGATGTATTTGCTTTGTATTATGTTGTTATCGTAATGAAATAAAAGGCTTTTTACATTCCGTTCTGGCCTACTTCTCTTTCACTTTTTCCCCCGAGTTAGCATTGTTCTGAAGCTGTTGTATAGTCTTTCTGCATGTCTTTATATTTCCATATATGTACATATTCACAGTTATATGTACCTGCTCTGTCCAATATTGTAACTACTAGCCACATGTGGCTCTTTTAATTTAAAATTAAATAAATAAATAGTAACACATACGTGGAAACCCTGGAGGTGTAGTAGTTAAGTGCCATGGCTGCTAAACAAAAGTTTGGCAGTTTTGAATACATCAGGTGCTCCTCGGAAACTCTGAGGCAGTTCTGCTTGTCCTATAGGACTGCTGTGAGTTAGAATCAACGTGATGACAATGAGTTTGGTTTTGGATTCTTTTAACACACACATACATATATACATACATGTGTAAATAAATTCAGCTCCTCTGGAGCACTAGTCATATTTCAGGTGCTCTATAGCAACATGTTATTCTGTCTCCTCTATTTCTTTTAAACTGTTAGATCTTGAAACTTGTACTGGCTTGTTTTTTTCCTTCTTGGTATTATTTCCTATGTGGTTACATGCTTTCTGTTGCATCACATCAGAAGGCATATAACATCTAGTTGCTGTTTTTGATTTGTGTGTGTGTGTAACATGAACTGATCACTAATTTCTGTAAAGTTCTCCATCTGCTATTTACCTAAAAATGGCTTTAATATCCGTTTGTGATCCTTGTCTCAGATTCATTATGACATTAAGAGTTGTAAAATCTTTCATTTAGTAGCTGAAATATTTCTATAAAAAACTTTCCCTCACCAACCTAAAATTACTTTGAGGTACACTTTATATAGGAAAGATAGGAAAGAAAATACATGATTTTTTCCAGAATAGTAAGTTTCCCTAGTGTTCTCCCAAAAGCATTGGAAGTTTTCATTTTTTATTATTCACGTGTAAGTGTAGACTTTAAACCTATTTGATATTTTAATCCATTGACATTTTTATCTTTTTTCTAACATTGTTCCATCTTTTGCCAGTGTGAGTCTGTTTAGGTTTGCAGCTAAGCACTTTTGAGCGAATATCATTAACCTTCAGTAACTTCCTTGATTTCTGGTACAATTAGATAATTTATGGCTTGCTTTGTATATTTCCTGCCCCAGATCTGAAATTAGCTGTACTTGTAAGGAGCCATAGTTTCTTTTAGTTGAAAATGATATTTTAAGATCACAACTGGATGCTACAGTTGCTTATGCTCTGGGTTTGTCTTTATTTCTTGGGCATTATAGTGGACAGATCTAGGAATTATGAACTTTATTTTTTTGAAAGAGAAAGTACTTCATGAGTGTTTATCGTGTCTCTTCAATTCAAATTTAGGATTACAGAATTTTTACTTTTTTGTGCAGGGGGTGGTGGTTTGTGTGTTTCCTTTTGGACTGCAAACCTTCATTTCTGTGACATTAGTAAAATCATTTGCTCTATCTATATTCATATAACAATACCAATACCATTATTAACAATGTGGTTACTGAAAACAGCTTAAATTTCTTTGCAGTTTTTCTGGACCTTGTGGTATACCCCACTAGGTATGTAGATTGAAATTCCTCTGTTTTGAAGTTACCTGAAATAATTGCTGTTTGTATGTTTAAGCCATCAGCTTGACATGTAGATCAGTTTGTTTCATTTTGCTTTTAAATATTAGAAATCACTTTTAAATATTTTATTAAATTTAGTTCTATAATTGTTTCATATTTTCATAGTTTCAAAGTCAAACCTACAGAACAGATGCAGTTGGAGTTGAGCTTCCATCCCTTTATCCTCTATCCTGTTCTCTTTTTTCCTATAATTAAACAATTTAATTAACTTTGGGTTTATCTTTTTATAAAATTGAATCAAATGTGTATGTTTATATATTTGTATTTGCTTTCTTAGATAAATGTAAACATGTTATTCATACTGTTCTGCACCTTGCTTTTTTACTTAATAATATTATCTGGGGATCATACTATAACAGTATATAGAAATTTCTTATCAGGATCTGTTGTTTATTTTTGTCATGACATTGCTGTACTGTATAGGTAATAAAAAAAAATTTGTACCCCAAATCCTTCTTTAGGTTTCATTCTTTCATGTGGAACTCTTTTCATGCCTGGAGCATTTGGGAGAGAATGAACTTCCTTTTTATTCTTCTGGGGTGATGAACAGAGTTTTCATTTCCTCTTTTGAATATCTAAGCTTTTTATTCAGGTATCTCATTTGTAATTCCCCTATTTGTATGGGCCCAAACCACATATATGTTTCCTACATGTGGATCTTAAAACGTTAGCCACTAGCCCCCATTTCCTATTCATACTTTTTAATCTCCCTAAGTTGTCATGTTGTCGGCTTGATCCCTTGTAACCCTGGCTTTGAGCTCCTTCTTTAATGCTGGAGTCTGAGTATTTCCAAGTTATGTATTAATTTTGTTTTGTTTATGTTTTATTCAACATGTCCTTGAGTTGGGAGCAGGAGCATTTCAGTTTGTCGTTCTGTCAGATATAGATCAGCTGCATTTACTGTATGTCAGGCGTGTCTGTCATCCCTTGTAACTGGTTGAAGGAACACACACATACACACACGAACTAGTTATATAAGATACATCTTAAAACAGAATTTATGACTTTTCCTCTCAAGTGTTTTCCCCTTTCTTTACTTTGAAAGAAGAAACCCTGGTAGCATAGTGGTTATATACTACATCTGTGAACCAAAAGGTTAGCAGTTTGAATCTTCCGGGTTCTCCTTGGAAGCTGTATGGAGCAGTTCTACTTTGTCTTGTAGGATTGGTATGAGTTGGGTTCAACTCAATGGCAGTGAGGTTTTTTTTTTTTTTTTTTAACTTTGAAATATTCCTTTCTTTTTAGAATATAGGACATTTTCTTTCTTTCCTTTCTCCCTTCGTCCCTTCTTTCCTTCCTTACTCCTTCCCTGCCTTCCTTTATGATTTAGTGAAAGTGTACAATCCAGTTTAACTTGCATGCCCACCTATCTGCACCTCCTTCTGCTCTCTTTGCCTGGTGACAGCACACTCTTCCTTTCCATACTGTGCATGTCGTATCCTCTTAACAATATCCTGTCCCTGCGTCTCCACCCTCTCCACTCCCCTCTAGTAAGAGGCAGTAGGATGACATCCTATAGATGCATAGGACCATAAAGCACACACATGATATTGTTACTCTGTCCCCCTGTCCAATCCTTTGCTGTCTGAAGAGTTGACCTCAGTAATGATTTATGATCAGGGGCAGCATCAGGTCTAGGGGCTATGCTCCCAGGGGAACCCCCAGGCCTTCAGACCATTAGTTGTGGTCTTTTAGTGGAGGAAATTTGAAATATTCTTGATCTTGTGTAATAGTTATTCTAAGGCATTTTTTACTATGTTCTCTTTTTCTCTGCTGTTTTGCTTCTTCTTTAAGTCAAAGAAAAATTTATGGGAGGAATCTTAGTATATATTTCAAAAGGATGATAAAGTCACAAGATTTTTAGTCAACAAACTTATGGTGACTCTAAATTCCTTTAAATTTGAGAAATTATGTAAATGTAGTTTGTTCGCACTAGTGTATGTTCCTGGTTCCGGATATTTCTTGAGATTTTAGAGAGGCTTTATCCAGTTACATACATTCCTGTTTGATCTTATGTCTGTGTTTCGCTTGTGTGCTCCATAACTTGTCTATTTCTTGTTGCTTTCTTTTATGCTCCACCTTTATTTGCAGTGCAGGTGTTTCATTAAAACTGCATCTGGTACTGGCATACCACATAGAAGAACTTTTGTATTTCATAAATGTCAACTAGCTCCTTTGCCCAATGCATTTGTACAAGTTTAAATGTAGAGGCAATATAATGCACAATAAATAGATTGGAAGTGTTTAAGGCATAGTTCAATCTTCATATCCCTCAAAGAGATCTATAGCTTTCAGTAAAATTCACTTTTGAGGAGGATACATTTACTTGGATTGGATATTTTAGTAGAGATAAAAACTTTATTTTATCCAGTTTTGAATTTATTAAGTAATAAAATAATATTAATTCCTCTCACATGTAATGGTTTTACCAGAAACAACAACAACGATGAAACAATGAGAAACTATTAAATCTTTAGACTTTCCTGAAGAAGGTTATTTTCAAGGTCTCCTAAAAGAGATTCTCATTTTATATATTTACATATATATACACGCATACGTATACATGTTTTAAAATATATATAATATATATATTTTAAGACAAGATTTTTTCTTTTTTAAAGTTATGATTAAGTGAAAGTATACAATCCAAATCAATTTTACATGCCTGCTTATCTGCAACTCCATCTACTCTCTTCACTCTGTGACCACACACTCTTCCTCTTCATTCTTCTAGTATGCTCTGCCCCTGTCACCTCCTCTCCACTCTCTCCTCTCCCATCTAGAAAGAAACCAGTAGGGTGGCCTCCTATAAAGGTATAAAACCATAAAAATACACACACCACATTCTCACACTGTGTCCATGAGTCCAGTCCGTTCTTGTCTGAAGAGTTCATCTCAGTACTGTTTTCAGGTCTGAGCCAGCAGTAAGTCTAGCAGCCATGTTCCCAAGGGACGCTCCAGGCTGTTGGACTATCAGTTCTGGTCTTTTAGTAGAGTTCTTGAACTGTGCCCCTCTTTTTCTCGTGCACATCAGGAACTCTACGTTGTGTCCCCATCACTGTTGTCTTTGATGGTGGATAGGCACCATCTGGTTCTTCTGGTCTCATGCTGATGCAGTCTTCCATTCATATGGGTCCTTCTGTCTACTGGGCTCATTTTCCCTTGTATCTTTGATGTTCTTGTGTCATCTGTTCCAGATGGGTTGGAACCAGTTGATGTTCCTCAGTTGGCAGCTTGCCAGCTTTTAAGACT
The DNA here is from genome assembly GCA_028571685.1 of Heterohyrax brucei. Taxonomy (NCBI): domain Eukaryota; kingdom Metazoa; phylum Chordata; class Mammalia; order Hyracoidea; family Procaviidae; genus Heterohyrax; species Heterohyrax brucei. The sequence continues at coordinate 100,134,651 of CM053141.1, read as the reverse complement.
TCAGACACCACTCACCAGTATGGGGTACAGAAGATTCTCTTAGCAAAAGACTAGTTAAGCCAGTTGACCTTGATGTCCCCTTGAAAATGTGGTCCCCAGACCCCTGTCCCTGCTACTCTAGCCTTTGAAATGTTGAACTGAGTTTAGAAAATCTTTTCAGTTTACGATATAGTCCAGTTATGCTGATCTGCTGTTTACCATGTGCAGTCACTCCCTTCACCTAAACAAATTCCTGTTGACTAATCTGTGGCCAACCCTATCCATCTCTCTCCACCCTTGTAGCCATCAAGGAGTCTTTTCTTCTCTGCTTAAGTGTATTTTTAAGTCCTTATAGCAGAGGTCTCATCCAATACTTGTCCTTTTGCAGCTGACTGATTTCACTCAGTATAATGTCTTCTAGTTGAGACCAGGTTATGAGATGCTACCTAAACTCACCATTGTTCTTTATCATTGCAGTGTTCCGTTGTGTATGTGTACCATAGTTTGTTTATCCATTTATCTGTTGATGGGCACCTGGGTTGATTCCATCTTTTTGCTATTGTGGGCAGTGCTGCAGTAAACATTTGTGTGACAACTTTTATTTCTGTGAGATATGTTCCAAGCAGTGGGATTGGTGTATCATATAGTATTTCTACTTTTAACTTTTCAAGAACGTGCCAAATTGCTTTCTGAAGAAGTTGTACCATTTTGCATTCCCACCATCAATATAGGAAATTTCCAGTCTCTCCACAGCCTCTCCAGCATTTGTTGTTTTGTGTTTTGGGGATTACTGCCAACCTTGTTGCAGTGAGATGGTATCTCACTGTAGTTTTGATTTGGATTTCTCTAGTAGCTAGTGATCATGAGTGTTTCTTCATGTGTCTTTTGGCTGCCTGGATATCTTCTTTAGCAAAGCATCTATCCATCTCCTTTGGCCATTTTTTAATTGGGTTATTTACCTTTTTCTTGTTGATATTTTGTTGTACCTTGTAGATTATGGAAATCAGACTTTGATCTGACTTGTAGTTGCTAAATATTTTTTTTCCCATTGTGTAGTGTCTTAGGCTGGGTTTTCTAGGGAAGCAAAACCAGTAACACGTGTAGGTATTAGGAAAGATTTATAATATATATATATATAGACAGATAGATAGATACAAATATAGGAAACAGCTCACGTAATCACAGAAGCTGAATGTCCCAAGCTCTGGCACAAGCCTCACGTGTCCACGGAAGCTGAGGAACCCAAGGTCAGCAAGTCAGAGACCAGAGTTGCAGATCACCGGTTGTGTGGGTCAGTGGATCCCAAGCTGGCGGCGAGACGATGCAACAGAGGCTGGAGGTCGGTGGGTCCCAAGCTGGTGGCGAGGCGAAGTGACAGAGGCTGGAGAACCCAAGATCGGCAGGTCAGGGAGCAGGACTGAGCAGAGGCTGGCGAGCGCAGGATTGGCAGGTCAGGGAGCAGGACTCTCACGTGCCGACTGTAAGGACTGATGAGCCCAACAGCCGCTAGCTCAAGTCCCAGAACCAGACGCTGGAACAAGAGAGAGCAGCAGCTCCTGGTCACGTGAGCGATCAGCAGCTGTAGTCCAGGGTCACGAGATGAGAGCCGAGGGGCAGGAAGCCACCACAAACCCCGCCCTGCCACTTAATACAGCAGCCAAATAGGTAGTAGCCAAGTTGACATAATCCTGACCACCACAGTCCACCCCTTGTCAACTTGGCATCTTCACACATCTCACCTTACCATGCACAGTCTCTGAAGGGGTACAGTTACAAAGTCATACTTATGTCAACATGATATAACTAACACATGTACAACTGAAAATGCATTAACCCATTTACATCTTATGTTTCATAAGTAAACAAAATATCCAATACACACATACAAAGCAGGAATACTCATAGCAATTACAGTCCTCGTTTCTGCAACTGGTCACGTGGCCGTAACTGATATTTAGAACTACCTTCTTCTACAACCCATTCTGTATTCCCTTTGCCCTCAGCAAGTACCTCAGCTGGTTGTGGTTCCTTGCCTGGTGAGGTGACCCAAACCTTCATTCCTGAAGGGTCTGGGCTATTATCACTCATTTTGGAGTTGGGTTGCTGTAGTTTTCCATTGACCTTAATCACAGGACATGGTAGTACTAGGAGGCGTCCTAAGGGATCTCCTGCATTCCAAACATACTCCTCTTTACTTCCATTATGTAATGTCAATCCAATTTCATCTTCATAGTCAGGATCAATCACACTGGCCAGTATTGTAACTCCCTTCTTTGTCTGTTGATCCAGAGGTACAAGGAGCCCAAAATGGCCTGGTGGCAATTTTAGCTTCCAGTTCAGTGGAATCGTTGATGTGTCTCCAGGCGGCAGCATTCCTCCCTTCGGAACTAAGACATTTAGTCCTGCAGAACATAAAGTCATGGGGACAGGAAGCAAAAATCTTGCAAGTGGGTCACTAGGGGTAACAGTGAGTGGTGCCACTCCCGTTTCCACCCCTTGATTCCTGGACCCATGAATCCTGGCAATAGGAGAAACAGCACCGTATATTGGACGCTGGTTTAGAGCATACACAGCCTCCTGGAGAACATTTCCCCAACCCTGCAAGGTACTGCCACCTAGCTGGCAGCGTAATTGTGTCTTCAGGAGACCATTCCATCGTTCTATCAAGCCAGCTGCTTCAGGATGATGGGGAACATGGTAAGACCAGTGAATTCCGTGAGCATGGGCCCACTGCCGCACTTCATTTGCTGTGAAGTGAGTCCCTTGATCAGAGGCAATGCTGTGTGGGATTCCATGACGGTGGATGAGGCATTCTGTAAGTCCACGGATGGTAGTTTTGGCAGAAGCATGTCGTGCTGGGTAGGCAAATCCATATCCAGAGTAAGTATCTATCCCAGTAAGGACAAAACGCTTTCCTTTCCATGATGGAAGCGGTCCAATGTAATCAACTTGCCACCAGGTTGCCGGCTGATCACCTCGAGGAACAGTGCCATATCGAGGACTCAGTGTTGGTCTCTGCTGCTGGCAAATTGGGCACTCAGCAGTGGCTGTAGCCAAGTCAGCCTTGGTGAGCGGGAGCCCATGTTGCTGAGCCCATGCATAAGCACTGTCCCTGCCACCATGACCACTTTGTTCATGGGCCCACTGAGCAATGACAGAGGTAGCCGGAGAAAGAGGATGATTGGTTCCCACAGAACGGGTCATCCTATCCACTTGATTGTTAAACTCATCCTCTGCTGAGGTTACTCTTTGATGAGCATTCACATGAGACACAAATATCTTCACTTGTTTGGCCCATTCAGAGAGGTCTATCCACATACCTCTCCCCCATAAATCCTTGTCTCCAATCTTCCAGTCATGTTCCTTCCAAGTCCCTGACCAACTGGCCAAGCCGTTGGCCACAGCCCATGAATCGGTATACAGCCGCACATCTGGCCACCTCTCCTTCCAAGCAAAGTGAACAACCATATGCACTGCTCGAAGTTCTGCCCACTGGGAGGATTTGCTTTCACCACTGTCCTTGAGGGAGGTCCCAGAAAGGGGCTGTAGTGCTGCTGCTGTCCACTTTCGAGTGGTGCCGGCATACCGCGCAGAACCATCTGTAAACCAAGCACGAGTTTTCTCTGCCTCGGTCAGCTGGTCATAAGGAATCCCCCATGAGGCCATAGGTGCAAACTGGGAGACAGGAGATAATGTTACAGGAGTGGAGACCATGGGCATTTGGGCCACTTCTTCATGCAATTTACTTGTGCCTTCAGGTCCTGCACGGGCCCGATCTCGTATATACCACTTCCATTTAATGATGGAGTGCTGCTGTGCTCGTCCAACTTTATGACTCTGTGGGTCAGACAATACCCAGTTCATGATAGGCAGCTCAGGACGCATGGTGACCTGGTGTCCCATGGTTAAGCGCTCAGTCTCTACTAAGGCCCAGTAACAAGCCAAAAGTTGTTTTTCAAAAGGAGAGTAGTTATCTGCAGAGGATGGCAGAGCTTTGCTCCAAAATCCTAAAGGTCTGCGCTGTGATTCGCCAATAGGGGCCTGCCAAAGACTCCAAACAGCATCTCTATCTGCCACTGACACCTCGAGCACCATTGGATCAGCTGGATCGTATGGCCCAAGTGGCAGGGCAGCCTGCACAGCAGCCTGAACCTGTTGCAGAGCCTTCTCCTGTTCTGGGCCCCACTCAAAAGTAGCAGCCTTTCTAGTCACTTGATAAATAGGCCGAAGTAGCACACCCAAATGAGGAATATGTTGCCTCCAAAATCCAAAGAGACCCACTAGGCGCTGTGCCTCTTTTTTAGTTGTCGGAGCAGCCAGGTGCAATAATTTATCCTTCACTTTAGAAGGGATATCGCGACATGCCCCACACCACTGGACCCCTAGGAATTTCACTGAGTTGGAAGGTGCCTGAATTTTTGTGGGATTAATTTCCCACCCTCTAGCACGCAAATGTTGAACTAGTAAGTCCAGAGTCACTGATATTTCTTCCTTACTAGGTCCAATCAGCATAATGTCATCTATATAATGGACCAGTGTCACATCTTGTGGAAGAGAGAAGCAATCAAGGTCCCTGCGGACTATATTATGACATAGGGCTGGAGAGTTAATGTAGCCCTGAGGCAGGCAAGTGAAAGTGTATTGTTGGCCTTGCCAGGTGAATGCAAACTGCTTCTGGTGGTCCTTGGAAACAGGTATGGAGAAGAAAGCATTAGCCAGATCAATAGCTGCATACCAAGTACCAGGAGATGTATTAATTTGCTCAAGCAGTGAAACTACATCTGGAACAGCAGCTGCAATGGGGGTTACCACCTCGTTAAGTTTGCGATAATCTACTGTCATTCTCCAAGATCCATCTGTTTTTCGCACAGGCCAAATAGGCGAATTGAATGGGGATGTGGTGGGAATCACCACCCCTGAGTCCTTCAAGTCCTTAATGGTGGCAGTAATTTCAGCAATTCCTCCAGGAATACGATATTGCTTTTGGTTCACTATTTTCCTAGGCAGTGGCAGTTCTAGTGGCTTCCATTTGGCTCTTCCCACCATAATAGCTCTCACTCCACTTGTCAGGGATCCAACGTGAGAGTTCTGCCAATTGCTGAGTATATCTATTCCAATTATGCATTCTGGAACTGGGGAAATTACTACAGGATGGGTTCGGGGACCCACTGGACCCACTGTGAGACGAACATGAGCCAAGACTCCATCAATAACCTGACCTCCATATGCCCCCACTCTTACTGGTGGGCCACAATGACGTTTTGGGTCTCCTGGAATTAGTGTCAGTTCAGAGCCAGTATCCAGTAGTCCCCGAAAAGTCTGATTATTTCCTTTTCCCCAGTGAACAGTCACTCTCGTAAAAGGCCGTAGATCCCTTTGGGGAAGGGCAGGAGAAAGATTAACAGTGTAAAGTTTTGGCAGGGTATCAGAATTCTTCCTCAAAGGGACCTGGCCTCCCCTTCATTCAAGGGGCTGTGGGTCCTTAAACTCGCTCAAGTCTGGGAATTGATTGAGGGACCGAGACTCTCTCTTCTGGCGATTTGAGTTAGACTGCTGTTCACCTGACCGAGAGTTCATCCTTTCATACATATCACGTAAATACTTAGTAGGCTGATCATCTATTGCACTGCTAGGGACACCATGACTAAGGAGCCAGTTCCACATGTCCGCACGAGTCAGATTATCACGATTACTATTTTGCCTCTGCTGTCCATTACTGTAAACACGCCCACCTCGTCTTTGTCGACTGAGTGCAGCCACTTGACTCTTACCACCACGGGATCCAGTTAGCCCCATTGTAGTTAGGTGTCTTAATTCAGCTAGGGCAGCTCCCACTGTCATGTCTGATTTACATAAAATGGCAATCACAGCAGTCTTCAAGGATCCCGGAGCTCCCTTCACAAATTTGTTTCTCACGGTTGTGGTGAAAGTTGTGTCCTCTGGACATGCTATGTGTGGATTTGAAGGCCTAACTGAATAAATCCACTCTAGCATGCCAATTTCCCTAAGTCTTTGGATACCCTCTTCTACAGTACCCCAAGACAAGTCTGGCAATTCAACTTGATTTAATGTAGGCCACCGCATCAGCCATGCTTCAGCAATCCAGTCAAACAAACTGTTAGGTCCTCTCCTAACTTCTCGAGCTGAAACATTGAATGAAGGGTCTGTGCTCAGTGGACCCAGGTCAAGAAATTCAGACTGATCCAGCTTTATGTTCCTTGCACCATTATCCCACACCCTTAACAGCCATTCCCAAGCATATTCCCCAGGTTTCTGTTTGTATGTGTTAGAAAGGTCAAGTAGTTCCTTTGGAGTATAGCGTATCTCCTCCTGGATCACACTTTGTACTTCACCTTTTGGAGCTTGCTTGGATTTAAGTCTAGTTACAGGCCTAGAAGCCAAAATTGGCACTGCCGAAGTGTTCTTAGAATCTTCAGCAGGCTCTCGGAAAGCCTCTGCCTTAGGCCGCGCCCCAGGCAATGGCTCTGGCAGGCGCTCTTCAGCGGCAGGGGGGCTGCAGCTAATCTCATTAGGTTGGAGCGGAGGGGATAATGGCTTTACTGGGCGGGGCGGTTTCGCAGACAAAGGCGAAGTAATCCCTTCACATGGGTGTGGTTCAGCTGACAGGAGAGCTTTACTGGAAGTGAGGGGCTCAGCGTCCCCAGCTTCCATATCATCCTCCCATATGTCTCCATTCCAAGTTGCAGGGTCCCATTTCTGCCCAATCAATGCCCTCACTTTAATTTCAGATACTTCTCGAGATTGGCAATTGAGCTGGCGTTGCAATTCCGCCACTCTAACGATAAGCATCTGAGTTTGGCTTTCAGCAGTTTCGGCTCTGCTATTACAAGTAATGAGGTTTTCTTTTAAAGCACAAGCAGCAGCTTTGAGGTCTCTTACACGACACGAGAGCTTTGATTCTGAGGCCCTGAGCTCATCTTTTTCCTTCACCAGCTTATCTAATGCAAGTAGGACCAGCCACCCAACTTCCTTGTACTGCTCATCCACACATAATTTCGAAAAGTCATCACACATGTTTTCACCCTGAGGGTCACCTTTCACCAATATCTGATCTATCGGTGGGGCTATTTTGCGGATATGTACCGCCACCTCAGCCCACGGATTTTTACCGACAGGAGCAGAGTTAGCAACAGTGTTACTACTTGCTAGACTCAAGAACCACTTGAAAGGATTCATTTTTACAATTTTGTTTCCCTAGAACCACTCCCGGTACCAAATTGTCTTAGGCTGGGTTTTCTAGGGAAGCAAAACCAGTAACACGTGTAGGTATTAGGAAAGATTTATAATATATATATATATAGACAGATAGATAGATACAAATATAGGAAACAGCTCACGTAATCACAGAAGCTGAATGTCCCAAGCTCTGGCACAAGCCTCACGTGTCCACGGAAGCTGAGGAACCCAAGGTCAGCAAGTCAGAGACCAGAGTTGCAGATCACCGGTTGTGTGGGTCAGTGGATCCCAAGCTGGCGGCGAGACGATGCAACAGAGGCTGGAGGTCGGTGGGTCCCAAGCTGGTGGCGAGGCGAAGTGACAGAGGCTGGAGAACCCAAGATCGGCAGGTCAGGGAGCAGGACTGAGCAGAGGCTGGCGAGCGCAGGATTGGCAGGTCAGGGAGCAGGACTCTCACGTGCCGACTGTAAGGACTGATGAGCCCAACAGCCGCTAGCTCAAGTCCCAGAACCAGACGCTGGAACAAGAGAGAGCAGCAGCTCCTGGTCACGTGAGCGATCAGCAGCTGTAGTCCAGGGTCACGAGATGAGAGCCGAGGGGCAGGAAGCCACCACAAACCCCGCCCTGCCACTTAATACAGCAGCCAAATAGGTAGTAGCCAAGTTGACATAATCCTGACCACCACATGTAGGTAGTCTTTTAACTCTCTCGTTAAAGTCTTTGGATGAGCATAAGTGTTTGAGTTTTAATAGTTACTATTTATCTATTTTCTCTTCTGTTGTTTTCAGACCATTGGTCAGATTTTGTAGTCTGTCTAAGACACGTATTAGAAATTCCATTGTTGTCTCTAATTTTTCTTGTATGATCTTTATCATTTTAGGTTTGATATTTGGTCTTTGATCCATTTTGAGTTAGTTTTTATGTAAGTGGTGAGATATGAGTCTTAAACAAGACTTTTTTTTTTAAATAAGACATTTCTTAAGAAGTTTGGAAGCATAATGTTTCTTCAGTTATTTTTTAAATGAGTGTGTAGGAAAGGAGAGCCAATGAAAAATGCTATTTTAAAGCTGTGCATGAAAATACATTCATCAACTTAGAAGTGAGATATTTTCTAAATGACCCTTGACTCAAATTATACAAACTTCATGCTGTGTAGGCATTTATTGATATGTTTCATAGAAACATGATGAATGAAAGAAATCTAGTGAGAAGTTGGGAATTTTCCTGAGTTTTAGGGCTATGAAATTTGCCACCATGTTTTCTCCACATATTCATTACATCATTTGTGTGAAAATTATATCAGCTGGCATTTATACATACATAATACAGAAAACATTCTGAGTATTATACATAATGAAATATGAATTCATAGGTGGGAACAGTAAAAGACATCTCATTTAATACGTAAGAACATGTTTCGAGAAGAAAACAATTCTAGGTCCTCTTGTCACTTTTAAAGTGATGTGGAGAGAAGCTCAATTTTCCACCAGATTTGCCAAAGCTGGATCTTCCATCCACATGTTGAAAGAAGAGCATACTTTTTCTCACAACCTGAAAACAAGCTAGTTGAAAGATTGACACCTGAGTGAAGAGAGCACAACTTTATATTTGGTTTTAGGCAGCCAGAGTTTTAATCACTGCTCTGATGATAAGGGGAGTGGAAAGGCTTGCTGTTCACATAAAACTTAAACAAACAGCATAATAGCTCCACTGCTATCCAATTCATTTCCTGCTCTAGCATTCTTCATGTGTGTCCTACACATTGCATTGAGAAATTCTACACTTTTAGTCCTTTTGTATTTATCACAGTCTATGAGAATGGCAAGATAAAGCTACCAATAGTCACTTACACATGTGGAAGAGTTTTATATTAGAAAAAATGCTCTACTGAATGTAATCCCAAAGTTTAAGAAAAGACTACATTTTAGAAGTCCATTTATTTGGACAGAGCATTTTGGAGTTACTGTGTTTCTCCTTCTGTCATTTTTTCTGTACGTAGGTTGCCTTATTGAAATTTAGCACCATTTAATACAGATGCCTATATTCACAGTACAGAGGCGTCTAAGTAAAGCAGATATTTAGGAAATGACCTATGTAGCTGCATATTGTATGTATGTCTTTTGTTGGCAAGGAAGTGATTGTTTCTTCATCACGCCACCAAGGATCTTGATTCCTATAAAGGGATCAGGATAAGGAGAAAAAATTTTTTTGAGATGCCAAATACAACTACTCAGATAACAGGAACAACAATAGAAAAACATCACAAAAGTCATGGTGTGTAAGTGAAGAATGTATGGGAGCAGTTACTTTATATGGGAAAACCAGAAAGATGTTAAAAACACCTTGTGTTTTCTTGTCTTCAACTCATAAACTAATAAATGCAGAGAAAGTACTTAACAGTGAAAACAAGCAATTTCCATAATGCATATACTAAAAGATGTCTAACTATTTCATGGTACTCAAGGTAGAGAGGAATGGTAAAGAAAGAAGGAAAGAATAACAGAAGTCCTTGAACCAAAGCAGTTCTGACAAAGAGGGAGGCCTTTCTGCAAGGGCCAAACTATGCCATGCCCCACATGCTGATTTCTTGAACAGACTTCTTGCCAAGATGTATTTTCCCTGGACTCTAGAATTTATTAGATGTGCTTAGCTAGCATTAACAAAATAGCAGTTTCTTTCCCTCACATAAGCCTGCTTGAGCACAACAGGACATAAACTGTTAGAATGCTTTGCTAATTGTTTACGTAAAAACAAAGATAGATGAAATGTAGTTTTCATGTTTATTTCATCATACTGCTGAGTCTATGAAAAAATAAAGGAATCGAGAGTTTCTTTTTGTTCATTTCAGTTTAATTTTGTTAACTTTTAGGGCTTTCCTAACAATGATATTTAAAAAGCAGTTACTTAGTCTTGGGGAGGTAATTTATGAATACATTGTTTTTCTTCTGATCTTTCAACATGATGATCTTGAGTTTCTTCTCCATATTCGGATCATAATTACATTGCATAGCAATAGTAACATATATCTTCTATAGTAGGAGACCTCGTGGTGCAGAGGTTAAATGCTCAGCAGCTAACTGAAAGTTTGGTCATTTGAACTCATGCAGTGGCACTGTGGAAGAAAGACTTGGTGATCTACTCCCATGAAGATCACATCTTAGAAAGCCTTTCAGGGTAGTTCTGCTCTGTCGCATTGGGTTGCTATGAGTCGGAATTAACTTGACTGAACCTATCAACAGCATCTTCCACATCAGAGTTGAGACACATACCTATACTTAGTTTGTGTTGTTTTATGCTGTTGAGCTGATTCTGACTCATAGCGACCTTATATGGCTGAATAGAATTACCCTGTAGGGTTTTTTGGCTGTTATCTTTATGGGAGCAAATTGCCAGGTATTTTCTCTAGAAGAGCCTCCAGGTAAGTTTAAACCTCAAACCTTTTAATTACAGCTGACTGCTTAACCATTGTATCACCTGGGCTCTTTACTTGGTTTATAAAACCAAGCCAAACCTGCCATCGTTGAGTCAATTTCTGACTTATAGCAACCCTAGGGCAGGGGACCAAGTAGAACTGCCTCAGAGGGTTCAGCAGACTATAAATCTTTATGGAAGCAGGCTGCCATGCTTTTCTCCAGAGAAAGGGCTGGTGGGTTCAAATGACTGACCCTTTGCTTTGCAGCCAAGTGCTTTAACCACTGTGTTTCCAGGGCTCCTTACTTAGATTGTACACTAAAGCTAAACCTGTTGTGATCAAGTCAATTCTGATTCATAATGGCCCTATAGTACAGAGTAGAACCTACCCCCCAGGGATTCCAAGCAGTGGCTGGTAGATTTGAAATGGCAACCTTTTGGTTAGCAGTTGAACTCTTAACTATTATGCCACCAGGGTTCTTACTTACGGTAGCCATACAATATTGTTTTCCTGATTTTTAAGTTGTAAAATAATTTCAGAAAATTTAAGTAGAGCATTTCTAAAATAAATATTAACTAGTGATGTTGAATAAGTAGTCTTTTGAAATAAAATTATTTTCTCTTAAAAATTAGATGTCATATTTGTAAATAAAAAATGATACCTATTACAAAATTTCAGATGTTACACATAATAAAGATGAAAAACTCTAGAAATAGATTATTTTTTCCAAATAGGCCATCTCATAATTTTGGCCAAACCTAGGTTCTTTGGTCTCTTTGGAGAAAGTCTGTGAACATTTACATAGTAGTATAGGAATTGCACATTTTCATGACTTGTAGCTTATTTTGAATTTTGGAAAGTTTTTTTTTTTTTTGTTATTTGCACCTTCCCTGTGTACTTACTCTTATTTTCTCACTTTAAAGTAGTTGTAGTTGTGTGATAGTTTTGGATATATAATCATTTTTTTTTGTTTTTTAAAATTTTGAAGAAGATATACAAAACAAAATACACACCAACCCACAATTTCTACATATGTCCATTTGCATTGCTGCTTTTAAGTCCCTGCAATACATACCTAAGAGTGGAATTGCTAGGTCATATGGTAGTTCTGATGGTGCAGTGATTAAGTGCTCAGCTGCTAACCAGAAGGTTAGAGGTTTGAATCTACCAGCCACTGCTTGGAAACCCTGTGGGGCAGTTCTACTCTGTCCTGCAGAGTTGCTATGAGTCAGAATCCACTTGATAACAATGAGTTTGGTGTTGGGTTGCCCCTAGGGTCGCCATGAGTCGGATCTGACTTGACGGCACTTGGCTTGGCTTATGGTAATTCTATTTTTAATGATTTAAGCAACTGCTACACTGCTTTCACAATGACTGTATCATTTTGCATTCCTACCAGGGGTGATAAAATGTTCCAGTTTTCCTACATCCTCACCAAGTGTGTTATTTTCCATTTTTTAAAAATCTTAGCCATTCTAGTGGGAGTGGCTTTGGTTTGCATCTTTCTGATGGCTAAAGACTTTGAGTATTTTTTCAATGTGTTGGTTGGCCATTTGAATATTCTCCTTGGTGAAACGTCTATTCATGTCCTTAGGTTGTTTTTTGACTGAGTTTTTTATTGTTGTTTTTAAATTGTAGAACTGGAAAAAAAACAAAACAAAACAGAAACCAAACCCCTTGCCGATAGTTGATTCCAATTACAGTGACCCTACAGGACAGTGTAGAACTGCCCCCATAGAGTTTCCAAGGAGTGGCTGATGGATTTGAAGTGCTCATCTTTTACTAGTAGCTGAGGTTTTAACCACTGTGCCGCCAGGGCTCCAGGTAGTGGAAGTCTTACATGTATTTTGGTTATTAGACCTTTATCAGATATGTGGTTTCAAAGATTTTTTTTTTTCCCAGTCTGCTGTCAGTTGTCTTTTTTATTCTTCGATAAAGTCCTTGGGTGAATGTATTTAATTTGTGAGAGGCCCCAATTACTGTTTTGTCTTCTGCTTATACATTTGTTTTTGTGTTTGGTAATTTTTGTAGGCTAAATTGTGTCCTCCTGTCCCCACCCCCAAACGTGTATCTGTTTGGCTGGGCTATGATTTCTGGTACTGTATGATTTTTCCATATGTTGTAAATCCTGCCTCTTTGATGTTAATGAGGCAGGATGAGTGGTAGTTGTGTTAATGAGGTGGGACTCAGTTTACAAGCTTAGACTGTGTCTTGACGCAATGTCTTGAGATACAAAACACAGAAGTGAGGAGAGAGAATTGGACTGTCATGGATTGAATTGTGTCCCATCAAAAATATGTGTAGCCATGTGGCTGGACCATGATTCCCAATATTTTCTGATTGTCCTCCATTTTCTGATTTTCTTGTGCTGTATGTTAAAGGATTAGGGTGGGACTATAAATCCCTTTATCAGATTACCTCCCTGCTCCACTGTAAAGGGAATTTCTGTGGCTTGCCCCACCCTTAATCTGTTCATCCTACAGGAGATAAAAGAAAAGAGAAGCAAGCAGAGAATTAGGAGCCTCACACCATCAAGAAAGCAGCTCTGGGAGAATTAGTGCTTCCTATAGACCCGAGGTTCCTGTGCCAAGATGCTCCCTGGACAAAGACTGATGTAATACCAGATTTTCCTCCAGGGTGGACAAGGGAGAAAGCCTTCCCCAGGAGTGGACATTTTTAATTTGGACTTGTGGCCTACCAGACTGTGTAAGAATAAATCTTCCTTTGTTAAAGTTGTCTACTCTCTGGTATTTCTGTTAGAGCAGCACTAGCTGGCTGAGACAGAGACCTCATACCACCAATAAAAGTGCATCTGTAGTAATGTGCAGCCTTTGAGCTTAGGGTCCCTGTGTCTGAGAAGCTGCCTGTCCAGAGGAAGATTATCAACAAAGGCTATCCTCCAGAGCCAACCAAGAAAGCCTCCCCCTGGAGCTGACACCCTGAATTTGGACTTTTAGCCTAGTTTTCTGTGAGAAAATAGATTTCTCTTTGTTAAAGCCACCTGTCTGTGGTATTTCTGTGATAGCGGCACTGTACGGCCACCGACGGCTGTCAGTTTGTCATAATGTGTGGCTTGCATATTGCTGTGATGCATCCATGGTGGGCAGAATTCAGCTGAGCTTCCAGAGTAAGACTAGGAAGAAGGACCGGGTAGTCTACTTCTGAAAAGAATTAGCTAGCAAAAACGTTATGAATAACAGTGGAATGTTGTCTGATATAATGCTGGAAAATGAGCCCCCCAGGTTGGAAGGCACTCAAAAGATGTCTGGCTTCTCAGCATACAGTCTACCTTAATGATGTAGATGGAGTCAAGCTTTCAAAACCTTCATTTGCTGGTGTGGCATCATAATGAGAAGAAACAGGTATAACCAACCATTAGTAATTGGAATGTAAAAGGTACAAAGAATGGATCTAAGAAAATTGTCAAAATTGAAGTGGAACATTTAAACATCAGTATCATAAACATTAGTGAGCTGAAATGGACTGGTACTGGCCATTTTTAATTGAAAATCATATGGTCTACTATGCTGAGAATGACAGCTTGAAGAGGAATGGTGTTGCACTCATCATCAAAAAGAATAGCTCAAGATCTATCCTGAAGTACAATGCTGACAATGATTGGATAATATCTGTATGCCTACAGGGCAGACCAGTTAATACAACTATTATTCAAATTTATGCAGCAACCGCTAAGGCGAAAAATGAAGACATTGATGGTTTATATCAGCTTCTGTACTCTGAAATTGATAGAACATGGAATCAAACTACATTGATAATTACTGGTGGTTGGCATGCAAAGGTTGGAAACAAAGAAGAATAATTGCTACTTGAAAAATATGGCCTTGATGTTAGAAATGATGGTAGAAATCACGTGATATAATTTTGTGGGACTAATGACTTCATGGCAAACACCTTTTACCACCAACATAAACAGCACCTATGTACGTAGACCTTGGCGGATGGAATACATAGGAATTAAACTGACTAAATCTGTGGAAAAAGATGATGGACAAGCTTAGCATCAGTCAGAACAAGGCTAGGGGTAGACTGTGGAACAGACCATCAGGTGCTCATATGCAAGGTCAAATTGAAACTGAAGAAAATTGGAAAAAGTCTATAAAAGCCAAGGTAAAACTTGAGTGCATCCTACGTGCTTTTAGAGATCATCTCAAGAAGACATTTGATGCACTGAACACTAAAGCCTGAAGACCAAACAAGTTGTAGAGTGACATCAAAGACATAATTTGTTATGATCCACTTGACACTTGTCTGTGTCAGGAAGTTTAAAGGACAGCCATCTGGTCAACTGACTGGAAGAGATCCATATTTATGCACATTCTGAAGAAAGGTAATCCAACTGAATGTGGAAATTGCTGAATAATATCATTAATGTCATGTGCATGTAAAATTTTGCTGACGATCATTTGAAAGCAACTGCAACTGTATATTGACAAGGAACTGCAAAAAATTCAAGGTGGATTCAGAAAAGGGTATGGAACCAGGGCTATCATTGCTAATATCAGATGGGTCTTGGCTGAAAGCAGAGAATACCAGGGAGATGTTTACCTGTGTTTCATTGACTATACAAAAGCATTTGACTGTGTGGATCATAACAAATTATGGTTAATATTGTGGAGAATGGGAATTCCAGAACATTTAATTGTGCTCTTAAGCAATTTGTACATGGATCAACAAGCAGTTGTGTGAACAGAACAAGGGGACACTGCATGGTTTAAAGTTGTGAAAGGTGTACATGAAGATTTTATACTTTTGCCATACCTCTTCAGTCTGTATGCCAAAGGGATAATCTGAGAAGCTGGCTATATAAGAAGAGTGAAGCCTCAGGACTGGTGGAAGACTCATTAACCTGCATTATGCAGATGACACCACCTTACTTGCTGGAAGTGAAGAGGATTTGATGAAGATCAAAGACCACAGCCTTCAGTATGGATTGCACCTCAACATGTAGAAAACAAAAATCCTTACAACTGGACCAGTAAGCAACATGTGATAAACAGAGAAAGGATTGAGGCTTGCAAGTATTTTCTTTTACTTGGGTCCACAGTCAATGCCCATGGAAGCAGCAGTCAAGAAATCAAGACATATTGCATTGGGAAAATCTGTTGAAGAAGACCTTGTTTTAGTCATCTGGTACTGCTCTAACAGAAATACCACAAATTGTATGGCTTTAACAAGAAAAGTTTATTCTTACATAGTCCAGTAGGCTACAGGTCCAAATTCAGGATATCTGCTCCAGGGGAAGGCTTTCCCCCTTGCCTGCTCTGGAGGAAGATCCTTGTGTTGTATCAGTCTTTGTTCAGGGAGCATCTTAGAGCAGTAACCTGAGGTTTAAAGGATGTGCTCTACTCCCGGTGCTGCTTTCTTGATAGTGTGAGCTTCCCAACTCTTTGCTTGCTTACCTCTCTTTTTATCTTCCATAGGATGAAAGGATAAAAGTAGTACAAGCCCACACTCCAGGGAAATTCCCTTAGCTAGGATGTGGCTATCCCACACTAACCATCTTTTAACATAATCATCCTACCTATTAGCCACAGGCAGAGATCAGGATTTACAGCATTAGAAAAGCACAAAATGGAGGGCAATTACAGAATACAAGGAATCCTGGCCCAGAGAAATTACTACACATTAATGGGGGGAGGACACAATTCAGTCTGTGACAGACCACTTTAAAGCGTTCAAAAATAAGTGTATCACCTTGAAGATTAAGGTGTGCCTGACTCAAGCCATGGCATTTTCAGTAACTCATATGCATGCCTTAGCTGGACCATGAATAAGGAAGATAGAGGTACTGATGCTTTTGGATTGTAGTGTTGGAGAACAATATTGAATGTACCATGGACTACCAAAAGAACAAACAGATCTATTCTAGAAGAAGTACAGTAAGAGTACTTCTTGGAAGGAAGGATGGCAAGCCTGCATCTTACATACTTTGGACAAATGTTGTTAGGAGGAATCAATCCCTAGAGAAGGATATCATGCTTGGTAGAGTGGAGGGTCAGTGAGAAAGAGGAAGACTTTTGGCAAGAAGGATTTACACAGTGGCTGCAAAGATGGGCTTAAGCCTAAAAATGATTGTGGATATCATGCAAGACCATGCAGTGTTTTATTCTGTTGTGCATAGGGTTGCTATGAGTTGGAACTGACTAAACAGGACCTAACAATAACAACGCAACATCATTAATATCACCTGCAAGTAAAATTTTCTAAACATCATTCAAAATCAGCTGCAGCAGTATGTTGACAGGGAACTGCCAGAAATTCAAGCTAGATTCAGAAGAAGATGTGGAACTGGGGATATCATGGCTGATGTCAGATGGATCTTAGTTGAAACAGAGTGCCAGAAAGACCTTTGCTTATGTTTTATCGACTAAACAAAGGAAATTTGACTGGGAGGAGCATAACAAATTGTCTATAAAGTTGAGGAGAAATAGAATTCCAGAACATTTAATTGTGCTCTTAAAGAATCTATACATGGATCAAGAGGCGGTCATTCAAACAACACAAGGGAACACTGCATAGTTTCAACTCAGGAAAGGTATGTATTGGGCCTGTATCCTTTCAATATGCCTATGATGTCTAGCAATTAAGTTTGTAAACTTGCCACTGTGCACTTACTCTGGCAGCACTGTAAAAACAACTTGTTACAGTTTTGTAAGCTTGGTATATCAGTGTCTCACAGCTGTGTTTGTATTGACATGTGGTGGTGTCTTGCTGAGTGATGTTCATTATTTTTGTTGCATGTTTTTGTGTGCCATTGTGAGAATGTCAGAGCTTGAATTAGAGCAATGAACAAATACTGAATTTCTTGTTAAATGGCAAGAGTAGTAGTCAAATCAGGGACATGTTAGTCCAAGTTTATGGGGATAATGCCATGAAGGAAATGACAGTGTACAAATGGACACTGCTCTTTCAAAGTGTCATTGATGAAGAGAGGTCATGGAAGCCAGTAAAGAGCTGAACTAACAAAAATCATTGCAAAAATTCTTCAAGTTGTACGTCAAAATCATTGATGTACCATGAGAAGCACAACAGATCAAGTAAATATTGGTAGAGAAAGGAAAATCTTAACTCAAAATCTTGGCATGAGAAAAGTGTGTGCACAAATGATCCTAAAGCAGCTCACTGATGAACAAAAGCAAAGAGTCAAAGTTTGCCAAGACCTTTTGGAGAGGCAAGATGATGTTTTGTGCCATGTTATCACTGGTAATGAAACATGGGTGTACCAATACGAACCTGAAACAAAGCATCAGAGTGCACAGTGGAAGTCAGGCAATGCTCTGTGACCAAAAAAGTGCTACCAGTCCAAATCAAGAACCAAAATGATGTTATTGACCTTTTTTGCTATCAGAATGATGGTTCATTATGAATTTGTACTAACTGGACAAACACTTAACTAGATTTATTATTTGGAGCTATTAAAAAGGCTGCGTGAAAAAGTTACACAAAAATGACCTGAACTTTTTGCCAACAACTCATGGCTCTTGCATCACAACAATGTAACAGCTGACACCACACTGTCTGTGAGGGACTTTTGAGCAAGTAAACAAATAACTGTATTGGAACACCCTACCTACTCAACTGATGTGACCTCCAGTGACTTTTTTCTTTACCTGAAGATAAAGGAACTATTACAAGGTGGACATTTTGATGACGTTTAGGACATCAGGAGTAACATGTCTACAGTTCTGATGGCCATTCTAGTAAAAAAGTTCCAAAATTGCTTCAAAGTGTGGACTAGGTGCTGGTGTCAGTGCATAGCTTCCCAATGGGAGTACTTCAAAGGTGACTGTAGTGATACTCAGCAATGAGGTATTTAGCGCTTTTTCTAGGATACATTTGTGAATGTAATTGTCAGATCTCATAGTTTGTATGCTGATCAAATAATCTGAGAAACTGGACTATATGAAGAAGAACAAGGTATCAGGATTGGAGGAATACTCATTAACAACCTACATTATGCAGATGATACAACCTTGCTTGGTAAAAGTCAACTTGAAACACTTACTGGTGAAGATCAAAAAGCACAGCCTTCAGTATGGATTGCATTTCAACATCAAGAAAACAGAAATCCTCATCCAAGTCAAAGTAGGAAGAACAATGGAAGTTTTAATACACAATGTAGACAGACTTCAAAATCTGTCAAACAAACCACAATCAACAGAAAATAGATAAATGGAAACTACTAAGAATCAAACACTTTTGCTCATCCAAAGACTTTATCACAAGAGTTAAAAGGCCACCTACATAATGGGAAAAAATATTTGGCAATTCTATATCAGACTGACGCCTGATCTCCATAATCTACAAGGTACTACAAAATATCAATAAGAAGACGATAAATCATCCAATTAAGAGATGGGCAAAGGAGATGGACAGACATTTCTCTAAAGAGGAGATCCAGGCAGCCAAAAAACACATGAGGACATGCTCATGATCTTTAGTTATTAAAGAAATTCAAGTCAAAACTACAATGAGATACCATCTCACCCCAACAAGGTTGGCCATGATCCAAAAAACACAAAACAACAAATACTGGAGAGACTGTGGAGAAAGTGGAACTCTCCTACACTGTTGGTAGGGTTGCAAAATGGCCTAGCTTCTTTGGAAAGCAATCTAGCACTTCCTTAAAAAAATGGATCTAGATACACCATTTGACCCAGTAATTCCACTACTTGGAATATATCCTACAGAGTCAAGGCCATTCATGCCAATGGATACATGCACAAGAATGTTTATCACAGCACAATCCTCGATAGCAAAAAGATGGAATCAACCCAGATGCCCAACAACAGAGAAATGGAAAGGTAAACTATGGTATATATACTCAATGGAGCACTATGCAATGATAAAGAACAACGATGATTCCAGGAAACATCTAACCTGGTTTCAACTGGAAGACATGATGTTGAGTGAAGGTAGTCAGCGACAAAAGGACAAACATTGTATGAGACCCTTACGATAAAAACTCAAAAACAGATTTATGCATAGAAGAAAAGACTCTTTGACGGCTGCAAGAGAGGGGAGTGAGGGAGAGTGAGGGGGGAAGGTTTAGATTAGATAGTTGGTAGAAATTTGGTTGGGTGAAATCGGTGATAGCACACATTAGAAACAAGAACAATATTAAGTGGACTTCAACATAACTTGAATGCTCCTTCCATCTTAACCCAATATTGCAAGGACACAGTAGCTGGGGCAGGGGGCAGGGGACCATGCTCTTAGGCGAAATCAAGGCCAATTGGCACAACTAACGTATTGCTAAGAGGGCTCTCTGCACCCCACATTAGTGAATGGCGTCTGGGGTCTTAAAAGCTGCCAAGCTGCCACCCGAGGGAACAGCAAATGGTCCCAACTCAGCAGGAACGGATGCTCACTGAGGACCAAAATGACATGGGGAAGAGACAACCCAGAAGACAGAGAGATCCACATGAATGGGTGCCTACATCGACTTGGGACTGGAAGAACCGGATGGTGCCCAGCCACCACCTGTGACAGCCATGATGGAGCTCCCAAAGTTGAATCTCACTGGCAACACAAGAATAAGAAGGAGTGCACCTGAGATCCCCACTAAAAGACCACAATTGATGGTCCAGTGGCTTCTGGGTTCCCCTGGGAGCATGGCCCCTGGCCCTGATGCTGCCCTTGACCACAAATCATAATGAAGGCCCACTCTTCAGACATGAATGGATTGGACTTGGTGATGCAGAGTGACCATATATTGGATGGACTTTATGGTTCTATGCATCTATAGGATATCATCTTGTGGACCTCTGGCTGGGGTAAGGGGAGTAGGTGGAGAGGATGGGAAAGGAGACTATTGGGAGGATGAGACATGTATGGAGCAGAGAGGAATAGTGTGCTGTCATGGGGCAGGGAGAGCAGTGGAAGCGGCATATAGGTGGCATGTAAGTTTATATGGGAATGTACATTTTCATTCAGTGATAATAAAAAAAAAGAAATCCTCACAACTAGATCAAAAAGCAACACCATAATAAATGGAAAAAAGATTGATGTTTTCAAGGATTTCATTTTACTTGGCTCCACAATCAGCACCTGTCTTAGTCATCTAGTGCTGCTGCAACAGATGTATCAGAAGTGGATGGCTTTAAAAAGAGAAATTTTGTAAGAAGAACAGTGTGGGAGGCCTCTCACTACCTGATTTCAGAAATTATTACACTGACACAGTAGTAAAAACAGCCTGGTAATGGTACAAAAAAGAGACATACAGACCGGTGGAACAGAGTTGAGACCCCAGAGATGCCACCATTCTCCTATGAACAGTTGATATTTGACAAAGGCCCTAAAACTCTAAACTGGGTAAAAACAGTCTCTTTAACAGATGGTTTTGGCAAAATTTGATATCCATCTGCAAAAAATTGAAACATCCGCATTTCGTACCTTACACAAAAACCAACTCGAACTGGATAAAAGACTGAAATATCAAACCTAAAATGATAAAGATCATGCAAGAAAAAAATAGGGTCAACAAAGGAAGTTTTGATACGCAGCTTAGACAGACTTCAAAATCTGACAAAGGACAAACAACAGAAGAGAAAATAGATAAATGGAAACTACTAAGAGTCAAACACTTCTGCTCACCCAAAAACTTTGTCAAAATAATTAAAAGACCACCTACAGTATGGGAAAAAAATCTTTGGCAACTATATGTCAGACCAATGTCTGCCCTCCATAATCTACAAGGTACTGCAAAATATCAACAAGAAAAAGGTAAATAACCCAATTAAGTGATGGGCAAAGGAGATGGACAGACACTTCATTAAAGAAGATATCCAGGCTGCCAAAAGATGTGAAGAAATGTTCACGATCATTAGCTGTTAAAGAAATCCAAATCATAACTACAGTGAGAAATCATCTCACTCCAACAAATTGGCCATGATCCAAAAAACACTAAACAACAAGTGCTGGAGAGGCTGTGGACAAATTGGAACTCTCCTACACTATTGATGGGTCTGCAAAGTGGTCCAGCCTCTTTGGAAAGCAATCTGACGCTTTCCTAAAAAGCTGTAAATAGATATACCTTTTGATCCAGTAATTCCACTGCTCAGAATATATCCTTCAGATAGATGCACATGAATGTTTGTTGCTGCACAGTCCACAACTGCAAAAAGATGGACCCAACTCAGATTCCCAACAATAGATGAATGGGTAAGCAAGCTGTGGTACATATACTTAATGGAACACTATGCAGTGATAAAGAACCATGACGATTTTAGGAAGTGTTTCATAACTTGGTTTCAATTGGAAGACTTCATATTGAGTGAAATTAGTCAGCGGCACAAGGAGAAATAGTATGTGAGACGCCTATGATAAGGACTTAAAAACAGACTTATGTATAGAAGAAAAGACTCCTTACTGGCTGCAAGGGAGGGTAGGGAGGGAGACAGAGGGCTGGTTATAGGTTAGATAGTTGATAGAAATTTGGTTGGGTCAAATCACTGACAGCACACATTAGAAAGATCAGTTTTACTGGACTTTAATGTAACCTGAAAACTCTTCCAATCTTAACCCAATGTTGCAAGGACAGAGTTGCAGGTACAGGAATCCAGAGACCATCTTCTCAGAGGACACTGAGGCCAACTGGTATAATTAGCCTATTGCTAAGAGAGTCTTCTCCACTCCGTATTAGTGAGTTGGTGTCTGGGTTCTTAAAAGCTAGTAAGCTGCCATCTGAGGTACACCAAATGTTCCCAACTCAACAGGAACAGGTGATTACCAAGGACAAAACCGATAAGGGAGAAAGAGAACCCAGAAGACAGAAAGACCCATGTGAATGGGTGACTACATCTACACGTGACCAGAAGAACCAGATGGTGCCTAGCCACCACCAGTGACAGCCATGATGGGGCTCACAAAGTTGTGTCCTCGTGGCAATACAAGAATAAAAAGGGGTGCACCCTGAGAACTCCACTAAAAAGACCACAGTTGATGGTCTGAAGGGGTTGCCCTAGGAGCATGGCCTCTAGACCTGATGCTGCCCCTGTTCGTAAATTGTTACTGAGGTCAACTCTTTGGACAGGAATGGATTGGACTTGGGGACATAGGGTGAATATATGGTGTTTCCATTTTATGGTTCTGTGTATCTACAGGATGCCATCCTGCCAGCCTCTTACCAGAAGACAGAGGAGAAGGTAGAGGGGAGGGGATAGGAGATCCTTAACAGCATATGACATGTATAGAATGGAAAGGAAGAGTGTACTGTCACTGGGTGGGGAGACCAGAGGGAACAGCAGATAGGCAGGTGTACAAATTTAACTTGGATTGTATACTACTTTCAGTCAATCACAATCAAAAAAAGAAGAAAGAAAGAAAGAAAGAAAGCAATTTTGTTGTGCCACATGCCCGTAGGTTACAAGTTAAAACTCAGTGTATCAGCCCCAGGGGATGTTTTTCTCCTTTGGCTCTAGAGGAAGGTCTTTGTTGTCCATCTTCCCTGGACTGGGAGCTTCTTAGGCACAGGGACGCTGGGTCCTTTTTAAAGAACATGCTCTGCTCCTGGCACTACTTCTTTCCTGAGGCTATGAAGTCCCCAACTTTCTGTGCTACTTTCCTTCTTTTTTCTCGATAGGTTGCGTCAAGGCACAAAACAATGTTTTATTTTTTTGAATAAATACTATGGTATTATAAGCAAAAGTTTACAATCCATATCAATTTGCCGTGTAACACCTAGAACTCACATCGCTATTGTACTCTATGTGCTCTCCCCTACCCGTGACAGGACACTGCCCTTTTCCACCCTGAACTTCTTGTGTCCATTCGACCAAGTCCTGTCCCCTGTCACTGTATCATCTCACCTCCAGTGATGAGCTTCTTGTACAACCCCATGGGTATATTTAGGCCTAAAAGGATGTTCATCACCACCATCACTACATGCCTAATATAGTCTAGTTCACTATTTGTCTGAAGAACTGGCATTGGTGCTGGATGCTGTTTAAGGTTGATAGAGGGTCCAGGGTCCCTGTTCTCAGGGGACCTTCCAAACTGATGGACCATCAAGTTTGGTCATTTGGTAGAGATCTAGTTTAGTGCACTTATGTTTCTTCTGCCGCATTAGGGGTTCTACACTGTGTACCCCATCAGGGTGATCATTGGTGGTAGCTAGTTCTTTTGATCTCATGCTGAAGTAGTTTCTGGATTATATGGCATCTTCTGTCTGGTGGGCTTTTATTTTTCACCTGTTTTTTATGTCTACGATTTGGTAGATTGGGACCAATTGATACTACTTAGATGGCAGCTTGTTAGCTTTTAAGACCCCAGATGCCACTCTCCCAAGTAGTAAGGAAAACATTTTCTTTAGAAAAGAAGAAATAAAAAACTGGAGTATGCCAGTTAGTCTAAAATGCCCACTGAAACCACCGTCTTCCGACCTCGTCCATTACTCTGTCTCTCAGAGTTGTGTTGTATCTAGGAAATGATTTAATTTTGATGTAGTCCAGGTGTACAGACTTCTCTTCTAGTGCATGCTGTCAGACCCTTCACCTAGCCCAAATCGTAACCACTGTCTAATTTAGGGAAATCCCTCATCCTCCCTACCCACCCTTGTAACCTTGTAATCTTTCAGAAAACAGTCTTACCACGTTGAGTCCTGCTCCACCAACACAAGAGCTCCCCATTCTCTCCCTCATTAACATCATAGAGGCAAGTTTTATAGCATATAGGAATATCATAGAATACCCGGAATCCTGGCCTAGCCAAATTGCTACATACATTTTTGGGAGGACGCTATTCGGTCCATGACAGCACCCATGGAAACAGAAGTCAAGAAATCAAAATATACATTACATTGGGAAAATACGCTGCAAAAGACCTCTTCAAAGTGTTGAAAAGTAAAAATGTCACCTTGAAGACTAAAGTGTGCCACACCCAGCCACGATATTGTCAGTTGCACCATATGTGTATAAATACTGGGTGTTGAATACGAGGACTGCCAGTTAAGTTTGTGAACTCATCCTGGAAAAAGTGCTACATACCTCACTGCTGAATATCACTATAGTTACCTTCAAAGTACTTCCTGTGGGAAGCTGTGCACCAACGCTAGTGCCTAGTTTACCCTTCCAAGCCATTTTGGAACTCTTTTTCTGGAATGACCATCAGAGATGTTGTTGTATTACCCTTGATGTCCTGAATGTGATCAAAATGTCTTTCTTTCAGTATTTCCTTTGTCTTTGAGTACAGAAAAAGTCGTTAGGAGCCTGATGGTGAGCAGGGAGGGTGTTTGAAGGTGGTCATTTTTTACTGGCTGAAAACTTTCTCACAGACATTATGCAATTAAGTTTGTGCATTTGACACTTTGCCACTGTATGCGGTGGTCATTCCAGAAAGAGTTCCAAACTGCTTTGAAGGGTGGGCTAGTTGCCCAAGTGCTGATGAAGAGCAAAGACCACAGCCTTCAATATCAAGAAAACAAAAGTCTTCATAATTATGTCAGTAAGAAACATCATAATAAATAGAAGATTGTGCTTGTCTGGGATTTCGTTTTGCTTGGCTCCATAATCAACACCCATGGAAGTAGGAGTTAAGAAATCAAAAGATACATTACATAGCTTCTGAAGGGGAGTGCTTCAAAGGTGACCCTATTGATACTCAGCAGTGAGGTACATAGCAGTTAGAATAATTAAGTTTGTGGACTTAATTGTCGGATCGTATAAGGAAGACAGAAGAATAATTGATACCTTTGAATTATGATGTTGGAGAAGAATGTTGAGGATGTACAACCATAGTGCTTCTTAGAAGCAAAGATGGCAAGACTGCATCTTACATACTTTGGACATGCTGTCCAAAGCGATCAATTTCTGTAGAAGGACATCATGCTTGCTGAAGTAGAGGGTCAGCAAAAAAGAGGAAGACCTTCAGCAAGATGGATCGACAAAATGGATGCAACAATGAGTTTAAGTGTCACAGTGATTATGAGCATACTGTAGTACCAGACGATGTTTCGTTTTGTTTACCTAGGATTACTGTAAGTCAGAACCTACTGTACATTACCGAACATAACAACTGATGGCCAAGTTGTCATTAAAAAATTAGGTATTACAACTTTGTCCTAGTAGCCTCTTCTAAGAACTTTATGGTTTTAGATTTAACATTTAGGTCTTTGATCTACTTTGTGTTAGTTTGGGTGTATAGTGTGAGGTGTGAGTCCTGTTTTCATTTTTCTGCAAGTGGAAATCTAGTTTTGCCAGCGCCAACTGTTATGTCCCCATTGAATGGACTTAACACACTCTTCAAAAATCTGTTGACGTTAGATGTATGGGTTTATTTCTGGATTCTCAGTTCTGTTCTATTTGTCTGTGTTTCTGTCATTAAATGGGTACCAGGTTGTTTTGATTAGTGTAGCTAGCTGTGTTAGCATGTTTTGAAGTCAGGAAATATGAGGTTTCCTACTTTGCTGTGCTCCTTCAAAATTACGTTTTTATTGGGGTCTCTTGCCTTTTCTTATAAAGTTAAAGATTAGTTTTTCTATTTCTATAAATAATGCTGTTGGAATTTTGGTCAGGATTGCATTTAGTCTATGGATCACTTTGAGTAGTATTGATATCTTGACAATGTTTAAGTTGTCTAGTCTATGAACATGGAATATCTTTCACACTATTTAGATTTTTTTTTAATTTCTTTCACTGAGCCCTTGTGATACAGTGGTTAAAGTGATAGACTGCTAACCAAAAGGTCAGCAGTTCGAAATCACTAGTAGCTCCAAGGGAAAAAGATGTGACAGTCTCCTTCTGTAAAGTGTTGGAAACCCTATGGATATCTATGAGTTGGACTTGAGTTGATAGCAGTGGGTTTTTTTGTTTGTTTATTTGTCTCAATTTCTTTCTGCAGTGTTTTGTAATTTGCATTCTGAATGTATAAGTTTTTAATATCTCTGGTTAAACTTATTCCTAGGTATATTATTATCTTGGATGCTATTGTTAGTTCAATTGTTTTCTTAATCTCCTTTACAGATTTCTCATTGCTGGTATATAGAAACCTACTGAGATTTATGTGTTGACCTGTATTCTGCAACTTTGCTGAAATTAGTTTCTTTTTTTCTTAACAAGAAAGGACAAAATCAAGCATCAGAAAAGAAACTAAAATAGAAGAGAATAAAGCAGTGAGAAGAAGAGCCATAGATACGTGAACCCTGTGGAGACTGTGCTCATGTAAGTACAATATTATTATTTGCAAATTTCTTTATGTCGAAATGATCAAAGAAAACCACACTAGACCTTGTAAGTAGTTACTTACAAGTCTGCATAATCAATACTGATTCTATTCTAGAATTTTGTTGATTGGAAGGAAGAGATAATATGGTACAAGTCCTAACAGAATGATCTAACAGGCAAAGCCCTAACAGATGAATGATCTCAGTAACATCTTAGGTCATGTAACCTACTCTGAGACAAAAGGGGAATATTGCAAAGTCATCTTCCCTCCATCTTTCCTAATTCTATAGGATGGAGAAAATTCTACTGTCTAGTCAGTTAAACTGCAATGTGTTTTAAGTACCTGTTTCTGTATATTTTACTGTATCTTTTTGAGAGATGTGGAAAATAGACTATATTCTGTCCTTACTTTGTAATATGAATAAAATGACAAATAAATGTAGATTAATATAGTATAAACTCAATACAGAGAAAACAGTACATAGATAATGTGAATGGACAGGGCCAGGGTTCTGGTGATTCAGTCAAATGCTGTTGGGAAGTTAGCTGGCAAATGAAAGGGAGTCCAGGTTTTAAAAAATGGCGGTCGAATGAAGCCCATTTGCTTGATTTTGCTTTTTTTTTTTGGAATTTTCATTATGATGAAAGTATGTTACATTGCACAGGACGTAAGTGCCACAGAGGATTTAAGTGTTAGATGAGGTAAGAAGTGGAATTTATGATCATTGTGATACAGGGTTGCTATGAATTGGAATAAACTTGACAGCAGTGGGTTTTGGTTTTTTGGTAAGACACTTAAATATTCTATTTTAGTTCTGATAAAATGTACTAGTTCTAATGTTGTATCTCTGGGGGAAAAATGCAGTTGTATTTTGATAAGTTTTATCCTTGACTTTTGTCCTTATTGGTTAAACCTAGGATCAGACTTTTCAGTTAATGTAAAATCTATGTGTATCATTTCAAGACTCTTACTTGCAAGTGACAGAACTCAAACTAAGAGAAGCAAAAAAAATTTTTTTTGACTCGTATAACTTAGAAGAGATGATCTGATTTGAATTTTCGCTGGATGCAGCCATTTCTCTACTCTTTCATCTGTTCAGTTTCATTTTCAGGCCTGGCAACAGCAGGTGAGCATGATCCTTACTTCTCAGAGACCCAGAAATAAAAAAGTGTTTCTCTTTCCAAATAATTTCTGCAGAAAATCCAGAAATAATGCTTATTGAGCCGGTTAGTTCATGTAAACATTCTTGAGCCCCATTCTATGGGGCTGGAAAATGCTAGTTGGTTAGGCTTGTGTCATACACCAACATCAAGAAGTAGGTGATGGAGATCTTTTGATACTGTATCAACTTAGCATTAGAAAAGTAATCTTTCCCAAGGAAAACTGAAATTGGTTACTAGAAAATGAAAAACAAGGCGGCATGACAGCTCATCCATACCTTCGAAATCAAACTGTAACACCTGTCACTAGTGTAGTATACCAGTCCTGATGCACACTCGTGTAGCAGCTCCAGATTCGCTTGGCATCATAAAGTTTCATGAACCAAAAGAAGTATATTGTTTGTGTTTGTTATAAATTTACTTTTATATTGTAGTCATAAATCAGCAAAGCAGAGGCCAAAGTTCAAAGCAGAATTTTTTGTCATATGAACTTCGTGTACATACAGTAGTATTAAACTGTGTTTTCCATTTAATTAATAGACTAATGGAAATAATATCCATTTATCTCATATTTAAATGGAAGTGTGACCCTGGAATTAGATAACTCGACTTCTGCATTTTGGCTTTGTTTATTACTAGAGTATCATATGTTCTAGTTTGCCCAAGGCAGTCTTCGTGTATTGTTATTTTCTTAGCTTATTTTGTTTCTCTTGCCATAAACGAAAAAAAAAAAAAAAAAAAACACCCATGCCATCAAGTCAGTTCTGGCTCATAGTGACCTTACATATTCATTCTTAAAACTGTTGGACAATTGTGTGGTCACTTACTGGTAAGTGAAAGAAAGAGTCAAGAGAAAGAGAAGAAAAACAAATTTGTAGAAGAAAATATAAATCCTGAGGATAATCAAGAAATGTTTTTTGAATGTTCAAGAAGTATAAGCTTTAGATGAAAGATGCAAGGATGCTCTAGTTTTACTTCACTGTAGTTCCATCCCTTTAGGAAGTCTTTAAACTGTCCGGCATTGGTACAGTCAGTGTCTTTGGAAGTGTTGGCAGATTATATTGACTGGCAGTCTGAGTTTAGGTATGAGGTATTGCCATTGTAATGTGGTCTGAGAGGTAGAGTCTGTGGAACAGCCTTATCTCTTACTGCTGACATGGGTGCCATATTGTCTGTCTTTCCATTTGCCCCCCCAAATCTGTGGGTGGGTCATGAACAATTGCTTCATGGTTGTGTGCAGTCTGTAGGCCTTATGTTGTGTAGGCCTGCTATAGACAATGCTCTTTAATTGGGCAGAAAAGTTCCTGCATTGGCTTCTCTCCCAATTTAAAAATCTGAGTACATGCTGTTACTGTAGCATTTCCAGTTTATGCCAGCCTGAGGAGCAAGATCCTAGGATTGGAAATCAGACTAGGGGCTCCACATGGTGATGAATAGCACTACAATTTGTTGAGTCTGATTATGTTTATAATTGTAAGGAGGTGCTGTTTTGAAAGTGGATTAATATGCCTTTATTCTGGAAATACATTAGACCAGCTCTTTTTATAGTTCTACTTAAGATAATGTTCATTCCAGTTTTTAGTAACTACTCAGAAAAAAAGAGTAGAGCACATTTGGGAAAAAAATGTTTTCAGTGGGAGATCTTGGATTGGCTGTCTGTCTCTCCATCTCTTCCATACATACATAAAATACCACAAGTAATGACATAGCTTTTAAAAGTATAAGTTAAAAAGTAATAAAAGTAGAAATGATTTGTTTACTTTTTTTCTGGGTCTGTATTTAAACTTAAGCTAGTTTTGGTGAAGTTTAGTAAAATAACATACTATTTATGTAAGTAGCCACATTTTGTGGTTGAAATTTAAACTCATGAAAAAGGATGTTGTGATGGAATGCCTATGAAAGTAATAGCTAACTCATATGAAAAGACTGAACATAGTGTTAGGATGGTATAAACTTTCTTTATAAACCTGTCTGTTATAATTAAAATGTCAAAATTGTAATCATCCACTAGAAAACAAATAGTTTTAATCTTTTCCACAATTGTCCATATGCTTTTTATGCTATGTACATTAATATTGATGCTGAAGTTTAGTATAGCTTTCACTGGCTTTAGAATTGCTAACATCATAGCTTTGGTAATGTATACTTGAATATTTAATTATATTGCTGTAAAAAGCTTCTCCAGTCCTATATTTTCATTGATGATGACTGGCCTTCTTTTAGTGCTAGCATTTTAAGCAATCTTACATTCTGTTTTCTTGTTGCATATACATGCAAAGTTTTCCCCCTGAGACTTCCCCAAAGTTTCACTTGAGAAACAGAACATGATTTGAAAGACGTTTTCTGTTGTATGTTGCTCAAATCAAGCTTTGCTTTGAGTCAAGCCAAAGGATGAAACATAGTCCAGCCTTCTTCCCAGAAGAATGCAATTACATCTAAGTCCTATACTAAAAAGATCAACTAATTGAGAACACTTGTCTTTGTTTCAGATAGCAAAGATTCTTATTAAGAAATGTCCTTTTTTTTTTTTTTAACTCAAAAAGGTGGGTTTATATTTAATGATCTAAGAGTTAGGAGCTCTGAAAATTAAGGCATGTGCAGGTTATCTTATTCCTCAAGGGGACACATACTGCTGCTGTGCTCGTGTGAAACAATAATGAGATACTATAACCAAACAGTAGACAATTTGTGTCAGATGGTTCTCCAATAATGTTAGTGGGGAAAAAAGCAGCTGATTTATGGGATATTGAAGGCAGATTAAGTTGTTAATGTATATTAGTATATTCTTAATTTCCTTTTAATTGAAAAAGACATATTGACTTTAATTAGAACCATTTCACAGGAACTGTCAATTAGCACATGTCAAACTAGTTAATTCAGAACAGAATTCTTTTAATTAGGGTCTGCTTTCCTTTAACTATGGGGCCAATGAAATCAGCGTTTCCTTATCTAGATTTTAAATGTCTCTAAGACATACAATACAAATGTAGACTCTTATCTATTATTAGAAGCCCATATGGATAACATTAAAATGATGATACTGGCATTGTTCATGCAGCACAAATCAGACTCTCTTTATGACTGTTTGAAAAAAAATGGCTTTGAACAAAGACTATTTTAAATACCAGATTTATCCTACTTTAAAGAGACTACAAAATTTATGACATGCATGTTCACATTTAAAGTATTATTTAATATGTCTGCTCAAATAAATGGGGCTATTCAAACGTTTTGTGTGTTCTATCAGCCAAGGACACATAAAACATTGTCAAACCATACAGCAACATTTTTTCCTAAATGAACTGTAATCAAAAAGGGAAAACAGACTGAGCGATTTTATCTTTCTTTTTTTTTTGTGTAACATAAAAGTAGCATTGTTAACTTTCATTACATCCAAAGGTTTAACACCAGTAGTTGATACAGTGACTAAACAACTACTAGTGTGCTAATGTGAGCTCAATAATCAGACAGTGTAAAATCTGAAACTTGGCTTTTGTTTAATGCAGTGATGTGGAATTACAGCTCTTTAGTTACAGTTGGCATGAGAAAGAAGTTACCTTGCAGTTTACACATACAGTGAGCCAGCCTGGTGGAGGAGGGCAGTATGGCATTCACTTATGATGTAGGTGTGTTCAAAATTAAAAGGAAAATCAAGTGATACTGAGATGAGAGAATTAAGGTAAAATCTCGCTTTCTCATGTGAGGGTTAGTCACTATTTTACTGAGCTGTGGCAAGCCAAAATCATAGAGACTAGTAAAAGAAGAATTATCTAGTCAGGCTTTTTGGTGTATCTTCATACTTGCTCATCTGGCATAGGTGCGTTTAACCCGATGATAGCGGCAGTGCTTCCTGCTTATTGTAATGTAACTGTTGGAGTGGCTGCAGATTCCAGTCAAGTGAAATGAATTTTAGTAATGTGCTAATTTCAGTAAACAGAGGTGAGACAATAAGGACAACGAGCAAAAAAGAAACAAAACAACAACAACAACAAATACTTTTCTTTTTCTTGCAGAGTTTTCTTTTCTCTTCTGAACTATTTCTAAAAATATTTAGCTCTCTGCTGTATTTGCAAAATATACAGCCTGTGCTCAGATTTGTGGCTTTTAACTTTGTTTGGTGTCATGTAGTCCTTTGGTACTGTGATAAAAGGTATTAGTCTTTTTCCCAGAAAAAAACCGTTTATGTGTACACATGTGAAAACTTGCAGGGCGGAAAACCTTAGCTTCTTATAAAGCAGTTTTGGCACAGCCTTCTGAAATATGTAATCTTAGTCTGGTATTTATTGAATACTTAACAATATTCAGGGACTGTGATTAGTTCTAGCAGTATAACAGTGAATAAGGTGACAAACCTTAGCATCTGAGTAACTGAAAAATCTTTGACATATTTTCATAAATTACTATGTAATGCCTTTTAAAATCTTTCCCTTGTCTGTGGTGTAAATGGTTTGTGCTCAGCTGTTAAGTATAACAGTTGGCAGTTCAAACCCATCCAGTGGCATTACAGGAGAAGAGACCCCATGGTCTGCTTCAGTTAAGATTAGAGCCAAAAAACCCCTAAGGAGCAGGTCTACACAGTAACACATGAGATTGCCACAAGTCAGAATTGATTCACTGACAACGAGTTGGTTTTATTTTGTTTTGTTGGTACTATTTTCTGAACTGGGTCAAATCTCATACAAGTTATAAGTGTTATACGATTGGCAGTTTTCAATATAACTGTCTGAGAAATGTAATCTCTGAAATATTAGAGGCAAATTTTGTGTTATAAATTTAATCAAAAAAGTTTGACCAGATTTTATTAATTCTTTCCATCTTATTTATACTTTTGGTTTAGTTAATAATCTCAGATAATTTAAGTCATATTACAGTTTTGATCCTTCTTTTAGCTCAGTTCTTTCATTTAAATTGTGTAATTTATAATTACTTATGAAGAAGACAGAAAGCATACTGATATAATCTTTATAAACTAGTCTCATTTGACCTCAAAATAAACTGTGTAAATGACCTTGGGGCATGCTGTGCGAGGGTTTAAATCTGCATAGTGGCTGAGTATGATCTACTTACTTAACAGAAGTATCAGCAAACCTGGAGTCTGCTATTTCATCCATAATTTCAGTTCTTTCATATCATAAACATTTTTATTGGTGTTCAAGAGTTAAGTGTGTCTGTATATTTAATCAGCACTCTTTTGTCAGTCTTCATATTATGGTGGTGTGCACGTTGCTGTGATACTAGAAGCTATACTGCCAGTATTTCAAATACTAGCAGGGTTACCCATGGTAGACGGCTTTCTGCAAACTAAGAGAGACTAGGAAAAAGGACCTGGTGATCTATTTCTGAAAAAATTAACCTGTGAAACCTTATAGATACCAGCGGAACGTTGTCTCAGACAGTGCAGGTTGAAAGGCTGGGGAAGAGTTGTCTCCTCAGTGTAGAGTCAACATTAATGACACGAATGGAGTAAATCTCTTAATTTACTGATGTGGCATTACTTAAAATGAGAAGAAATAGCTACAAACATCCACTAGTAGTTGGAACATAGTATATAAAGTATGAATTTAGGAAAATTGGAAGTTATCAGGCATGAAATAGAATGCATAAACATTGATATTCTAGGCAGTAATGTGCTGAAATGGACCAATGTTGTCCATTTTGAACCAGACAGTCACATGGTATGCTATGCCAAGAATGAAAAATTGAAGAGCAGCAGTGCCATATTCATTATCAAAAAGAACATTTCAAGATCCATCCTGAAATATGATTTTATTGGTGACAGGATAGTATCCATACACCTGCAAAGAAGACCAGTTAATATAACTATTATTCAAATTTATACACCAATCACTAAGGACAAAGATGAAAAAATTGAAGATTTATACTCAATTATATAATCTGAAACTGGTCAAATGTAAGTCAAGATGCATTGATAATTATTGGTGATTGGAATGGATAAGTTGGAAAGAGAGAAGTATCAGTAGTTGGAAAATGCAACTTTGATGACAGAAATGACACTGGAGGTTTTGCAAGACCAATGACTTCATTGCAAATGCCTTTTTCAGAGATATAAATGGTGACTATATATGTGGATAATTCATATTCATAAGGTTTTCACTGGCTAATTCTTTTCCAAAGTAAACTTCCAGGTCCTTTTTCTGAGTCAATCTTAGTCTGAAAGCTCAGCTGAAACCTATCCATGGGAGACCCTGCTTGTGTCTAAATACTGGTGGCATAGCTTCCAGCACCCCAGCAACATGCAAGCTCCCACAGTACAACAAACTGACAGACAAGTCAAGGGATGACATCAACGATATCATCATTGAAGAGAGCAAGGGGTTATTAAAAAGGCAGGAAAGAAAGAAAAGACCAAATTGGATGTTAGGAGACTCTGACACTTGCTTTTGAGTATTGAACAGCTAAAACAAAAGGAAGAAATGATGAAGTAAAAGAACTGAAGATTTCAGAGGACGCCTTGAGAAGACAAAAGAATGTGTTATAATGACTTGTGTAAAGAACTGGGAATAGAAAACCAAAGGGGAAGAACATGTTCTGTGTTTCTCAAGCGGAAAGAACTAAAGAAAAAATTCAAGCCTTGAGTTGCAATAGTGAAGGGTTCTATAGGGAAAATATTAAACAACTCAGGGGGTATCAACAGAAGATGGAAGAGTCATTATACCAGAAAGAAGTGGTTGATTTTGAGCCATTGAAGAGATAGCATATGATCAGGAGCTGATAGTACTGAAGGCAGAAATCAAAGCTGCACTGAGGCCATTGGCAAAAACCAAGGGTCAAGGAATGGATGGAATATCAATTGAGATATTTCAACGTATGGCTACAGGGCCGAAAGTGCTCATTCATCAATGCCAAAAAGTTTGGAGGACAGCTACCTGGCCAACTGAATGGATGAGATCCATATTTATGCCCATTCCAAAGAAAGGTGATCCAATTGAATGTGAAAATTACTGAACAATATCATTAGTATCAAAGCAAGTAAAATTTTTTTCAACATCATTCAAAAGTAGCTGCAACAGTATATTGACAAGGAACTGCCGGAAATTCAAGCTGGATTTAGAAGAGGACATGCAACCAGGAATATCATTGCTGATGTCAGATAGATCAAGGCTGAAAGCAGAGAATACCAGAAAGATGTTTACCTGTGTTTCATTGACTAGGCAAAAGCATTTGACTATGTGGATCATAACAAATTGTGGCTAACATTGCGAAGAATAGGAATTCCAGAGTACTGAATTGTGCTTTTAAGGAATCTGTATATGGATCAAGAGGCGGTCATGCGAACACAGCAAGGGGACACTTCATGGTTTAAAGTCTAGAAAGATGTGTGTCATGGTTGTATCCTTGTGCTGTACCTCTTCAGTCTGTATGCAAGCAAATAATCCAAGAGACTGGGCTGTATGAAGAAGTATGAGACATCAGGATTGGAGGAAGACTCATTAACAACCTGCGTTAGGCAGATGATACAACCTTGCTTGCTGGAAGTGAAGAGGATTTGAAAGACTTACTGATCAAAGTCAAAGACCACAGCCTTCAGTATGGGTTGCATCTCAACATGAAGAAAACAAAAATCCTCACAAATGGACCAGTAAGCAACATCATGATAAATGGAGAAAGGACTGAGGTTGTCAGGATTTCATTTTACTTGGTTCCACAGTCAACGCCCATGGAAGCAGCAGTCAAGAAATGAAAAGATGCACTGTGCTGGGAAAATCTGTTGCAAAGGATCTCTTTCAAGTACTGAAAATTAAAGATGTCACTTTGAAGACTGAGGTGTACCTGACCCAAGCCATGATATTTTCAGTGTCATCATATATATGTTAAAGCTGGACCATGAATAGGGAAGACAGAAGAATTGATGCTTTTGAATTGTGGTGTTGGGGAAGAATGTTGAACGTACCATAAACTGCCAAAAGAACAAACATCTATCCTGGAAGAGGTACAAGCAGAGTGCTCCTTGGAAGCAAAGATGATGAGACTGCATCTCACATACTTTGGAAATGTTGTTAGGAGGGATCAGTCCCTGGAGAAGGATATCATGTGTGTTATAATGCAAGATTAGTGAAAAAGAGGAAGACCCTCAAGGAGTTGGATTAACACAGTGGCTGCAATGATGGGCTTATGCATAAAATGATTGTGAACATGGAACAAGACCAGGCAGTGTTTTATTCTGTTGTGCATAGGGTCACTGTAAGTTGGAACTGACTCGATAGCACCTAACAACAGCAATTACATGCACGTGCAACACGGGATATCATTGCTAATGTCAGATGGATCCTGGCTGAAAGCAGAAAATACCAGAAAGGTGTTTACTTGTGCTTTATTGACTATGTAAAAACATTAGAATGTGTGGATCATAACAAATTATTGATAACAATGTAAATAATGGGAATTCTAAAATAATTATGAGAAATCTGTACATAGATCAAGAGGCAGTTGCTCAAACGGAACAAGGGGATGGATATTGTATTGTTTAAAGTCAGGAGAGGTGTGTTTCATGGTTCTATCCGTTCAGCATACTTATTCAGTTTATATGCTGAGTGAAGAAGAACATGGTGTCAAGATTAGAGGAAGACTCATTAATAACTTACAGTATGCAGATGATGCAGCCTTGCTTGCAGAAAGTAAAGAGGACTTGAAACATTGGTGAATATCAAAGACCACAACTTTTCTTGTAGATTGTACTTTAACATAAGGAAAATAGAAGTTCTCACAACTGGGGAATAAATAGCATTATGATAAATGGAGAAAAGTTTGAGGTTGTCAAGGATCCCCAATCAGTATCCATGAAAGCACAGTCAAGAAAGCAAATGATGCATTGCATTGGACAAATCTGCTGCACAAGGCGTCCTTAAAACGTTACAAAACAAAGATGTAACGTTGGAGACTAAGGTGCACTTTACCCAAGCCATGATGTTCTCAATTGCCTCATGTATATGTGAAACCTAGACAATGAATAAGAAAAACAGAACAATTGATGCTTTTGTGTTGTAGTGTTGGCAAAGAATGTTGAAAATATTGTGGACTGCCAAAAGAAAGAGCAACCAGAAGTACAACCAGAATACTCCTTAGAAGCAAGGATGGCAAGACTATGTCTCATGTGTTTTGGACATTGCATCAGGAGGCATCAGTCCCTGGAGAAGGATATCATACTTGATAAAGTAGAGGGTCAGTGAAAAAGAGGAAGATCCTGGATGAGATGAAATGACACAGTGACTACAACAGTGGGCTCACATGAACAATGTGAAGATGGTACAGAACTGGGCAGTGTTTCATTCTGCTTTATGAAGGGTTACTATGAGTTGAAACCAACTTGATGATACCTAAAAACAATGACAACATGCCCATGGACCTTGCTAGATAATATACACAGGATGGCTATATGTCTGTGGAAAGAGACAATGGAGAAGCTCTGTATCATCAGTCATAAGACGGCCAGGAGCCCACTGCAGCAAAAATCATTAGTTTATATACAAGTTCAACTTGAAACTGAAGAAAATTAAAATAAGTTCATAAGAGCCAAACTATACATTTAGTATATACCACCTGAATATGGAGACCATCTCAAGAACATATTTGACACATTAAACACCAATGTTTGAAGACCACACGAGTTACAGGATGACATCAAGGGCATCATACATAAAGAAAACAAAAGATCATTAAAAAAACAGAAAACAAAACAAAAAAAGCCCAAAATGAATGTGAAAAAGACTCTCAAACTTGCTCTTGAAGGTAGAATATCTAAATCAGATGAAAGAAATGAAGTCAAAGAGCTGACCAGAAGATTTCAAAGGGCAACTTGAGAATACAAAGTGAAATATTATAACATAATGTGCAAAGACCTACAGTTAGAAAGCCAAAAGTGTAGAATATGCTTGGCATCTCTGAAGCTGAATGAACTACAGAAAGAGTCAAGCCTTGAATTGCAGTATTGAAGGATTCTATGGGTAAAAAAATGAATTAATGCAGGAAACATCAAAAGAAGATGGATGGAATACACAGACTCACTGTACCAAAAACAATTGGTTGATGTTCAGCCATTTCAGGAGGTAACATATAATTAAGAACCCATAGTACTGAAGGAAGAAGACCAAGCTGTACTGAAGGCATTGACAGAAAACAAGATGCCAAGAATTGATGGCTTACCAATTGAGATGTTTCAACAAACAGATGAAATGCTGAAAATGCACACTCACCTGTGCCGTGAAATTTGAAAGACAAATTACTTACTTTGCATATGTTACCAGGAGGAAGCAGTCCCTGGGGAAGGACATCATGATTGGTAAACTAGAGTAGAGGATCAAGGAAAAAGAACAGAACACCCAAGGAGCTAGATTCATATAGTGGCTGGAACAGGGGACTCAAATTTAGCAATGATTGTGAGGAGGCTACAGGCTTATTGGAAGAGATCTGTGTATGTGCCTGTTCAAAATAAAGTTGATCTGGTGGAATGTGCAAATTACTGAACAGTATCATTAGTATCCTCATTCTTTCCTTTTGCTTTAGCTGTTTGATGTTCAAGAGCAAGTTTCAGTCTTTGTTTCCGTTCCTGTCTTTTTAACGATCTCATGCTTTCTTCATGGATGAAATCTTTGGTGTCATTCCACAACTCATCTGGTCTTTGGTCATTAGTGTTCAATGCATCAGATCTATTCTTGAGATGGTTTCTAGACTCAGGTGGGATATACTCAAGGTCATACTTTGGCTCTTGTTGATTTGTTCTAATTAAGTTTCTGTTTGACCTTGCATTTGAGCAGTTGATAGTCTGTGGTGCAGTCCGCACCTGGTCTTGTCCTGACTGCTGATATTGAAGTTTTCCATTGTCTCTTTTCACAGATGCGATTGATTTGATTCATGTGTATATTGCCCTTTTATGTTGGTGGAAAAGGCATTTTCAGTGAAGAAGTCGTTGGTCTTAGAAAATTCTGTCATTTGATTTCCAGCAACATTTCTGTCACCAAGACTGTATTTTCCAAGTACTGATCTTTCCTCTTTGGTTCCAACTTTTGCATTCCAGTTACCAGTGATAGATGGAAAAAGGATTGGGAT
The DNA here is from genome assembly GCA_028571685.1 of Heterohyrax brucei. Lineage (NCBI taxonomy): Eukaryota > Metazoa > Chordata > Mammalia > Hyracoidea > Procaviidae > Heterohyrax > Heterohyrax brucei. The sequence goes on along the minus strand of CM053141.1, from coordinate 100,095,657 downwards.
TGTCTAGGATTTCATTTTACTTAGTTCCACAGTCAACATCCAAGAAAGTGGCAGTCAAGAAATGAAAAGACTCACTGTGCTGGCAAAATCGGCAAGAAAGGACCTCTTTAAAGTATTGAACATTACAGATGCCTGCTTGAAGACTAAGGGGCTCCTGACCTAAACCATGGCATTTTTCAATCACATCATATGCATGTGAAAGCTGGTCAGTGACTAAGGAAGGCAGAAGACTCAATGCCTTTGAGTTATGGTGTTGGAGAACAGTATTGAATATACCACGGACTGTCAAAAGAACAAACAGAGCTGCTTTGGAAGAAGTACAACCAGAGTCCTCTGTGGAAGCAAAGATAGTGAGACTGGGTCTCACATACTTTGGCCATGTCAGGAGGGATTGGTCCCTGGAGAAGGACATCATGTTTGGTAGAGTGGGGGGTCAGGAAAAAAGAGAAAGACACTCAAGAAGATGGATTGACACAGTGGTTGCAATGATGGGCTTCAGCATAAAAATGATTGTGGGCATGGCACAGAACCAGGCTGTATTTCATTCTATTGTGCATAGGGTCACTATGTGTCAGAACCAGCTCAACAACAACAACATTATTAATATCACATGCAAGCAAAATTTTGCTGAAGATAATTCAAAAACAGTCGCAACAGTGCGTTGACAAAGAACTGCCAATAATTAAAGCCAGATTCAGAAGGGGATTTGGAACCAGGGATGTCCTTGCTGACTGCTGATGTCAGATGGATCTTGGCTGAAAGCAGAGAATACCAGGAATGTACACTTGTGTTTTATTGTCTCCACAAAGGGATTAGACTGTGTGAATCATTGCAATGAATACCCGTAACAATTAAAATTATGAGTAACATTGTGAAGAATGGGAATTGCAGAACACTTAATTTTGCTCATGTGGAACCTGTATGTAGACCATGAGACAGTTGTTAAACAAGTATAAGGTGATGCTGCATTTTTTGTAAATCAGGAAATGTGTGCATCAGGGTTACATCCTTTCACTATACTCATTCAATCTGTATGATGAGCAAATAATCTGAGAAGCCATACTGTATGAAAAATGAGCATTCGGGATTGGAGGAAGACTAACAACCTGTGACATGCAGGTGATACCACCTTACTTGCTGAAAATGAAGAGGACTTGAAGCACTCACTGATGGGGATCAAAGATCACAGCCTTCAGTGTGAGTTACATCTCAACATAAAACAAAAATCCTCACAAGTGGATCAATAAGCCACATTATAATCAATGGAAAAAATATTGAAATTGGCAGGGATTTTATCTTGTTGGGAACCACAGTCAGTGCCTATAGAAGTAGCAGTCAAGAAATCAAATGACATACAGGTGTTGCATTGAGTTAATATGTTACAAAAGACCTCTTCAACATGTTAAAAAGCAAATATGTCACCTTGAGGTCTAAGGTGTGCCAGACCTAAGCCATGATATTTTCATTCACCTACCTTGGTGGTATAGTGGTTAAGTTAACATCTGTTAACCAAGAGGTTGGCAGTTTGAATCTGCCAGGGGCTCCTTGGAAATTCTGTGGGGCAGTTCTACTCTGTCCTTTAGGTTGCTGTGAGTTGGAATTGACAGCACTGGGTTTGATTTGGTTTTATATGTGTATGTGAAGTGAAAGCTGAGCAGTCAATAAAGAAGACCAAAGAATTGTGATGATGATGAAGAGTGTTAAATTACTGTGGACTGCCAGAAGAATGAGCAGGCCTATCCTGAGAGAAGTACAGCCAGAGTGCTACTTAGAAGCAAACATGGTGAGACTTCATCCAACTTGCTTTGCATATATTATCAGGAGGGAACAGTCTGTGGGGAAGCACATCATGCTTGATGGACTAAAGGAAAAAGAAAAAAGAACAAGATACTCAGGGAGCTAGACAGACACAGTGACTGGGACAGGGGGCTCAAACATAGCAATGGTTGTGAGGAAGGCACAAGACTGAGCAGTGTTTCTTTCTGTTGTACATGGGGTTGCTGTTAGTTAGAACTGACTGGATGACACTAAAACAACAGCAACAATAACAAAAACATATACTTAGTGTATGCACACAAATTCATATTCACAAGTATATATATGTATGTACTAAGGTTATGGCATAAAACCTTACTGCATAACTCTGCACTATGTTAATTTACTTGTGGGCAATATTAAAATCAGATTTAGAATTTGGAGTAGGAAATATTATTTTGAAGAGTGTGACCAAAGAAATACTAGCAGTAGAAATGAGAAGGTTTCAAGGAAATCTGTATACATTTACCATTTTCCTCTGGGTTGCTGCTGCTTGTGAAGGAGATATGACTGACTTTGGTTTTACAAATAAACTATTTGAGAGTTAATTTATTCTTTCTGTTAAAGAAAAAGACCTATAGGGTGAGTTTTCAGTAGCAGAAAATAAAAATTAATATTGTTATTACTCAGAAAGAAACTCTGGTTTACTTTATATATGGAGGATTTCAGTGCATTTATCTTAAATACCAACATCTGTATATTTTGGTTGGTGAGTTAGTAAAATATTCCTTTTGCCCTAATTTTTCCTTGATTTTGTGTGACACTTTAAACTCCTTGTATACTCTAACTTACGAAAAGTTGATGTGGTACATTTGTCACCAACAAGAAATTTCATACTTTGTTAATTTGAAAGACAGATGGACATTAACTTTGTTTAATAATCTTGATAGTATAGATGATGTAGGTTTTATATTTTGGTAAAAATAGACAGAAGTTATTCAGATTGTGTTTGTGAATCAAACCATATTGCTAATTTGGTTAGTAGCATTTTAGCAAATTATAAGTGCTGTGATTTCAAATAGTATTATCCAAAGGGGAAAATTGTACAATTCCCTGGAAGCTTTGTAGAAAGGAAGTAGCTTTCAGATTAAAAGATTTAATTTTCTGGATTTTATAAATTAAAATATAAACTTTCTTATTATTTCATACATCCCTAGATCTAAGGATCTAATTAATATAGTATTGATTTGATTAGGGACTAAATACAACAATGTCTGTGGTGGATTTTGTTCACTCTGTATGTATGTGACTGGACACATAAACACACATTTCTGACCTAGTGACCAGTAGTGGTTTAGCATGCTGATTATGTATTTTAATTTAGTAAATTCATTTTTAAATGTCTTGAGTGAGAGTATATTCATGTAGCTTTTGGAGAGTGACAGGGAAACATTTATTTGTTTCTGTTTCTTTTTGTGTAAACCAGCATCAGGTTAATTTGGTCCAGTACTATAGGTTATTTAACACCTGCTATTTCCAGGCAAGAGTCCCTGGGTAGTATAAAGGGTTAATGTTGTTGGGGCCTAATCAAAAGTTTGGCAATTTGGATCTATCCAGAGGTGCCTCAGAAGAAAGCCTAAGCCAAGTGCTGTCGAGTGATTTGAAAAATCAGCCATTGAAAATACTGTTGCGCACAGTGGTGCTCTGACACGTGCCACCACCATGAGCTGAAATTGACCTGATGGCAACTAATTATTTCCAGACCTGATTGATATTCAGCATTATCTTGAATATTAGTTCAAACATTTTTTTTGCCTATCTTTTAATTACATTATGTGGAAATGTTAAAAACTATTGATAATGGGTAAATTAGTGATTGCTTTTTTAAAAATTATTATTTTTTTACTTTTATTCTTTATTTTATTTATTGTGATTATTTATTGGAAGTATATAGCCCAGTTTAAATGTGCATGCCTGCCTATGTGCAACTCCTACTGCTCTCCTTGCCCAGCAATAGCACACTCCTCCTTTCTGTTCTATACATGTTACATCCTCTTTTTTTTTTTAAAATTTTTTATTTACTATAACTGAGTGAAAATGTACATTCCCGTATAAATTTACATACCCACCTATATGCAGCTTCCACTGCTCTCCCTGCCCGGTGACGGCACGCTATTCCTCTCTGCTCCATACATGTCTCATTCTCCCAACAGTCTCTTTTTCCCCTCCTCTCCACCCACTCTCCTTCCTCCAGCCAGAGGTCAGCAGGATGACATCCTATAGATCTATAGAACCATAAATTGCATCCAGTATATGGTCACTGCATCGCCAGGTCCAATCCATTCCTGTCCGAAGCGTGGACCTTCATTATGATTTTATGGTCAAGGGCAGCATCAGGGCGAGGGGCCATGCTCCCAGGGGAACCCCAAAACCACTGGACCATCAATTGAGCTCTTTTAGTGGGGAACTTAGGGTGCACCCCTTTTATTTTTGTGTTGCCACTCCATCGTGGCTATCACTGGTGGTGGCCAGGCACCATCCAGTTCTTCCGGTCCCAAGTCGATGTAGGCACCCACTGATGTGGGTCTCTTTGTCTTCTGGGTTGTCTTTCCCCCATGTCATTTTGGTCCTCGGTGAGCATCCACTCCTGCTGAGTTGGGACCATTTACTGTGCCCTCGGATGGCAGCTTGGCAGCTTTTAAGACCCCAGATGCCACTCACCAATGTGGGGTGCAGAGAGCCCTCTTAGCAAAACGCTAGTTGTGCCACTTGGCCTCGCTTTCGCCTAAGAGCATGGTCCCCTGCCCGCTGCCCCAGCTACTCTATCCTTGCAATATTGGGTTATGATGGAAGGAGTACTCATGTTATGTTTAAGTCCACTTAATATTGTTCTTGTTTCTAATGTGTGCTATCACCAATTTCACCCAACCAGATACCTAGCAAATGCCTAATCTAAACCCTGCCTCCTTCCCTCCCTCCCCTCCCTCCCCTCCCTTGCAGCTGTCAAAGAGTCTTTTCTTCTATACACAAGTCTGTTTTTGAGGTCTTATCATAGAGGTCTCATACAATATTTGTCCTTTTGTCGTTGACTACTTTCACTCAACATAATGTCTTCCAGTTGAGACCAGGTCATGAGATGTTTCCTGAAGTCATCGTTGTTCTTTATCATTGCATAGTGCTCCATTGAGTCTATATACCATAGTTTACCTATCCGTTCTTTTGTTGTTGGGCATCTGGGTTGATTCCATCTTTTTGCTATCCCGTGGACTGTGCTGCGATAAACATTCTTGTGCATGTGTCCGTCGGTGTGAAAGGCCTTGATTCTGTAGGCTATATTCCAAGCAATGGAATTACTGGGTCAAATGGTATATCAATATCCATTTTTTTAAGGAAGCACCAGATTGCTTTCCAAAGAGGCTGGACCATTTTGCAACCCCACCAACTGTGCAGGAGGGTTCCACTTTCTCCACAGCCTCCCCAGCATTTGTTGTTTTGTGTTTTTTGGATCATGGCCAACCTTGTTGGGGTGAGATGGTATCTCATTGTAGTTTTGACTTGAATTTCTTTAATAACTAAAGATTGTGAACATGTCCTCATGTGTTTTTTGGCTGCCTGGATCTCTTCTTTAGTGAAATGTCTGTCCATCTCCTTTGCCCATTGCTTAATTGGATGGTTTATCTTCTTCTTGTTGATATTTTGTAGTATCTTATAGATTATGGAGATCAGGCGTCGGTCTGACATAGAGTTTCCAAATATTTTTTCCCACTCTGTAGGTGTTCTTTTAATTCTATTAATAAAGTCTTCAGATGAGCAAAAGTGTTTAATTCTTAATAGATCCCATTTATCTATTTTCTATTCTGTTGATTGTGGTTTGTTTGACAGATTTTGGAGTCTGTCCATATTGTGTATTAAAACTTCCATTGTTGTTCCTACCTTTTCTTGGAAGAGCTTTATCGTTCTAGGTTTGATATTTAGGTCTTTTATCCAGTTGGAGTTGGTTTTTCTGTTCTATACATGTTACATCCTCTAAACAATCTCCTGTCCCTTCTTCCCCACCCTCTCCACTCCCCTCTAGTAAAAGGCCAGTAGGACAACATTCCATAGATGCATAGAACCATAAAGTGCACATACAATATGGTCACTCTGTGTTACCGAGTCCAATCTATTCCTGTCTGAGGAGTTGACCTCAGTAATGATTTATGGACAGGGGCAGCATCAGATACGTTTCAGAATTCAGAATGCTTTTGGAACAAAGTTATGTGCAGCATACGACGTCTTACAATTAAGTTTACAAACTTCCCACTGTGCACTTACATTAGTAGCCTTATGGTTTAAATATTCAAATACATTATCCTGTGCAAGCTGAATAGTCCCATCAAGATAGTTATTAGTTTAACTTTCTTTGCTGACATTATTAGAGGTCTGTATATGGAAAAAGTAGGTTCAAATTCCAGCTTCACTGTTTATTAGCTTTGTGAACTTAGATAAATTACCTAACCTCTCTGAGCTTCAGTTCTGCCCTCCTAAAAATGGGGATAATACTCATCATGATGTAAGGGTTAAATGAAATAAATAAAAATTTAACATTTTACCTACTACATGCTTAATAAATACTGGATTCCTGCCACTTCTTCTGAGCCCTGGTGATGCAGTGGTTAAGGACTTGACTGTTAACCAAAAGGTCTTCAGTTCAAATTCACCAGCATCTGCTTGAAGACCCTACAGGGCAGCTCTGCTGTGTCCTGAAGGGTTGCTATGAGTCACAAGTGACTCGACTGCAACAGTTGTTTTTTTTTTTTTAATTTATTCAAGCAGTTTTGTTGTACTGACTGTCCCCGTTGAGAAATATAGCCATATGTTGAATAAATTCATCCTTAAATGAAAATTGTTAACATAAATGTTCTACTAAAGTGATAGTGAATAGTATTAACTGGGATCTATACAATTGTCCTTCATGCTCTATGTAGACCCAGCTGATGACAGTCATCTACTCAGGAGCAGTTCTTTCTTCACTGTGCGTGTGCATTACTTTATGATTATCATTCAATACAATGACCTCAAACAAAAAATTGTATTTCTGCTTATAAAAGTTAAGTGTAGAAAACTTGAGAATTTGGGGCATCAGTATTAGCTCATAAAAATATGAAACGTGTATAAATATCACCTGTAAATATACCAACCTAAGCTAATCATTGTGTTGGGCTGAGATTCTATTAGGTTATTGCATTGCATTCTAAATTATAACTTAAATGGCTGTATGTTGTTTGTTGTTTGATGTTGAGTTGAATTGGAGTCGAGACCCCAGAAGACAGGGCGGAATTGCCCTGTAGGGTTTTCTAGGCTGTAATCTTTATGGGAGCAGATTGCTGGGTCTTTGCACTGTGGAGCCGCTGGCCAGATTAAAACTGCCAGGCTTTTATTTAGAAGCCAAGGTCTTAACCATTGTGCCACCAGAGCTCCTTAAATGCTATCTAATAGTTATTAATTTACCCAAGCTTCATTTTTTATGTTGAAGTTTTGTTTCCTTTCTGTTCCAATCAATGATGTTAAAATAAACATCCTTATACATAAAACTTTGCATGTGTTTTTGTTTCCTTAGGATAATCTTTTAGGAGTGGAAACCTGGGACTTCTCAAAACAAAGGATAAATGATAGTACTCTGTATGTATTACTAAGTTGCTTTCCAAAAAATTTGTACCAATATATGCTTCCACCAGCCTCAAATGTGGCTTTCTGATGAAAGATTGAATTGCTTTTTGAATGTGCAGTTTGGCTGTTTGTTAAATCAGTTGATTATGTTTTTGCTACTTGCTTCTTGTCTAATTGATTTGGTAGGGCACTAATATACAAAGAGAGTAACTAACTGAATAGCATTCTAATGGCCTGTGTAATCTCGAATGGGATTTTCAGAAGGATAGCCTTTAAAGTAATGTTCAAAGTCATATTTGGTGTATAGGATTTTCAAAAGGATAGCTTTTAAAGTAATGTTTAAAGTCATATTTGGAGTAAGTGGTAACTGGTGTGCCAGTTTGACATAGTGGTAACTTGATTTTGCATCCATTATAATGTCTTTTAAGGGCTAATTTCATTAGCAATTTTTAGAGGAAAATGAGACTCTTCTAATGTGCAATTAAAGTATTTGCATTACTGATAATATACACTCAAAGAAATATAAGGGTAAAAATCAACTTGTAGTAAAATCAGAAATAGAAAAATATGCTAACATGATACCTAATGAGGGAAATATTCCATTCAGATGTCTGTTTGTCTATTAATTCCCCCAAATGACTGTATGCTTTATTAATGACTAACATCAGACACAAATATGTTATTAGGAATGTATCCACTTATAGAAAAGATAAACACAATATAAGTTTAGAGTTTTAATAAGTCATATTTTAAAAGTGTTTAGATAATTTAAAATTTCAACAAAGGTGTAATCATGTCTATGTTTGCTACTTCTGGAAGCTATTTAAATATTTTTCTCTTATTTATCTGCCTTTAGTAAAGCTTTTAACATAAGGAAATGAGAACTGGGTCCTGTGTGATGTATCTTTTATGGGGTACCGAGAAATAGAATTTTATTTAGTTATTTTTCAGGCCTCCATCTAGGCACACTAGCAAACAATTTTATTTTTATTGGTGTATGTAAATAATAGTCATATGCTCTCAAGGTAATGCAGAGGGCATAAGAAAGGAGAAGAAAAAAACATAAATTTTGTTTTTGCTGTTGTCATTTGGGATTTTCTTATTTTCTTTGTACATTGGGCACCGTTTCATTTTTATTGCACTGCACTGATAGCAATGTCACATTTCATTTAACACCAAGTTAGTAAAAAAGAAAGGGAGAATATTTTGCTGCTATTACCATTGTTTAAGCTTTTTGTCCTGTAAATACTTACCTTTTATGGCTATGAGTTATTACAGAATGGAAATACTTTAGAGATATGTGTTATGTTTTAAGCCAGATTAGGCTTCTAACCTAAATTTTAAAAAATAATATTTTATTGTTTTTAAGATGAAAGTTTACACAGCAAATTAGGTTTCCATTTAACAGTTTCTATACAAAGTATTCAGTGATACTAGTTACATTTTTCACAATATGTTTACCAGAATTCTGCCAGAATATTGGGTTTGTTTATTAGAATAACTTTTTGAAGTGAGGGAACTGAAATAGTAGTACATAAAACAGGCAAGGTTTTGATGACAAGTCGGTGTGGCTTAGAGGGAAGTCAACCAGATGGAGCACTTTATAATATGGAAAGCCTCCAGAGAGACAAATTTAAGAGTAGGATTATCCCTGGAAGCTAAATAGAGGGATGAGAGTCCTTGGGAAGAGATGCTAAAAAGAGGAAACAATGCCTTTGAGGAGCGAGGTGGGGATGGTGTAATTTGCCTTCACACAAGTCTTTTCTAGGGTGGACATGGTTGTGTCAACCTTCTGTAACCAATTCAGTTTAGGTATATATAGAGTTTGAATCAACCCACTGCCTTCAAGTCCATTCTGATACATAGTGACCTTCTGGGACAGAATAGAGTTGCCCTGTAGGGTTTCTGAGTTGTGGCTGGTGGATTGAAAGTGCTGACCTTTTGGTTAGTGGCCAAACACTTAACTACTCCTCCCCCAGGGCTCCTGTAGACTTTGGAAGGAAACAAATATTATAGTATGTTGTTGTTAGGTGCCCGTCGAGTTGGTTCTGACTCATAGTGACCCTGCGCACAATGGAATGAAATGCTGCGCATTCTTGTGCCATGTCCACAGTCGTTTTTTTGCCTAAGCCCATTGTTGCGGCCACTGTGTCAATTGATCTTGTCATGGGTCTCCCTCTTTTTCGCTGACCTTCCACTCTACCAAGCATGATGTCATTCTCCAGGGACTGGTCTTCCCTGACAACATGTCACAAGTATGTTAGATGCAGTCTTGCCATCTTTGCTTTCAAGGAGCACTCTGGTTGGACTTCTTCCAGAAGAGAGCTGTTTGTTCTTTTGTCACTCCAAGGTACCTTCAACATTCTTCTCCAACACCACAATTCAAAGGCATCAATTCTTCTGTCTTCTTTGTTTGTTGTCTGGCTTTTGTGTGCATATGACACAATTGAAAATACCATGGTTTAGTTCAGGCACACTTTAGTCTTCAAGGTGACATCTTTACTTTTCAATACTTGAAAGAGATCCTTTGCAAACAGATTTTCCTGATGCAATGCATCTTTTGATTTCTTGACTGCTGCTTCCATGGGCATTGATTGTGGATCCAAGTAAAATGAAATCATTGACAACCTCAGTCCTTTCTCCATTTATGACAATGTTGCGTACTGGTCCAGTTGTGAGGATTTTTGTTTCCTTCATGTTGAGGTACAGTCCATACTGATGGCTATGGTCCTTGATCTTCATCAGTGTTTCAAATCTTCTTCACTTCCAGCAAGTAAGGTGGTGTTGTCTGCATAATGCAGGTTGTGATAATGTGTTGTCCTCTAATCCTGATACCTTGTTCTTCTTCATATAACCCGGCTTCTCAGACTATTTGCCTGGCACACAGATTGAGGAGCTTTAATGAAAGGATACAACCCTGATGCACACCTTTTCTGATTTTAATCCATCCAGTGTCCTCTTGTTCTGTTCACACTACTGCCTTTTGATCCATATACAGATTCCTTACGAGCACAATTAAGTGCTCTGGAATTCCCATTCTCTGCAATGTTAGACATAATTTGTTATGATCCATTCAGTTGAATGCTTTTGCATAGTCAATGAAACACAGATAAACATCTTTCTGGTATTCTCTGCTTTCAGCCTAGATCTATCTGACATCAGCAATGATATCCCTGGTTCTCTATCCTCTTCTGAATCCAGCTTGAAACTTCTGGCATTTCCTTGTCAATATACTGTTGCAGTCACTTTTGAATGATAGTGAGCAAAATTTTACTTATGTGTGATATTAATGATACTGTTTGGTAATTTCCACATTCGGTTGGATCTCCTTTCTTTGGAATGGGCATAAATATGGATCTCTTCCATTCAGTTGGCCAGGTAGCTGTCCTCCAAATTTCTTGACCTAGACAAGTGAGCACTTCCAGCACTGCATGTGTTTATTGAAATATCACAGTTAATATTCCATCAATTCCTTGAGCCTTGTTTTTTGCCAATGCCTGTAATGCAGCTTCAGTTTCTTATTTCAACACCATTGGTTCCTGATCATATGCTACTGGCTGAGCATCAACCAGTTCTATAATGGTATTGAAGAATTCATTATTTACTCCATTGCATTTCTGTGAAGCTTACCCCCAAAGAGAGGGGCATGCTAACCCTGTGAAAACTATTATAAAAACTGCAAGAATGACAGATAAAGCCCTTCAGTTTTGTGAGCTAAATGATCTAAATGAGGGATTCCACTAATTCATCTCCTTTGAGATTTTGATTTTTTATTTGTAAAATTAACTTCTATTTCTCTTAAGTCTTAAATTTGTGGTTGTAAATGTAATTAGTTTAAGCCAGGTTACCAAATTAACAGAATAAATCATTTAAAGCTGGGTATTTTGTCTGTAATATAGTATGTTTATCAGCTCCAGGCAGATCATCATATAGTTTATAAGTGTTAACTTTTTGTCATTTGCAGATATGTCTGATGATCTTAAAAAAAAAAAACAACAAAACAATATCTCCTTACTTTCATTTTTCTTCACCTATACTAATGGGCAAAATTGTGACCTTCCCAATGAATTTCTCCTGTATTTGCTTTCCTAGAATTTATTTTAAATTACATGGACTATGTTCTACCTGTAACCTCTTATGGTGCAATTTAATAATGAATAATCTTGACTTCCCGGGGTGCAGTGTTTTGGGGTACTGGGGGCCCTGATGGTGCAGTGGTTAAGAGCTATGGATGCTAACCAAAAGGGTGGCAGTTCTAATCAATCAGACACTCTTTGGAAATTCTGTGGAGCCATTCTGCTCTGTGTAATAGGGTCACCATGAGTCAAATTGGACTCAACTGCAATGGATTTGGTTTTGGTTTTGAATCTGACTGAAATTAATAGCCATTATTATGTTGGCTGCTGCTAATGTATTAGAGATTATTATTCAAAGAACCCAGTTGAATGCCAGCTCCAGTATTATTTGGTGATGGCTGGGGATACACACATACACATGTACATACATGTGCATGCACACACACACACACACACACACACACACACACAGTCATGTATAATTCTGGTGGGGCTACTTGCTGGTTTTTATTTATTTTTAACTTGAATAAGCATCAGAACCAGCTTGATTAAAGAAAAGTTAATGTCAAGCTTAGGATTTTAGCAAAGAAACTGTACTGGATGTTTCATGGATTTTTTAAATAAAATGTAAGATAGAAGTCAAAGATGTTGCCTGTGTTTTAGAGATGCGTTTTAGACAAGGAAGAGAAGAAAATTAAACAGGTGAAGTCCCACAGCTTTCAGAAATCTGGTTGTAGGAAGTGAAAGGGAGTGGCTTTTGAATTGGCTTTTGATTTTTAGAAAAATTCTCCTGTTGATTTTCTGCCTTAACAATGAGTACTCCCCACTGATGATAATGTTGTGTTCACCTTGACATATAAATATGAAATTGTGATATAAAGTATAACAATTTATTAATAGAGAACTCTTACCCTACTGAGGCTATTGACCCATGGGGTTGGGGGAATCCTTTGATGATGATGCCCATGTGAAGAATGATAGATGGCAGAGAATGCAAAAAGGAGACAAAAAAGGGGATAGCTAAAAATTAGTAGCTGTGGGGGGAGGAAACACAAAGGGTGTAAGGTGAGGAAGAGTGAGAAAAATACAAAAAGAGATCGTCCGTTCTCTGCCCAGGCTTTTATGATCTGAAGGCTAACCTTCCTTTTGCTTCCATCTCTCTCCTACCAACTTTTAGCTAATAAACACCGTACCCTGATTCTGGTGCTAACCTACTGCTTCCAGTCTGACGCCTTTTCATTCCCACTTACTCTCTATTCAGTTGGTTGCTATAACTGTCATTGATATCTCTTCTCCTCAGTCATCTCTCATTAGCATTGGATGAAAAACTTCCTTTGAATAATAAAATACTGTAACAGTTATTTCAATAAATGTTTATTAAATTCAAGTTTATACCCAACCATGTTCTTGGCTCTGGAGATATAATGGTAAATGAGATGGATTTCCTGCCCTCATGGAGCTCACAACAGGTTAGCAAGTATGTATTTGACTTGATATGGAGAAAAAGAAAAGTAAGGGAGTAAAAATTATGAATAACATTTAGAGAACGTGAATTCTAGAATGCTTAGTTGTGTTCCTCGGGATCCTGTACATAGATGAAGAGGCAACCTTCAAATAGAACAGGGGACATTACATGGTTTAAAGTCAGGAAGGGTATGTGTAAGAGCTGTATCCTTTCACCGTACTTATTTAGTCAGTAATGCTGAACAAGTAATCCAAGAAACTGGACTATGTGAGGAAGAGTGGGGCATCAAAATTAGAGGAAGACTCAGTAACAGCATAACATGTGTTATACAGATGACACAATCCTGCTTGCTGAAAGTGACGAAGACTTGAAGCACTTACTGTGAATTACATCTCAACCTAAAGCAATAAAAAATCCCCACCAATAGATCGATGAGCAATGTCATGATATGGAGAAAAAAATTGAAATTGTCAAGGGTTTCTTTTCACTCAGATCTACAGTCAACACCCATGGAAGCATCAGTCAAGAAATCAAGTGATGCAGTGCACTGGGGAAATCTGCTGCAAAAGATCTCTTTAGATCTTTTTAGATGTCACTAGAATACTAAGGTGCACCTGACCCAAGCTATGGTATTTTTCACTGATCTGATATGCATGGGCAAGCTGGACAATGAATAAGGAAGAATAGAAAAGAGTTAATTTCTTTGAATTATAGCCTTAGTGAAGAATATTGAATATGGCATAGCCTGAGAAAAGATGAACAAATCTGTCTTGAAGGAAATACAGACAGATGCTCCTTAGAAGTGAGGACAGTGAGAGTTCATCTCACGCACTCTGGGCACATTATCAGGAGGAATCAGTTCCTGGGGAAGGACATCATGCTTGGCAGAGGGTTCGCAAAAAAGGTCTTCAACGAGATGGGTTGACATAATGACTGCAACAATGAGGTCAAGTGTAAAGACAATCATGAGGATGGTGCAGGACCTGTGATATTTTTCACTGATCTGTTATGTTTCTTTCTGGCAGTGTTTCTTTCTGTTACACATAGGGTCATGGGCCACTAGGAGTTGAAATTGACTTGATGGCACCTAACTACAACAAGAACAAGCGCATAGAGAATAGGAGAGTATGTTATTTTAGAAAGGGTAGTTAATAAAGTTTTCTCTGTGCAGGTGATATTTAAGTAAAGGTAGGAATGGAATGAGCGGATGAGCCGTATGAATATCAATGCAGTGTGCGCCTTGCAGCAGGATGTGTCAATACATGGGTTTATGCATGGTGTGTTTGAGGGTCAGCAAGGAGCATAGCAGATGGCGGAGGACAGTGGTAAGAAATGAGGTTAAGAGAGAGGCAGGGGACAGATCACGTAGGGTCTGATTGGCCATAGCCAAATCCTTGAATTTTATTTACTTAGAGGTCGAGAGCAAGGAGGTGATGTAATCTGTTTCACTCTACAATTATTTTCTCAGATGAAAGCAAAGCTGCAGAGAATCAGGAAAATTAATAAAAGTGCTATAGAGTTGCATTTATTAATATAACTCATGCTATAGGAGTGGGAGGTGGTTGTTCAGGGACAGCCCACTAGATGACGTTATTGAAGGTCTGTTTTGCCTTTGAAGGAGTGCACGATACTGTGATGGAATAGGTGATTATTTCTTTTCCCAGAAAGATCTCTTCAGTTATTTCAGAAGCCAGTAGAAGTGAAGATAATGGCAGCCAATTGAATAAATACTTATTATGGGTTCATTATTTATATATTAGGCACTGTACTAGCTACTTTTGCAAACTTATTTTGTATAAATATTCCATTTTACAAGGAAAAATTAAGTTTAGAGGAATAACTTTTCTAGGATTTCATTGTGCCACATCTGTCTTAAGTACTTGGTTAATTATCTGAAAATTCACACTAATGTGTACACTTTGCCTGAATTATTTGAGTACTTGCAATGGTATAGATCTGGATATTAATCATGTTTAATCAGACAAGGCTGTTATATTGCTAGAAATATATTAAAGGAGTAATTAAAAGACTTGTCTTCTCTCAAAACATATGCTGTCTATTTTCAAGTAATTAAAGGGATATGTGATCAAATTAGAAAAATTAGGAGATACAAATTTTTATGCACTCAAACCCACATCCACACTCATACCTCTATGTTGTGGCCTCCTCTTTTCTTCCTCCCTGGTAACACCTCAGACCAATGCTTCCCAATGTAAGCCAATGGATTGTGCTGGTATTGTGACTGTATTTACTTAAGTACCTGTTTAAATAATTGCAGAATAAATGAGTTATATTCACTTTATCCAATGTAGAAAATCATCTAGGCTTATAAGAGAACATATTACTTAACAAATGAATGTGAGAAACTTCAATGTGTTTGATAACTCAGTTTGTGTAGGGAAATTGTTTAAGCAGTCATCTGAAGATTCTCGCTCTGTAGTATATTTGTTAATAGTGAACCAAAGTCTTATCCTCAGGTCACCTAGCTATAGGGCATACTGTGAGATGCAACATTTAGCTGGCATAGTTCATCTAAAGGAAATAAAATATCTTCCCCTTCCTCATGGTCTTCTTGCTTTGAGGCTATAGAGCAAATTATAGCGATACTTCTCAGTCTACAGCGTCAAATGTTCAAAGAGCACACTTAATTTCTTATTTTTTATTTATTTTTTTAGTAATTACAATAAAAGAATAAAATTTCTAACATCTGTCAGTTAACTCATCTATAATAAACCCTCAGCCCCCACCCACCAATGTGGCCAACACAGTCGTTTTCGTCTATGGATATTTCTCTTGTGAAGTCCTTATAACAGGAATCTCACACAAAAATTTGTCTTTTTAACACAGATTGATTTCCATCAGCATGATCTCTTTCAAATGAGACCATGTTATGAGATGTTTCTAAAATTGTCATTGTTTTTTTTAATCATAGTATAGTGTTCCACTGAGTATATGTACCATAGTTTGCCCATCCATTCATCTGCTGATGGACATCAGGGTTGATTCCAACTTTTTGCTATTGTGGACTGTGCTGCAACATCATGTACATGTGTCTGTTCATGTGACAACTTTTGTTTCTGAAGGATAAATTCTCAGCAGTGGGATTACAGGATCAAATGGAATATCTATCCCCAGCTTTTTAAGGAAGCACTAGACTGTTTTCCAAAGAGATTATACTGTTTTGCAACCTCTTCAGCATTTGTTGTTTTGTGTTTTTGGATCTTGGCCAGCCTTGTTGGGTGAGATGATACCTCATTGTAGTTTTGATTTGAATTTATTTAATAGCTAATGATCATGAACAATTCTGCATGTGTTGTTCGGCTGCCTGGATGTCCTCTTTAGAGAAAAGTGTGTCCATCTCCTTTGCCCATTGCTTAACCATATTATTTATCCTTTTCTGGTTGATATTTTGTAATACCTTATAGATTATGGTCTGACATAGAGTTGCCAAATATTTTTTCCTATTCTGTAGGTGGTCTTTTCATTCCTTTGATGAAGTCTTTGGATGAGAAAAGTATTTGATTCTTAGTAGTTCCCATTTATCTATTTTCTCTTCTGTTGAATGTGCTTTGTTTGTCAGGTTTTGAAGTCTGTCTACACTGTGTATTAAAATTTCCATTGTTGATCCTATTTTATGTTGGATAAGCTTTATTGTTTTAGATTTTCTATGTAGATCTTTTATCCAATTTGAGTTGGTTTTTGTATAAGGTGTGAGATACATTTTCACAGTGTTGAGTCTTCCTATGCATGAGCAGGGCAGATCACTCCATTTATCTAAATCTCTCTTAGTTTCTTGCAGTAAGGGCTTATAGTTCTCTTTGTAAAGATCTGTTATATCTCTAGTTAGATTTATTCCTAGGTATTTTATCTTCTTGGGGGCTGTAGTAACTGGAATTGATTTGGTGATTTTTTCTTTAATAATCTCACTGTTGGTATAAAGGAATCTTACTGATTTACATGTCTATCTTGTATCCCAATACTTTGTCGAACTCCTCTATTAGTTCCAATGGTGGAACTATATGGATTCCTTTGGATTCTCTGTATAAACAATCATATTGTCTGCAAAGAGGGAGATTTTTACTTCTTCATTGCCAATACGGATGCTCTTTATTTTTTGTCTTGTCTAATTGCTCTGGCTAGAACTTCTAACACAATGTTGAATAGAAGTGGTGAGAATGGGCATCCTTGTCTACTTCCTGTCTCAACGGGAATTCTTTCAGTCTTTCACCATTCACAGTGATAAAGGCAGCTGGCTTTGCGTAGATGCAGCTGATTACATTGACGAATTTCTCCTCTATTCGTATTTTTCTGAGAGTTTTAAGCATGAATGGGTGTTGAACTTTGTCAAATGCCTTTTCTGCATCAATTGACAAAATCAGATGATTCTTATCTTTTGTGTTATTAATGTGGTTGATTACATTAATTGTTTTTCTGATGTTGAACCAGCCTTGCATCCCTGGAATGAGAACAACTTGATCATGATGAATGATTTTTTTTAATATGCTGTTGAATTAATTCTATTGGCTACAATTTTGTTGAAGATTTTTTTATAATATGATTTGTATTTTAAGCCCTAAACTCTGATGGCATAGTGATTAACTGCTATGTCTGCTAATCAAAAGGTCAACAGTTCAAATCCAACAGGCAGTGCTTGGAAACTCTATAGGGCAGTCCTACTCTGTCCTATAGGGTCACAATAAGTTGTAATCAACTCAGTGGTGGTGGTTTTGGTTTTATTTTTATCAGGAGGCCGAGATTATAATGTCAGTTAGGAATACATCACCTTTTTGCTTAGGCTCTGTTAATTCTATGGTTTGGAATGCATGAGGCCTCTTGCCAAAGCCAGCCAAGGGCCATCGAGTCAGATCTTAGTCATCTTCATATTTACACAGTAGTGGCATCTGTAGAAATGTTTACCCTTTATTTTGTTTCTGTAGTTAATTCCTAATCACAGATTGCTGCTGACTTGTTCCTTAATCCCATCCACAAGGTTTTATCTGGTAAAGCAACACTCTGCAATTTCTGTGCTAGTAATTATATTGTAGTCTTTCTTTGAACAAATAAATGTAATATACAAAAAGGGAAAAAAAAGATGAAATATTTTTTTAAATAGCAAAATTTATTTAATGTTAACTATATCAATAATTACATTAAATAGGAATGGCTTAAGCAATCTATTTGAAATACAGATTGGCAGTTCAAATTGCTGCATTGAAAGTGACATAATGTTATTTTAAGGTAGACTGGGGTGAAGGGGAAGACTAAGGTGTGCCTGACCTAAGTTGTGATATTTTCACTTGCATCATATGCATGCAAAAGCTGGGCAATGAACAAGGAAGACAGAAGAGGAACTGATGCTTTTGAATAGTGGTATTGGAGGAGAATATTGAATGTACCACAGGCTGCCGAAAGAACAAACAGATCTGTTCTGGAAGAAGCATAACCAGAGTGCTCCTTGGAAGCAAAGATGGGGAGGCTACATTTTAGACATACTTGGAAATGTCAGGAGGGTTCAGTTCCTAGAGAAGGACATCATGCTTGGTAGACTGGAGGGTCAGTGAAAAAGAGGAAGACCCTCGAGGAGATGGATTGGCAGAGTGGCTGCAACAATGGGCTTAAGTATAAATACAATTGTGGGCATGGCGTAGGACTGGGCAGTGTTTCTTTCTGTTGTGCATAGGGTTGCTATGAGTCAAAACTGATTCAATGGTACCTAACAAAAACAGTGTGGTAAATTACACAAGAATCACTAGAAAACTAAAAAAGAGTTATATAGCTAGTAAGCCCACAGAAGATAAAATGGAATAATAAAACAAGAAATAAAAAAATAGCGCATTATTAAAAAATAATTTTTACTTTCAATTGTTAAAGAATCAGTTATATACCATACGCTGCCTGCTCACAGTGCATACCACAGTTAGTTACTATGATTCTGACATTTTGGTTAACTTAGTAGTCCTATTGTGGATATAGTGAAATATTGAAAATAAGTGTAACAGTCTTGCTGACTAGTATATTTATAATTATTTTTAATTATTTTTTTTCAATTTCAGAAACAAGTCCTTTTTTTTGCCTATGAAATCTTTTTTTTTATTTTTTATTGTGATTGAGTGAAAATGTACATTCCCGTATACATTTACATGCCCACCTATATACTGCTTCCACTGCTCTCCATGCCCAGTGACAGCACATTATTCTTCACTGCTCCATACATGTCTCATCTTCCTAACAGTTTCCTTTCCTCTTCTCTCCACCCACTCTCCTTACTCCAGCTGGAGGTCTGCGGGATGATATCCTATAGATGCATAGAACCATAAAGTCCATCCAATATATGGTCACTCTGCATCACCAAGTCCAATCCATTCGTGTCCGAAGAGTAGACCTTCATTATGATTTATGGTCAAGGGCAGCATCAGGGCCAGGGGCCATGCTCCCAGAGGAACCCTGAAGCTGCTGGACCATCATTTGTGGTCTTTTAGTGGAGATCTCAGGTGCACCCCTTCTTATTCTTGTGTTGCCAGTGAGACTCAACTTTGGGAGCTCCATCACGGCTGTCACAGGTGGTGGCCAGGCACCATCTGGTTCTTCCGGTCCCGAGTTGATGTAGGCACCCACTCATGTGAGTCTGTCTTCTGGGTTGCCTTTCCCCCATGTCGTTTTGGTCTTCAGTGAGCATCCGTTCCTGCTGAGTTGGGACCATTTGCTGTGCACTCAGATGGCAGCTAGGCAGCTTTTAAGACCCCAGAAACCACACACCAATGTGGGGTGCGGAGAGCCCTCTTAGCAATACACTAGTTGTGTCAAATGGCCTCGATTTTGCCTAAGAGCATGGTCCCCTACCCCCTGCCCCAGCTACTCTGACCTTGCAATATTGGGTTAAGATGGAAGGAGTGTTCAAGTTGTGTCAAAGTCCACTTAATAGTGTTCTTGTTTCTAATGTGTGCTATCACCGATTTCACCCAACCAGATTTCTACCAACTATCTCATCTAAATCCTGTCCCCCTCATCCTCCACCCCTCCCCTCCCTTGCAGCCGTCAAAGCATCTTCTATGCATAAGTCTGTTTTTGAGTTTTTATTGTAGGGGTTTCATACAATATTTGTTTTTTTGTCGCTGACTACTTTCACTCAGTGTAATATCTTCCAGTTGAAACCAGGTTATGAGATGCTTCCTGGAATCATCGTTGTTCTTTATCATTGCATAGTGCTCCACTGAGTATATATACCATAGTTTACCTATCCATTCCTCTGTTGTTGGGCATCTGAGTTGATTCCATCATTTTGTTATCGAGGACTGTGCTGCAATAAACATTCTTGTGCATGTATCCATTGGTGTGAATGGCCTTGATTCTGTAGGATATGTTCCAAGTAGTGGGATTACTGGGTCAAATGGTATATCTAGATCCATTTTTTTTAAGAAGCTCCATATTGCTTTCCAAAGAGGCTGGACCATTTTGCAACCCCGCCAACAGCGTAGGACAGTTCCACTTTCTCCACAGCCTCTCCAGCATCTGCTGTTTTGTGTTTTTTGGAACATAGCCAACCTTGTTGGGGTGAGATGGTATCTCATTGTAGTTTTGATTTGAGTTTCTTTAATAACTAAAGATTGTGAACATCTCCTCATGTATTTCTTGGCTGCCTGGATCTCCTCTTTAGAGAAATGTCTGCCCATCTCCTTTGCCCATCGCTTAACTGAATGGTTTATATTCTTCTTATTGATATTTTGTAGTACCTTGTAGATTATGGAGATCAGGTGACAGTCTGATATAGAGTTGCCAGATATTTTTTTTTCCCATTCTGTAGGTGGCCTTTTAACTCTTGTGATAAAATCTTTGGATGAGCAGAAGTGTTTGATTCTTAGTACTTCCCATTTATCTCTTTTCTCTTCTGTTGATTGTGGTTTGTTTGACAGATTTTGAAGTCTGTCTACATTGTATATTAACACTTCCATTGTTGCTTCTACTTTTTCTTGGATGAGCTTTTTCGTTTTAGATTTGATATTTAGGTCTTTTATCCAATTTGAGTTAGTTTTTGTATAAGGTGTAAGGTATGGATCTTGATTCAGTTTATTGCAGATGGATATCCACTTTTGCCAGCACCATTTGTTGAAGAGACTGTTCTTACCCCAGTTTAATGTCTTAGGGCCTTTGTGAAATATCAGCTGTTCATAGACAGATGGTGTCATCTCTGGAGTCTTGATTCTGTTCCATTGATCGATCTGTCTGTTCTTGTACCACTACCAGGCTGTTTTGACCACTGTGGCAGTGTAATAAGTTCTGAAGTCCGGTAATGAGAGGCCTCCCAGTGTGTTCTTCTTCTTTAGTAGTACTTTACTTATCCGGGGTTTCTTCCCTTTCCAAACAAAACCGGTGATATGTTTCTACATCTCGTTAAAAAATGACGCTGGAACTTATATTGAGATTGCATGATATAAGTAGATTGCTTTGGGTAAAATAGACATTTTCACGATGTTGAATCTTCCTATCCATGAACAAGGTAGGTTTCTCCATTTATCTAAGTCTCTGTTAATTTCTTGTAGTAAGGGCTTATCGTTCTGTTTATAAAGGTCTGTTATTTCTCTGGTTAGATTAATTCCTAGCTACTTTATCTTCTTGGGGGCTATAGTAAATGGTATTGTTTTGATGATTTCTTCATTAGCAGTCTCATTGTTGGTATAAAGGAATCCTACTGATTTACTTATGTTTATCTTGTATCCTGAGACTTTTCTGAACTCTTCTATCAGTTTGAGTAGTTTCCTTATAGATTCTTTGGGATTCTCTGTGTATACAATCATATCATCAGCAAACAGGGAGATTTTGACTACTTCTTTGCTGATGTAGATGCCCTTTATTTCGTGGTCTTGTCTAATTGCTTTGGCTAGAACTTCTAGTACTATGTTGAATAGGAGAGGTGAGAGTGGTCATCCTTGTCTAGGGAAACTCCTTCAGTCTCTCTCCATTCAGGATGATGTAGGCAGTTGGTTTTGTATAAATGGCCCTTATTGATTTGATGAATTTTCTGTCTATGCCTATTTTCCTAAGAATTTTTAGCAAGAATGGGTGTTGGACTTTATCAAATACCTTTTCTGCTTCAGTGGACAAAATCAGGTGATTCTTGTCTTTTGTGCTATTTATGTGGTTAATCACATTAATTGTTTTTCTGATGTTGAACCAATCTTGCATCCCTGGTATGAATCCAGTGTGGTCAGGATGGATAATTTTTTGATATGTTGTTGTATTCTATTGGCAAGAATTTTGTTGACGATTTTTGCATCTAGATTCATGAGTGATATCCATCTGTAGTTCTCCTTCTTTGTTGGGTGTTTCCCTGGCTTTGGTATCAGGGTTATGCTGGCATCATAGAATGAATTTGGGAGTACTTCATCCCTTTCTATACTGTGAAACAGTTTCAGTAGTATTGGAGATAACTCTTCTCTAAAAGCTTGGTAGAATTCTGTGATGAAGCCATCTGGGCCCGGGGTTTTTTTGGTTGGCAGTTTTTTGATGACTTTTTCAATCTCGTCCTTTGTGATAGGTTTATTAAGTTGTTCTGCTTCACGTTGTGGTAATTTAGGTAGGTGATATTTATCAAGGAATTTGTCCATTTCCTCTACATTTTCAAATTTGTTAGAGTACAGTCTTTCATAGTATTCTGTTATATTATTAATTTCTTTTGTATCTGTTGTGACAACTCCCCTCTCATTTCCTGTTTGGGTTATTTGTTTCCTTTCCTGTTTTTCTTTAATAAGTTTGCCAATGGTTTATCAATTTTGTTGATCTTTTCAAAAAACCAGCTTTTCATCTTTTCAATTGTTTTTCTATTCTCGAATTCATTTAGCTCTGCTCTAATCTTTATAATCTGTTTTCTTCTGTTGCCTGAGAGGTTCCTCTGTTGTTCTCTCTCTACTTGTTCAAGCTGTAGGGTTAGTTCCTTGATTTAGTTTCTTTCTTTCTTCCAGATGTGTGCATTTATGGAGAGGAACAGACCTCTGAGGACTGCTTTGGGGGTATCCCATAGGTTTTGGTAGGAAGTATTTTTGTTCTTGTTGAAATCCATGAATTTCTTTATTTCATCCTTGATTTCTTCCATAACCCATGTTTTTTATGAGCAAGATGTTGTTCAGTTTCCAAGAGTCCCACTTTCTATCTATGTTTTTTCTGCTATTGATTTCAACTTTTATGGCTTTATGATCTGAGAAGATACTTTGCATTAATTCAGTGGTACGGATTTTGTTGAGAATTGCATTATGTCCTAACACATGGTCAATTCTGGAGAATGTTCCATGTGCACTAGAGAAGAAGGTGTAGTTGTCTGCTGATGGGTAGAAAGTTCTGTATATATTGATGAGATTTAGTTGGTTAATTGTGGCAATGAGGTCTTCTGCATCTTTACTAAGCTTTTTTCTAGGTGATCTGTCCAGTATTGAGAGTGGATTGTTGAAGTCTCCCACTTTTATTGTGGAATGATCTAACTCTTTTTTGAGTGCAGTCAGTGTTTCTTCAATATATTTAGGTTCTCTGATATTAGGTGCATATATATGTAATATAGTTAAGTCTTCACTGTGTACTGAACCTTTCAGCAGTAAATAGTGTCCATTTTTGTCCACAATGGTGGCTTTTACATTAAAATTGATTTTGTCTGAGATTAGAATTGCCACACCTGCTCTTTTTTTGTTCATTGTTAGCTTGATATATATTCTTCCATCCTTTAATTTTCAGTTTGTTCCTATCTTTAAGTCTCAAGTGAGTTTCTTGTAGACAACACATGGATGGGTCGTGTCTTTTGATCCAAGATGTCACTTTACTGGAGCATTCAGTCCATTCACATTCAATGTAATTATCGATAGGTATGTGTTCATTGCTGCCATTGTGACATGTTTATTTTTGTGTTGATGTTATCTCTGTTCTTCTTATTAGTCTCTTCTGGGACATTCTTTTATGTTAGTTGATTTTTCACCTTTTTCAGAGCTGATTTTGTAGTTGTTGAGACTCCTGTGTTACATTTCTTAATACGGTATTTTGCATCTTTGTTATGCTTTATGGCTGCCCCTGAGATCCCCCTTAGTAAACTATATATTTTAATTACTACCAGTCTTGTCGACTTCCTCTCCATCTGGAAGGACTATAATGACTGTAGTACATCCCTCTTTTTAGTATGATGGCACCATAGTTTTCATGATAATCACCGGATTGTTTCTTTCAGTATTAAAGCTGTGATTGAGTTTGGAGCCTGCCCTAACTGAGTAGAATTGTCAATGATGTGTCGTTCTGAAATATAAAGTTAGTGGTTTTGTTTTAGCCAAAGCCGAGAACTTCTTTCAGTATTTCTTGTAGTTTTTGGTTTGGTTTTTACAAAGTCTCTGAGTTTATGCTTATCTGGGAATGCAGGATATATAATTCTTGGTTGGAAGTTCTTCTCCTTCAAGGCTTTGAATGTGTCATGCCACTGTCTCAGTGCCATCATGGTTTCTGCTGAGAAATCTGATGAAAGCCTACAGAGTTTCCCTGTGAATGTTAGCTTTGCTTTGAGTCTCGCTGCTTTTAAGAGTTGCTGCTTATGTTTCATTTTGTTAAGCTTGATTATAATATGTCTTGGAGTCTTTCTTTTGAGCTCTATATTGGGTGACGTATGATATGCATCTGGGATATCTATATTCTCTTCCTTCGTGATTTCTGGGAAGTTATCTGTCAGCAGCTCAGCAGCGATACTCTCTGTGTTCTCAGGTGATTCATCCTGTTCAGGGACTCCAATTAATTGAAGGCTGTTCCTCTTAATAGAGTCCCACATGCTTCTTAATGCTTCTTCATTTTTCTTGTTTCTTTTGTCTGATTTTTCCTCATAGATGCTGGCATCAGTAGCTCTGTCTTCCAAGTCAGAAATTCTTTTTTCCATTTGTTGCATTCTGTTTTCTTGGCTTTGAATGGAATTTTCTGTGTCTTTTATTTTCTTTTTGATCTGTTGGATTTCAGAGTACTGGTGTTCCATCAGATCAAACAGCTTGTTTAATTTCTTCTTTTGTTCTGCTGCATTTTGTATAAGATCTAAAAGGGCTCTGTATATAATCCTTTTACATTCATCTTCTGATCATTTCATAAAAGTTTCTTCATCTGGAAAACTCCTTGGTGGTTTTGTTTGGGAGCCTTCTGAAGCCATGGATGATTTCTTGTTTGCCACAAGTGTCTGTTGCTTTTTGGGTCCCATGTGAGTAAGTAGAGGCTGGGAGAGATAACTATAAGGATCGACCAAAGATGTTTTTCTAAGCTGTCTTAAAATGTAAAACAAAAGGTATCTGACCACACTTTTCAAGTCTGTCAGGTTTTCAGGTGTAGAGGTGCCTCTTCCCAAATGGCAAAGTAAGTGCTTTTATATCCAACCCCAGATGATATGAACTACTTCAAAATACAGCAATGCTGCAGCCCTGTTGGCCTCTGCTGACAGGGCCCAGCCTTAGGCGACAGTGTGTAAACTACTGCTTTTCTGGTTGAAAAGCTCTCTCCTGTGGTCAGGCTATGGCTCCCAAGCTAAGAATTAGGTCCAGCTGCGACCACCGTATCTAAGAGGGCTCCCTCCACACAGTCGGCAGATAGAGGGGCTGAAGGTGCTGAGAGGTAGTGAGTCCTCCGCCTCTTTTGCTGGGCCCCCACCGTAGGCGACACTATATAAACTACTGATTTTCTGTCAGAGAAGTGCTGTCCTGTTTGCAGATACTGGCTCCCAGGCTAAGAATTATGCCTCATTAAAATCTCTGTATCCAACATGGCATCCTGCACACAGGCTCTGTGGTTCCACATGAACCGTGCTGTGACAGAGATTAAAAGACAGGCCCAAGGTGGCTAGATTAACAGAGTCCTAAGCTTGGCTCTGAAAATACGGCAATTTCACCTGCCTATCCCACCAGCAGTGCGTCTGAGTCTAGCCGCTAGACAAGACCCAGCTCCACCCGCCTGCCAAGACAGAGAAAAAAAAATAGTCAAAATAATCTGTTTACCTTCAGTCCATGAGAGCTAGGGCTAGCCAGGAGTGGGAGTCAGCGAAAGAGAGGCGGTTTTTCATTCAGTGGTTTGAAGTCCAGTTTAACAGCCCAGTGCCGTGTCCTGGGCGCTCACTAGGTGATCAGAAGGCTCTGTTTGATTATCAGTTCAGGTCTTGATTTCTAGAGGGATATAAGAAGATGTGTGCTTAGTCCATCATCTTGACTCCACCTCTGTTTTTATTTTTTGTTGTTGTAAAATGTGTGTGTGTATAAAACAAAGCATTTGCCATTTTAATCATTTTTAAGTATACAATGTAGTGACTTTAATAACGTCCCCATGTTGCACAACCATCACCAATATCCATTTCCAGATTTTTTAATCACCTTAACAGAAATTTAGTGTCCCTTAAGCAATATATCCCTATTTTCCCTTCCTACCTGCTCCTGATAACCAGTAATAATCTTTGGTAGCTATCTTTTACCTATTCTTTATATTTAAGTGGGATCATGCAAAATTTGTTCTTTTATGTCTGACCTGCTTCACTCAGTGTAACTCTTTCAAGGTTCATCCATGTAATGGCACATGTCAAAACTTTTTATGGGTGAATAATAAACTTTTGTATGTATATACTACATTTTATTTATCCATTTATCTGCTGATGGACACTTGGTTTATTTGGCTATTGTGAGTAATGCAGAATACATTGGAGTACTCAATTTGAGTTCTTGCTTTCAATTTCTTGGGTATGTACCTTGGAGAGGAATTGCTACATTAACTTATGCAAGGTTGTTAGGCTTTTTGAGGAATTGGTATGCTGTTTCTCATAGCAGCCATACCTTTTTACAGTTCTGCCAGAAATGGATGAAGGTTCTAATTTCTCCATATCCTTGCCAACACTGATTATTTTTTGTTTTTCAAGTAATAGCTATCATAGTGGAGATGAAGTAGTGTCTTATTGTGGTTTTTATTTGCATTTCTCTAATTACTAATGATGTAGAGCATCTTTTCATGTGCTTGTTGGCCACTTATGTATATTCCTTGGAAAAGTATTCCAATACTTTGCTCATTTTGAGCTGGATTGTACTTTTGTTGCTGAGTTGTGGAAGTTTGTCATATATTTTGAATTTTAAACCCTTATCAGATAAATGGTTTCCAAATATTTTCTTTTAATCTGTGGACTGTCTCTTCATTTTGTTGATAAAGTTCTTTGATGCACACAAGGTTAAAATTTTGATGCTGACCAATTTATTTTATCTTTTTTGGTTGGGCTTTTGGTATTATATGTAAGAGTCCAAAGTCTAAGAATCCAAGTCCCAAAACATTAAACCTATTGTTTAAAAAGTTTAAGAGTTTCAATTGTTGCGCCTCCTTGATCCATTTTGAATTAATTTACATTTTTGATATTAGGTATGAATCCAACTTCATTCTTTTGTATGTGGCCATCCAATTTTCCCAGCACCTTTTGCTGAAGAGACTATTCTTTCTCCATTGGGTGGACTTACTGTCCTTATCAAAAATCAACTGGCAGTCCTGGACAGAGCAGGAGAAAAGAATGTAGAACAAAATTCAAATTCATAAAAAAAAAAAAAAGCCATATTACTGATCTTTAAGTGGGATCATACTGGAGGAATCCTGGAGACCATGACTCCTGGACACCCTAGCTAACTCAGAATTGAAGCCATTCCAGAAGTTCACTTTTAGTCAAAGTTTAGACAGACCTATAAAATGAATAATAACACATGTGAGCAAGGTGCTTCTTAGTTCAGTCAAATATAGAAGTCCAAATGGGCAACTCCTGTCCTAAAGCAAGACACAAAGACTAGAAGGCACAGGAAAACTGGACTGATGGACATGAGGAGTCTAGGGTGGAAACAGGGACAGTGCTGTAACACTTCAGGGATTGCAAGTAATGTTACAAATCAATTTGTGTATAAGTTTTTGGATGAGAAACTTAATTTGTGATATAAATGTTCACATAAAGCACAGTAAAAGCATTTTGAAAAAGAGAGAAAATCAGTTGGCTATAGGTGTATAGGCTTATTTTCAGACTCTGAATTCAAGTATAGTTGTCTGTACATCTACTTTCATGCCAGTCTGTGTCCCTTTCTAGAATATTCATTATGCATGTAAGGGCTATGAGAAGTATGGCAGTGAAGAAACTTTTTAATTTAGCATTTCCTAGACTTATTTGATTACCATCCATACCTACTTTTTGGCCATGAATACCTCTTAAGGCACTGTTAATTACTTTCACAGAATACAGTGAACACAACAATTTAGAAAAGACTGCCTAGGTGGTGGTGGTACCTATGATTAAGCAAATTTGCAGCTGCATCTGGCACTGTATAGTAATGATAAGGGTTAAAGAATGGTAGTTGAGAGTAGGAAAATGTTTTGTGAATAGCAGACTCCATTCAAACCAGATTAATATTTTGGGGGATAAGTTTTTAGAGTAACTGTCTTTAAAAAAAAAAAAAGAAGGTTTCTAAGTGTTATAAAACCAAATCTCATAAGGCTTCTTGGAGAAAAACTAACTCTTGGAAACTAAACTTTAGATGAGCAAAGGATAAATGGTGCAGAAGCATCTGAAACTTTACTGTGTACAAAATCTGTGGAATGATTGAAGAGGAGCTTTGGTTAGGGGTGTTCTGAAATTTGCTGAATTCAGACTTAAAGAAGTTTAATTTGTCCTGATCCTCTGGACAAAGTTAGCCATTCCTAACTTAAAATTCCAGAAAATACTTAGGAATGAACATTTGTGTTTAGAAGGTATCAGGGATTGAATTGTGTCCCTCCAAAACTGTATGTAACAACGTGGCTGGACCATGATTCCCAGTATTTTATAATTGCCCTCTATTTGGTGATTTTCCTGTGGTGTAAATCTTAATCTCTGCCTGTGGTTAATAGACTGGATTATGTTAAATATGATTAGAGTGGGACTGTAACACCCTTCCTAAGGTCACCTCGCTGCTCCAATGTAAAGGGAGTTTCCCTGGAGTGTCGCTTGTACCACCTTTTATCCTACAAGAGATGAAAGGAAAGAGAAGCAAACAGAGAGCTGGGAATCTTAGACCATCAAGAAAGCAGCACTGGGAATAGAGAGTATCCTTGGGAACTGAGGATCCTACATTGGGATGCTCTCAGACCAAAGAAAGAGTGATGCAACACAAGGACCTTCTTTCAGAGCCAACAGAGTGCCTTCCCTGGAGTTGGCATTCTGAATTCAGACTTCTAGCCTACTGGACTATGTAAGAATAAATGTTTCTTGGGTAAAGCCATCCACTTGTGGTATTTCTGTTAGAGGAGCACTAGATAACTAAGACAGGAGGCGCTTGATAGATACTGACATGTTGCAAGGCTGTTCTGAAGTTGACCCATAGCCCTTCCTAATAGCCTAGAGCTATCTACTGAAAGTCCAGGTTGAAACAGTAGTATCCCAGAAATACAGACATGATGTTTATTCTTTTACTTCTTTCTGGTGATGAAAGAAATAAGGCCACAGGCCTGATGAAATTATTGTTTCCACTAGGTTCCTCCCACCTCAGTTATTTGATATTTGCTCTTAGTACAGCTCTAATAGGTATTTTTATGCAAAACAGTAATTAGTAATTTCAGCAGATCTCTGAAACTAGAACTTCCTAACTTGTATTTACTCAGCTAGTTTTGAAGCAGTAGAACAGAAAATGCTAATTCTGTAAAACAGTTGCTCTTGCCTTTTATGAAGTAGTGAGGTTTACAATAGACATTTAAAACCACAGTGGTAAGATTTGTAGTAAACTGTTTATTGATTTCTATAATCATAGTGTCTTGTCTCTGTTCAAAGGTGAATAAGTATTACATTTAATAAACACTTTGAAAGGTGGACCTTAGGAAAATATAATCAGTGAGTGACCTGGGTAAAATGCAAAAGCAAAACATGTTTTCCTAATGTTCTTTGGAATAAAGAAAGAATAACTTAAGAAGACCTATGTTGTAGCTCTATCTAGGCCTTTACAATTATAAGAAATATTTGAAGAATAATTTGAGAGAAAAATATTCTGGCAGGTATAGACTCTAATGAGAGATTTTGGGATGGTATGCTTTATGATACTTTTAAGAAAAGATTGCTGTAATCTAGCATAAAACCCACTGTTTTCAAGAAGTTTGGCATAAACTTTACCATTGGTTATAAAATGTCTTGTTTACATATTTGTAGCTTCAAGAGGCACTAATTCTAGCAATAAGTCCTAGTTTTTTAGTGTGTATATTTGTTCCCTTAGATGCTTTATATAGATAATTTTAAAAAATCCTAAATTTTGTACTCGTACTGTAGTAGCAATAAAAAAGTCTTTACAGAATAGTACTCAAGTATTCAAGAGTCCTACATTTTCTAATTGACAGAAATGTTTGACTGTTACCTGTTTGTCTTCCTGTTCTCTTTCATTAAATCCAGAATTTTACCAGTTACTGTCAGATTGATTCCTATTCATGGCAACTTGATGGGTGTTAGTGTAGAACTGTACAACAAAGGTTTTAAACGGCAAGCCAGTCATTTCTACCATTTGAAGACTAAGCTAATGTGGTTGTTACAAAGACTTGGGTGTCACACATTATTTTCCCTAGCCATCTCTATCAGTCTTTTTCAGGCACAATCCAGTCACTATTGAGGCTAGATGCTAAGAAAAGTCCATAGACCGGCTGCTATCTTTGTGTGACTGTGATACTGCTTTTAATGACAGGGCTTTTAGTACCTTAAAGATTATAAATTGTCTCTCTCAATTTTTTCACGCTTAGAAAATAATTTTAATCTATCTTGTTGAGTGATTTAGGACTCCGCAAAGAAAAAGGTAGGAAACTTTCCTGGGTATATTAATGGACTAAGGTGAGATAACATTATTTTAGAAATTTTAACAAAATCTATGCTATAATCAGGAGTTAGGAAACTTTTTATGTAATGGACCAATAATAAATGTTTAAGTTTTGTCGGCCATGTGATCTCTGGTAAGAGTCCCTGGGTGGTGCAGATGATTACATGCTTGACCACCAGCCCAAAGGCTGGAGATTTGAGCCCTCTGGAAGATAAGTCTGGTGGTTTGCTTGCAGAAAGCCACAGCTTGGAAAACCCTATGGAAAAGGCCTATTCTGCACATGTCAGAATTAACTTAGCAGCAACTAACAACAACAAGTGGTCTCTGTTGCAGCTACTTAACTCTGACACTGTAATGTAAAGGTAGTCATTGACGACACATACTGTACACGGCTGTGCTCCATTAAAATTTTGTCTATGAAAGTAATCTGTGGGTAGATTTGACTTCCACTCTATAGTTTGCTAACTAACTCATGTTACAGAGAATCTTCTGAAAAATTAGCTGCAGTATACTTGCTGGGCAGTGTAATAGGCACATTGTTAATTAATTTACCCTTACAACAACAAGGAAGCTGAGGCTTGGCAGATTTTAAATTATTACTCCAAGGTAACATAGAGAATTGCAGAGTCATTACTGGTATCCAGATTTATCTTCATAGGTTGAAGCATACTTTTATTCTGAAAGAAAGTGCTATATGAATTTAAGAATTTGACTTTCTGTACTCTGAAAGAACTAATTTGTAAAATGTAATGTTGAGCAATAGTGATTTTACTAGAAATAATTTCATGTATTATGGTTCAAATAGTGTCCAGATAAACAGTATAAATAAGGATAATCAACTAGTCCAAGGCACTGGAGTTTTCCTTAGCTATCCCTGGTTCGAGGATTACAGACAGTTTTGAAACTTGCCATGGTATACTGGTTTCTTTAAAGATCTGTTTGACTTTGTTGAGGGCCTCAGTTGGCTGCTGTAGGTAAGAACTTGGAAAAAAACTTAGCAGGATTTTCACCTTCTCGTTCCAAAATTCAGAACATGTCATAAATGCTCAGCTCTTTGGAAATCATGGTGGATAGAGATGAGGATCTTGGTTCCCAAAAAGTTGAAGAAAAAATTGTCCAGTTCAGCAGTTACCCTACTGTCGTCATCTTAGTGTTCTGAGCCTGGAAACAGACTTGATTTATATAGAGATCACATTCAAGTCTGTCTTATACAAACAAGTCTTTGGAAAAAATGCATTTTGTCTACCCTCATGAAGTTTCTGGTAGTCTGTTCAAAAGAGGGGTGTCAAAGTTAGGAAAAACACTATTGATATGTCTACATTGTGTATGTATGTGTATGTGGCGAAGAGAAAAGCTCCCTAAACTGAATCATTCTCCTCCCAGTTTCCTTCAGATTACATTCTCTTTCAGATTCCAAAGACTGATATTTATTTATACTAAATATTTATTAAGTATCTACTATGTGCCAACCATGATACTTGAGGATATAACAATGAATCAGACATGCTGCCCTCAATGAGATTACCATCTAGTTGGAGAGATAAATGTATAGGTGGTTTGCTTTTTCAACCTGGTACCAGCAGTATGGCTCCTGCAAAGAAGGGTGGCGAGAAGAAGAAGGGCCGCTCTGCCATCAACGAAGTGGTGACCAGAGAGTACACCATCAACATTCACAAGCGCATACATGGCGTAGGCTTCAAGAAGCATGCCCCTCGGGCCCTCAAGGAGATCCGGAAATTTGCCATGAAGGAGATGGGAACCCCAGATGTGTGCATTGACACCAGGTTCAACAAAGCTGTGTGGGCCAAAGGCATACGGAACGTTCCATACCGAATCCGCGTACGGTTGTCCAGAAAGCGTAATGAGGATGAGGACTCACCAAACAAGCTCTGTACATTGGTTACCTATGTCCCTGTCACCACTTTCAAAAATTTACAGACAGTCAATGTGGATGAAAACTAATAGCTGATTATCAAATAAAGGTATAAAACTGCAAAAAAAAAAAAATGTATAGGTGGTTTTAGTACTGGATATTAAATGCTAGAGAAGGAATGAAGTGATAAGCCAAGTGCCGTCCAGTTGGATCCGACTCATGGCGAATGAAGTGATAAGGGAGCATATAGGAAAACATTATTAATCGTATTTTAAGGCTCAGAGAAGCCATCCTGGAGGAGATACAATCTCAGCTAAATTGTGAAGAAGAAGAGTTAGCCAGCAAAAACTCATGAAGCTGATACAGAGCAAGGCCCAGGTAAATGCTGTGGGTACAGTGGATCTGTGTCCTCCCAAACTTTTAAAGGGCTATTAGCAAACCTGTCCAACCTTTACCTTGGAAGACATGTTTACCTCTGTTGTGCTGATGAGGAAATGAATGTGTCTTTAAACTCTGAGGGATATACTATCTCTGGCTTCCAAAATTATTTGCCAAACAAACATTCTTGAAAAGATAGAGACACATAGAACTATAGAAAATTGTCTCTTAATAGGAGGTGATGATTTCAGTTCTGGACATAGTAAATTTCAATGTGTGTGACATCTAAACACAGGCATAAACCACACAGTGTTGAGTTGACACTAGATAGTTTCTAGATTGAGACAAAAAAATATTAAGATTTGGTATTGACAAAATAATATATGTCAGAATAGCAGTATTGACAGTCATTTCATAAGACAGTTATAGCAAGTGGTTACCATGTTGCCTTGCTAACCATTATGATGTATATGGTTTATTATTTAATTCATCATGAATTGAATTCACCTAGGCTTAGTCTTCAGTTGCTCATGAGATGTGATAATCTGCTATTGTTCTTATTATGTTCTGTCAAATCACTTCTGACACATAGCGACCCTGTATACAACACAATTAAACACTGCTCTATCCTGAGGCATCCCTATGATCATTGCTATGTTTGAACAGATTGTTGTAGCCACTGTGTCAATTTATTTTGGTGAGTGTCTTCCTCTTTTTCACTGACCCCCTACTTTACCAAGCGTAATGTCCTTCTCCAGGAACTGGTACCTCCTGATAACTAGTCCAAAGTGTGTGAGATGAAGTCTTGCCAATCTCACTACTAAGGAGTATTCTTGCTATACTTCTAAGACAGATATATTTGTTCTTCTGGCAGTCCACAGTACAGTCAATATTCTTTGCCAACACCATGATACAAATGCAGCAATTCTTCAGTCTTCTTAATTATTATCCAGCTAGCACATATATAACAAGTGACTGAGAATACCATGGCTTGGGTCAGGTGCACCTTAGTCTTCAAAGTGACATCTTTACTTTTTTAACAGTTTAAGGAATTTTTTTTGCAGCAGATTTCTCTGATACAAAACATTTGATTTCTTGACTGCTGCTTCTGTGGGCATTGTGGATGCAAATAAAATGAAATCCTTGACAACTTTGATATTTTCTCCTTTTTTCTTGATGTTGCTTATTGATCCAGTTGTGAGGATTTTTGTTTTCTTTATGTTCAAGTGTAATCCGTACTGAAGGCTGTAGTGTTTGATCTTTGTCAGAAAGTGCTTCAAGTCCTCTTCACTTTTTAGCAAGCAAAGTTGTGTCATCTGCATAATACAGATTGTTAATGAGTCTTCCTCCAATCCTGGTGCTGCATTCTTTTTCATACATACAGCTTCTCAGATTATTTGCTCACCGTACAGATTTGAATAAGTGTGGTGGAAGGAGATAACCCTGATTGTACACCTTTCCTCATCTGAAACCGTGCAGTATGCTGCTGTTCTGTTGGAATGTCTGTGTCTTGGTTTATGTATAACTTCCACATGAGTACGATTAAGTATTCTGGAATTCCCATTCTTTGTAGTGTTGTCTATAATTTGTTACAATCCACACAGTCAAATGCCTTTGCATAGTCAATAACATACAAGTAAATATCTTTCTGGTATCCATTGCTTTCAGCCAAGATCTATCTGAAATCAGAAGTGATATCCCTTGTTGGATGTCCTCATCTGAATCTGGTTTCAATTTTTGGCAGTTTCCTGTCGATGTACAGAGACAACTGTTTTTGAATGATTTGGGGTAAAATTTTACTTGTGTGTGATATTAATTATATTGTTCAATGATTGCCACATTCTTTTGGATAATATTTCTTCCAAAAGGGTACAAATACGGATTTCTTCCAATTGGTTGGCCAGGTAGCTGTTTTCTTGGCACAGATGAGTGAGTACTTCCTGCATTGCATCAGTTTGTCAAAACATGTTAATTGATATTTCACCAATTCCTAGAGCCCTCCCGCTCCTTTTTCTTTTGCCAGTGCCTTGAGTGCAGCTTAGGTTTCTTTCTTCAGTACTATTGATTTTTGATTATATGCTGCCTCCTAAAATGGTTGAACATGGACCAATTCTTTTGGTACAATAACTCTGTATTCCTTCTATCGTTTTTGAAGCTTCCTGTGTCCTTCAGTTTTTTGCCCATGGAGTCCTTCTATATTGCATGCCAAGGCTTAAGGTTTTTCTTCAGTTCATTCAGCTTGAGAAATGCTGAGTGTGTTCTTTCTTTTTGATTTTCTAACTCCAGGTATTTGCCTGTTTCTGTATAATACTTGGTCTTCTCCAGTTGCCTTTTGAGCTCTTCTGTTAGTTCTTTTTCTTCTTTATTCCTTCTTTTCACTTTAGCTATTCTGTATTCACGAGCACTTTCAGGGTCTCATCTGATAGCCATTTTGGTCTTTCTTTCCTATCTTTTAAAATGATTTCTTGCTTTTTTCATGTGTAATATCCTTGATGTCATTCCACAGTTCGTACAGTCTTCAGCCATTAGTGTTCAGTGTGTCAGATCTGTTTTTGAGATGGTCTTTAAATTCAGGTGGAATGTACTCAATGTCATGTTTCACCTCTTGTTTTAATTTTCTTCAACTTCAGCTTGAAATTGAATTGATAGTCTGTTCTGTAGTCAGTCTCTAGTGTTGTTCTGATTGATGATACTTTCTCCATCATCTGTTTCCACAGATGTAGCTGATTTGATTCCTGTATGTTCCATCTGAGAGAGTTATGAATGTAGTTGCCATTTATGTTGTTGAAGAAAAGGTATTTGCTATGAGTAAACTGTTGTTGGGCTTGCAAAGTGTGATTATGAGATCTCCAGCCTCACTTCCACTGCCAAAGCTAGGTTTTCCAACTGCCAGTACTTTTTCTTTTTTTCCAACTTTCACATTCCAATCACTAGTAACTATCAGTGCATCTTGATCAGTGTATCTTGCCTGCTTGATCAATTTCAGATGCAGAAGTTTGTAAAAATCTTCAGTTTCTTCATCTTTGGTCTTAGTGGTTGGTGTGTAAATTTGTGTAATACTTGGCTTAACTGGTCTTCATTATAGGTTTATGAATATTATCCTATTACTGACAGTGTTGTACTTCAGGAGAGATCTTGAATTGTTCTTTTTAATGATCAGTGTGACATAATTCCTCTTCAATTTGTCATTCCTGGCATAGTAGACCACATAACTGTCTGATTCAAAATAGCCGATACTAGTGCATTACAGCTCACTTTTGAGTATGATAGCAGTCTTTGTGTGTTCCATTTCATTTTTGATGACTTCCACTTTTTGTAGGTTCATACTTCATACATGACACATTCCAATTATTGATGAATGATTACAGGTCCCCCCCCCGCCCATTTTCAGTCATACCATGTCAACAAATGAAGGTCCGGAAGGCTTGACTCCAACCCTGTGATTAAGGTGGACTCTACTTTGAGGAGGCAGCTCCTCCCCGTTTATATTCTGAGTACCTTGCTATCTGAGGGACTCTTCTAGCACTGTATCAGACAGTTCAGTTCAGTTACAGAACCTAAGGGTCTTACTGGTCAATTTTTTAAGAAGTAGATTGCCAAGTCCCTTTTTCTAGCATGTCTTAGTATGGAAACTGCACTAAAACCTGTTCACTATGGGTGATCCTGCTGGTATTTGAAATATCAGTGGCATATTGTCTAGTGTCACAGCAATATGTAGGCCACCACATTATGACAAACTGACAGAGAATGGTGATCTGCTAGCAACCTCAGATAATTAGATAGTGTTGCGATATGATATATGTATATATATGACACATTACAGAGGTGGCCTCGTACTTGTAACTTACTTTGCTTGTGTTACTCTTATGGTATGTTACGTTATGTTAGACTACGAGTGCTAGAATCCCAGTGTTTATCTGCTTCACTGCTTGACAGAAGGTTAGTGATTTTAACCCACCAGCTGTTCTGTGAGTGGAAGGTGTGCCCTACTTTGTCCTATAGGGTTACTATAACTGAGAATGAACTCCACTGCAATGAGTTTGGATTTTGTGTGAGTCTAGACCAACCTCTCCAATAGAAATAAACTGTTAGCCACAAATGTGCCACATGTGTGATTTAAAATTTCCTAGTAATCACTCTGGAAACCACAGTGGTGTAGTGGTTAAGTGCTGTGTCTGCTAACCCCAAAGTTGGCTGTTCAGATCTGCCAGGAGCTCCTTGAAAATGCTATAGAGCAATTTTACTCTGTCCTCTAGGGTTTCCTTGAGTCAGAATTGACTCAGCAGCAGTGGGTTTGGTTTTGGGTAGTAGTCACTTTAAAAAGTGGGGGGAAAACAGGTAAAATTAGCTTTAATAATATTTTTTTATTTAATTTGGTGTATGTAAAATATTTAAACATACAGTCAATATAAAATTATTAGTGAGATATTTTACATTTTTCCTGAACTGAATCTTTGAAGTGTATCCTGATCTCATGTCACATTTCATGTTTTTAGTAAACAACTTATAAGTACTCAACATGTATGACTGCTGATTATAGTACTAGACAGCAAAGATCAAAACCTGAAGACCAAAAAGTTATATTTCATCATGTGTGATACTTTGTAAATGTAGTTCTTCTTTTTATCTTAGAAGACTAAATACTGTGGTATATACTTTCAATTTAGATGATTCAGTACAATACAGTAACTAACATTGTAATGAACCGAAAATGAGCACTGAATTTACATGTCATTTTTTTAAAATAATATTTTGTTGTGTTTTGGGTAGAAGTTTGCATAGCATATTAGTTTCTCATTTAACAATTTCTATGTGTATTGTTCAGTGACAGTGGTAATATTTTCCACAGTATGTGAACATTCTCATTATTTCCACTCTGGTTGTTCTATTTCTGTTAGTCTAATTTCCATGCCTCCGCTTACCTTTTCATGTTTGTTTAAGGGTAATTGTTGACTGGTTTCATACAGGTGGTTTTTTTTTTTTTAAAGGAGCACCATTCTCACTGGTGATATTGTTTATTTTTGTGAGTTAATCTGTTATTTAACTGGAAGGTGACCTCTAGGAGTGGTTTAAGTTCAGAGTTTAAAGGTTATCTAAAAGCAGTAGTCTTGATGGTTCATCTGTTCTCAGTTGATCTAGTAAAGCCAAGTGCCGTGATCTAGTAAGTCTATCCTTTTTTTTTTTAAGAATCTGAGTTTTGTTATACATTTTTTCCCATTCTATCCAGAACCATCAATTCTGCTTGTGGTCACTGTGGTTGGTAGTGGTAACCAGGTACCATCTAATTCTTGCAGGCTCTGGGTAGATGAGGCTGTGGTTCCTGCAGACTCTTAGTTCTGTAGACCGATTTCTTCTTTAAGTCTTCTGTTTCCTCCTTCTCTTTTGTTCTGAATAAGTTGATGGTTTTAGAAAAAACCTTGCTAAGTAGTTTTAAAAACTTAAGACCATCTAAGAAACTGATGATACATGGTAATGACTTACTTAGTTTTCCTTGGGCAAGCCCAGTAAGTCAAGAACCTTGCTGTGTTTTTTAGTGAAAGTACCTTTAACTCTAATTGATTAAATAAAATCACACTGAATTGTATGTTGAGGTAATATGATCAAGGAAATGTGAAGTTCTCTGCTGAATGTGTGAGAGCACTTGATTACTTGTAAAGCCTGCGTCTGTCTCTTTGCAGTTGATTGTTATCTGAGATTGTTTTTAAAAGACTTGTGAAAATAAAATGGTGAATGTTGGATAGTTTAAAGCATTTTGTTTTAAAATGTGATCCATGAGAAAAGAATAGTTCTGTTATCCTTGTTTATTGATGTATTTGCTTAAAAGCAAACAGTTTAAAAAAAGATTAATTCCATAGCAAAATGATAGATATGAATAAGAATGATAGAATCAGAAGAAGCAGAGTAGGGGAACATCATTTTGTTTCCATGTTCTAGGGCTATGTGTGTATCAGTAAAGACTTTAGAACACGTGGATCCACTGTGTTACAATAAATCAGTAAGGGTTAAGTTCATACTTCTGATTTAACCATTCATGGGGCTAAAACCATTGCCATTTTCTGTCTTGCTTTGAAATGAAGATTTGGGGATGAAGAAGTTAGCATGACCCCTGGCCCTGATGCTGCCCTTGCCCATAAATCATAGTGAAGATCGACTCTTCGGACATGAGTGGATTGGACTTGGTGATGCAGAGTGACCATATATTGGATGCACTTTATGGTTCTATACATCTGTAGGATATCATACTGCTGACCTCTGGCTGGAGGAAGGAGAGTGGGTGGAGAGGAGGGGAAAGGAGACTGTTCGGAGAATGAGATATGTATGGAGCAGACAGGAACAGTGTGCTGTCACTGGGCAGGGAGAGCAGGGGAAACTGCATGTAGGTGGGCATGTAAATTTATATGGGAAGGTGCATTTTCACTCAGTCATTGTTAAATAAAAAAATGTTTTTAAGCAATTCTTTAAAAAGTTTGAAACCATTGTTCTACTGTAATAAAGGTGGTCAGAGAAAACCTCCCTGAGAAGGGAACACTTAAGTGATGGCTTAAACAGGTGAGGGAGTTAAGTCTTTTGCAAATCCATAGGAAAGGGGTGGCGGTCCTAAGCAGAGGAAATGGTGGATGTCAATACCTTTAAGACAGGGCAAACCTGGCACCTTGAAGGGATAGCATGGTGGCCAGTGTGGCCACAGAGACAAAGGAGTTACCATCATTTATTTTCATTCTGCTTCATAATGTGACTTGAAATAAGTCAAGTTAGAGAAAAATTATTATAGTAGAACAATAATTTTAAAGACTTCTTTAAAAACAAATTACAAAATGTGAAACAAGTAAGTGAAATGTTGTAGCTCAAAAAATGACGAGGACATATCAAAAAGCTTTGAGAGTCAACCCAAAGGGGCTCCCATTGGCCAAGTCTGGAACTGTTTGAGTTTTGAAATAGTGAGAGTAATAGAACTGCATCCATTAAAAACAAAGCTCTGAGTCCATATTTACAATAAACAAATAAGGACATAGAGTGTTGAGTTAGTGCTGTTGAGTTGTCTTTCACTCATGGTGACCCATATACCAGAGAACAAAACACCGACTACTTCTGCACTATTGTCATTACTGTTAGTATGCTACAGTCCATTGTTATGGCAATTCAAATCTCCCAGGTTCTCCTTGGAAACTCTATGAGACAGTTCTACTCTGTTTATAGGATTGCTATAAGATGGAATTGACTCAAGAGCAGTGGCTTTAGTTTGGAGTCTGACCTAGAAGGGTCACCTTTCAGCACTACAGCAGACAGTATTCTGCTGTGAGCCATAGGGTTTTTCATTGGCTAGTTTTTTGAAGTAGACAGCCAGGCCTTTCTTACTAGTCTATCTTAGTGTGGCAACTGTACTGAAACTTGTCTATCATAGGTGACCATGATTTTATTTGAAATACCAAGAACATAACTTTCAGCCAATAGCAACACACAGGCCGCCATAGTACTATAGATAAACGTGGTTGAAGCGAGTAGGATATCAACTAATAGACAGGAGGAAGGATAGTGTTAGAAAATCACTTTTTTGTGATTTTTCATAAAATAATGAATTCAGATGAGACTCATCAGTGGATGCCAGTACTAGTGGGTGAAAATTTGGTGAGAACCAGGATAACTACAAAATCTTAAAAGTGTTTCCCCATTAATAACTTTTTAATTACAAAAGAAAAACCAGGAAGTTTACAGCATAGTAAACTGGTAGACACCAACTTGAACTAAGTCTTCAAAGTTAATATCACTAATAATTGGACAAACCAGTGTCATGTGCTTCCTAATGGGACACACTGAGAGAGCCACAGTATCATCTGTGTAGTATTGCTTCTAAAAATATATGATCTAAATCCAGTTCTGAGGAAATAGTAAACAAACTCATATTGGAGGATATTTTCCAAAGGGAATTGCCTGTTCTATTCACAAATGCCAGTGTTGTGAAAGACGAAGTAAAGCAACAAAACAAAAACTGCTCCAAAAATGATGTGGGCAATTGATGTAATTTAACTAAAATATATAGGTTAGAGAATAGGTTAAGTGAAAACACTGTATCAATTAAATTTCCTGAAGTGATTGTACTGTGATTACATAAGTCAGTATCCTTGTTCTAGGAAAATGCACACTAAAATATTTAGAGGTAATGAGACGTGGTGTCTGTAACTTACTATCAATCTAGAAAAAATTGTACATGAAGAGGAAAAGACTAGAAGAAGAGAGAGAAGAGTAGGAGAGACTGATAAATCAGTGTAGCAAAATGCTAACAACCTGAATCAGGCAGCACATGTATAGTTTCTACTATGCTTGCCTGTATTCTGTATGTTGGAAATTATTTCAAAATAAAAAGTTGAAAACAGAAAGTGACAGTGTGCTAGATGAATTGGGCTTGGAATATCTTCCATGTGGTTCCCGCTTCACCTATTTGCTTCTAAGAAGGACACCTGAGACACCGTGGTTATAGTTTGAAAATAACGGTACTAAACATTTTTTCTAGCAATGACAGGGAAGAAAGGAAATAGTTCTACATACCATAATGATTTTATATAAGAAAGGGGACATCTGGTATTTCACTAGCTATAAGAAGAGACTACTTGTCCTTTTAAAGATTGCTAACTGTGTAGATATTATGGATAAATAATTGATTGTTAGGTTCTACTGAGTCAGTTCTAACTCACAGAGGTCCTATGTACTTGATGGCTAGCAGAAGGAAACACTTCCAGGTCCTGCACCATCCTCAAAATCTGTCTAAGGCTGAGTTTTTTACAGAAGCAAAATCAGTGAAGTGTGTGTGTGTGTGTGTGTGTGTGTGTGTGTGTGTATGTGTATGTGTGTATGTGTGTGTGTACATGTATGTGTGTGGATCTGACTCCACGGTACTTGGCTTTGTCATATATATGTGTATATATAAACACACACACACACACACACACACACGGAAACCCTGGTGCCATAGTGGCTAAGTGCTATGGTTGCTAACCAGAAGGTCAGCAGTTCATATCCTCCTGGCACTCATTGGAAACTCTATGGGGCAGTTCTGCTGTGTCCTGTAGGGTCGCCATGAGTCAGAATTGATGCAATGGCACTGGGTTTGTTTGGTTTGTTATGCATATATGCATGCCCTGGTGGTCCATTAGTGAAGAGCTTGGTTGCTAACTAAAAGATTGGCAGTTTGAAACTACCAGCCACTCCTTGAGCAGTTATGTTCTGGCATTTCTACTCAGTTGTGTAGGGTTGCTATGTATGGGAATTGACATGACGGCAACAGGGTTTTATATGTGTGTGTGTGTGTGTGTGTGTTTACATACATACACACATATACATGTATATGGAGAGAGATGTATTTCAAGGAAGTGGCTCATATGGTTATAGAGGCTAGCAATTCCAAGTCTGCGGGTCAGGTGTCAGGCTGGAGGCTTCTTGGGACTAACATGGTTTCAGGGGCTGATGAACTCAAGATTGGCAAGTCATATTTATGGCAGGCTGCTGGCCCATAGGCTGCAAGAATCCCAAGACTGGTAGACAGTATGGTAAGCAGCAGCACACGTCCCAAGAACTGTGGGTTGGATGATGTCAAAATGTATGCAGGATGTCAGTGTATATTGGATGCAGGCCACATCCCTAAGGCAACTTCCTTCAGCTGATGGCCTGCTCATACCAGATCTCATTATTTAGGTGATTACACTGTATCAGAT
The DNA here is from genome assembly GCA_028571685.1 of Heterohyrax brucei. NCBI lineage: Eukaryota > Metazoa > Chordata > Mammalia > Hyracoidea > Procaviidae > Heterohyrax > Heterohyrax brucei. The sequence goes on along the minus strand of CM053141.1, from coordinate 100,052,935 downwards.
CTCGTCATAGAGGTGATTTCATCATTACACAACTGCCAAAAAGCCAAAACCCAAAGCCACTGCCGTCAAGTTGAGTCTGACTCTATAGGTCAAAGTTGAACTGCCCCATAGAGTTTCTAAGGACCACCTGGTGGACTTGAACTGCTGACCTTCTGTTTAGCAAACATAGCACCTAACCACCATGCTGCCAGGGTTTCCATAATTGCCAAACTACTGAGAATCATGGCTGAGCCAAACTGACACACAACCTTAGTCATCACACAATTGTTGCTTTGTTTGAGGCCATAGTTGTATGTGGCCTTTGTGTTAGTCTGTCTCATTGAGGTTCTTCTGCTTTTCTGATGACCCTCGAATCTACTAAGTGCAATATCCTTCTCCAGGGACTGGTTCCTGTTGTTAACATCTCCAAAGTACATGAGACAAAGTCTTACCTTCTTTGCCATTAGAGAGCATTTTGGCTATACTGCTTCCAGGACCGATTCATTCTTCTGGCAGTCCGTGGTAATTCAACATTCTTTGCTAACACAATAATTCAAATCTATCAGTTCTTCTTTGGTCTTCCTTATTCATTGTCCAGCCTTCATGTGCAAATGAGGTGATTGAAAATATAGTGGCTTGGTCAGGCTCACCTTAGTCCTCAAGGTGACACCTTTGTTTTGTGTTTTAAACACTGTAAAGGAGTTTTTTGCAGCAGATTTGTCCAGTGCAGTGTGTCTTTAGATTTCTTAACTACTGCTTCCACGGACATTGATTATGGATCCAGTTAAAATGAAATTCTTGACAACTTCATTCTTGTCTTTGTTTATCATGATGTTGCTTATTGGTCCAGTTGTGAGAATTTTTGTTTTTTTTTTATGTTGAGACATAATACTTACTGAAGGCTGTAGTCTTTAATCTTTATCAGTAAGTGTTTCAAGTCCTCTTCCAGAAGTCAGATTTGTATCATTGTCATAATGTAAGATATTAATGAGTCTTCCTCCAATCCTGATACCTCATTCTTTTTCATCTTCATATAGTTTAATTTCTTAAATTATTTATTAGCATATGGATTGAATAAGTATGTTGAAAGGATACAATGCTGGCACACATCCCTGCTGATTTTAAACCATGCAGTATCCCCTTATTTTGTTGGAATGACTCCCTCTTGCTCTATGAACAGGTTCCACGTGAATGCAATGAATACAGTTAAGTGTTCTAGAATTCCCATTTTTCACAGTGTTGTCCATAATTTGGTATGATCCAGAGAGTCAGATGCCTTTGCATAGTCAATAAAATACAGGTAAACATCTTCCAGGTATTCTCTGATTTCAGTCAAGAGCCTTCTGACGTCTCCAGTAACATCCCTTGTTCCACATTGTCTTCTGAATTCAGCTTGAATTTCTGGTACCTCCTTATTGACATACTGAGGCAACCATTTTTGAATTATCTTCAGCCTCAGTTTACTTGCGTATGAGAGTAGTGTTACTGTTTGATAATTTCCTTGTTCTGTTGGAACATCTGTCTTTGGAATTGGCAAAAATATGAGTATCTTCCCATTGATTGTCCAGGTAGCTGTCCTCCAAATCTCTTGGCATAGACAAGTGGTGACTTGCTGTGTTACATCAGTTTGTAAGAGTGTGTGTTACAGAGGTAAGTACTAAGACAAAGTCTGTTATTTGGTCTAAGGGTTCAGTGAATTGTAAGAAAGACTGTTCTCAGATAGTTAAGAAGAAATTATTTAGGTGACTACAATAAAATTTAATTTAGGTTTAAAAGTAACTGAAATAGGATTAAGGAGTAACGTGCAGATATCGTGATCAACATACAATTATTTAAATTTATAATCATGATAAGGATGGCTGCTGTCACTGGATTGAAAAAGTCATGTTGTTATTAAGTGCCGTGGAGTTGGCTCCGAGTCATGGAGACCTTATGCATAACAGAATGAAATGTTTTCTGATCCTGTGCCATCCTGACAGTTGTTGCTATATTTGAGCCCATTGTTGTAGCCACTGTATTCGTCTCATTGACAGTCTCCCTCTTTTTCACTGACTCTACTTTCAAAAGTTAGAACAGACATGATGAGAAGAGTGATTTAGGATAGAGAGGAGAGCAGTCAAACCAGCAGTGTTGAAAGTGTATTTTAGACCTCTGGAATAGTTGAGTCAGCACAGTCAGTGTACTCCTTAGAAATGGCATATGTAATGTTTAAAAGGGAAAGAACCCCCACTTGAATAAGGTGCCACTCCCCTTAGGTTTCTTAGGGCAAACAACGTATAGTTTTAATACAGTACTTTAAGAGGGACAGATTTTAGATCTTGAAAGTGGGTTGGAAGCTACTGATATTAGGAATTATTATAACGTGAATAGCATATAGAGGTTTTGGGTTTACTGCAAGGAATTCTAGTTTCCTGAAAGAAAAAAAAAAAGAACAAAATAAGTCATTTTCTGTGGGCCTCATTTGTGAACTCAATACTAGAACCTTGTAAGGATTAGCTATAATAACAGTGCAGAAATTAGTATGTAAGACCTAAAAGGACACTGCTTTCAAACCTGCCACAATGTGTTAGAAATTATAAGTAGTCACTGAATAAAGAGCGCATTGAAAAGGAATGAAAAGAAACAATTAAACATTGAGTAATGAGTGTATCAAAATGAGCAGTAAGAACAGTAATGTACCAATGATTACATGAACAGAATCTGAGGTTTGGCAATTGGAAAAATTTGTATTATAGAAAATGATTTCTTATGACCAGAGGTGATGTAAGAGTAAAAAAGCACCATTGTTAAAAAATTAACCTTCAGTAAAGAGTGAGGAAAATATAAATGAAAGCTATGTGGGAAATGACCTGCAATTTTAACTTTTTGGGCACTGCATGAAATAGGTAGTACCAAACTGAAGAGGAAAGCATGCTGATGAAAGGAACCATAACTGGAGCCAATGTACCAGCAGGTTCATGCTGTAAGGTTCTGCCACAGAATGACAACGAAGCATCAGTGGTGCTCAGACTAAAGGAGTAGGGAAATGTATCATGACTTCCGATAATAGTGTCTAAGGTGTGATGAGAAGGGTAACCGAATCCAGTGCTGTCAGATACAAGCTGTTGGCTAGGAGTGTTACAGTCTGTGTAGCAAGGTTCAAAACCAAAAATCAAACCAGTTGCTGCTGAGTTGATTCCAACTCATCGTGATCCTATAGGACAGAATTGCCTCATATGATTCCCAAGGAATTACTGGTAGTTTTGAGCCACCAGCTTTTGGTTAGCAGCCTTGGCTCTTAATCACTGTGTCACCAGGATTTTACCGTCTATTACTTCCATAGCACCAGCAATTATCTCCTGCTTTTTCCAGATCTCAGACATGTGAGATTCAGTGGTCTATTTGTTTTTTGAACACTGTGTGTTTTAATAATTATGATAAAATTTTCAAAAATATATGGCAAATATAAGAATGTTAGTGTTTCAGTAGAGCTAATGACTACAGTCTGTCTTTTGACTGGTGTTCTCACTTAAATCAGGCTTATTGATGATTTCTTAGTCGAAGTTTTTTTTTAGACGGTTGACTGTAACATCTAACATTTTTGATTCTTGTACTGTACTAGCTTTCAAACACTGGAACCTCAGTTTTGTTCATTGAAAAGCCTAGGTATGCTGACTAGCAATATTAACAAATAAGATGTGGAATTTTTCGTTTTGTAAAATACTGTGTACATATATAGTGTATGAAAGAATCCAAACTACAAAGCTGACTTAATGACAGTCAAATTTTGGTCAAACGTTTTTGGTTGTAACATCTTCCTTTTAGGCTGGAATATGGTAACTTAAAGAAGATCACAGAAACTACTTGTTCTGGGAACACAGACTTTTGAAAACTGTCAATTGTCTGCTAGTTATAATGAATATTTATTCCGGGCTTATAAAACATATTAATAAAACTTGTTCATGGGGTGGTAGCCAAAAGAGGGTTATTTTATGTTTTAGAGATACTTTAAATAAGATCACTGGTAACATATATTCCATTGATACAAAGCCACATTTTTTACTTCCAAAGTGAGTGACTACTTTCCTTAGCATTACAGACTAAAGCATGCTTCAGGAATCTGTTTATTATAAGACCATTTGCAAAAGACCTGTGCACCATTCATTTCTTGAAAAATACTTGAAAATATGGGTTGTATTTGCAAACTTCAGAGTATGACATGGAAAGCTGGCAAGCTGCCTGGCTTCTACTTAAAGGATTGTCATTCTGGGAAAAATAAATTTCTCTAACTAGACAAAAGTCAATGTTTTCATGTTTTACTGCAATCAAACTGATAGAGCTGACAATTTAATGTCTCAGCACTTAAAATATCTGTGGATAATCCGTTACCTCAATCAATCATAAACACAAATCCGTCTATTTTCAAAGATTGCCTGTCTGTGACTAAGATATAAACCAGCTTGGTGAGACCCTTCCCCCACAACACCTCACCATCTATCCCCTGCTATCCTCTAAATGTTCCTGATTTGTCTTTATCTATGCAGATATTTATACACATTTTGAATCTGGAAATAACTTTTCACAACTCAAATGTGGTCAAACTTAGAAACTTTTCTTTCAGTGTCCTGTTTTATTTAATTTTTTATGTGGAGTTTATAGCCTATAAGCCTGTCAGAAAAATGTGGAAGTGTGCTGGCATTCCAGCTGAAGACATCATTACCAGTGAAAAAAATGCTCAAGGCTTTTTCAAAGTGGATGCTGAAACATACATTTCCCCTTTCTGACTCCAGGGGATGCTGGTAGCTGCCCCAAACAGACAGGTATTTTGGGGTCAAATGGTGTAGTGCCGGCCCCGTGGGATTTCCTGGCAAGTACAGTGAACGGTTAGCTTCTGGAAACTAATCATAATGATGGTGATGATAAAGCAAGGGAGGCAGTGCCAGCAACACAGAGAGGCGCCTGAGGAACTGGATGGCAAGGAGCGCTAGATGTGACAGAGCTGACAGGTTCCGTTCACTAGGCTTTGGTATTGATAATGACGGGAAACTTCAGACAGTTTTAGAAATCTGTTTCTATTAAGATATGCCATAGTGTTTCTGCGACATGCGAACACACTGGGACACACCATTCTTCTTTCAAGATGATAAGAATTAATGTGAATAGTTTTACATTTCTAACAGATAATTACTCTGAGTACTGAAGACACATTTCTTTATTTGAAGTATTTTTTCACTTTTTTTTGAAGTCTATGGTATGTGTATGTGTTTATGTATATAGAGATATGTATTTGCCACTACTGCCTCCATTTTCTTCTTTTGATTATTTAGGGACCTTGCATTCAAGCTAAGCATAGTTTTAGGATCCTTGGGGCAGCATCTTTTAGCTCTCCGTCAGGCTGCGTTGCAAAACAATCAATCTTGCTCTTGCGCTCACTTGGCGGAAGTGCCACGATACGAAGAGTGCAGTGCTTTGCTCTTGCCATGAAGCCTGGGTGACAAAAGTTTTACAAGAAGCTGACTGTATTTGGGTTTATGAATATGCAATGACTCTCATTAGTATTGAAGCGCCAGAGCAGGGGCTGACATCCCCCGCCACTTCGAGTTGCTGCAGAGTCGGCTAATGAATTGTCTCTCTCTTTCACTCACACAGTCTGCTGTTGTGGCTTCCAAGTTCCAAGGGGAGTTGTCCAGTTTGAGAAGACCATTGACTTCAGAAATTAATTGTCAAGAACTTGATTTTGACAATTTGTGATTCTGTGAAACAATGTATAGACAGTGCTTGATTTTGTCAAACAATGTATAGACAGTGCTTAGATTGTCAAAACTGAACACTAAAACTTTGCATATGATTGTATCATGAATAGGAAAATTTAGAAAGATGAGAATGTATACATGTACTTATATTCATCACTGTATATGGATGTGTTTCCATCCTGGATCATTGTACAGTATATGTATCTATCTATAGATGAAATCAAATCATAGAAATCTGACAGTTTGCTGGTTTGTCTATTATCCTTCCAAACAGAACAGAGATAATAGAAAATTCCCAAAATGAATAGAACTGAAACACAAAGCTATTCCAGAAACCATTTACTGTATTCTCTTTCTATTTTATTCCTGAGTCTCTGCCAAACATTTTTCAGCTCATACACATACATCTTTCATGAATATGTTACTGATAAGGATATGTTTCTAGCTACTGATTAAGATATCTGAGCTGATTTGCAGTGTGTAAAAAGCTGCAAAAGTGCTCAGAAACCATTTAGAATAGTCTCTTTTCAATAGCATAAATTAAATGTGTTTTTCCACCCCCTCCCGAACTTTCCTTTCAACTAGAAGACAGCTTCTGTTCTCTTCTAGAGAGCTTGCTGCAAATTGTAAAGGTTGAATTAAATTGCAATTGATGATACATGCTAAAAGGTAAAGAATATGTAGTAAGCTGTGCAAATATGGCAATGAATGAAGAGTAAGTTCTTATATTAAGATGTTCACTTCTACAGCCATGTATTTGATGTGCAATAGAAACGCATCCCTTGTAAGGAAGCAGGTAGATGTTTTGCTTTTTGAGCTTTGGAATGTAGTGTTATTGTAATTTTCATATCAGTTTGACCCAACACTAGGAACAAGAAAAAATAAAGCCCAAGAACATATACATATAAGACTATCAACTATGTAGCTTAAAAAATGCAGCTCTGACAAAAATGGCTCAAATATTATACATCAAACACTTGTTTCCCCTGCTGGCCTTAGTGAACATGACTAAGAATAACTCAATGCTAAAATCTTAAGAAAGATGATACAAGTCCAGGTCTTTCTACAGAGCTATAATGTTTTTGCTCAAGTAATCCTTTGCTTCCTATTTAAAGAACATAATAAACTCCCACCACTAGGCCAGAGCCACTGAAGGTAATTTAAAAAAGATTTTTTAATTGGTTATATCTTAGAGAAAACCAATCAGATCCAGTCACATAACAAGTTATTGAATTATTCAATTATTTCAATTATTCAGTCATTTCACTTCTAAATTTGCATTCTTGCTGTCCTTTATTTTCAATACATGGTTTAAAAAACTGGCACAGTGATTAAGTGCTTGACTGCTAAAAAAAAAAAGTCAGTGGTTTGAATCCACCAGCCACACCATGGTAGACAGATATGGTAGTCTACTTCCATAAAGATTTACAGCCTTCAAACCCTATGGGACAGTTCTGTTCTGGCCTTTAGAGTTGCTATGCATTGATATCAACTTAAGACAGTAGGTTTGGTTTTTTGATATATAATAAGTAGTAGGCATCACTCAAAAGAATTTTCTAATTTCTCTGTTTTCTTCTCAGGCATGCAAATATTTTCTACCATAAGCAAGACCTCCCCAGGTACATCAAAAGAAAGTATTCACATATCGTAAAGATACAAAAGTAGAAACAGATTAGCCAAAACAATTATATCCAAACATGAATTATTAAAATTTAAATATTGACTAGTATCTGTTGTTATCAATCTATGTATCACATTTTAAGTGAATATATTTTCATTTTAATTGCAACTAGGATGGTTTTGATACTGTAATTAACATCCGCATTCTAGACTTTGTGACTGTTGTGAAAACATTGTATGTAGAAGGTTTATCTGAATATGATTTCGTGCTGGCTGCTTTTATCAAGTATTGGAGTCTAATGAAATAAAATACAGAGATCTTGTGGTTCTCATATATTTAACAGTGTTTTACTGACCTCATAACAGCCATTTACTGCACCTCAACTATGATACACAACTACAATACAGTTGTAACAGCAGACAAAACAGTGTGTTACATTTGCTTTTTTTTGTTATCATGCTAAGCTGTCCTACCACATACCTGCAATAGCATTTGGACATTTTCAAGAGAACAGCAAATAAATGTATAGATTTAGACAATTGTTTGATTCTCTTTTCTACAATCTGTGGCATACATGCTCACAATTAGTATTCTGACATAATTTTAAGGAATAAACCTAGAGTTGTTAGAGTGCTCTTTAGGAAATCAGGGATACATGCTTCCTGTCTATCTCTGTGTGATACATACACACATGTGTGTGTGCATGCCATGAGAAGGGCAAGTCATGAGAGAGGAGTTCAGCCTTTGATGAACTTGTCTAAAGTTTTGCAAGGAGAAGCTGTTTTAATATAGCATACATGCAAAATTTGTGCTTTATGTCGTTTTTATTTTGAGTTACATATAGGTGGGGAGCTTCATAATCTTCAGTCGTTAGAGTCATTAGAGGTGTTGATCTGACCTTCAGTGAACCAAGGAATTTACCATCAGCAAATGCTACCTATACTTTTACTTGTCAGCCATAAATGATCACTTATTGAGTACAATCTGGAAAGTGAGAGGTAGGGAGATGGTAGATTAGGAAAGTACAGAAAGCAGAATCCTGGGTACCAGGAAGTTTACAATGTAGCTAGAGTGAAAAATCACACAGAAAACAATACAGATTTATTTCCAGAGCCAGATATTGACAAATACAGATTAATTTAGTTCACAGTAACTGCAGAAGTAAGGAGCCTTGGTGGCACGGTGGTTAAGAACTTGGCTGCTTACCAGAAGCTCAGCAGTGTCTTGAATTTACCAGCTGTTTCTTGGAAACCCTATAGGGGCAGTTCTACTATGTCCTGTAGGGTCCATGTGAGCTGGATCCAACTTGACAGAACATTTCAAGTGCAGAAGGAGTCCTGCTGGCACAGTGGGTGGTTAAGAATTTGGTTGCTTACTAAAAGGTCAATGGTTCAAACCTACCCAGCGGCTCCATAAGAGAAAAGATCTGGTAATCTGCTCCAATAAAGACTGTAGCCTAGGAAACCCTCTGGGGCAATTCTACTCTGTCACATAAATTCACTATGAGTTAGAATCAATGACATTCAACAACAAGCACAGAAGTGTTTTAGAACTGCCATCTAGATGCGAGGGACAGCTATAGAAAGCCAGCTGTATGGGACAGGTCACTACCTGGATTTATAAATGTAAAGATTTTATTAAAACTTTACTTTGAAAATAGTATTACAGGGGATCTAAAACTCACTTAAGTAAATTTCACTTGTAACATTTCTTTCAGAAGTGATAGATTTTTAGCAGTTTATGTTTGTGTATTTGTAAAGTTGTTTTTCTCACTTATGAAATTGTAAAAACAAAAAATACTTGTATGTCACAACTATATTGTCATCAGCAGTACTTGGGTTGGGCCTTGACTCATGGTGACTCCATGAGCAAGATAAAAAACACTGCCTGGTTCTGTGCCATCTGCATTATGGCTACAGATTGAGCCATCGTGATCTGTAGCATTTTTTATTGGCTGATATTTGAAAGTAGATCACCAGGCCCTTTGTCTTAGTCTGGAAACTCCACTGAACCCTTTTTATCCTGATGGCAACATGCAAGCTGCCACTGTCAGATGAGTGATGGCTGCACGTGAAGTGCATTGGCCAGGAATGGGTCTCTTACGTGGAAGGCAAAAATTCCACCACTGAACCAACAACTAAACCAAAATCCAAATCAAACTCATTGTCTTTGAGTTGAATTTGACTCATAGTAACCCAACAGGATAGAGTAAAACTGCCCCTTAGAGTTTTCAGTGTGTGGCTGGTAGATTCGAGTTGCCGGGCTTTTGGTTAGCAGTCAGACTCTTAACCACTGAGCCACTGGGACTGTGAACCAACAACTGCTCCTTTTAAAGGTAAAGAAAAGTAAGAGTAAGAGACTCTGCACTAAAAAAAAAAAAAAAATCAGAGTGACTTTTTAAGTAACCATTTTTCTTCCTTAGCTATCTTCCCAGTAATCTTGCCTACGAATGTCTATAAATGTAGGTAAATACTGATGCCCAGCAATACCAGTGTTATTACTGGAAACACTGTCATCAAATACCATTGGAGAAAGTAGGATTTTTATTCCTTGGTTGATTTCCCCCAAAATAGATACAACTGTTTGACTACTATCCATAGCCCTAGGTCTCAGTAAATTGTGATGTTGTTTACCTGCTGCTCTTTCATGCTATTTGTCCTCTTACCCTTCTCCCATTCTCCTCAGATATAGTGGTAAAGGTGTAGGTTCAACCCCTCCCATGATCATTTGCTTTTTGAATAGGAGTCTCTGGGATTTAGTGAGCGTGTTTGATGTATGGCAGTGTCATGGATTGAACTGTGTGCCCCCCTAAATGTGTGTAGCTGTTAGGCTGGGCCATGATTCCCAGTGGTTCATGATTGTCCTCCATTTGTGATTTTCGCATGCTGTTTGTTTAACTCACCAGGTGCTCCTTGGAAACTCAGTGGGGCTGTTCTGCTCCATCCTATAGGGTCACTATGTGTCAGAATCTGCTCGATGGCAGTGGGTTTGGTTTTTGGTTTTGATGTTAAAGAGGACTAGAGTGGGATTGTAAATCCTTTTGTAAGGTCCCCTCTCTTCTCGTAAAGGGAGTTTCCCTGAAGTATGAGTTGTACCACTTTTTATACTTTCATCCTACAAGAGGTAAAAGGAAAGGGAAGGGAGCAGAGTTGGGAACCTCATACCATCAAGAAAGCAGTACTGAGAGAAGAGCAAGTCCTTTAGACATGAGGTTCCTGTGCCAAGATGCTCCCCAACCAGGCCGAGGAGACATAAGAACCTTCCTCCAGAGCTGACAGAAAGGAAAAATCCTTCCTCTGGAGCAGACATCCTAAATTTGGACTTGTAACCTACTGTACGATGTAAGAATAAATTTTCCTTGTTAAAGCCATTCACTGTGGTATTTTTGTTAGAGCAACACTAGTGGACTAAAACAAGCAGGCACTGTGCTCAGTGCTTTCCATGTGTTGTTGCAACCCAAATAACTCTGTGTGACTGAAAATAGATGAATACAGAGAAATGTATTAAGTACATTATGAGGAACACACATGTAGCTAGATTTTAGAGTCCCAGTGTTTCAGACTCCAAAACCTGTGTTTATGGCATTACATCTAAACATATTAAGAAATAGAGAATCTATGCTGGAAATTCAGACTTTGTCAGTCCCACAGGAAATAGGCTTTTGTCTAGAAGCATTGCCCTGGTGCCTTTAAAGTTAGATGAGGTGGATCTAACTAGTTCTGTTAACTCATAAAGCCAGCTTTGTATAGGTGCACCTTAAGTCTTTTAAATATAGGCTTATTTGGGAGATTTTAATCTTTGTTTTGAATTTATTCAATGAAGTTCAGTTTAGTGAACATTTACTGAATGCCCACCCTTTGCCAGGCGGTGCGTTAGATGCTAGTGGTTGAAAGATAATCTATTTAGAGAGAGAGAGACGTTATGAATAAGTACAATGTGATTCACAGAATGCTGTAATAGAGGCATATGCAAAGGATCATGGAAATATATGACAGAATAATTAATTCTGCCTTAAGGGAAGATGTCAAGGAATAATATACTTGAGCAGAAGCCTGAAGGACAGGAAACAAGAATTTTCCAAAAGGTTAGGATAAGAAAGGTAAGAATTCATTTCAGGTGATGTAAATGGCATGAGCATGTGTATAAATGTGCCCGTGATGTTTGGGGTATGTTAAGAGTCGTAGATTGTAAAAATGGTCACTGCTTTAGTCTGCTAGTGCTGCTCTAACAGAAATAGTACAAATTGATGGCTTTAACAAATAAAAGTTTATTCTTACACAGTCCAGTAGATTACAAGTCCAAATTCAGGATGTCTTCTCCAGGCACAGGCTTTCTCTGTGTTGATTCTAGAGGAAAGTCCTTGTGTTGCATCAGTCTTTGGTCAGGGAGCATCTTGGTGCAGGAACCTCAGATCTGAAGGATGTGCTCTACTCTTGGTGCTGCTTTCTTCACAGTGGCAGGTTCCCAATTCTGCTTGCTTCCGTTTCCTTTTATCCCTTGTAGCATAAAAGAATAAAAGGTGGTGCAAACCATACTCCAGTGAAACTCCCTTTATAGTAGAGCAGGGAGGTGACCTTAGGAAAGGCTTTACAGTCCCACCCTAATTGTCTTTGACACATAACACAGGAAAACCACAAAATGGAAGGCAATCACGCAATACTGGTATTCACAACTCAGCCAAACTGCTATACATAGTTTTGAGGGACACAATTCAATCCATGAGATTCACAGATTATTCTTTTCCCTGAGTTGAACACCTGTGGTTATGACATTACAGATCCTCTCATTAAGACGTAGAGTCTTTCTTTATCACTGAATCTGGTTAACCATGTGACTTGCATTGACCACTGACCATTAAACATTAACAAATATAAAAAAGCAATGACTTGAAAAGTGGTTGTCCATTGGGTCTCATAATGTTATTACTATACTTGCAACCCTGAAACCACCTTGTGGGTTGTGATGGTTAAGAATGTGTGTCCACTTGACTGGGCCATGATTGTCAGTGTTTATATGTGATCACTCCCTTAACTGCATCTGCTGTGAATAGCCATTCAGTTGAAAGGGAGTTTCCTTGGGGGTGTAGCTAGTATCTGAATATAAACAGATGTTTGGGCTTTTTTGCTCACTCTGGATCCGCCACCTGTCTCCTGTTCATCTGATCTCTAGCTGTTGGGGACTGAGCTCTCAGGTTATTTGTGGTCTTGGAATTTGTAGATCTTCCCAGCCTGGGAGCAAGAGCCTGTCTCTCTGACCTGCAAGTCTTGAGTTCATCAGCCAATGTGGCTACACAAATCAAGAGAAGACTCTATTCTGATCCATGGACTTGGAATCAGAATAGCCTCTACAGTCATGTGAATCATTTATTTGATATAAATCTCTCTATAGAATTATAACTGTTGCTGATTTGCTTCTCTAGAGAACCCAGCTGAAGACATGGGTGAATCCAGATTAGCTGGCTGAAAAGAAGAGCAGCCTACCCAGAGGAGAGTTTAGGTCCTGGATGACAGTTTGATAACCACTAGACTCAGATCATTTTAGATTATCTAATTACTGATTGAGTCACTATTTGATCACAGACAAATTGGAGAGCTCTTCAAACATCAGTCAGCCAAGATAGAAGAACCATTCAGCTGATGTGCAGAATTAGGACTAAATAGAATGTTTTAGCCAGCTAGCTTGAAATAGTTTGTTATGTAGTGAAAGCTAACTGATACATAGAATGTGTGAGTAAGTAGAATTCAGGGGGATGGGGGAAGACAGAGTGACTGAAGATGAAAAAGGTGCTTTGTGTTCCAGATATCATTCTAAGGACTTTAGACCTATTTTTTAGGACCAATTTGCCTGAACTTCATTGATTTATTTGCCACTTTTATCTTCTTAAAAAAATCTGTACACTATCTGCATTTAGAAAACACTGGTGGTGTAGTGATTGTGTGCTACATCTGCTAACCAGAAGGTTGGGGGTGCAGATCCACCAGACACTCCTTGGAAATTCTATGGGGCAGTTCTATCCTGTACTTTAGGGCTGCTATGAGTTGGAACTGACTTGATGACAATGAATTTGGTTTATCTCTATTTAATTATTTAGGTTGTCTGATTTTTGTTTTGAACTTTAAATTTATTTTTTAATTTTTAAGATACTTAACAGCAAATAATACTAAATTGAAACCCGAGTTTAATGTGCTAGTTCTCCTTTTCTCAACCTACTAAAATGTGTAAATATAAAAAAGTTGGTCTCTGTGCTACCGCAAATTATCTGGTATATTATGAGTATATTGCATTTCTGAGATTTCTTGATCTAATCAGTAGGAATCAGGAGTACGTGCAGAATAGGTAGGTGTGGGGAGACTGCTGGTAGACAGGAGTGAGGAAACTTGTAGAGGTCTAGATGGGAGATGATATTTAGTAGAGGATTAAGGTGCATTCCTGAGGAAGACATGAAACTACCTGATATGATAGATTATATGGGGGGATAAAGAGGTGAGAATGAGAAGTGTGAAGAGAAGGAGGAAAAATATGGCTGAAGTAATTAGTTTGAGCCACTGAGTGGATGGTGATACTATTAAGAAAGGGGAGGGGGCAGAGCCAAGATGGCAGACTAGACATACATCTCCTCAATTCCCTCTGAGAACTAAGGCCTGAATTAATAATCAAATGGAGCACTCTGGCCACCCAGGAAGCCCTAGGATACAGCATAGGGTTCTCAGATTGGACTACATGCCACTAAATGGCAAACTACTTGTCTCTGATGAGGCAGCACATGCTGAGCTCTGCTCCTGCCCTTAGTCACTGCTTGGGCAGACTGTAGGTACTGACACCATCTTTGTTACCCCAGAAGTAGGGGATGGTCATGAGCTGGCAAATATGCTGAACCTCATTGCCAAAGCAGTCTATAGTACAGTAGAGAGACAATACGTGGGATAGCCACATTTTGAGAGCCTGTCTGCTGACTGAGGGTACCACTGCCCTTCCACCCTCTGTTTCCTGAGCTGCACCATATATTCTGTGGTTTTGTGGCACGAAGGGCAGCTTGGCTGAGATGCCGTCTTGGTTGACTCCCAGTCAAGGCCTCAGCGGGGGTTAAATCCCAAGCTGAAAAGAAGTGCCAGTCTGGAAAGTGTTTTTCCGGCAGAAAGGCTGCGTAGGACAGTGCCAGACTGTGACCCCTCCCTTATTGAACTACATCATACCATCTGGGGACAGCCAAAGAGGTGCTACCATTGTCAGCTAAAAGAGGGGGGCCTGCCACTCCGGACAGCCAGAGTGATTTCAGCAGCTGTCAGTCAGATCCCAGATTCTTAAAATAAGACTGCCTGGAGAATTAAATAACTGCTGTCAGCAGCCGAGCAGCATCTCTTCTATCCTTACTGACCCACATCATAGGGTCAGTTGACAGCTCCCCAGTGAATTCATAAGTAGGTAGCCATCTTTGCCGGCAAGGAGGCAAAACCTGCCAACCCAAGGAGTCCACTGGGGCCAGTCACTGGAATACACAGAAAAGGGTAATGAACAACTCCCTTCTCAGAACTACACCTCACCTCCTGTTGACGTAACAGAAACTAAGCAGTTTCTAGATGGTCCAAAGACAACAAACCACTCCTAACCATCTAAAGAAGCAGCCCACTATGGCTCCAGAAAACTCCCAAAATAAACAACTTCCCAGATGAAAAAGGCTTTCTGAAACTATCAGAGGTCAACTACCAAAGAATTATATATAGAGCCCTCTTAGAGATTAAAAAAATGCAGCAGAGCAAAATGAAAAATTAAGCAAGCTTTTTGAGCTGATGGAACAACAATCTGAAATCCAGCAGATCAATAACAAAATGACAGAATTACACAATTCAACCCAAAGCCAAAAGAGCAGAATTGAGTAGATAGAAGTCAAACTTAGTGACTTGAGACAGAGTAACTGACACCAGTATTTATGAGGAGAAGTCAGAGAAAAGAAATAAGAAAAATGAAGAAGCATTGAGAAACATTTGGGACTCCATTAAGAGGAACAGTCTACAATTAATTTGAGTTCCTGAACAAGGAGGGATAGCTGAAAACACAGAAAGTATTGTTGTTGAGTTGCTGACAGAAAACTTCCCTGAAATTATGAAAGGAAAGAATACAGACATCCAAGACATGTATTGAATGCCACAAGAACTAGACCCCAAAAGAAAGACACCAAGATATATTATAATCAAGCTTAACAAAATGAAACATAAGCAGATGTTCTTAAAGATAGCAAGGGTCAAAGCAAAGCTAACATTCAAAGGGAAGCCCTGTAGGCTTTTGTCTGACTTCTTGGCAGAAATGATTTTGGCAAGGAAGCAGTGGGATGACACATGCAGTCTTGAAGGAGAAAAACTTCCAACAAAGAATTACATATCCTGCAAAATTGTCTCTCAAATACGAAGATGAAATTAAAGCATTCACAGCTAAATAGAAGCTTAGAGACTTTGTAAAAAGAAAACCAAAACTACAAGAAATACTGAAAGAAGCTCTTTGCTTAGTAAAACAAAACCATTAAATGTATATTTAAGGAGGCAATGCAGAACACAGTATCCAGAATCCTACTCAGGAAAAGTCAGAAAACTCAATCAAAACTACAATATTAAAAGAAGGGAACCAGTGATCATATCATGAAAACTATGACACCATCACACTAAAAAGAGGGATATACTGCAGTAATTATAGTCCTTTCAAATGGAGATGAAGTTCAAAAGAGATGCAGAAGTTAAAACTGGGTTTACACTTAGAATATTAAGGGGAATAATAGGGGTAGCCACAAAGCACAATAACAATGCAACATATCAAAAGAAGAAACATAATACAGGAGTCTCAACAAATGCAAAACCTATGCTGAGAAAGATGAAAAGTCAACCCATAAAGAAGATTGACCCAGAACAGAATATTAACAGCAACATAGAAAACACCAACACAAAAATAATACATTAAAATGACAGCACCAAACACGTGCATTTCAATAATTACACTGAATGTAAACAGTCTGAACCTCCAATAAAGAGACAATGAGTGACATCCATTATCAAACAACATGACCTGTTTATGTGTTGCTTACAAGAAATGCACGTTAGACTCAAAGATATGAACAAACTGAAAATTAAAGGATAGAATAATATATATGACGCTAACAACATACAAAGAAGAGCAGGTGTGGTAATACTAATCTTTGATAAAGTAGATTTAACTGTAAAATCCACCATCGTAGACAAGGATGACCACTAGTTATTGCTGAAATATTCAATACACAAGCAAGACTTAACAGTATTAAATAGTTAAGAGCCCAATACCAGAGCATCTAAATACATCGAACAGACACTAACTACACTGAAAAATAAGATCACTCCACAATAATAGTTGGAGACTTCAACACTCCAATTTCAATAATGGACAGATAATCCAGAAAAAAGTTCAGTAAAGACACAGATCTTATTGAGACAATTAACCAACTAGATCTCATTGACATACACAGAACTTTTTATCCATCAACAGATAAATATACCTTCTTCTCCAATGCACATGGAACATTGTCTGGAATAGATCATGTGTTACTACGTAAAGCAAGTCTCAACAAAACCCAAACCACTAAATTATTGCAAAGCATCTTCTCAGACCATAAAGCCATAAAAGTGAAAATCACTTTTGAGTGTAGTCAGTGTTTCTTTGATGTATTTAGGTGCTCTAATATTAGATGCATAAGTATTTAATATTGTTACGTCCTGTTTGTGTATTGAACCTTTCAGCAATAAATAGTGCCCATCCTTCTCTACAATGGTGGATTTTACATTAAAATCGATTTTATCTGAGATTAGAATTGCAACACCTGCTCTTCTTTGTGTATTGTTAGCTTGATATATATTCTTACATCCTTTAAGTTTCAGTTTGTTCCAATCTTTAAGGTGAGTTTCCTGTAGGCAACATATGGATGGGTCGTGTCTTTTGATCCAGGATGTCACTGGATGTCTCTTTACTGGAGCATTCAGTCCATTCACATTCAATGTAATTATTGATAGGTATGTGTTCAGTGCTACCATTATGATGTTTATTTTTGTGTTGATGTTTTCTCTATTGTTCTTACTAATCTGTTCTGGGACATTCTTCTTTGTGTGTTGATTTTTCATGGTTTTTCCCCTTTTTCAGGGTTGGTTTTGTCGTTGTTGAGGCTCCTGTAGTACATTTCTTGATTTGATATGTTGCATCTTTGTTGTGCTTTACGGCTGACCCAAAGATCCCCCTTAATAAACTATGTCTAAACCCATTTTCAGTTACTACCATTCTTACCAACTTCTTCTCCATCTGGAAGGACTATAATGACTGTAGTACACCCCTCTTTTTAATATGATGACATCATAGTTTTCGTGATATGATCACTGGACTATTTCTTTCACTCTTATAGCTTTGATTGAGTTTGGAGCCTTCCCTAACAGTAGGATTCTGGGTGATGTGTCCTGTATTTGCTTCTAAATTATAAAGTTAGTGGTTTTGTTCTTCTAAGCCAAAGCCAAGAGATTCTTCCAGTATTTCTTGTAGCTTTGGTTTGTTTTTTACAAAGTCTCTGAGTTTATGCTTATCTCATAATGTCTTAATTTCATTTTCATATTTGAAAGATAGTTTTTCAGGATATCTAATTCTTGGTTGAAAGTTCTCCTTCAAGGCTTTGAATGTGTCATGCCACTGTCTCCATGCCAGCATTGTTTCTGCTGAGAAATCCAATGAAAGCCTACAGGGTTTCCCTCTGAATGTTAGCTTTGCTTTGAGTCTTGCTGCCTTTAAGAGTTTCTCCTTATGTTTCATTTTGTTAAGCTTGATTATAATATGCCTTGGAGTCTTACTTTTGAGATCTATATAGGATGACATTCAGTGTGTATCTTGGATATCTACCTTTTCTTCTTTCATTATTTCTGGGAAGTTTTCTGTCAGCAGTTCAGCAACAATACTCTGTGTTCTCAGGTATCTCGCCCTGTCCAGGAACTCCAATTAATCGTAGGCTGTTCCTCTTAATAGAGTCCCACATGTTTCTTAATGCTTCTTCATTTTTCTTGTTTCTTTTTTTCTGAGTTCTTCTCATAGATGCTGGAGTCAGTTCCTCTGTCTTCCAGATCAGATAGTCCATTTGTTCTGTTCTGTTTGCTTTGCATTGAAGTTTCTGTGTCTTTGATTTTGTTCTTGATCTGTTGGATTTCAGAGTACTGGTGTTCCATCTGATTGAACAGCTTGCATAATTTTTCATTTTTCTCTGCTGCATTTTATATAAGGTTTAGGAGGGCTCTCAATATAATTCTTTTTTGTTCACCTTCTGATAGTTTGAGAAAAGGTTCTTCGTCTGGGAAGTTGTGAGATGCTTTCTTTTGGGGGCCTTCTGAAGCTGTGGGTGATTTCTTGGTTAGGTTTTTCTCCATAGTTTGTTGCTTTTGGGGCAGCATGTGAATCAGTAGAGGCTGGGAGAGATTCTGAGGATGGACCACAGTTGTTTCTCTAGGCCGTCTTAAATGAGAGGTAAAAAGTATCTGAGAACTTCCAAAGTCAGTCAGGTTTTCAGGTATATAGGTCCCTCTTCCCAGCTGGCAAAGTAAGCCCCACTATATTGACCCCAGATGTTATAAAGTAGCTCAAAATACAGAAAGGCTACTGCCCTGCTGGCCTCTGCTATCTGGCCCTAGCCGTAGGCAACACTGTGTAGAATACTGCTTTTCTGCCAGAAAAGTGCTTTGCTCTGGGCAGGTGCTGTCTCCCAGCCCAGGAATTGGGTCCAGCTGAGGCTTCTGTATGGAGTATATACATGTCCCAGTGGAAAAAGATGGTGTCCTGCACAGGCTCGCCACCTGGCTGGGACCAGGGCACTCTATGGCAGAGGTGGAAAGAGAGGCCAAAGGAGCCAAGATGCACAGAGTCCACAGCCTCTGTTCTTGGGCCCAAGCCTTAGGCAACACTGTGTAAGACATTGCTTTTCTGCCTGAAAAGTGCTCTCCCTTGGGCAGGCACTGCCTCCCATCCTAGGAACTAAGTCCAGCTTAGGCTACTGTATGGGTGTTTCTGCTTCCCAATGGATCAAGATGGTCTCCTGCACAAGCTTACCACCACCTCAGTACTGGCTATGACATGTTGGAGGCAGAAAGAGTGGCGAAGGTGCCGAGATGCACAGAGTCCAAAGCCAAGCTCTCAAAATATGGCAATTTTGCTTGCTGATCACACAAGCAGTGTGTCTGAGATTAGAGGCTAGTCAAGTCCCAGCTTCATGCACCAGCTAAAACAGAGAAAAAAAATTAAAATGGGGAGTTACCTTCAGTCAAGCCCACGCTCACCAAGAGTGAGGTTAGTGAAAGAGAGGAAGTTTTGCATTCAGTGGTATGAAGTCCAAATTAACAGCTGTATACTGTGTCCTAGGGCTCACTAAGTATCCAAAAGCTCTGTTTAATTATCAGCTCAAGTCTTGGCTTCCAGAGGGGTTTAGGGAGATGTGTGTTTAGTCCGCCAGCTTGACTCCACTCCCTCAAAAGTTGAAATCAATAGCAAAAAAAAAAAAAGGATAGAAATTGGAACTCATGAAAACTCAACAACACTGTGCTCAAAGAGCCATAGGTTATAGAAGAAATCAAGGATGAAATAAAGAAATTTGTGGAATCAAATGAGAGTGAAAACACATACTACCAGAACCTATGGGATACAGCCAAAGCAGTGCTCAGACATCAGTTTATTTCTATAAATGCACACATTGGGAAGGAAGAAAGGACTCCAAACAAAGACTTAAACCTATAGCTTGAACAAGTAGAAAGAGAGAAACAGAGGAACCCCTGAGGGACCAGAAGAAAACTGATCATGAAGATCAGAACTAAAGGAAATAGGGAATAGAAGAATGCCATGAATTGAACTGTGTGCCCCCCAAAATATCTGTAGCCATGTGGCTGGGCCATGATTCCAGTATTTTGAGACTGTCCTCCATTTTGTGGTTTTCCTATGCTGTATGTTAAAGGATTAGGGTGGGACTGTAAATCCCTTTATAAGATCACCTGGCTGCTCCACTGTAAAGGGAGTTTCCCTGAAGTATGGCTTGCCCCACCCTTAACCTTTCATCAGATGAGAGATAAAAGGAAAGAAGCAGGCAGAGAATTGAGAACCTTACACCATCAAGCAAGCAGCACCAGGAGAAGAGTGTGTCCTTCAGACCCGAGGATCCTGTGCCAAGATGCTCCCTGAACAAAGACTGATGCAATACCAGACTTTCCTCCAGAGCGGACAAGGGAAAAGCCTTCCCCTGGAGTGGACACCCTGAATATGGACTTATAGCAACTGGACTGTGTAAGAATAAACTTTCCTTTGTTAAAGCCATCCACTCTGTGATATTTCTGTTAGAGCAGCCCTAGCTGACTAAGACAAAGAACAACTGAAAAAATGAACAAAACCAAAAGCTCATTTTTTGAACAGATCAACAAAATTGATAAACCACTGGCTAAACTCACAAAAGAAAAACAAGAGAGGAGACACATAACCCAAATAAGAAATCAGATGGCAGATGTCAGAACCCAGCTGAAACAAAAAGAATCATACCAGAATACTACAAAAGACTGTACTCTTAACAGATTTGAAAAGCTAGAGGAAATAGACAAATTTCTAGAATCATGTCGTCTACCAAAATTAACACAAGGAGAAGTGGAACTTCGTAAAGCTGTCACAAAGGAAGAGATTGAAAAAGGTCATTAAAAAAAATACCAAACAAGGGAGGGCGGAGTCAAGATGGCGGACTAAGCCCACGTCTCCTTATATCCCTCTGGAAACCAAGACCTGAATTAACAATCAAACAGAGTCTTCTGATCACCTAATTGGCCTCAGGACACGGCACAGAGCTGTTAATTGGGACTTCATACCACTCAACGAAAAACCTCCTCTCTTTCGCTGATTCCCGCTCCTGGCTGGCCCCGGCTCTCACGGACGGAAGGTAAACGCACCATTTTGACTTTTTTTTTCCTCGGTCTTGGCTGGCGGGCGGAGCTGGGCCTTGCCTGGCAGTTGGACTCGGACACGCTGCTGGGGGGATAGGCGGGCAAAATTCCCATATTCTGAGAGCCCGGCTCGGGACTCTGTTAATCTAGACACTTTGAGCCTTTCGTTTTGTGGCTGCCTCAGTGGGGTTTGTGCGGAACTCCACGGTGAGGGTGCGGGATGCCATGTTGGTGCTGAGATTTTTAGCGGGACCTCGTTCTTAGCCCGGGAGCCAGCGCCTTTAAGCGGGACAGCGCTTCTCCATCAGAAAGGTGGTGATTTTGCACAGTACTGCCTGCATTGGGGGCCCTGCAACAGAAGCAGAGGAATCACTACCTCTCGGCATCTTTAGCCCCTCTGTCTGCTACCTGTGTGGAGGACGCCATCTTGGGTACGCTGGCTGCAGCTGGACCTAATTCTTAGCTTGGGAGCCAGAGCCTGCCCACAGGAGAGCGCTTTTCTATCACAAAACCAGTACTTGACGCAGTGTTGGCTAAGGCTAGGCCCTGTCATGGAGGCCAACAGGGCAGTAGCATTGCTGTATTCTGAACTAGTTTGTTATCATCTGGGGTTGGATATAGTGGTACTTACTTTGTCAGATGAGAAGAGGGACCTCTACACCTGAAAACCTAACTGACTTGTGAACTGGTCAGATACCCCTTGCTTTACATTTGAAGACAGCCTAGAGAAACATTTGCAATCCATCCTCACAGTACCTCTTCCAGCCTCTATATACTCACATGGGACCCAAAAAGCAACAGACAATTGTGGCATACAAGCAATCACTCATGGCTTCAGAAGACTCCCAAACAGAGCAACCAAGGAGTTTTCCAGATGAAGAAACTTTTATGAAAGCATCAGGAAGTGAATACCAATTGATTATATACAGAGCCCTTCTAGACCTTATGCAAAATGCAGCAGAACAAAATGAAAAATTAAGCAAGTTGTTCGATCTGATGGAACACCAGTACTCTGAAATCCAACAGATCAAGAAGAAAATCAAAGACATAGAAACTTCCATGCAAAGCCAAGGAAACAGAATGGAACAAATGGAAAAAAGAATTTCTGACTTGGAAGACAGGACTACTGATGCCAGCATCTATGAGGAAAAGTCAGAAAAAAGAAACAAGAAAAATGAAGAAGCATTAAGAAGCATGTGGGACTCTATTAAGAGGAACAGCCTTCAATTAATTTGAGTCCCTGAACAGGATGAATCACCTGAGAACACAGAGAGTATCGCTGCTGAGCTGCTGACAGATAACTTCCAGAAATCACGAAGGAAGAGAATATAGATATCCCAGATGCATATCATACGTCACCCAATATAGATCTCAAAAGAAAGACTCCAAGACATATTATAATCAAGCTTAACAAAATGAAACATAAGCAGCAACTCTTAAAAGCAGCGAGACTCAAAACAAAGCTAACATTCACAGGGAAACCCTGTAGGCTCTCATCAGATTTCTCAGCAGAAACCATGATGGCACAGAGACAGTGGCACGACACATTCAAAGCCTTGAAGGAGAAGAACTTCCAACCAAGAATTATATATCCTGCAAAACTATCTTTGAAATATGAAAATGAAATTAAGACATTCCCAGATAAACAGAAACTCAGAGACTTTGTAAAAACCAAACCCAAACTATGAGAAATACTGAAGTCCTTGGCTTTGGCTTAGAAGAACAAAACCACTAACTTTATATTTTAGAACGACACACTACTCAATACTCATTTAGGGAAGGCTCCAAAGTAAATCACAGCTTTGATTTGGAAAGAAGCAATCTAGTGATCATCATGAAAACTATGGTGTCATCATAATAAAAAGAGGGATATACTACAGTCGTTATAGTCCTTCCAGATGGAGAGGAAGATGACAAGACTGGTAGTAATTAAAATTGGGTTTATAAATAGTTTATTAAGGGGGTTCATAGGGGCAGCTGTAAAGCACAACAAAGATGTATCATACCATTTCAAGAAATCTAACACACGAGTCTCAACAACTATAAAACCCGCTCTGAAAAAGGTGAAAAATCAACTCACAAAAAGAGTGTCCCAGAACAGTCTAATAAGAACAACAGAGAAAACATCAACATAAAAATAAACATATCACAATGGCAGCAGTGAACACATACCTATCAATAATTACATTGAATGTGAATGGACTGAATGCTCCAGTAAAGAGACACCGAGTGTCATCTTGTATCAAAAGACACGACCCATCCATATGTTGTCTACAAGAAACTCACTTGAGACCTAAGGACAGGAACAAACTGAAAATTAAAGGATGGAAGAATATATATCAAGCTAACAATGAACAAAGAAGAGCAGGGGTGGCAATACTAATCTCAGACAAAATCAATTTTAATGTCAAATCCACCATCATGGACAAAGATGGACACTATTTATTGCTGAAAGGTTCAGTACACAAGCAAGACTTAACTATATTAAATATTTATGCACCTAATGCCAGAGCACCTAAATATGTCGAAGAAACACTGACTATGCTCAAAAGAGAGTTAGATGACTCCACAATAATAGTGGGAGACTTTAACACTCCACTCTCATTACTAGACAGATCATCTAGAAAAAAGCTCAGTAAGGATACAGAAGACCTCATTGACACAATTAACCAACTAAACCTCATTGATATATACAGAACTTTCCACCCATCAGCAGACAACTACACCTTCTTCTCCAGTGGACATGGAACATTCTCCAGAATTGACCACGTGATAGGCCATCATGCAATGCTCAACAAAATCCATACCATTGAATTACTGCAAAGCATCTTCTCAGATCATAAAGCCATCAAAGTTGAAATCAATAGCAGAAAAAACATAGATAGAAAGTGGAACTCTTGGAAACTGAACAACATCTTGCTCAAAAAAACATGAGTTATAGAGGAAATCAAGGATGAATTAAAGAAATTCATGGACTCCAATGAGAACGAAAACACTTCCTACCAGAACCTATGGGATACAGCCAAAGCAGTGCTCAGAGGTCTGTTTATCTCCATAAATGCACACATCTGGAAGAAAGAAAGCAACCAAATCAAGGAACTAACTCTACAGCTTGAACAAGTAGAAAGAGAACAACAGAGGAACCCCTCGGGCACTGGAAGAAATGAGATCATAAAGATTAGAGCAGAGCTAAATGAATTAGAGAATAGAAAAACAATTGAAAAAATTGAAAAGACCAAAAGCTGGTTTTTTGAAAAGATCAACAAAATTGATAAACCACTGGCTAAACTTACTAAAGAAAAGCAGGAAAGGAAACAAATAACCCAAATTAAAAATGAGAGGGGAGTTGTCACCACAGATGCAACAGAAATTAAAAATATCATAACAGAATACTATGAAAGACTGTACTCTAACAAATTTGAAAACCTAGGGGAAATGGACCAATTCCTTGACTCATACCACCTACCCAAATTATCACAACATGAAGCAGAACAACTTAATAAACCCACCACAAAGGAAGAGATTGAAGAGGTCATCAAAACACTGCCAACCAAAAAAAGTCCGGGCCCAGATGGCTTCATGGCAGAATTCTACCAAGCATTTAGAGAAGAGTTATCCCCAATACTACTGAGACTATTTCACAGTATAGAAAGGGATGGAGTACTCCCAAACTCATTCTATGAAGTTGCATAACCCTGATACCTAAGCCAGGGAAAGATCCAACAAAGACAGAGAACTACAGACCAATATCACTCATGAACCTAGATGCAAAAATCTTCAACAAAATTCTTGCCAACAGAATACAACCACATATCGAGAAAATAATCCATCATGACCAAGTGGAATTCATACCAGGGATGCAAGGCTGGTTCAACATCAGGAAAACAATTAATGTGATTAACCACATAAATAAAACAAAAGACAAAGATCACCTGATTTTGTCCATTGATGCCAAAAAGGCATTTGATAAAGTCCAACACCCATTCATGCTAAAAACTCTTAGAAAAATGGGCATAGATGGCAAATTCCTCAACACAATAAGGGCCATTTATACAAAGCCAATTGCCCACATCATCCTGAATGGAGAGAGACTGAAAGACTTTCCCCTGAGATCAGGAACTAGACAAGGATGCCCACTGTCACCTCTCCTATTCAACATTGTGCTAGAAGTTCTAGCCAGAGCAATTAGACAAGACGAAGAAGTAAAGGGCATCTGCATTGGCAAAGAGGAAGTTAAAATCTCCCTGTTCGCAGATGATATGATTGTATATGCAGAGAACCCCAAGGAATCTATAAGTAAGCTACTCAAACTGATAAAAGAGTTCAGCAAAGTCTCAGGATACAAGATAAACATAAGTAAATCAGTAGGTTTTCTTTATACCATCAACGAGACTGTTAAGGAGGAAACTATTAAATTAATACCATTTACGATAGCTCCTAAGAAGATAAAGTACCTAAGAGTTAATGTAACCCAAGAAACAACAGACCTTTACAAAGAGAACTACAAGCCCTTACTACAAGAAACTAAGAGAGACTTAGATAAATGGAAAAACCTACCCTGCTCATGGATAGGAAGACTTAACATTGTGAAAATGTCTATTTTACCCAAAGCAATTTATTTATGTAATGCAATCCCAATACAAGTTCCAGCATCATTTTTTAATGAGATGGAGAAACAAATCACCAATTTTGTTTGGAAAGGGAAGAAGCCCCAGATAAGTAAGGTACTACTAAAGAAGAAGACCACACTGGGAGGCCTCTCATTACCCGACCTAAGAACATACTACACTGCCACAGTGGTCAAAACAGCCTGGTACTGGTACAGGAACAGACAGATCGATCAGTGGAACATGATTGAGACCCCAGAGATGACACCATCTGCCTATGAACAGTTGATATTCGACAAAGGCTCTAAGACATTAAACTGGGGTAAAAACAGTCTCTTCAACAAATGGTGCTGGCAAAATTGGTTATCCATCTGCAATAAACTGAATCAAGATCCCTATCTTACACCTTATACAAAAACCATCTCCAACTGGATAAAAGACCCAAATATCAAAACTAAAACGATAAATCTCATCCAAAAAAAGGTAGGAACAACAATGGAAGTTTTAATACACAATGAGGACAGACTCCAAAATCTGTCAAAGAAACCTCAATCAACAGAAGAGAAAATAGATAAATGGGAACTATTAAGGATCAAACACTTTTGCTCATCCAAAGACTTTATTAATAGAATTAGAAGAACACCCACAGAATGGGAAAAAATATTTGGCAATTCTATGTCAGACCGACGCCTGATCTCCATAATCTATAAGATACTACAAAATATCAATAAGAAGAAGATAAACCATCCAATTCAGCGATGGTCAAAGGAGATGGACAGACACTTCACTAAAGAGGAGATCCAGGCAGCCAAAAAACACATGCGGACATGTTCACGATCTTTAGTTATTAAAGAAATTGAAATCAAGACAACAATGAGATACCATTTCACCCCAACAAGATTGGCCATGATCCAGAAAACACTAAACAACAAATGCTGGAGAGGCTGTGGAGAAAGCGGAACCCTCCTACACTGTTGGTGGGGTTGCAAAATGGTCCAGCCTCTTTGGAAGGCAATCTGGCGCTTCCTTTAAAAAATGGATATTGATATACCATTTGAGCCAGTAATTCCACTGCTTGGAATATATCCTACAGATTCAAGGCCTTTCACACCAACGGACACATGCACCAGAATGTTTATCGCTGCATAATCCACGATAGCAAAAAGATGGAACCAACCCAGATGCCCAACAATAGAAGAATGGATAGGTAAACTGTGGTACATATACTCAATGGAGCACTACACAATGATAAAGAATAACGATGATTCCAGGAAACATCTCCTAACCTGATTTCAACTGGAAGACATTATGTTGAGTGAAAGTAGTCAGCGACAAAAGGACAAATACTGTATGAGGCCTCTACGATAAGATCTCAAAAACAGACTTGTGTATAGAAGAAAAGACTCTTTGACAGCTGCAAGGGAGGGGAGGGAGGCAGGGTGGGGGGGAGTGTTTAGTTTAGATAGTTACTAGAAATCTAGTTGGGAGAAAGCGGTGACAGCACACATTAAGAACAAGAACAACATTAAGTGGACTTCAGCATAACTTGAGTACTCCTTCCATCTTAACTCAATACTGCAAGGATAGAGTAGCTGGGGCGGGGGGCGGGGGACCATGCTCTTATGCGAATTCCAGGCCAATTGGCACAACTAGCGTTTTGCTAAGAGAGTTCTCTGCATCCCACTTTGGTCAGTGGCGTCTGGGGTCTTAAAAACTGCCAAGCTGCCTTCCGAGGACACAGCAAATGGTCCCCACTCAGCAGGAACGGATGCTCACTGAGGACCAAAATGACATGTGGTAAAGACAACCGAGAAGACGGAGAGAACCACAAGAGTGGGAGCCTACATCGACTTGGGACCGGAAGAACCGGATGGTGCCTGGGCACCACCAGTGATAGCCACGATGGAGCTCACAGAGAGGAATCTCACTGGCAACACAAGAATAAAGAGGTGTATCATGAGATTTCCACTAAAAGACCTCAATTGATGGTTCAGCGGTTTTGGGGTTCCTCTGAGAGCATGGCCCCCTGCCCTGATGCTGCCCTTTCCTGTAAATTATAACAAAAGTCCACTCTTTGGACAGGAATGGATTGGACTTGGAAAGACAGAGTGACCATATATTGGAAGCACTTTATGGTTCTATACATCTATAGGATATCATCTTGCTGACCTCTGGCTGGAGGAAGGGGAGTGGATGGACAGGAGGGGAAAGGAGACTGTTGGGAGGATGAGACATGTATGGAGCAGAGAGGAATAGTGTGCTGTCACCGGACAGGGAGAGCAGTGGAAGCTGCATATAGGGGGGCATGTAAATTTATATGTGAATGTACATTTTCACTCAGTTATGTTAAATAAAAATTAAAAACAAACAAACAAACAAACAAAAAAGTCCTGGCCCAGATGGCTTCACTGGAGAATTCTACCATGCTTTGAGAGAAGAGTGAATTCCAGTACTACTGAGACTATTTCACAGCACAGCATAGAAAGGGATGGAATACTCCTGGATTTATTCTATCAAACGAGCATAACTCTGATCCCAAAGTGAGTGAAAGATCCCACTTAAAAAGAGACTTACAGACCAGTATCACTCATGAACCTAGATGCAAAAATCTTCAACAAAGTTCTTATGAATACAATTCAGCAGCACATCAAAAAGATAATTCATCACAACCAAGTTGGATTCATACCAGAGATTCAAGCTGGTTCAACACCAGAGAAACAATCAATGTGATCAACCACATAAACAACACAGAAGACAAGAATCACCTGATTTTGTCAACTGATGCAGAAAAGGCATTCTACAAAGTCCAACACCCAATAATGGTGAAAACTCTCAGCAAAATAGGCGTAGAAGGGAAATTTGTCAATGCACTAAAGGGCATCTATGCAAAGCCTACTGCCTACGTCATCCTGAATGGAGAGAGACTGAAAGAATTTCCCTTGAGAATGAGAACTAGACCAGGATGTGCACTCTCACTGCTTCTATTCAGTACTGTAGTAGAAGTTCTGGCTAGAGCAATTAGATAAGGCAAAGAAATAAAAGGCGTCCACATCGGGAAAGAAGAAGTAAAAATCTCCATATTTGCAGATGATGGGATTGTAGTTGCAGAGAATCATAAAGAATCCATAAGTAAACTACTGGAACTAATAGAAGAGTTCAGCAAAGTATCGAGATATAAGATTAAATGTAAATAAATCAGTAGGATTCCTTTACACCAACAAAGAGATTATCAAAGAAGAAATCACCAAATCAATACCATTTACTATAGCTCCCAAGAAGTTAAAATACCTAGGAATAAATCAAACTAGAGAAGCAAGAAGTGTATACAAAAAGAACTACAAGACCTTACTGCAAGAAACCAAGAGAGACTTACATAAATGGAGAAACTACCCTGCCCATGGATAGGAAGACTTAACATGGGGAAAATGTCTATTTTACCCAAAGTGATCTACATATACAATGCAATCCCAATACAAATTCCAGTGACATTGTTTAAGGATATGGAAAAACAAATCACCAACTTTGTTTGTAAAGAAACTCCAGATAAGTAAAGCACTACTGAAGAACAGGAACACAGTGGGTGGTCTCACATTAACCAATTTTAGAACCTATTACACTGCCACAGTAGTCAAAGAGGCCTGGTACTGGTACAAGAAGAGACATATAGACCAATGAGATCCCAGAGATGCCACCATCCTCTCACGAACAGGTGATGTTCAATGAAGACCTAAAGATTGTAAACTGGGGTAAAAAGAGTCTCTTTAACAAATGGTGCTGGCAAAATTGGATATCCACCTGCAAAAAATTGAAAGAAGTATATCTCCCACCTTACAGAAAAACTAACTCAAATTGGATAAAAGATCTAAATATCAAACCTAAAATGATAATGGTCATGCAGGAAAAAATAGGACCAATAATGGAAGCTTTAATATACGGCTTAGACAGACTTCAAAATCTGACAAACACAGCATGAACAACAAAAGAGAAAATAGATAAATGGGAACTACTAAGAATCAAAGACTTTTGCTCATCCAAAGACTTTATCAAAAGAGTTAAAAGACCACCTACAGAATGGGAAAAAACATTTGGCAACTGCATGTCAGACCTAAGTCTGATCTCTGTAATCTACAAGGCACTGCAGTATATCAACAAGAGAAAATTAAATAACTCAGTTAAGCAATGGGCAAATGAGATGGATAGACACCACCAAAGAGGACATCCAGGCAGCCAAAAGATGCATGAGAAAATGCATATGATCATTAGCTATTAGAGAAATTCAAATCAAAACTACAGTGAGATACTATGTCACCCCAACAAGGTTGGCCATGATCCAAAAAACACAAAACAATAAATACTGGAGAGGCTGTGGAGAGATTGGAACTCTCCTACACTGCTGGTGGGATTGCAAAATGGTAGGACCTCTTTGGAGAGCAATTTGGCACTTCTTTAAAAGGTGGAAATAGGTATATCATTTGATCCAGTAATCCTGCTGCTTGGAATATATCCTACAGAATCAAGAGCAGTCACATGAACAGAGACATGCACACAAATGTTTATTGCAGCATAGTCCACAATAGCAAAAAGATGGAATCAACCTAGATGCCCAACAACAGATGAATGGATAAACAAACTGTGGTACATGTACTCAGTGGAATACTATGCAATGATAAAGAACAATGATGAGTTTAGGAAGCACCTTATAACCTGGTTTCAATTGGAAGACATTATGCTGAGTGAAATCAGTCAATGGCAAAAGGACAAATATTGTATGAGACCCCTACTATAAGGACTTAAAAATAGACTCATGTACAGAAGAAAAGACCTTGACAGCTGCAAAGGAGGGGAGAGAGGGAGAGGGCTGGTCATAGATTAGATAGTTGATAGAAATTTGGCTGGCTAAAAGCAGTGACAGCACACAATAGAAAGAAGACCACCTACAGAATGGTAAAAAATATTTGGCAACTGCATGTCAGACCATAATCTGCAAGGCACTGCTAAATATCAACAAGAGAAAAGTAAATAACGCAATTAAGCAATGGACAAATGAGATAGACAGACACCACCAAAGAGGACATCCAGGCAGCTAAAAGAGACATGAGGAAATGCTTAACTGGAATTCCATGTAAATTGAAAATTCTTCTAATCATAACCTGATATTGCTCTCAAGGGACATAGAGGCCAATTGGTATAACTAGCCTATTGGTAAGAGAGTCTTCTGCATCCCATATTGGTAAGTGGCATCTGGGGTCTTAAATGCTAGCAAGCTGCCATCTGAAGTACACCAAATGGTCCCAACTCATCTGGAACAGATGATCACCATTAATAACAAATACATGAGGGAAAAAGTGCCCAGAGGACAGGAAGGACCCATGTGAATGGGTGACTGTATCAATGTGTGACCAGAAGAACCATATGGTTTCCAGCCACTACCAAAAACAGCAGTGATGAGGAACACAATGTTGAGTCCTACTGGCAACATGGAAAAAAGGAGTTGTCATGGAATGAATTGTGTTCCCCCCAAAATAGGTGTAGCCATGTGACCATGATTCCCTGTATTCTATGATTGTCCTCTATTTTGTGATTTTCCTGTGCTGTATGTTAAAGGATTAGAGTGGGACATAAATGTCTTCACAATATGACTTCCCTGCTCCACTGTAAAGGGAGTTTCCCTGGAGTGTGGCTTGCCCTACCCTTAATCCTTACATCCTGCAAGAGATGAAAGGGAAGCAAACAGAGAGCTGGAAAGTTCGCACCATCAAGAAAGCAGCACCATGAGAAGAATGCATCCTTCAGACATGAGGTTCTTGCACCAAGATGATACTCCCTTGACACAGACTGGTGTAATACTAAACTTTCCTGAGGCTCTGACAAGGGGAAAGCTCTCCTGTGGATTGGACATCGTGAATTTAGACTTGTACTTACCGCACTATTTAAAAATAAACTTTCCTTTGTTAAAGCCATCCACTCCGTGGTATTTCTGTTAGAGCAGAACTAGCTGACTAAAACAGAATTTGGTACCATGAGAGTGAGGTGCCACTCTAGCATATACCTACCATGTGGAAGTGGTTTTGAAACTATGAGTGGATAGAAGACCCAGAAGGAACTGAGAACTGTTAACACTGAAGAAGGTGCAGATGGTGAGAAATAAGCAGCAGACGACTGGTGGCAGTGGCTGCGGCAGCAGCAGCGGTAGCAACAGAACCAGAGGCAGCACTTGAGCAAGAGAGCTAAGTGCCTGGGCCCAGTTTTCCTCACAGAATGGGGTGCCTCCAGGCTCTTGAATTGGTGGAGCTAGCCTTGCTGATCCACAGAGCGAGAGAGCTGAGTGCCTTTGTGCCAGGCGTTTTTCAGCAAGAGTGGGGTGTCTCTGGGCACTTGAATCAGTGGAGCTACAGAGCTTTGGAACACTTGCCTAGCAGGGCAGATGTGGGCCTGAGGCCCAGGCCATGCAGCCATAGGAAGCAGAAGCTGAAGAGACAAACAGCGTGAGAAACTGAGCTGCCTCAGTCTCAGAAGGTATGGCCATGATCTCAGGGATTTGAAAGGGTGAAATCGTGGTGTCCTGTGTTTGTAAGAGTGGAATTGCCACTTAGTTGCACTTAGGGTGCGCCTAAAGCTGATGGGGCAGCGTTTCTGTCCAAGTGGGCCTTGAAGGCAGAGTTGTGGCACAGAGCTGGGGGTCTCCACTCAGAATCCAGAGAGTGTGGCCAATACCTAGAGCCTGGAGGGCAAGCCTGTTGTGAAGAATGTCTCACAAAATGTAAGAGTATTTCCAAAGCTTTGAGGGCTTATGTAATGTGTTCTGCTGACTTGCCTGTTGCCTATTAATGGCTTCTTTCCCGGAAATTTCTCTCATTTGTAATGGAATGTCTAACTTGTGCCTGCTCTGCCATTGTACCTTTGGAAGCGGATAGCTTGCATTCTAGATTTCACAGATGTAAAGAAATTCTTGAATTTTAGACTTGGAACTGATTTAAGACTTCCATCATATGAGATGGACATGATTTTGCTAAGATGGGATGAATGTGTTACATGTTTCAATGATGTGACTTCCGGGTTGCCAAAGGGTGGCATGTCATGGATTGAATTGTGTTCTTCCCAAATAGGTATAGCCATGTGACCGTGATTCCCTGTATTCTACGATTGTCCTCTATTTTGTGATTTTACTGTGCTGTATGTTGAAGAATTAGAGTGGGACTGTAAATCCTTTCAGAAGATCCCCTCCCTGCTCCACTGTAAAGGGAGTTTCCCTGGAGTGTGGCATGCCCCACCCTTAGCCCTTACATCCTACAAGAGATAAAAGGAAAGAGAAGCAAGCAGGGAATTGGGAACCTCACACCGGGGGGAGCAAGGTGATCTTCTGAAAGGATTTGCAGTCCCACCCTAATCCTTTAACATACAGCACAGTAAAATCACAAAGTGGAGGACAATCATAGAATATAGGGAGTCATGGTTACATAGCTATACCTATTTTGGGGGGAACACAATTATGTTTTTTTAATGGCATTCTTGAGGTGCACTCCTGTTTCAGTCAGCTAGTGCTGCTCTAACAGAAATACCACAGAGTGGATGCCTTTAACAAAGGAAGGTTTATTCTTACACAATCCGGTAGGCTACAAGTCCGGCAGCCTGGGGGTTCCTCTGGGAGCATGTACCCTAGACCTGCTGCTGCCCCTGATCAGAAAACATTATTGAGGTCAACTTTTCGGACAGGAATGTACTGGACGCGAGGACACAATGTGACAGTATTGTGCAAGTACGTGATGGTTCTGTGCATCTGTAGGATGCTGTTCTACTGGCCTCTTAGTAGAAGAGAGAGGAGAGGGTGGAGAGGAGGGAACAGGAGATTGTTAAGAGGGTATGACATATATAGAACAAAAAGGAGGTCACTGGGCAAGGAGCACAGAAGGAGCTGCAGACAGATAGGCATGTAAATTTAATTTGGGTTGTACACTTTCAATCACAATAAAATATTTTTAAATAAAATATTTTTTAAAAAAGGAAAAAGATTAATAGATGCTATGTTGTACTTGTTGAGTTTTACATAGTACATTATTTTTATATAGAGATGATTCGTTAGCATTTAGACATGTAAGTCTTGGCTTAAGACATTTTTGAAGTCATCAGCAGATAGGCGGTAGGTGGTTGAAGTCATGGGGAGTATATAATATAATCTAGAAGGAATCCACCCCCTATACACACCTCAAAAGATTTGAGGGATATGATATACTTCATTTAAACTAGAGAGAGGTTCATATATGTGATGATTCTGAAATGGGTTTGGAGGTTATTTGTGTAGTTTGAAAAAAGACCCAAGTGATTTTGATATACTATCTCACCTATCATTGATTAGGAGTGAAATGAGGACAGGGCTGAGGAAGAGGAGCTAGTAGAAGGGCATAGGGTAGTCTGCTCCACAATGGAGAGGCATTTTATAATAGTGAAGGAACTTGAAGATGAAGGGGTAAGCCTTGGTCCTAAATTCTGGAGAGAGATTTGGTAGTATTAATGGTTAGACTTCAGTCAATACTGGTGCATCAAAGTATAGCACCTGGTACATAACAGGAGTACAGTGTTTGGTGAACCATTTATTTAGAAGTGTTTTGTATTAAAACCTCAAGTCTTGTATTCTCTCTTTAATGTTCCAGTCAGACAGAAATTTTCTTTTTTGAAAAACATTTTATTGTGTTTGAAGTGAAAGTTTACAATTCAATTTGTCATATAAAACCCTTGCACACACCGCAGTGCAACTGTAACTGTTTTCCCACCCTGTGACAGCAGACTTCTTTCCACCCTATACTCCCCTTTTCCATTTAACTAACTCCTGTCCCTCTGCCCCCACCCCCTCTCATCTAACATCTGGACAGGAGCTGCTCAATCTCATGTGTATATTTAATTCAGGTAGTACACTTTTCATTTTATGTATTATAACCTGTCCAGTTTTTGTCTAAAGAGTTGGCTTTAGTACTGGTTTCAGCTCCAGGCTAACAGAGTCTGATGGCCATGACTTCAGGTGTCCCTCAAGTCTGTCAGGACATCGTCTGGTCATTTAATAGAGTTTTAGTTCTGCATACCTATTTTTCTCCCACTACATCAGGGACTTTACATTGTGTTTCCTGTCAGGGTAGTCATTGGTAGTGGACACTCACCATCTAGTTCTGTTCTCATGATGATATAGTCACCGGATCATACAGCACTTTCTATCTCCTGGGCTTGTATTTTCCTGATGTTTTTGATGTCCTTCATTCTCCTCTGCTCCAGGTGAATTAGGACCAATTGATGCTACTTATGGGGCTACTTGTCAGCTTTGAAAGCCCCAGACACCACTCATCAAAGTGGAATGTAGATAATTTCCTTGAAAAAAATTGTTTATGCCAGTTGACCTAGATGTCTCCTGAAACCATGGTCCTCAGACCCCTGCATCTGCTACTCTGTCCTTCAGAATGTTGGGTTGTACTGAGGAAACCTTTTAGCTTTTAGTAGAGTCCCACTGTGCTAACCTCCCTTCTACTATATGCTGTCACTCCCTTCACCTAACCCAGTTCCTCTCTATCATCTACTCCACGAATACATTCCTCCCTCTCCACTCTTATAGCCATCAGAGATTATTTTCTTCTATGCTTAAACCTTTTCTTGAATCCTTATAATAGTGGTCTCATTCAATATTTGTCCTTTTGTGACTGACTAGTTTCACTCAGCATCATGTCTTCCAGATGACTCCATCTTACCATATATTTCCCAGGGTCATCATTGTACTTTATCATTGCATAGTATTCTGTTGTATGAATATATCATAGTTTGTTTATGGTATATTCAGCTGTTGGTGGGCACCTAGGTTGATTCCATCTTTTTGCTATTGTGAACATTGCTGCAGTAAACATAGGTGTGCATGCATCTATTCATGTGACAGAACTTTTTCTTTAGGATGTATTCCAAGAAGTGGATTGCTGGATCATGAGGTAGCTTTTTAAGAAAGCACGAAATCAATTTCTGAAGTGGTTGTACCATTTTACATTCCCACCTACAGTGTACAAGAGTTCCAATCGCTTCACAACCTCTCCAACATTTATTATTTTGTTTTTTTTTTTTTGATTAATACCAGCCCCATATGGTTGCTATGAGTCAGAATCAACTCGATGGCAGCGGGTTTGCGTTTAGCCTGTTGGGATGAGATGGTATCTTATTGCAGTTTTTATTTTGACTTCTCTAATGGCTAATGATTGTAAGCATTTCTTCATGAATCTGTTAGCTGCCTGGATGTTTTCTTTGGTGATATGCCTTCTCATATCCTTAGCCCATTTCTTAACTGAGTTTTTTGTTTTTTTCATGTTGAGGTTTTGCAGTACCTTATAGATGATGGAGATTAGATGCTAATCAGATTTATGGTAGCTAAAATTTTTTTCCCGGTCTGTTGGTGAAGTCATTAGACAAGATAAATGTTTGATTTTTAGGAGTTTGCAGTTAAGTATTTTCTCTCTTGGTGTTTGTGCGTTATTAGTAATACTTTGTAACCTGATGTTGCTGTGTATTAGGGCTCTCAGCATTGTCCTTACTTTTTCTTCCATGATATTTATTGTTTTAGATTTTATGTTTAGGTCTTTGAACCATTTTGAGTTAGTTTTTGTGCATGGTTTTATATATAGATCTCGTTTCATTTCTTTGCAGATGGATACTTAGTATACCAATGCTATTTGTTAGAGACTATCTTTTATCCTATTAACAAACTTTGGGAGTTTGTCAAATAGCTGCTCGTATGTGGATGACATTATGTGTGGATTCTCAGATGTGTTCCATTGGTCTATGAGGTCTGACAATGAAGTTCATAAACTCATCTTAGACAAAGTGCTACATACCTCATTGCTGAGTATTGCTACAGCCACCCTTGAAGTACTTCCCTTGGGAAGCTATGCCAGTACCTTGTCCACCCTTCCAAGCAGTTTGGAAACATTTTGTAGAGTGGCCATTAGAGCTGTCATTGTATTACCCTTGATGGCCTGAATGTCATCAAAATGTCTTCTTGTCAATATTTCTTTTATCTTTGGGTAAAGAAAAAAGTCATTAGGGTCCAGATCAGGTAGGTAGGTTTTGTTTACTGGCTAAAACTCTCTCACAGACAATGCCATGTGAGCTGGTGATGCTGAGTCATGAGATGGTTTCAAAATGTTGAGGTCATTTTCATCTAACTTTTTCATGCAGCCTTTTCACACTTCCAGATAGTAAACTTGGTTAACTGTTCATCCAGATGGTAAAAATTCATAATGAAAAAATACATATGATACCAAAAAGGTTAACAAGATCATTTTGACTCTTGATTTGGACTGATGAACTTTTTTGGTCATGGAGAATTGGCTGACTTCACTGTGCAATTTGATGCTTTGTTTCAGGGTCATATTGGTACACCAGTGTTTCATCACCAGTGACAACACATCCCCAAACCTCATCTGGCCTTTCCCAAAAAGTCTTGGGAAACTTCAGCTCTCCTTTTCTTCATCAGTGAGTTCCTTCGGGACCATTTTTGTACTTACTTTTCTCATGCTTAGATTTTCGGTTAAGATTTTCCTGTTTCTCTATTCATGTTTGCTTGATCTGCTGTGCTTCTCAGAGTCAGCCAATGATTTTGATGTACAATTTGACCAATTTTTGAAATGTTTTCATCAGTTCGTCTCTTTACTGGCTGCCCTGACCTCTCTTGATTAGTGATACTTTTTCTTCCCTCAGAAAAATGTTTAATCCATTTGTACACTGCTGTTTTCTTCATGGCATTATCACCATAAACTTGGGTTAACATGTCCCTAATTTCACTTCTGTTCTTGCCAGGTTTAACGAGAAATTTAATGTTTGTTCACTGCTCTAGTTCAAGCTCTGACATTCTTATGATGGCACACAAACACATGCAGCAACAATAATGAACGCTATTCAGCAAGACACCACCACATGTTGACACAAACACAACTGTGAAACACTGATATACCAAGATTATGAAACTTTACTGAGTTGTTTGTACAGTGCTGTCAACATAAGTGTATGCGGCAAGTTTGTGAACTTAATTGTCAGACCTCGTGTATGTCTCTTTCTGTACAAGTGCCAGGCTGTTTTTGACTACTGTGGCTGTGTAATAGGTCCTAAAGTCAGGTAGTGTGAGATTTCTCACTTTGTTCTTCTTCAGTAATACTTTACTTATAGGTTCTTCCCTTTCATATAAAATTGGTGATTTCTTTTTCCATCTCACTGGAAAACACCATTAGAATTTGTATTGGGATTACATTGTATCTACAGATTGCTTTGGGGAGAACAGACATTTTCATGATTTTGAGTCTTTCTATCCATGAACAGGAAACCCTGGTTGCATAATGGTTAAGTTGCATAATGGTTAAGTGCTAACTGAAAGGTTGGCAGTTCGAATCTGCCAGGTGCTCCTTGGAAACTCTATGAGGTAGTTCTACTTTGTGCTATAGGGTTGCTATGAATCAGAATCAACATGATGGAAGTGGGTTTGATTTTTGGATCCATGGGCAAGGTAGGTTTCTCTGCTTATGTGGGTCTCTTTTGGTTTCTTGCAGTTTCTCCTATTTTTCTAGGAGTTTTTAACATGAATGTGTCTTGGACTTTGCCAGTGCCTTTTCTGTATCAGTTGATAAAATCGAATGGTTCTTGTCTTTTGTTTTATGATGTAGTTGATTTCATTAATTGTTTTTCTAATGTTGAATCATCCATGCATCCCTACTGTGAATCCCTGTTGGCCATGGTGAGTTATTTTTTTGATATGTTATTGACTTCTGTTGGCTAGAATTTTGTTGAGGATTTTTGCATGTAAGTTCATGAGAGATATGGTCTATAATTTTATTTTTTGTAGTATCTCTACCTGATTTTGGTATCAGGCTTATGCTAGCTTCAGAGGATGAATTTAAGAGTATTCTAGCCTTTTTCTGGGCTCTGGAATACTTTCAGTAATAGTAATGTTAATTCTTTGAACATTTGATAGAATTCTAAAGTGAAACCATCAGGTCTGGATTTTTTTTCTGGTGCCTGAGAGGTTCTTCTGTTGCTCTCTCTACTTGTTTAAGCTGTAGGGTTAAATCTTTGGTTTGGTTCTTTCTTGCTTCTGGGTGTGTGCATTTACAGAGATAAACTAACCTTTGAACACTGCTTTGGCTGTATCCCATAGGTTCTGTTAGTATGTGTTTTCATTTTCATTTGATTCCAAAATTTCATTGTTTCACCCTTGATTTCTTCTATAATGAATGGCTTTTGAGAAAGATGTTGTTCACTTTCCATGTGTTCCTCTTTCTATGTTTCTTCTGCTATTGATTTCAACTTTACTGGCTTTGTGGTCTGAGAAGATGTTTTGCAATAATTCAGTGGTATGGATTTGCTTTTTTGTGGAGATTTGCTTTATGTCTTAACACGTGGTCTATTTTGGAAACTGTTTCATGTGCACTGGAGAAAAAGGTGTAGTTGTCTGCTGATGGATAGAAAGTTCTGTATATGTTGATGAGGTCCAGTTGGTTAATTGTGGCAGTAAGATCTGTGTCTTTGCTGAGCTTTTCTCCTAGACAATCTGTCCACTATTGAGGGTGGAGTGTTGAAGTCTCCCACTATTATTGTGGAGTGATCTGTCTCCTTTTAGAGTGTAGTCAGTGTTTCCTTGAAGTATTTAGATCCTCTAGTATTGAGTGTATAAATATTCAATATTGTTAAGTCCTGCTTGTGTCTTGAATCCTTCAGCAATAGTGTCCATCCTTGTCCATGATGGTGGATTTTACATTAAAATCTGTTTTATCTGAGATTAGTATTGCCACACCTGCTCTTTGTGTATTGTTAGCTTGATATATATTCTTCCATCCTTTAATTTTCAGTTTGTTCCTGTCTTTAAGTCTAAGGTAAATTTCTTGTAAGCAGCATATGGACAGGTTGTGTCTGTACATCCAAGATGCCACTCTTTGTTTCTTTACCTGGGTATTCAGTCCATTCACATTCAGTGTAATTATTGATAGGTATGTGTTTAGTGTTGTCATTGTGATATGTTTATTTTTGTGTTAATGTTTTCTCTTTTGTTATTCTGTTTCAGAACATTCTACTTTGTGAGTTGATTTTTCACTGTTGGTTTTGTGGTTGTTGAGACTCTTGTATTACGTTTCTTGATGTGATATGTTGCATTTTTATCATGCTTTGTGGCTGCCCCTGTGATCTCCTTTAATCATCTATGTTTAAACCTGATTTTAACTACTGCAAGTCTTACTAACTTCCTCTCCATCTGGAAGGACTATAACAAATGTAGTACATCCTTCTTTTTAATATCATGACATCATAGTTTTCCTGATGTGATCACTGGATCACTTCTTTTAATGTTATAGCTTTGATTGAGTTTGGAGGCTTCCCTAACTGAGTATGGTTCTGGATGATATGTCCCATATTTCCTCCTAAAATATATAATTAATGGTTTTGTTCTTCTAAGCCAAGAGCTTTTTTCAGTATTTCTTATAGATTTGGTTTAGTTTTTACAAAGTCTCTGAATTTGTTTATCTGTGAATGTCTCTATTTCATTTTCATATTTGAAAGACAGTTTTGCAGGATATATAATTCATGGTTGGAAATTCTTCTCCTTCAAGGCTTTGAATTTATCATGCCACTGACTCCATGCCAGTGTTGCTTCTGCTGAGACATCCGACAAAAACCTACAGGGTTTCTCTCTGAATGTTAGCTTTGCTTTGAGTCTTGCTGCCTTTAAGAGTTTCTGCTTAGGTTTCATTTTGTCAAGCTTGATTATAACATGTCTTGGAGTCTTTCTTTATGGATCTATACTGAGTGGCATTCAGTATGCATTTTGGATATCTGTATCTTCTTCCTTCATGATTTTTGGGAAGTTTTCTGTCAGCAGCTTGGCAACAATACCCTCTGTGTTCTCAGGTGTCTTACCCTGTTCAGGGACTCCAATTAATTGTAGGTTGTTCCTCTTAATAGAGTCCCACATGCTTCTTAATGCTTCTTCATTTTTTTTGTTTCTTTTTTCTGATTTTTCCTCATAGATGCTGGAGTCAGTAGATCTGTCTTCCAAGTCAGAAAGTCTCTTTTCCATTTGTTCCACTCTGTTGGCTTTGGATTGAAGTTTCTGTGTCTTTGAGTTTGTTCTTGATCTGTTGGATTTCAGAGTGCTGATGTTCCATCAGATTGAACAGCTTTCTTAATTTTCATTTTACTCTGCTGCATTTTCTATAAGGTCTAGGAGGGCTCTACATACAATCCTTTTGTACTCGCCATTTGATAATTTCAGAAAGACTAGTTCGTCTGGGAAGTTCTTTGGATCTTTTTTTTGTGGGCCTTCTGAAGCCATAGGTGGATTCTTCCTAATATTCTGGTCCAAAGTTTTTTGCTTTTTAGGCATTTGGAGGTTGTTTTGTTTCTCCAGTGTTACCTTAGCAGGATCTAAAGCTCAGTCTGAAAAGGAAGTTGGTCACCATATACCACAGGTGCCAGGTTGCACAGATTCCAAGGTCAGGCTCTCAAAATGTGGCGACTCTGCTCGCTGATCTCATCAGCAATGTGTCTGAGGTTTGCTGCCGGTCAAACCTCTGCCCCTCCTGCTGGCTAAGACAGAGAAATAAAAAGTTAGAATGGCGATTTACATTCAGTCCATGAGAGCTGGCACTCATCAAGGGTGGTGGTCAGCAAAAGTGAAGAAGTTTCCTGTTCAGTGGTATGTAGACCAAATAGACAGCCCTTTGCTGTGTCCAGAAGGCTCCATTTTATTATTATTTCAGGCCTTGGTTTCCAGAGGGATTTAGGGAGACATGTGTTTAGTATGCCATCTTGACTCCGCCCCTCTGGATTTTTTTAGTTGGGTGTTTTTAAATTACTTTTCAATCTCTTCTTTTGTGATGAGTTTATTTTGTTTTTCTACTTCTGTTTGTATTAGTTTGGGTAGGTAGTGTGTGTTACCAGTAATTTGTGTGTTTCCTCTAGTTTTTCCGATTTATTGGAGTACGGTTCTGTTTTGTTTCTTATGATTGTTGCAATTTCAGGTTCGTGTGTTGTGATACTGCCCATCTCATTTCTTATTTGAGTTATTTGTGTCTTCTTCTGTTTTTCTTTTGTCAGTTTGGCCAGTGGTTTATCAATTGTGTTGATCTTTGCAGAAAACCAGCTTTTGGCCTTGTTAACTCCTTTCTTTCATTTTTCTAGTCTCTGATTCATTTAGTTCTGCTATAATTTTTGTTATTTGCTTTTTCTGATGCCCTAGAAGTTCTTTTGCTGCTCTCTTGCTACTTACTTGACTTATATGGTTAAGTCTTTGATTTGGGCCCTGTGTTCTTTTTTGATGTATGCATTTATTAAGATAGATTGACCACTGAGTACTGCTTTTGCTGTGTCCCTTAGATTTTGTTAGGATGTGTTTTCATTCTCATTTGATTCTGTGAATTTCTTTATTCCATCCTTGATTTCTTTTATAACCCAGTAGATTTCGAGCACAGTGTTGTCTAGTTTTTGTGTGTTTGTTTGCTTTCCTTCTTTTCTCTGTTACTGATTTCTACTTTTATGGATTTACCGTCTGAAAGTTTGTTTTGTAATATTTCAACACTTTGAATTTCATTAAGGATTGTTTGTGACTGAATGTGTGGTCAGTTCTGGAGAATGTTCCATGTGTATTGGAAAAAAAGTATGCTTGACTGCTTTTAGGTGGAGTGTTCTGTATATGTTTATGTGGTCAACTTGGTTGACAGTGATGTTGAGGTCTTCTGTGCCTTTTTTTTTTTTAACATGTTCTGTCTTTCACTGAAAGTAGTGTGTTTTAGTATCCTACTTTTACTGTAGAGCCATCTAATTCTGTTTTCAGTGCACTTAGTTTTGTTTTATGCATTTTTGAGCCCTGTCATTGGGTGTGCAGATATTTAATATGGTTGCAACCTCATTGAGTGTTGACTCTTTAATAATTATATATTGTTGTTTCTTATCTGATTTGGTGGATTTTACTTTAAAGCCTGTTTTATCGGAGATTAATATTGCTACTCCTGCTCTTTTTGAATGTTGTTGACTTGATTTTTTTTTCCATCCTTTGAGTTTTAGTTTGTGTGTTTGACTCTAAGATGTGTCTCCTCTAGGTAGCATATAGATGGGTCCTGTGTTTTCAATCCAGCCTGCCAGGCTCCATCTCTTTATTAGTGCATTTAATCCATTTAGGTTCAACGTGACTATTGATTGATACGAGTTTAGTGGTATCATTTTGATGTCTTCTTTGTGTATGTTGTCGACAGTACCTTTGTTTCATTTAATTTTCTGTGCTGAGTCTTTTTTATGTGTTTTATTTTCATCTTTTTCAATGTTGGTAGCTTTTCTACATGCCAAAACTTCATGTTGTTCTTGTTTTGTATTACAATGCATTTGATTGATAGTTTCCTTTGTCATTATCTTAGTATTTATCCCTATTTTTTAAATTTAGACTAGTCCTTAATTTCTTTATATTGCCTCAACTTCCTCTCAGTATGAAAGCTCTGTGAGTATATTTTATTTTAATTTCCTCTTTATTTGCTACAGTGTTTACATAATGACATCTCTGTTTCTGTAGTTTTAGTATTTTACCTTTGATTTGTTTTTGTGATTCCACCATTTAGACTGATACACAGTTACTCTGTTCTGTGTTCTAGACTTGGGTTGTTACCTGATGCTATTTGTTTTCTAACCAAAGAACTCCATTTCATATTTGTTGTAATTTTGGTTTGGTTTTTGAAAATTCCCTAAATTTCTGTTCTTCTGGAAATGTCCTACTTTAGCCATCATATCTGATGGACAGTTTTGATGCATAAATAATTCTTGGCTGGCAATTATTTTCCTCCATGGTTTTATATATGCCTTCTCATTCTTGTCTGCATGATTTCTGCTGAGTAGTCTGAGCTTAGTCTTATTGATGTTCCTTTGTAGGTTATTTTTTGTTTATGTCTAGCCACTCTTAAAATTGTCTCTTTATCTTTAATTTTTGCCAAATTTGATTATGCTATGTCTTGGTGCTTTTCTTTGGGGATTTTTCTTGTGTAGAGTTTGATGAGTGTCTGGGATAGGTATCTTCTGATCTTTCATGATCTCAGGGCGGGTTTCTATCAACAAATCTTTGACAATTCTCTCTGTATTTTCTGTTATCCCCCATTCTGGTAATCCAATCACTTACAGATTATTCCTCTTGATAGAGTCTCATGTAATTCTTAGTGTTTCTTGATTAAAAAAAAAATTCTTCTACCTGATTTTTTTCCTAAAGTATGTTGATGTCACATGCTTCATCTTCAGTCTCAGTAATTTAAGCTTCCATTGCCTCAATTCTCTTCCTTTGACTTTCTAATGAGTTGTCTGATTCTGAAATTTTATTATTTTCTGAATTTCTAATTCTGTGTCTCTAAGCTTTCTGGTAGTCTGTTCAGGCTCTCATTATGCCCTGCTGCATTTTACCTCATCTCTTTCCTGATCTCTTGAAGAGCTCTAAGTATTAATCTTTAGTATTCTACCTCTGATAATTTCAGGAAGTTCTCTTTTTCTGGAAAATCTGAGTCTTTGTTTTGGGAGCTTTCTAAAGTTATAATGGTCTGCCTGTTTAAGGGCTTTGGAAATTGACTGTTGTCTCTGAGCCATCAGTATGTTGTATTTCTGTATTTATTTACTTGTCTACTCTGCTCTAGCTTCCTAATTTTTTTGTTTCAAAATGTCCACATAGGCTGGTCATGTGTGATAGTTTGCTTATTGTTACCCTTGAAGCTGTAATATGCTGTCACAAGGTGGTTAACACTGTTACTAGACATATGAGTCCAAGAGTGTGCTTACTTTTCTTATATGAATTCAGCTCAGGTGTCCAGGTAGTCAGTCAACAAGTATATGGTGCAGGCTCTTGCCTACTGTCGTAGATGGGCAGGGGTGATTACTGTAGGCACAGGTATCTGACTTTAGTTGCTCAGAAAGGCAAAGATATAACAGCTGTCCCTGAGCATCTGCGAGGATGGCATGTCCCTTATATCTGAATCTAGGCAAAGGAACAGTTTTTGC
This sequence comes from Heterohyrax brucei, assembly GCA_028571685.1. Classification (NCBI taxonomy): domain Eukaryota; kingdom Metazoa; phylum Chordata; class Mammalia; order Hyracoidea; family Procaviidae; genus Heterohyrax; species Heterohyrax brucei. Next base: position 100,008,027 of record CM053141.1, on the reverse strand, counting down.
CCTAAATTTCCAGCTGAGGGAAGTCAGGTTTTTTTTTCTTTCTTTCTTTCTCCCTTTTCCTTGTCTGTTGAATTGTTTCTTCTCCAAGTCTTGGAGAACAGCTCAGGGTCAGCCTAAGGAGTCCTACTTCCTGCTCAGTTAATGACATCAGACTCCAGGGCAGGATGTAATGCAGAGAAGGGATGGAGAAGTGCTGGGAGATGGGAGAGAAGTTTATTCTGAGGGAAAGATCTAGACTTATGCGTGGTAGGTTACATGCAACAAATTAGCTTTTGACAATCTTGTGCTGTTTTTCACTGGTTATGGAGGCGTGGGTGGATTCTCTGGTCAGCTTCTCCTGCTGGGAACGATGCCCTTTAGCCATCACCCTAAACTCATCATGCAAGTTGTAGCCATTTCCCAATTTGTCAGGACTTGCAAATCCTGTTCACCCTTCCCGATTGTTCAGTCTAATTTCTCAGCATTCCCTTTGATGTTCTGGATTCCTAGGATGTTATATGTAGTAGATCTATTTTGTCCTTTTATGTCTTTATTTTTAGACGGGTCAGAGGAAATGTCTGACTGTTCTACCATCTTTACCCCAACTCTTCAAGAATTTCTAATTGTGCTACTATGAGCTCCAAAGTTGATGTGGGTATTTAAAATTTCTCTCTCTTTCCATGATCACTGTTTTGGAAGTGCATCCATTTGGGCACCATAGTCATGGTCTCATATGCACAGTAGTATTTGGGCCTATTTTCATGAGGTAATACTATGGGTGAGGATGCCAGTCTTTTTTTTAATGGCCACTCCACACATGGGCCTCTTTACCTCTGCCCACCCATGGCTTGTAAAAGCAAGTTACTTGTGCTCAGATGATTTGGGTTGATGGAATGCATATGCTTTATTGGCAGAACTGGAATGCAGTCAACCTGTCTACCTCTCAGATAATTTCTACACGCATATTACCAGTTTCTTTTATTAATTTTATTTTTAAAAATAAATGAATTTCCGCCTGACTTTGCCTGCAACTAAGAAAAGCTTCAAGGTAAGGACAGTAGAGTTTCTTCAGATCATGAGTTGGTGCCCTGCACATCCTGCTTGGAGAATTCTCAGCAGCGTATACTCATTTGACATCTGGCATTCATGATTCCTGTGAGATTGACTTCCCCTAAATGCGCCCTGAAAGCGTTCCTGCTGTGCCCCTTCTGTCCAAGTGTAAACACACCGTAGAAATGAGCAAGTAGAGATCCAGTTTTGGGGGAAGGAATCAAGAAACTCTCACCCAGCTGGAAACCTGGAGTTGGATACCCTGCTTCAGAAAATTTGACTAGTCATTTGGGTAGAGGCTATTGTCTCATGCACTTGGCACCTTAGTCCATTTCTTCTTCTGAACTCCCCAGGTGCTGTCCATAGCCTCTGTTCTGAGTCATCCAGCTAAAGAAAATTGCTGCAGTTCCTTTAAAGGGGTGAAATAAGAGTTATCTTTTATTATAGATTCATTGGTGCAGCTGGATTGACTTATTTACAGTTGTAAATGTGGCACTGTATTTACTGAAGTAGAGGACACATTTTAAAACAATTGAAGCAGTCTAAAGCTAGATCAAAAATAAGCATATACATTTCTCCTTGTTTTAATATGAATGTAAAATATTAAAATGTTGAAAGAAAATGAGTATGTAACAAGAAAATCAGGACACCAAAAGAAAAGGAAAAAGCAAGCCCTTCCACTTTTCCCTTGATACATACTACTTTCAAATTTCATTTTTGCTTCAGCCTAATGAATCCATTTTTAGTAAAACTTGTGTGCTGTCTTTGCTGTCTGTCTTGCTACTACTATAGATACCAGTTTGGCCCCTCTTTTAGAGCCACTTCATAGGAAACACAGACTTGAAAACTCTTCCCTGTGGTTTTGTCTGAAGTGGCTGTCATTCTGCAGCACACATTGGATCCAGTTGCTGGAGCTGGAAGAACCAGAGCACTGAGTGAGTGAGAGTGACCACTTAGCTGAGGAAGAGAGGTGGGCTTGTGTGATAGGATATTGCTGACCAGAAAGTAATGGAAAAATAGGGGGTTGTTGCTGATTTTGATGTTGGGAAATATTAAAGTTTCTTCTAAATGCCAGGGTATTTGAATATTTGGCAAACAGCTGGCTGGGCTCTAGGAAAGTGCCTCTTGATTCACCTCCTCAGATGTTCAAAGATAAGATGAGGCAGCCCACATGCCAACACATAGCTCATAGCCTTGCAGACAGTTTTGAATTTAGATTTGAATTGTGATATCAATGTCATGGGGGCACATGCTTTGAGAAAGTACTTACAGAGAATAATTGAAAGATTCAGTGTGAAGCTTCTGAAAGCCATAATTTAAAGTTCCAGAAGCCTCCATATTACTCTCACCATTAAAATTTAAAGTGACAGAAGCCCGATTATGTATAGTTATTTTCTTAAATAAAATCATATTTCTACCCCAAGTGAAAGATTCATTGCTGCCCACTAATCTCTGTCAGGAGAGCCAGTCTCAGTGACTTCCAGGGTTGGCAGCAAAGATGGTTAGCTTTATCCTGGGGACAGGGGATGCAGAACAAGGCCTCCAAGGAGGAGCTAAGCTCTGCAGGAGGCTGATTTGCATGATAATCACCATTATGGATCCTCTCTGGTGCCAGCCTCCACACTTAACCAAATGCAGTAAAACTTTAATAGCAGCTAAGAAGCCCAGGTTGGGGCTGTAGCATGCATTTTGCAAAGCTTGAATGTGTGAAAAACTGCTAGTTAGAAAAACAGCTAGTTTTAAAGCTAAATTAGCTTTAAAACCGTTCTCAAGGAATAGAGACTTGGGGTACAACTTAAAAACTTGATGAAGGATATAAATATGGGGGATTTTCCTGCTCCTCAGTGAAGTCAGTAGAGGGAATGAGGAGGTGTGTTTCACCAAGTGACACTGTCAGAGGAGGTGACACCAAAATGTATACAAAATTTTAGTGCAGTGTTCCAGCAGAAATGTATTATTTTTTTATAAAAATATTCCTGTAGTTATAACAACAAAAAATGTCTAAGCTCATCTTACATGTATCAGTATACTTTCAAGGCTGATAACTTGATGCTGATTTGCTTTTTGAGCCTCTAATTCATTTTGGTAACTCTGAGGCCTAGTAATTAAGTGCTATGTCTGTTAAACAATAGATTGACAATTCAAATCTGCCAGGCACTCTTTGGAAACTGTATGCAGCAGTTCTACTCTGTCCTGTGGGGACTCTGAGTTGTAATTGACTTGACAGCAGTAGGTTCGATGTGGAGTTGCAGTGATGCTTTCAGTCATGTGATTTCATCTCAAGCTACAAGTATGTGCCGTAGTTTTTGTTGCCATGATGTTTTTATAGTTGCGGATTGTGCTGGATTTTCTGGTGTTTTAGTTATAACACTATGGTAATTAGCTTGGAGAAGTGACACTATAAGTTATCATGCTGGGTAACACCCGTCCCAGTAACACCCCTGACTTTCCTTCCAACTCAAAGAAATCTGTTTACCAGACACCTGACTTACCAGGGCTTCTGTGACGATTGAAACCATGATACAGTAGTGTTGTTGTGTGCTCTGGAGTTGATATCAATTCTTAGCGACAGCTAATCAGTGAAAATATGGAAACATTTTCAATTCAGAGATGGCTAAGTGCTACAGCTGCTAACCAAAAGGTCAGAGGTTTGAATCTACCAGGTGCTCCTTGGAAACTCTATGGGGCAGTTCTGTTCTGTCCCATAGGATTGCTGTGAGTTAGAATTAGCTTGATGGCAGTAGGTTTGGATTCGTTGACAGTAAGGAGCCAGATTTTTAGACTCTGAATGTTTCCATCAGTTTCGTTGGTTTTTTGAGTTTACCTTATATTGCACTATGATTTAGGGAATATGGTATGACAGTAGCCGGAGTTGCAATGACAGTTACACAGGGCCAGTCAAACCTAACTGCTGTCATTTCTGAAAATCTTCATTCCTTAGACAAAGGAGCATAAGAATTGACTAATGTTATAATGTATGGTGTTGGTTGATGTAGAGAGTGTGTATATATATGTATATATATATATACATACATATCAATGCTAACCTAAACAATGTCTTATAAGTAATAAAATTTCTCAGAAGTTGCATAGTATAATATAACATTTACAAGTAGGTCTTGGTTCTGGTGAGTTTTGTCATGACTTTAGCACAGCCAGCCTTTTGACAGTTTGCAAGTTTGATTTTTGTTTTCTTGATTTGGCCCTAAGATCTACTTTTTATAAAACTGACCCTGTGATGTGAACTCAGTGTCTCTTTCTTCCTGTCTCAATTTATTGTGGTTTTTCTTCTTTCCATTTTATTCATGTCTTAGTAAAAGCCATCCTTCCTTTACTTGCGTCCATAATTTCTTCACTCTCTTCAGACTCTGGCCTTAAATTATCATGTCTTTTCCATGTTTCACCTTTGACACTGATGATTTCTTTCTAAAAAAAAAAAAAATCCAAATTCTCCTTTCTCAGTTTATTTTCTGTCAATATTTGTGGAGTTGTTTACTTTCTTCCATCTGCCTCCTCACCCTTCACTCTGTTGTTGTTGCGTGTCTTCAAGTAGATTCCTATTTACAGTGACCTCATGTAAAAAACTCTGGTGACATAGTGGTTAAGTGCTATACAGCTGCTAACCAAAAGGCTGGCAGTTCAAATCCACCAGGCACTCCTTGGAAACTCTATGGGGCAGTTCTACTCTGACCTCTGGGGTCGCTATGAGTCAGACCTGACTCGATGGCAGTGGATTTTCATGTACTAGAATAGAACCATTTCATAGAGTTTTCTTGGGTATAACCTTTGTGGAAGTAGATCTTTAATCGTTTGCAATTTGGATTCAGTCACCATTGTTATGCTGAAGTTTCTTTCTCAGCAGCTCAGCCGCTACTAGATAGACCACTTATCTTACTCTACCCTAGGGGAGGACTAATTTACCTAATTGGTAAATTTGGAGTAAATAACTGGGCTCGTTGAGCCCACCTTCTTTCTACCTGGAGAAATGTCTGCCTACCAAGAGGCCACATTCTCCCTAAGGTTAGAGGGCCTATTCCAGCCCAGGACTGATGGCCTAATTCTGTAGTTAACACAGTCGGGCTTGTTTTGACTTTCGCACTAAGCCACAACCTTCAGCCTGGCCTCAGTTAATTGTAAAGGTTATATTCTGGTCTTCCATCTGTTTTATTGCTTTTGCTTAACATGCTCAGAACCTAGAAAAGGAAGTGGTGCCAATTGCTGGGGATGCCTTAAAACCTAAACAAATATAATTGTGTGTACAAGTAAAAAAGTTAAAGTTCTCCCTTTTCCATATCATTTTGTAGCATTAATTACTATTAATATGTAGCATTCTGAATTTTCTCCACACGTAACAAATATGTCAATATAAAATACAATAGAAATATTTTTATCTGAATATCTATAGAAATATACATATCTATACATTTATGCTTATATTTAAGATGTACGTTTTTTCATATGCTCTCTTTCTGCATATATTAATATGTACATAAACAGTTGTATTTTTTCCAGAAAATGATATCCTGCTGTGTTTTGTTCTATAGTTTTCTGTTCTATAACTTTTTTTTGTTCTATAGCTTTCTTCTTTAACTGAATATATTTTCATGTCAGTAAGTGCTTGGCTAAGTGAAACCTATCTTATTATTTTTAACTGCCCTATAGTTTTGTGGAAACTAGTGGTGTAGCAGTTAAGTGCTACAGCTGCTAACCAAAAGGTCTGCAGTTCAAATCCACCTGGCACTCCTTGGAAACTCTGTGGGGCAGATCTACTCTGACTTATAGGGTCACTATGAGTTGGCATTGACTTGAAAGCACAGGGTTTGGTTTGGTTTTGTATAGTGTTTGTGGTATGGGTAGTTTGTAATTAACCGTTGTTCAACTACTGGCCATTTAGATTATTGCATGTTTTGCTATTACTAACAATGCTACAGTGAACATGGTGTTCACTGTGTTCTATGTGACTTCATGCTAGTATTTCTGTAGAATAGACTCCTAGCAGTGGAATTAGTGAATCTCTTGTAAGTCTCTGTTATTAATCAATTAAGCCTTATAAGTTGGCAAGGATTCTGAGAGAGTTTGGAGTTTATCTCCTGTTCCCAGGGAGAATGTTTTCTTCTTGCTTTGACTTTGAAAAGTCCAGAGAGTGACATTCCATAATCTTTTTCTGCAATGCCTTCCAATGACTTGAGTAGAAATGGGCTGTAAAAGAAATGATAATTGTTATGATGCTCTGGCAAGTCAATTAGAAGTGAAAGCAAAAGACTGAAGGTTGACGTGATGTTTTGATGAGCCTGATCGACAAACTGGTTAGACAATATGAGTTTACAGGATCATCAGAGTCATAGCAGATGTTTGGATTAATTCAGATCCATATAGCAAGGAAGTGTATACTTTTCTTCTTTCATGTAGAGTATCCGTGGGAAGTTAGTTTCATTTTAGGTCTATAAGATGGTTCAAACCCATCCCTCAGGATGACCCTCAGCAAATAGGCCCTCCTTTAAGCTGATACTCACTCATGTCCAAGAAGTAGGTAGCCTGTTAGGAGTCCAACCGGACTGCAAATCTTCTTTCTATTTCTACTAACTACAATGCAGCACATCAGGTCTCGAAGAATAGTGGAGTTTTTCTGTACCTGTATTGTTTTGCCTGTGTCTCAGCACTCTTTCCCTCGGACAGAAGTAAGTGGCAACTCTTTTACAAGATGACCCAAAGAAAATACAAAAACATGATGCAAAATGACACAGCTGTAGGATCCTGACTGCTTCAGGTAGTCCCCTGTAAAGCATGTAGCATTTGTTTGGACTGTTTACAACGTTGAGATGACCTGCCTGGGGAAATCCTGTGTATTATGTAACTGACAGTGGGAGTAGTAAAGCATGCTGGCAGACATGGGCTTGACTACCACCTCCTGTACATTTCCTCCATTCAGGGTGCATGTTAGAGACAAGTGCGCTGTGAATAGCAAAGATGGCCACGTTAAACAGCCAGGAATGATCACATAATGTGTGCATTTATACAGCACTGCAGAAGGAGCCAGGCAGCCTGGCTATGTTACATCATTTCACTGCTCACCAAAGTGATTTGAAATGGACTTTTAATTATGATTGCCGACTTGTTATGGCTGTATTCATTAATACAAGAATCTAATTAGGATTAATTTTCTTTAATTGATGAATAGATCACTTAAACTTGTAGGGTTGAATTTGTTATTGCATATTAACAGTATTCTGACTTTTTGCTGGAGTACAAATTACAGGCATTCCTTATCTGTCTTAGTTTTGAGGTCACTGTCCTTCCTTCTTTCACCTTTGTGTGGCTTTTTAGACTTGCTAATGGAAATAGAGCTGGGCTAAGTGACTATTAAACTCTTTTCTATATACAGTAAAACCCATTAACATAGATCTAACAAAATTTGAAATTTATGATAATGAAAGTAGGGCCTAGATTAAAGTTTACTTTTACATTGTCTGAACTAAAGCTTTGCTGAGCTAATAAATAGTGTAAGTAAAATTGCAAGGAGATGACACTACTATTTTAAAAAGCAGATTTTTCAAGTACTTTGGGGAAAGGCCTTGCAGAGGAGATAATGAAGGAGTGTGCCAAAGTGGCATAATACAAAGACTGTGCCACTTACAAGCTATGAGACCTTGGACGAATAGCTTCTTCAAGTGTCTTTACCCCATCGGCACAGTGGACATAGTTATCTACTTTATGGGGTTGCTATGAGGATTAGATTTAATGTATAGAAGTGCCTGGATATATAGGCATAAATGGCAGGTAATTATTACCTACCTAAAATAATTGGTGAGCTAATTTGAAATGCTTCTCATTGTTTCATTCAAGAAGAATTCCTTGGCACTTTAGAGTTTTGTTAACCTAATCTGAGGTATTGCCTTATTATTATTGATTGAAGGAAAAATTCGGTAGTTTGATGTGGTTGTTAAGAACATGAGCTGTGGAATTAGACAAAATAGTTCTACCACTCATTAACTGCATGGCCTTGGGCAAGTTACTTAACACCTCTCAGATTTTGTTCTCTAACTTCTGAAAAGGCGATTATAATACCTGCTTTAGGACTGTTTTAAGGACTAAATGAGATAATGCATATAAAGTGTTCAGCTCAGTGATTTTCAAGTAGTAAACACTCAAATGTCAACGTTTGTTATTATCACAATCTTTGTGAAACAACCCATAATTTACACTTTTATTAATTCAGTTTTGATTTCTTTAATTCGTCTGAGTTTTACTCTAGATGTTGCCTAGATGAGAATCTTAACTAAGCAAGTAAAAAATTATATAGAGACAAAAATAGTTACGTAAATAGTGTAAGAATAATATTTTAAAAGTGAAAGCACAAGGCCTCAAGTTAGGCTTAAATTACTCGGTAGCGAATTTTGTGCAAAATCTTTGCATCCTTTGTGAAAGATCTTTATATTAAGCTAGAAAGAAATTCAAATGTTATCTGTAAGCAAAAAAAAAGAAAAAAAATTAAAGTATGAACTGGTAAGTGCTCATACCATTTATTCAAGACAGAAAGAGTAAGTCTATATTCAACTTTATTTTCATTCTTTTGCTTTCCCTACATGTTTCCTTGGCTGTATGGGTAAGAAATATAAGCACTGTAAATGTCCTGCGTGTTGACTATAATCTATCCTTCCCATAATGACAGGCATCCACAGCTTGTCACCTCAACAGATCGGACTGAAATACTTCACTGACTGGCAAATGGGTGTCACTGATGGGGAAATGAAAGCAACCCGATATGTATGTTTATTAAGTGCTCTTCAGGAGGAGAAATGTGTTTTACTGAAAACTCTCATCCATGCTCTTTTGTGGAAGCAAGAAGTTCCCATCTTTCTTTGGGGAAACAGAAGAATTACTTTTGTAAGATTCTGAATTATTATAACACAAATTCACAACTGTAAATATGTTATAAAGATCATTTTTTGGGAGGTACCATCTGTATATACAGTGGAACTTTGTACAGAACCAATACTCTTGAGACTATGTGCCTTTGACTTTCTAGGCCAGCCAGCCAGCCAAGGACTGCCCAAGTTAAGGGGATAATTTTTAAAAGTCAAATTAGTTCATTAAGTTGACAGTGAATGGTTTAACACATAAGACTTCAACTATATAAATTCCAAGTCAAAAAGATATCTTTTGTTGGACCATATTTTCTAAGATTTAGGTTAGACATGCATTCATTCTAGTGTACAACATGTGTATTAGTTATACCAGATCTTCATTGGATGTACCTAATAGTTAAAGCATGGTATTATTTGTCTACATCTGATTTATTGATAGGGATAGCAGTAATAATTAATATTTACTGAATGCTCACTATATGCAGGCACTGTGCTAAAACTGGGGTGATAATGGAAACAAAAAATGGGAAAAAAAAGCATGGTCTCATGTTGGTAACAGCTATGCTATGAAGTAGGTACAAATAAACAAGTTTATAGGGTTTAAGTGTCAAGGTCAGGCACTAGTAAGTGGCAGAGTAGAAATTACAGTATTTTATTTATTACAGCAACGTAAGTTGTATCTGGGTTAAGAGCTCCACAAGATAGTGGTTTAAACAAGATACTGTTTATGCTTAGATGGTTTTGTAAGGGTGAAATAAACTTCTATCGTATTACTGAGTTATCCAGGGTGTTGCCCTTACTCATATAGCTGAAATGCATGCCTGTTCTCTTTAAGGAAACTTCCTGGAAGTTATATTCCTAACTTGTGCTAACATCCCACTAGTTGTACATAACCACAGGATAGATCTCATACACACACACTCACACACACTCTCTCTCTCTTACTTGCTACCTGGTTCCTGGACTTTCCACCCCAACCCTAAGGTGGTCTTTAATGAGCTTAGCTTGTCCATGTAGACTGCTTGGATAAATTGTGTCTTGCATGCAGACAGGGCCTTTGGTCGCATTGTCCTGGGTCTGACTGTTCACATCCTTGTTAACCAGTGACATGATGAGGCAGGAAAAAAAAAAAAAACAAAAAGAAAAGACAAATGCTTAAGGTAGAGCAGTCTAATGAATTAGTCCAGTAAATGCTTGATTACTAGCTGGAAAGTTGGGAGTTCTAACTTACCAGAGGTGCCGCAGAAGACAGACCTGGCAAAATCCTATGAAGCAGTTCTGCTCTGCGCACACTGGGTCACTGTAAGTCAGAACTTACTTGATGGTAACAAACTACAGCAGGGCTTCTCTGGGGAGAGGGACTGTCTGTCAATTTGGGAGATAGTTCCTGACCTCTTTTATCACACTGTCCTATAGGTGTAGGGAGAAGCAATCCAAAGACATTAAGAACCCTAGAGATGAGCACCAAAGAGACCATCGTCCTCCAAATCACAGCTTTAATTGTTTCTCTCAGTACACCAGAAACTCTAGCCCCTTATTGGAGGTGTAGTTCAAGTCTTTTAGCTTGATTTAGTCATCTGGTCTCTTTTTGCCTGTGGGTGCGGGTTGGAGAATGGAGTAGAGGTAGAGAGGGTATGATTATAGAATTTTACTCTCCCATTAGAGGACAACAGTAGGTACTTGGCAGACATAATAAAGGGCATGGTCATTATTCCCACTCTGAAAGAACTAGCAGTCTACGTGGAGAGCTAATGTACATGAGACATTTAGAGAAAATAAAGTTCTAAGATATGTGGTACTGACTATTTCAGAGGAATCCAGATCAGGGACAAGGTAGTATTGGTTTGTTTCATGGGAAAGACTTAGAATGAGACACAAATGAGAAACCAAAGAGTGAAAAGAAACTAATGAAGAAGGCAGGAAAAGGTGTGAACAAAGATTCTGGATGAGTTTACAGGTCAGTAGATCTATGTACTTGAAGCAGAGGCTTCTTGTTGGATACTAAGAAATGAAGAGGAGAAACATAGGTGTGCAGAACTAGAACTCTGTTAAAAGACCAGACTTGATAGTTCAGGAGACTGGAGGATCCCCTGAAGACATGACCTTCAGACTCTCTATTAGCCCAGAGCTAAAATCAGCCCCGAAGACAACTGTTCAAAGACTAATCGAGACTGTAAGGCATAAAATGATAGTGGTGAAGAGTGTGTTTCTTGGCTTAAGTATACACAGGAGGCTAACTGAGCAGCTCCTGTCCAAAGGTGACATGGGAGGGTGGAGGGAGACAGGATCTGATTGAATGGACATGGGAACTACAGGGTGGAAAGGAGGAGTGCGCTGTCACAGGATGGGGAGAGCAGCTAGAGTTGCCCAGCAGTATATGAGGACTGCCAATTAAGTTCGCAAACTCATCCTAGAAAAGATGCTACATACCTCATTGCTGAATATGACTGTGGTCACCATCAAAGTACTTCCCTGGGGAAACTATGCATTGAAGCCAGTGCCTAGTCCACCTTCAAGCAATTTTGGAACTTTTTCTGGAATGGCCATCAGAGCTGTTGTATTAACCTTGACATCCTGAATGTCGTCCAAATGCCTTCCTTTCAGTATTTCCATTATCTTTGGGTAAAGACGGAAGTCATTGGGGGCCAGATCAGGTGAGCAGGGAGGCTATTCCAAGGCAGTTATTTGTTTACTGGCTAAAAACTCCCTCACAAACAACTATACAGTTAAGTTCATAGACTTGCCACTGTGCCAACGTGTGGAATGGCCATTCCAGATAGAGTTCCAAAATTGCTTTGAAGGGTGGACTAGATGCTGGCATCAGTGCATAGCTTTCCAAGGGGAGTGCTTCAAAGGTGACTGTAGTGATATTCAGCAATGAGGTGTGTAGCACCTAGAACAATTAAATTCCCAGACTTAATAGTTTGACCTTGTATGTGCAGCATTTTGTATAACAAATTGACTTTGAATGTAAATTTTCACTTAAAGCACAGCAAAATAAGAAATGAAGAAAAATAAGGAGAGGGGAAGACATCAAAGGTTATGCACAAGAATTTTGATTTAATGGGATAGACCATGACAGCCATTGAAGAATAAAAAAAAAAAAAAGTTGGTACTAGCCAACTTAAACTTTTTCATGGAATGAAGTGAGGATAAATTAAGAATTGACTGACTGGTTCCTTGACTGACTGACTGAAAAAATAAAAGATAAGTTCTATAAAAATATTACCATGTGATAATTTGTCTAGACAGGGAGGAGAGGTTCCTATGCAGGATCTCAGCAACATAAGTTAATAAGAAACTGTAGGAATCCAAGACTAGGTATATCAAATGCTTGAAAACCTAATTCACTGGGGCTAGCTAGTCATCCAGACCTCAGTGATCTTGGGATTAGCTCAGGAAGGTACTGGTATCTGAAGAAATCCAGTTCAGCAGGAATGTTGGGGCAGCTGGAATGTAGACAACTGGTGAGATTTAGAGTCAGGATTGATGGCAGTATGGTAGTGAGAAGTCTCCTTTCAGCTTGAGTTGTAGAATACAACCTGGAGGAGGGCTGTATCAGGGCCATAGTCAAGTAGATGTATGATCAATGCAAGGCGTAGATATTGAAGGGAACTGGAAGGCACTTAGGATGGAAGCCAGTTCCAAGGATTGGGCTACCACGTCTGGAGTTAGTAGAGAAACAGATGGGAGATGATGAGAAAGTAATGCAGAATTGCATTACAACTCAGTGCATTTGTGGCCCCCTCTACCAAAAAAAAAAAATAAATAAATCAATTCTAAACCCATCATCTAGTGGGCTGAGTATCACAGCAGTGCTGAGACTCTTAAGTGGAGACTTGAGCTACAGCTCACAGGCACCTTAGAATAAATGGCTGAAAAGGAGGCCCAGTAGAGACAGCATCAGTTAGAAGGACAAGTTGAGGCTATAGCAAAGGAAACAGGTACAAGCAGGCTATCATATTCCAGGCCAAGGAGAATAGGGCCTGATCAAGGGGGATGGTAGAAATGCAGAAGAAAAGGGAACTACGGAAGATATTGCAAATTAAGAAGTAACAGGCTTTAGTGATAAGGTTATTAGTATTGCCACTCCGGCCCTTTTGTGCTACTGTCTGCTTGATATATTTTTTCCTGTCCTTTGATTTTTAAAATATATTTGTGTCTTTGTATCTAAGGTGTGCCTCTTTTAGACAGTATATTGATAGGCTTTTTTTTTTTTTTTTTTTAAATCCATTCTGTTACTCTGTGTTCTTTACGTATACATTTAAGACATCTTCACTGAGTGTGATTATACACAGATATGGGATTATTGTGTTATACTGTGCCTTTTTTGTGGTGCTTCCATTTTCTTTGTTCTTACTTTCTGGTGCTGAAGTCCTCTGTTTGTAGATATTCTTTTTTTTTTGCTGTCATAGCTTTTGTGTTTAGTAAGTCTTAATGTTTTTCCTCATTTTTATTCTGACGAGTACGTTTGTTAACTTTTTTTGTGGTTATCTTGAAATTTACCCTTATCTTTCTTTGAACCAGTCTTTTATTATTTGATAACATCTTGACTCCTTTCCATTTGTAAGTTTTTTACCTACACTATTTATTCCCTCTTTCATTGTTGTTATCATTTAAAGATTGATATTTCTGGGTCCCTATTTTAAATGTTTTAGCTTTGGTTTATTATTGATAGTTTTTAGTTTGGCATCTGGCTGACACTGCCGTGTATCCTAGACTTCAGTTGTATGATGTTGTTGATTCTCTAACCAAAGTACTTCCTCTAATATTTCTTGTAAGTTTGGTTTGGTTTTTACAAATTCCCTTAATTTATGTTTATCTGGAAATGTCTTAACTTCTTCATAATCTTTGACAGAGCGTTTGGCCAGATATAGTATTCTTAGTTAGAAGTTATTTTTTATCTGATGATTTTATACAGCAATCTGATTGACTTCTTGTCTGCATAGTTTCTGCTAAGTAATCAGAGCTTAGTCATATTGTTTCCTCTTTGTAAGTGTCCGTTTTTTCAAGCTGCTTTCAGGACTTTTCTCCATCTTTGGTTTTGTCAAGAGTAATTATGAAATGTCTTTGTGACTTTGTTTTGGAGCCTATCCTACATGGAGGTCATTGAGCTTCTTGGATGGTCATCTCTTCGTCTGTCATGTTTGGGAAGTTTTTGCCAGCCAATCTTCTCTGTGTTTTCCATTTCCCTTTCATTCTGAAACTCTGATAATATATAGTTTTTTGCTCTTGGTTGTGTTCCATGTAATTCTTAGGTTTTCTTCATTCTTTTCCCTGATTTTTCCTCAAAATGATATCCATGGATTTGTTGTCAATCTTGCTAATTTTGTCTTCTAGTGTTTCAAATCAGCTCCTGAAACCTTCTATTGAGCTGTTCATTTCTAAAATTTGGTGTTTTTCTGTTGGATTTCTAGTTGCTGTTTTTGTATGATTTCTAAATGCTTATTTTGATTTTACATTCCTGTATTATTTTTCTGATTTCGTCTGTTACTTTGTCTGTGTTTTCTTTGGTTTTGACTATGTTTTTGTTGGTTTTGTCAGTGTTTGCAATGATTTTGTTTATTTTTTCCTTGGTTTTGTCTGTGTTTTCCTTGATCTCTTTCCTAATCTCTTGAAGAGCCTTAAATGTTAATCTTTTGAATTCCACATCAAGTAGTTCCAATGCCTTTTATTTTACTGGAAAGTCATCTGATTGTTTATTTTGGTCACCGATTGGAGCTGTCCTGCTTTTCTTTTGTATGTTTGATATTATCAGCTGTCTCTGGGACATTCAAGTATAATTTTATTGATTGTATGTCCATTCGTTTCAGTATGATTTTGTGTTTTGATATGTCAGGACAGCAGGCCAGGTGTCCTTTGTTGCTTGCTGTGGTGGCAGGGCAGCAGCAGGTAGTTCCACTTATATACGGAATGAATCAGCCAATCACTACTGGCCCACATACGGGCTAGGGCGTGTCCCAGGCATGTGCAGGCAAGATGTTTACTGCTCTAAGGTCTCTGGGTCTGGGTGTGGCTACAAGCCAAGGCGCCATCTTTGGGTGCGGCCGCTCGGGGGGTGTGGGGCCGGCTCGCCACATATGTCCATTCGTTTCAGTATGATTTTGTGTTTTGATATGTCAGGACAGCAGGCCAAGTGTCCTTTGTTGCTTGCTGTGGTGGCAGGGCAGCAGCAGGTAGAGTGAGCCTGTTTTGCTGTATGCTGGTTTGGTGAAGTTGTTGAGGGTAAACTGTATGGATGCTGTTTACCTCCTCGTGTTGGTCCAATAATGTGACAGCATTCACAGCTACTTTCCAAATAGGTGGGGATATCAGTGCTCATTTTCTACTGTTCAGCAACTGATTGAGTGATGGGCAAGGAAGGATGAAGTGGTCAAAGGGGTTGCATACAGAGTTTGTTGGGGGAGGCAAAGAGAAAGAAAAATTATCCATTGGGTGAAGGTGGGACAGACTTCAGGGCTGGTTTGAAGAGGGATGAGGTACCATATGTGACCAGATGGGAGGCAGAAACAGAAGAGGATTAAATAAATGGCAGTGTGGCATAGGCCAGTGAGTAGGGGGAGGACACACCTAGGGCAACAGTGAGCCAGTGGGCCCATGGTTCTCTAGTTGCTGCAGTGCAGTGGGGTTCAGTGGGAAATGAGGGAGGTAGCGTATAGAGCTAGGTGGGAGGAAGGATGAAAAAGAAGAAAGAAAAAATTAAAATTAAAAATTGGCTGCAGAATGGGGACTGGCAAATCATAGTGGGGCAGACCTGATAGCCAGTGGGAAGGAAGAAGTGATAGCTTATGGGGCTAGGTAGGAGGAGGGAAATGAGAACAAAAATGGCAGTACAACATGAGTTGGTGGGTGTGAGTGGCTTGTCCCCAAGATGACAGTGGGCCAGTAGCTGTCTAACAGCAGTGGCATGATAGGGTTTAATGGCTGGGGAGGAGGTGGCATATAGGTATAAGGTGGGAGGGGAAAAAGGAGAGAAAACAACAATTTGGTGGTGTGGTAGGGACTGATGAGTGGGGCAGGACAGGCCTAATGGTCAGTTTGGCAGGTTGGGGAGGTGAGGTATGAAGGTAGATGGGACAGAGAAGGAAAAGGAAAGAAATAAAAAAAAATGGCATAGCAGAAGCTGGTGGTTTAGGACAGGGTAGACCTGGGGCAATGGTGTGCTAGGGATTCCAGCTGAAGGGGTGTGGTGTGTCCTGGTGGGAAAGGGTGGAGGTGGTAGATGGAGACAGGTGGGAGAGAGAAATGAAAGGAAGAAAGGGGGAAAAAATAATACAGTTGGAATCAGAAGGCAAGGGTAGATTGAACCAAGGGCAATGGTAGCCTGGTGGCTCTGTAGCCAAATGTTGCAACTTGGCTCATTGGGAATGGGTAGAGGTGGCATACAAAGGGAGGTGGGAGGGAGAAAGAAGATGTGGTGGGAGCTGGGTGGGATGTGGTGGGATGTGGTGTACAGGGGTGGGATGCATCTGGGTAGGCAGTCAGCTGGTGGCACTCTAGCTGAGCAGTGCAGTGTAGTCCATAGGAAAGGGATGGAAGCTGTACATGAGCCAGAAAAGTAAGGGCTGGGAAAGCATGTTTCTCTGGTTACTGGGCATTCTGTTTCCTGTTGGGGGCTCTGTGAAGTTGCTTTGTTGTACTCATGTCCAGGGTCTTTGCTGGCTGTGTTCTAAGATGGCGACACTTCTGTGTTTATTTGTAGGGGACCTCCACTCTGTATCTTCCTTGTTCTTTGTTTTCTGTAAGTGTCTTCTTCCATTCGGGAATTGATCTAGTTCATTATCCCTTTGTTTGATGCATAGTGTTCTATGATAGATGTTTGTTTTACTTAGTTTTTTTGGTCTTTGCTACAAGAAGATAGGCATGCTGCATGTATTTGTGGCATCATGTTGGCTCCAACTCTGTCCTAAGGTAATCTTTAAATCTTATACCTCAAAACAAAACAATCCTCTTAAATCTTTTTTTGAACCAAGCTGTATTGTTGTCCTTGGGTGTCACTGAGTTGGTTCTTACTCATAGCGACCTTATACACAACAGATTGAAACACTGCCTGGTCCTGCACCATTCCCGCAATCATCTTTGTGCTTAAGCCCACCATTGCTTAAGCCTGTCTTGTTGAGGGTCTTCCTTTTTTTCACTAACCCTCTACCTTAGCAATCCCTTCTCCAGGGATTGATCCCTACTGCCAACATGTCCAAAGTATGTAAGAGGCAGTCTCACCATCCTTGCTTCTGAGGAGCACTCTGGTTGTACTTCTTCCAGAACATAGATCTGTTTGTTCTTTAGGCAGCCCACAGTACATTCAGCATTCTTTTCCAACACCATAAATCAAAGGCATCAATTCTTCTGTCTTCCTTATGCAGTGCCCAGCTTTTGCATGCATATGATGCAATTGAAAATACCACGGCCTGGATCAGGTGCTCCTTAATCTTTGAGGTGACATCTCTACTTTTCAATGCTTGAAAGGGGTCTTTTGCAGCAGATGTTCCTAGTACAGTGCATCTTTTGATTTCTTGACTGCTGCTTCCATATACAGTAATTGTGGAACTAAGTAAAAAGAAATCCTTGACAACCTCAGTCTTCTCTCCTTTTATCATGATGTTGCTTACTGGTCCAGTTGTAAGGATTTTTGTTTTCTTCATCTTGAGATATAATCCACAGTGAAGGCTGTGGTCTTTAGTTTTGTTTAGTGTTTCAAATCCTTTTCACTTCCAGCAAGCAGGGTTGTGTCATCTGCATAACACAGGTTGTTACTGACTCTTCCTCTAATCCTGATGCCTCATTCGTTTTCAGATAGTCTATCTTCTCAGATTATTTGCTTGGCGTACAGACTGAAAAGGTATGGTGCAAGTATACAGCTCTGATACGCACCTTTCCTGACTTTAAAACATACAGTATCCCCTTGTTGTGTTCAAATGACTGCCCTCTTGATCATGTACAGATTTTTCATGGGCACAGTTAAGTGTTCTGGAATTCCAGTTCTCCTCCATGTTATCCATAACTTATGATCCACACAGATGGCCTTTACATAGTCAATGAAACAAAAATAAATATCTTTCTGGTATTCTCTGCTTTCAGTCAACACCCATCTGACATCAGCAACAGTATCCCTGTTCTACATCCTCTTCTGAGTCTGGCTTTAATTTCTAGCCACTCCCTGTCAATATACTGTTGCAGTTGCTTTTGAATGATCTTGAGCAAAATTTGACTTACGTGTGATATTAACGGTATTGTTTGATGATTTCTGCATTTGGTTGGATTACTTTTCTTGGAAATAGGCATAAATATGGCTGTCTTCCAGTCAGTTGGCCAGGTTGCTGTCCTCCAAATTTCTTGGCATAGATTAGTAACACTTCCAGCATTGCATCCATTTGTTTAAAAATTTCAGTTGATAGTCCGTCACTTGCTGGAGCCTATTTTTTGCCAGTGCCTTCAATGAACCAAACTATAGTTTAGCTTAATTAGTACAATGTGTTTGCTTTGAGCATTATGCTCTGTGAAAGAGTTATCTGTGTGGGATTATATTGACACCAACAACTTGAAAGTTCAGAAGAGAAGCTTATGTTGATAGTAGAATAATTTGGAAAAGAGAAATAAGAATGTTTATATAACCTTAAGAAGGTAATTAATGTCACTGAATTGTACAGGTAGAAATTATTGAATTGTATATCTTTTACTATGTATATTTTCAACAAAAATAAGTAAATAAAATAAAATGAGGTTATTTGTTTCTACTTATCACAGCATGAAAAGACAAATACAGAATATCTAGGTAGGAAAATTTTCTTTTTAAAATGAACAGATGATGGTATTTCTGATTTTGATTAGGCTTGGATTTGTGCTTGGGAATGAGATGAATTTCAAAATCATTATTTAAGTTGGAGAAGAAAAGCTTAGACAGCATTATTACCACCAAAGACTGTAGTATTGTGTTTTTGAAATGCTGAGCTAGGTAAATTTTAGGAACCAATGAAAGGCCAGTCTTTGTACTTCTGTAAAGTTACCCTAGGAAAGGCTTGGATTAATAACTACTTCCCATTTTGTTTACAGATGCAATGCCCCTTGAACCAGAGTAGACAGCTGATCCTGAATACCTACTTTCAAGTCACATTTTACATCTTCTTGTTGGAAAGATAATGACTGGAAGATCATCTTATTTTCACCCAAAGTGGAAGCAAACGAAGACATTAAGAATACCACAGTGGCCAGCAGTTAATGGTGCCAGTCTTTCATATGAATCCTTCCACAAAGGAAGTTTTCAAGTCCATGTGCCTCACTGGCCTGAAGTCAGAGATTGAACCGATTCTTTTTTGTCTGAGCTACTCCTTAAATCAGTGCAACCCTTCAAATCAAATGAATTTCAGTATGCATTGCCTTTTCAACTTAATTGTACTTACTATGTGTCAATCTCAAAGCAAAATAAGAGACTTACAAATAAGATAATGGTCCCTGCCATTGACGAGTTTGTATTTGTTTCTGGCACATTTTTCTCTTCTCTTTGTTAATTAAATATGTCTCTTCTACAACAAACAAAATGAAATATTTTCATTTTTTAGTCACCAGTCTTTAATTTTTTTTTTAAACTCCTAATATGGGCAGTACATGACACTTTAATTTTACATTTTACTGGACTTCTGATATATACAAGGTCTGACAGTTAAGTCGGCTAACTTAGTTGTTCTAAGTGCTACGTACCTCATTGCTGAATATCACTTCAGTCACCTTTGGCTTACTCCCCTTGGAAAACTATGCACTGACACCAGTACCTAGTTCACCCTTCAAAGTAATTTTGGGAATGTTTCTGAAATGGCCATTGTACATGTTGGCAAGTTCATTAACTTAATTGTATAGTTGTCCATGAGGGAGCTTTAAGTCAGTTAACAAATAACTGTATTGGAACACCCTCCTTACTCACCTGATCTGGCCCCCAGTGACGTTTTTCTTTACCCAAAGATAAAGGAAACAGTCAAAAGAAGACATTTGGATGACATTCAGGACATTAAGGGTATGACGGCAACAGCTCTGATGGCCATTCCAGAAACAGAGTTCCAGAATTGCTTTGAATGGTGGACTAGGTGCTGACATCAGTGCATGCCTTCCCCAGGGGAGTACTTCAAAGGTGAACCACGGTGATATTCAGCAATGAAGTATATAGCACTTTTTCTAGGATGAGTTCGTGAACTTAATTGTCAGTACTCATAGGATCCATTTTATTGAATTAATAAGTATTCAGTAGACTTTAGAGATATTAAAACACTATAGTTTGGGTTAACTTGAATAAAATTTCTATTCTTTCATCCTTAGGTGTGGGATGTCTGTTGTGAAAATACATTAGGAATCTGATTTGTATTCTGGAGAGTGCAATGAAACTGTATCTCTTGTCTTTGATAAGCTTCCAGTTTCCATGCCCCAAGGGCCTGCCACTCTGAGTGAGCTATTTATTAATTTAGAGCTGGGAGGATTAAGACCAAACTTGGGGGAATGCTTGCAGAGTCAAAACAAGGCAAAGAAGGAGGAAAACAGACTTAGGAAATGGCTCTTTATAAAAAGCTGGCCAAGTAATTATTTCAGCATGCAGTGTATTATACTTTATGTTTCTTAAGTGGATTGAATATATGGTTTATCCAAAAAATTATTTCAGGCCTCTAAATAAATATGACATGATTTTTCTAGTGTTATGGTACTAATGTAGCTGCAGACACTAGACATTTTTATGTAGTGTCTGTGAGACATCATAGTATGTATGAGTCAGCAATACACATCTTTGCCTTAAGTCATGTCCATCCAAATTGAAAATGTACCTGCCTTTTTTTAACATCATCAACAGACTTCCTAATTAAGCAGCCAGTACAACTGCCAGTAGCAGTGTTGTTTGAAAAATGAATAGTCTAAGTGCTGTTTCTGTCTTATTAAATAAACAGGATTTGTTCTATATAAAATGGATTGAAACTGTTCTTTGAATGGCACATTATGTTGCTCTCTGAGGTGTTTGGTGATAATTCTTAGTGTCACTCTCTAATTTATTAAAACTTGTTTTGTACCTCAGTCAGGCATAGGTAATTTGATCGATAACTTTAGTTATATGATTCATCCTTAACACAGAGCATGTCAGGACTCAAGACCCTCATTGCCTCTCTGTCCTGAAAGTCTGGTTGTAATATTGAATATTTGTTACATTAATTTCACCTTGCATTGAGTAATTTCTAGGAGGTCTGAGTCAATTTGACTTTGCCCTTCTCAAACTCAATGTTTACACGTTTTCAGCTACTTATGCCTGAGGTATACTCACTACAGTCTGTCTTTGAGGCAACTTTTAGGGGTTTAGTGCCAAAGATTATCTATTCTCAATGCAGATAGTCATAGCAACCATCAAAATGGACAATTCTGCTGTAGAATCAAGTCCACTTAAGAGGAAGACTAGCAAGGCTGTTTCTCACAGATCTCAAATTTGGATAATGGTATTCTCTTAAAATGAGGTTCTATGTTCAATCTTAAGACACACGTTGACAGGAATGAAAGAAGACAGCGTTCGTTGGTTTAGGATTTTTTTGGTGGCGTAGTGGTTAAGTGCTGCGGTTACTAACCAAAAGGTTGTCAGTTCACGTCTGCCAGGCGCTCCTTGGAAACTCTGTGGAGCGGTTCTACTCTGTCCTATAGGGTCACTAAGAGTCGGAATTAACTAAACAGCAGTTTTTTTTTTTTTTTTAAATTGGGGAGTGCTGTCTTCTTGTTGTTACATGCTGTCTAATTGGTTGCAACTCATAAAGACCTTTTTACAACAGAATGAGGTTCTGTGTTGTGCTCACAATTGTTTTTATGCTTAACCCTATTATTGTAGCCACTGAGTCAGTCCATCTTGTTGAAGATTTTCCTCATTTTTTTGCTGACCTTCTGCTTTGTCAACCAGGATGTCCTTCTCCAGGGACTGATCCTTACTGATAACATGTCTGAAGTATGTGAGATACAATCTTGCCAACTTTGCTTCCAAGGA
This sequence comes from Heterohyrax brucei, assembly GCA_028571685.1. Lineage (NCBI taxonomy): Eukaryota > Metazoa > Chordata > Mammalia > Hyracoidea > Procaviidae > Heterohyrax > Heterohyrax brucei. Next base: position 99,986,142 of record CM053141.1, on the reverse strand, counting down.
GCACTTGGGTTGCATTTCTTCCAGAACAAGTCTGTTTGTTCTTTTGGTAGTCCATGGTATGCTCAGTATTCTCCTCCAATGCCACAATTCAAAGGTATCGATTCTTCTTCTGTCTTCCTTACTCATTTTCCAGCTTTCCTATGCATAGGATGTGATTGAAAATACCATGGCTTGGGTCAGGTGCACCTTAGTCTTCCAGGTGCATCTTTATTTTTCAACACTTTAAAGAGGTCCTTTGCAGCAGATTTTCTTAGTACAGTACAAGAAATCTTTTGATTTCTTGACTGCTGCTTCCGTGGATGATGACTGTGGAACCACGTAAAATGAAATTCTTGACAACCTCAATCCTTTTTCCGTATATCATGATGTTGCTTACTGGTCCAGTTGCAAGGATTTTCCTTTTCTTCACGTTACAGTGCAATCCGCACTTAAGGCTGTGCTCTTTGATCTTAATCAGTAAGTGTTTCATAGCCTCTTCACTTTTAGCAAGCAAGATTGTGTCATCTGTGTAACACAGGTTGTTAATGAGTCTTCCTCCAATTCTGATGCCTTTTTCTTTTTCATGTAGTCCAGCTTCTCAGATTGTTTGCTTGGCATACAGGTTGAAAAGATATTTTGAAAGCAAACAACCCTGATGCACACTTTTCCTGATTTTAGATCTTACAGTATCCCTTTGTTTTATTTGTGTAACTGCCTCTTGATCCATGTACAGATTCTCGAGCACAGTTAAGTGCTCTGAAATTCCCATTCTCTGCAATGTTATCCCTAATTTGTTATGATCCACACCGTTGAATGCCTTTGGATAGTCGATGAAACACAGGTAAACACCTTTCTGGTATTCTCTGCTTGGTGAGGTCCATATGTATACTTGCCATTTATGTTAGTGTGAAAAGGTATTTGTGATGAAGAAATAGTTGGTCTTAAAAAATTCTCATGCTATTTCTGGTGTCATTTCTGTCATCCAGGCTGTATTTTCCAACTGTTGATCCTTCTTCTTTGTTTCAAACTTTTGCATTCCAACCATCAGTAATTATTAATGCATCCTAATTGCATGTTCAATCAATTTTGTACTGCAGAAGCTGGTAAAAATCTTCAGCTTCTTCATCTTTGACCTTAATGTTGGTCTGTAAATTTGGATAATAGTCATATTAATTGGCCTTACTTGTAGATGTATGTGTATTATCCTGTCACTGACAACTTTGTAATTCAAGACAGAGCTTGAAATGTTCTTTTTGACAATGAATGCAACACCATTCCTCTTTAAGTTTACATTCCTGGTATAGTAAGCCATATGATTGTCTGATTCAAAATGGCCAATAACTGTTTTTAGTTCACTAATGTGTGCTGATGTTTTTGTGTTACATTTCATTTTTGATGATTTTCCAATTTTCCTAGATTCTTACTTCATACATTCATGCTGTGATTATTAATGGACGTTTGCAGCTGTTTCTTCTCATTCTCAGTTATGCAGCACCAGCAAATGAAGGTCCTGAAAGCTTTAATCCGTCCGCGTCATTCAGGTCAACTCTACCTGCAGGGAACAGCTCTGCTCCAGTTGTCTTTTGAGTGCCTTCCAACCTGTAGGCTCACCTTCCAGCAAAATATATGACAGTATTTCACTGCTATTCCTAAGTTTTACACTTGTTAATTTTTTTCAGAAGTAGACTTCTGGGTCCTTCTTCCTAGTCTGTTGTAGTCTGGAAGCTCAGCTGAAACCGGTCCACTGTGGATGACCCTGCTGGTGTTCACATACCATTGGCATACCTTCGAAAATCACAGCCCCACTGTATGTCAAACTGATACAACTAATACTTTTTAATAAATCTTATGGAGTAAGATATATTAATTGTAATGCCAAGCCAAGTGCCGTTGAGTCGGATTTATGAATAAGCTTATGGACAGTACAGTTACTGACATATTGTGTTTTTTTATAGTAAACATGCTAAATGTTTAAAATGTACATTAAAAATGATACAATTTCTATAACATTTATCTGGAAAGTCTGCATTTTTAAGAAACTGAAGCAGCCTCTCCTGATCTCTGAGACCCTTAGGAGAGAACCCTGAACTGCTCTAAGAAGTACCAGATGAAACAAATGGAAAACTAAGCTGTGTGCTATGCACGTGTTTGACATTATTATCTTTACATTAAAACATGTACTTTTCCATTTGGGGACTGATTGTTTTTTTCAGTAAGTTAAAATGGATATTCCTTAAGCTTAATGTGCTGAAGACAGTTGTCATCCTCTGGCTATTTTGTACATTTATTCTTTAGACTGGAGTGTTGTTATTAGGTGCCATTGAGTTGATTTTGATTCGTAGTGGCCCTGTGTATAACAACACAAAACACTGCCATCCTCACAATCATGTTTTGCTTGAGCTTATTGTAGCTGTGAATGTGTCGGTCCATCTCAATGAGGGTCTTCTTCTTTTTTCACTGATATGCTACTTAACCAAGCACAAGATCCTTTTCCAGTGACTGATTTCTCCTGGTAACATTTCCGAAATGTTGAGACACAGTCTTGCCATCCTTGCTTCTAGTGAGCATTCTTCTGAGGCAGATTTGTTCATGCTTTTGGCAGTCTATGGTATACTCAGTCATCTTTGTCAACACCATAATTGAAGGAGGACTTGAAGTACTTACTGATGAACATCAAAGACCACAATCTTCAGTATGGATTACACCTCAACATAAAGGAAACAAAAGTCTTCACAACTGGACCAGTAAGCAGCATCATGATAAATGGAGAAAAGTTTGAGGTTTTCAAGGATTTCGTTTTACTTGGATCAGTGATCAGTGCCTATGGAAGAAGCAGTAAAAACAAACAAACAAACAAAAACACCATGTATTGCATTAGGAAGACCTTCTGCAAAAGACTTTTTTAAAGGGTTAAAAAGCAAAAATGTCACCTTGTGGACTAAGGTGCACCTAATCCAAGCCATGGTATTTTCAGTCATCTTGTTTATGTGAAAGGTGGTCAGTTGAATAAAGAAGACCAAAGAAGAATTGATGCTTTTGAATTATGAACTGTCATACTAGCTTCAGAATGACTTCTCTGTCTTTGATCCTCTCTTGCTTCAGTCTGTTTTCCAGGAGCCTGCAGAAACAAATACAGTGTTTTACCAGCCTGCTTAAAAACTCGTGTGGTTCTCTGTTGGCCCAGGATCAAATCTAGACTCCTTAGATAAGGGGTAAGGCTTTTCCCAATCTGGGTATATCTACCTTTCTTCAGGGTCATCTTCAGCCACTCAGCTACATGTACCATGTCCTTTAATGGCACATGCTGCGCCTTCACTGTAGAATACCCTCCCTGCTTGGTAACTTCTTAGCTTTTCCTGTCTCCTCAGTTAAACCTTCTTAACCAGCCCTTTTACCCCTAGTGTTGTGAGTAGCTGTGTCCTGTGAGTTCCCACAGCAGCCTGTTCATAGGTTTATTAATCTGTACTATACAGGGTTGCTATGAGTCAGAATCAACTTGATGGCAGTGGGTTTTATACTCAGTTGTGTGGTGGAAGTGGTAGTTCAGAAGTGGAATTCTCCCTTTCTGTGTGGGAGACTAACGTTCATCTTATGACAAATGCACCTCGTGCATATCCACCACCCACTTGTCAGTGAAGGCTTAGGCATTGCTTTGATGATCAAGTTTTCAGTGGAGCTTCCAGAGTAATCTAGAAATTGAAATTAGATGGAGTAATGTAATTTGGAATTAGATGGAAGTAATTTAATTCCAAAAATCAGCTAATGAACACTTAGGGATCATACTATTTTGTTCCACAACTGATCACAAGGATGGCACAGGATCAGGGGCGGCACTTTGTTCTGTTGTGCAGGAGGTTGCAATGAGTCCAGTGCCAACTCAACGGCAGTCAACAACCGATAGTAACTTGGAGACATTTCCCATTCTGGGAGCTATTTTGGAAGGACCATTTCTGCAGACCTGCTATCTGGCGTTGTGGCTGGTGCACAGCAGGTTTGTGTCCAGTAAGTGGTCATCAGAGGGTGTGCAGTAGCTTTTTACACCCATGGCTCTTCTAACTTTGTAAAAGACAGAGAGGCTTTTCTATCAGAGTAGCACCTTTATTGGTCAGAGTAGCACCTTTATTGGTCTGTAGTTTACAACAAGCTTAAAATGAGTTCAATTAATTGGATGCTTCATACATAGTCTAGTCCACTGGACCTCTTAATTGGTGTCTTGTGTGTACCAATTTACCCCTCTTAGTTGTACCAAAGTCTATTCTGCTTCCACTGTCCCTTGTCCCACTTCTTTTGGTGAAGGAGGCCTTCTTAGGGCTCTTCCACTTCTCTCCCTTTGGCTAGTCCTTTGGTAGAATAGCAACAGCTCTATCCATGAAGTATTCACAATATGCCAGGCACTAAGCTAAGTGATTTACATATATTTCTTCACTTAATTTTATCTCATTTAAACTGCACAACAGGCACATTAAGTAGATACTGTCTGTTGCAGAGGTTACATGTCTTGCTAAAGTCATGGGAGTTCAAATCCAGATCTCTTGGATTCCAAAGCTTGAACTATTTGTTACTCCCTATCATCTGCTGCATCCCAGGGGAAATTTCTTGTGCCTGGTAGGAGGTAGATCAAATCTACACATAGTCCAGATACTTTGCCTTTAATGTTACTTAACAGTGAGCTGTCTAATAGATAAAACCCAGCAAATCATAGTTGTTTGGAGAATAGGGGAAGGATGGAGCAACTGGGAGAAAGCAAAGTTGGAAACAAACCAATTTACTCAAATCTTTGGCTCTTACCTCATAATGCTTTCTGTTTCAACTTTCCTTTTTTTTTTTTTAACATGCCCTGACATCATGTGATAAATCAAAGTCTGACGTAATTGACCCAGAATTGATCCCCAAATGTCTTTTGGGGGAACATGCTTTAACTCTAGTTGTTGATTCTGAGCATAATTGGCACCCTAGAAAGGTAATTACATATGCCATTGTTTATACACATAATAGGCTTGGAGTGCATGTTCTGCACAGAGGGGAAGAGACTCCTGCTTCCACGTTAGGGGTGTGCACTGAGTATTGTGTTAGAGTGCCACAAATAGCACCATGTGTATGTTAAGTGTGTAAATAGTGTAAGGAAAAAGTTGGAGTGAGGAAAGAGATGGACCATGGAATACTATTTGTTGAACTGAAGTGACAGTGATTTGCTTTTTCTTAATTTTTTAGCTTACCAGTATAGCTTCTAGATCCAATTCATTTCACTTTGTCTGGTAAAGAGACCGTTTTCTCCCTGCCTGGCATATGTTTATTAATGAGTCTCATATTTCTTTCCATAAAGGGCTGTTTACTTTGGGGAAATGGGCAGTAAGAACCCTTCCCCGCAGCATCCCCCGAACTGCCCTGGTTCTGAGCACCCCTTTAAGCACAGCAGTCAATTAAGACGGTAGTTGGTGCCTTTTCTCTTGCTGTGTTTTCTGGTAAAACATAAATGGAATTTAAACCACAAATGACCAATTAAATCACTTCATGCCTTTTTCTTTTAACCATAAGACAGTATTTATCCTAAGTAAATACAACAAAAAGCCTATTATGTGGTGGTCTAAGCCCAGTAACCTATTTTTTCCAAAGCTGTAAAAAACCAAAAATGTCATGACTTTTTGCAGTGCTGCACAATGAGAGAAATACATATGTATTCCAATACATAACTGAGTATTGTCCGAGCCCGAAGAAACAATTCATTGTGCGCTATTCTCTGCAGCAGTGTCCAGCAAATCGCACGACCTGCTTGTTAGGCTCAACAGTGTTTTACCTAACAAAGGCCTCTGCCGCGCTGAGCAGCAGTGGGATGTCAGAATGAGCACGTTTCACACACAGATGTGCAGCCCTAATAGCCTGTAAGAAGATGCGTGGGGCAGAGAGCAAAGGGTGGGGGCAGGGTGCCTGGAGTGGTGTGGAGTGCGAGTGTGTAGTTTGGGGGTGGTGGGAGGGGAGGCCAAGTTAGTGGTAGGGACATGGCTGCACTGACCGCATTTAATCAGCCCTTGTGTAAACAGTTCAACATTTTCATTGTTCTCTAAAAACTAATAAAGAGAAACAAGCACTTTTCATTCATCTTGAAGTAATTTTCTGTCAGGTTGGAGCCCCTTGTGGCTTCCAGCTTGTGCAATGCTAGCTGTGTGATACAACAACTATTGCAACTATTGCAATTTATTTTACAAACCCTGGTCATTCACATGTCAGTTAGTGTTCACCAAGCCGGCATCTAAAATTGTGCAGTTAACGAGTTTTACAACATTTCTATCAAGAGAAACTGTTTAGCATAACTGACTCTTAAGGAGTTATTATACCTCTAAAAATCCATTTTAAGGGGCATTATTTAAATAAAATAGAAAAATGGTTCACTGCTTTTTAAAGGGGCTACAAAAAAAAGTCCATCAGCTCTAGCGCAGTAATCCTCAGCTTAAGGCACTCTTGAGAGTACTTTTGGGAATTGTCAGCATAATGAAATGTTTTGTGAAATGTCCAGATAGATTTCTCTACTCAACAATTTTACTGCACCATATTTATTTTCCTTCTAGTTTTTAAAGAAGTGAATTACTTTTTGAGAGGATGACTCTGTGTTGTGTGGATTAACTGAGCACATTATTACCAAGGTTGTAATGGAAGTGATGGTTCTGTTTGTGCTGTCATCTATAGGCACCTGCAGAGAAAGGGAAAGAAGAGAAAGGCAGTTTTTTCCCTTAGCACTTTAGCTCCCAAAAGGTGCCATCAGAATGAGGCTAATGGAGTTTTGCATTTTCCTTGTGCTATAATTTTCGTAAACTTTTAAACAGTGTTCTTAGACAACACCTGTAGTAAGTACTTTCTTTAAGCATTGTACAGTGTGCTCCTTTTAAATCTGAAATAAATGCAAGGAAGCCATACACATCTACACTGGTATGTGCATAAGGATGCACATCCATTTGAATCTGGCTCATTTCAATAGGAGATGCTATTGAGCACTTAAAGAATAAAATTTCCACATTAACTGGAATGACCAATAACCTCACAACAGTTAACAGCTGGAGCCCAAGACGGCAGCGCTCTAGGGCAGAACAGCAAGTTCTTTTAGCCTGTAGTATTACCCAACAGGAGTAGAAGCCACCACTTGTAAATGGCTCGGTGGTTCTTTCTGTGATGAACAAGGTGAGGAGAAAAATTACGTTCTACTGTAATGAGACATTCCATATCCTTAGGAGGTACGTCCATAACATCACACATTTTCACTTTGCTGCAGATAGTTCCTTAATTTCTTAGACTGGTGTTGGTGCACATGACTTTAATTTTTGAAGGAGACAGGCAGGTGTTCTTATGCCTGTTAGCTGCATCTGCCTGTAAGAAGTACAGTAACATCCATGAATCAAATACAATTTGACATAATTCATGCTTTTATTACCTCCCACAGAATGATATTATTTCCTGCTGGCACATTAATGTTTCTAGCACAATACTTTCATTCTGAACAACTTTACATGTTGAAGTTCAAATGTTGAAGAATGAGTATTAAAAAAAAATTTTCTAAGTGCCTTAGATTTGAAGAAATACAGCAACTTTTAACACTCCTTCTTGATAGTGGTGACACTGATGACGTCCAGATGATGGGAAATGATCATTTCTGAAAATTTTCATCTCTTCTTGACCAAAGAGCTGTTTCTATACTATTTTCATTTTTTGCAAATACTGTGTAGCCAACTTATCCTGCCACACTTTGCTGCAATTTTTTTTCCCAGTGGGGAGATTTTTGACCAAAAAAATGTTTAAATGATTGCAACATGAGCCCAGTTGGTGCAGTACTTAGATGTGTCTTAATACTCTGCATGAAGAATTAATCAAGACAGATGGAACATATTAGATAGTGTTGCAAATTACCGCAAATTTTGTGGCTTAAAATAACAGACTTATTATCTTACAGTCCTGTAGGTCAGAAACCTGACGTGGGTCTCACAGGACTAAAATCAAAGATGTCAGCAGGGCTTAGCTCCGTTATGCAAGCTGCGGGGCAGATCCATTTCCTTGCCTTTTCTGCCTTCTGTTAGACACTCCCATCTTCTTTGGCTCATGGCTCCTTCCTACATCTTCAAAACTAGCTATGACAGGTCAAGACGTTGCTACCTTGCATCTGTCTGTCTGATCCTCTTCTGTCCTCTCTCTGTCTCTCATAGTAGCAGGGAAATATTCCCTGGTTTTAAGGACTTAGATGATTGGATTGGGCATATCTGGATAATCCCGGATGACCTCAAGATCCACACCCTTAATCTCATCTGCAGTCTCTTTTGCCATGTAAGGTAACATATTCACAGGTTCTGGTGAGTTAGGGCCTAGACATCTTTGAGGCAGGGCATTGTTTTGTTTACCACATGGAATCTCTGAGATTTCTTTCTCGTATCGAAGTCTGAAGGACTGATAGACAGAATCCACTAGCTCAAACTTTTGAAATCACGCCTGGCAACAGTTAAACAAAGAAAGAAACAAACAAAAAAACCCAAGTTATGTGCCCCAGTATACATGTATTTCTTTACAGATTACATGTAAGACTAGTACTAATTTATATGTTTACTATTAATAAAGCTTCCTTTTTTGTAGTAAACAAGTAAAAGCAGATAGCTTCCTGTTTTTGTTTTATATGCCAATGCAGCATTTTTTGGTGTGTGTGTACCTTAGGCTGGATGTACTTTATTTTAGAGAGAAGGAGAAATGAAGAAGTGTGGCTCGATATGTGTAAATGTGGCTTTTTTTATTTCAGATATATAAAGGTCCAAGGTGGGCAAGTACTATAGACACTTTTTAGTAGTTTCTGATAGTTTTTGGAAGTGAGGAGAAAAAGGTTATTTTCTTTGCATACACTATTACTGCTGATTGTATAGAGTTTAGTGATGCAGAGCTAAATTTACATGTCTGAAAGTTTTCCAAAAGTTGAGAGCTGCAAATTATAGTACTGTCAGACAAATGCTATTTTTGTAAAAGACTAGAAAGAGACCCTTTACCAGAAAGCCCCAAATCATGAACTTGTTACTTGCATAGAGTAACGCTGTATCTCATCAGAACGCTGCTCATGTCAGTGTTCTTGAAAACCCCAAGAAACAAATTTTTTAAACATGAGCAGCAAGGTCCTTGTAAAAATGAGCTGAGAGAAAAGGGAATTCTACTAAATTCATTTTAAGTCATTTTTAACTTTCAAAAACATCAATGTTACACCCAAGCCAAAACTAAACCCAGTGCTATCACAGTAATTCTGATTCAGAGATCCTATAGGACAAAGTAGAACTGCTCCATAGGGTTTCCAAGGAGCAGGTGGTGAATTTGAACTGCTGACCTTTTGATGAGCAGCCACACTGTTAACTACTGTGCCACCAGATCTGCAGCAGCTACACTTTATCTCCCCGGGGAGAAGGCTTATGACAGTCCAGGGAAACCAGACAATGCAACACAAACCTCAAGTCTCCTTGCGTTATGATTTGGGATGTATTCAGAGCAGCCATTCTACCTTGACATTGGCATCTTGCTAACACAGCTCTGAAATCAAAAGGAGCTTTTGCTAGGTGAATGTACATTTTGCCACAAAAATGTACATCAGTTATGAAGCAAGTCAATGAATGTTTGCCAAGTGGTCTATGTACCTTAGAGGCAGTCTGGGCAGTTTAGTTTCACTCAGTTTGGCCCAGGCCACTTCCATTCTCTTCCTGAAAGGTGGACAGGTAGTCTTCTAAGATCCTTCACTGATAGTTTCCACTGGTGTTCTCAAAATGTAACCAGTAACTTGTCAATGATTACAGTACAAAGAAGTTAAATATTACAGCTAATTTTCCCCACTGAAACCCAATCCAGGGATTAGCAACAATAAGGATTCTGTTTTATTTACATTTAATTTGTACCTTCACACTATTATCTCCCATGTTTTAGTTTTAGGAAATGTGATCTCAGGCTACTATAACCACATTTTATGCTACTGTTGCACCATTATTTGATCTCTATGGTTGGAAATGACTTTTTGAAAAAAATAATAAAGCTGGCATACTTTATTTTAATTATACTGGTGCAGTATCTAAATAAAAAAATGTGCTTTATATTTAATGCAGAGCACAGATTAACAGTTTTATGGGACATAAAATCTATATCATTTTCTATTTACACATCAGTTATATATCTTCCTCTCAGTGAAACAAATGCCATGGTATGAAGACAAGGAAGTTGTGCATCGAAGTTACAATCACACGGGCAGTAAATAACATCTTAATTGGTCTGGAATGCCGGAGGTTTTTTTTTTCCCCACTGACTGGCTTTTATTTATTGATCTCTATAGCTTATTTATCTTTCCAGTGATTTGTACAAGTCTATCTCCTTTCCTCAATAAGCCAATCTGTAGTGGTTTTATATTGCAAATCCCATCTGGGGAAATGGTCTAGTGAGAGAAGTGTAGTTGCTCCTGGAAAAGCCATCATTTAAATGCTTCTGTAGAGTGAAAGAAACTTCTCAGTTTTTTACACTTTGTGCTCTGGAAAAGAAAGAAGAAATGCAGCTATTATGAAGTTGCCAGTCAATGATGTTACAACAATTCTTTATTTTTGTTTGGCAGCAGTAAGAAAACAAAGAAGGATTTAGTGTGTACTGGGAAATGTCTTTTAAATGTTTCTGTACATGATTTAGCTCCTAGTGAGAGTAGCAGACAGAAATGGATTGTGTACATCTAATACACCATTTATAAACCCTGGATTTTCTTCTTCTGCGTGCATTTATACAGTTCCATTCCTAATCTTTTTAAAGTAGCCTGTTAGGATAAACTACACTTCAAGTGACACATTAAGCTCCATAGGGTAGCTGAGAATCAGGGAATGTAACCATTCTCAGAAAAGCTTGCTGCTGTTGTTAAGTGTCATCAAGTTGGTTCCATGTCATAGCAACTCTGTGTACAACAGAATGGAACGCTGCCTGGGACGGCCTCATCCTCACAGTCCTTGCTGTGTTTGAGCCCATCTTCATGGACACTGCGTCAGTCCATCTAGGTTTGGGTTTTCTTCTTCACTGACTGCTGCTTTACCAAGCGTATGTTCTTCTCCAGGGACTGGCCCACCTTGATAACATATCTAAAGTATGTGAGACAAACTCTCCCATTCTTGCTTCTAAGGAAATTTCTGGCTGTACTTCTTCCAAGACAGATTTTTTTTTTTTATTCTTCTGGTAGTCCATGATGTATTCAAAATTTTTTTGCCAATATTCTTCCAACACCGTAGTTCAAAGGTATCAATTCTGCTTCAATCTTCTGTATTCATTGTCCAGCTTTTTTGTGCATATGAGCTGATTGAAAACAACGTGGCTTGGGTCAGGTGTACCCTAGTCTTAAAGTGAAATCTTTGTTTGTTTGTTTTCTGGAACAATTTAGAGAGGTCTGTTGCACCAGATTTGCCCAAAGCAATATGTTGTTTGATTTCTCAACTGCTGCTTCCATGGATGTTGATTGTGGATCCGGGTGAAATGAAACCTTGACAACTTCAGTATTTTCTGGTTCAGTTGTGAGGATTTTTGTTTTCTTTATGTTGAGATGTAATCCATGCTGAGAACTTCATCTTTGATTTCTATCAGCAAGTGCTTCAAGGCCTCATCACTTTCAGCAAGCAAGGTTTTGTCATCTGCATGTTGCAGGTTATAAATAAGTCTTCCTCCAGTCCTGATGCTGAGTGCTGAGTTCTCCTTCACATAGTCCAGCTTCTCAGACTATTTGCTCAGCATACTGAGTGGATAAGTATGGTGAAAAGATGTGACCCTGATATACACTTTTCCTGACTGTCAAACCATGCACTATCTCTTTGTACTGTTGAAAGTACTACCTGTTGGTTTATGTTAGATTCTATGTGAGCACAACTGAGTTTTCTGGAATTCCCATTCTTTGCAATGTTATTCATAATTTGTTATGATTCACACAGTTGAATGCCTTTGCACAGTGAATAAAACACAGGTAGACACCTTTTTGGTATTCTGTACTGTCAGCTGTTCTCAGCTTTCTGACAGCAGCAATCATATCCCTTGTTCCTTGTCCTCTTCTGAATTTAGCTTGTATTTCTGGAAGTTCCCTGTGGAGGTACTGCTGCAACCATTTTTGGGTAATATTCATTAAAGTTTTACTTGTGTGTGATATTAATGATATTAATCAATAATATCCACATTCTGTTGGATCACCTTTCTTTGGAATGGACACAAATGTGGATCTCTTCTAGGCACCTTTTCTAGGTTATCTTCCTGTAGATGAGCAGGCACTCCCAGTGTTGCATCTGTTTGTTGCAATAGCTCAGCTGATAGTCTGTCAGTTCCTGGAGACTTGTTCATTGCCAATGCTTTTGGTGCAGCTTGGACCTCTTCTCGTCAGCATTGTAGGTTCTTGATTACCTGTTACCTCTTGAACCTGGGAAGCTGGTTGACAGAAAATCCAACACTTCTTCTAGTACATAGATGTCCACAGCTGAAGCTAGCTCTGTGGTTATTTTTCCCTCCTAAATCAGTGGTCCTCTTCTTGGTGAAATAAGTGCGTCTAATTATGTATTGTGACTCTGTTTGGTTGTCTTGAGCTCCCAGAATATTACAGGAGGACCCTGAAAGATTTCCTCTACTGATAGCTAAGGGAATAGTACAACTACAGATGGCAAATGCTATGCTTAAACTGTGCAAGTGGTGCTTTGCGAAGTGATTCCATAAACAAGTCCCAGTCAAGAGACGCTTACGTCCTGGCATCTCCGTAATGTAACCCTAACTGCCTTCAAACAAGCTAATGAGATTTGGGGCAAGTCTTTTAGAGAATGAGTTTGCATTGGACATAACTAGTATGAGGTGGATCTTGCAAAATACAGGGGAATCTCGAGACAACTGCTTTGTGGGCTATTAGTGCTTAATTTCTGAATGTCAAGCCCTGCACATCTTAATTTCTAGAGAATAAGTTCAATTGAACTTGCTCCCCAGTTATGCAAAAACTGCTCAGATAAAACCAAGTGGACACCAATGTAATGAATGTGGTTATTAAATTGTTTCAATTGAAAGAACCCTATTCTTACACCATCATAATGGGAACAATTTATCCCCACTGATCGGCCTCTCTCTCTCTCTCTCTCTTTTCCTGAGCTCCCTTTGATCGTGAAGCATATTGCAGTGGTGTGTCCTATTGAAAAGCGAAACTGGGGCAATTTTAATGCTTTTGTACCTTACCAGTGCTCTATTTTTTTGCTGTTTAAAAATAGCTGTTAATTATAAGTGCAGTTTAAATGTCTCAAGTGACCCAGAAATGCAGGTTGGAATGAGACAGATTGTGTGTCTCATATAAAACAGATGTACTTTCACAGAGCATTCTGAGTTCTGCCTTCACTCTCTCTCTTTCTTTTGGGTTATTCCAATCAGGTGTTGAGCTCTTCTAGCACTGTACTGTACACTGCCACATATCTAAACAGGGAAAACCAAAAGCTGATCTATGTTCTTGCACCGTGAAGAAAGAGCCTCTTCTGTATAGCAGTCCTGGCTATGTGGTGAGCATCCTGCTGCCGATGTTAGATAATGGGCTGAGGGACACTTTCCAGGCAAGGAAGACCATTGGATTCTCCTTTGCTCTGTTTTGCCTCTCCCTTGGCTCAGTGGGGTCTTCGCTTTGTATGCCACAGTGATAAACATACCCTGTGGGGCCTTTCTTCTGCTTGATTGAGCAGTGCCCAAGGACAAATTAACCTCCTCCTAAGATTTCAAACATTTTTGACTCTTCACTGTGTCTTCAAAAAGTCGTAATATTGGCTTTGCATTAGCATTTAGACCCTGGAGATGGTGACATTGTTAGTGATGTTTCAGGTGCCACAGCTTTAATAAAGTCATGCACTAACTCAGAAAATCATCTTATTCATTCATTTACCTACAGTCTGATCAAATTTGGACTTTACCCAATTAAATAAGTGTTTATGTGTAGCAAGTTTGAAAGTGCTCTAATTTAACTTAATTCCAAGAAGTGATTTCAAAGTTAAGTTTATGATAGTGTGCGTTCCAGTGGTTTGATGACCTTTTTCCAGTCCTGTGAGTTCTTGTTACATCCCAAAGCCGCTTCACTGAACAACTCTGAATAGCTGGGCAGTGATTTGGGCAAACAGTAAGGAATTCAAAACTCATCCCTCTGCAGTGCCACTTGGTGGTTTAAGCTCCTTCCCAGGGAGATGGAAACGTGTCCCAGAGAAGGAAGGGCAGCTCACATGCATTGCTATCCTTATCTGCTTCTAAACGAAAGTGCTGAGCAGAGGAGTTCTTCCTTAACATAGCAATGACACTGAACAGAAAATGATATGGGTTACGGGTTGATTTTTCACACCATTCATTGGAAACCTATAGACATTTTAGTCAAATTCTAAATGCAGACACTGATTTTAGCATTGCCAGTATTTAGTTTTCCATTTTGATCAATAATTTAATTGAATTAGGTCAACCATTCTAATTTGTCCAATAATATTTGTTCCTTATATCTTGTAAGGAATAGCCCAAGGTACTTGGATTATAGTTTTATCTGAAGTCAATGGTTTTTCTCAGGAGGAAGAGATGGTATGCCCAGGTAAGTTTAATTATATCTGTGCCACTGGAGAGTTGATGCTGAAAATACACTCAGAGAAACCATCTTTAAGCTCACACCCACTAAACTTAGGCTACTCACTGAAATGCGTTTCTCTTGCTATAGGAAGAGGAGTGACAACATATTTACAGAAACAATACAGATAATACTATTTCTAAATAAAGTCATTTTGAAAGTAGAACAAACGTGAAAAGTTGTATAGGATAACTTGTATCAGACACAAGGAGATGGAAACATCTCAGGGATTTATTTCCTAACAAGACTGTTGGTAGAGGTGGAAAAGGCTGGTGTTAGCCTGGGGACATAGATGGCCACTGGTCATGAATGATGAGTAGGTGTTGGGACTGTAACATCCAGTCCTGGATGAGAGTTGGTATAGATGATCAAAACCTAACTCACTGCGAAGGGGTTGATTCCCACTCACAGCAACCCTATAGGACAGAGTAGCACTGCTCCACAGAGTT
Source organism: Heterohyrax brucei (assembly GCA_028571685.1). Lineage (NCBI taxonomy): Eukaryota > Metazoa > Chordata > Mammalia > Hyracoidea > Procaviidae > Heterohyrax > Heterohyrax brucei. The sequence goes on along the minus strand of CM053141.1, from coordinate 99,971,097 downwards.
TCTGAGGAGCACTTTGCAGATTCCAACTGCCAACCTTCTGGTTAGCAGACGTAGCACTTAACCACTATACCACCAGGGCTTCTGTAAATGACAAGTGTTGTTGCATGCTTCTGAGTTGCTTCTGACTCATAGTGACCCTACATGACAGAGCAGAACTGGCCTCCATAGGCTTTCTTAGGCTGTAATCTTTATGGGAGCAGATTACCAAGTCTTTTCTACTGTGGAGTGACTGGTCAGTTTGGAACTCCAACATCTTGGTTAGTGGCCTCACCACACTTGTATTGACACTCCCCAGGGACTACCCTGGCTGCATGGTGGTCTGTGCTGACCTCATTCAGCTACTGGCCTGACTCCCCCTGTCCCATTGTCATACCAAGGCTCCTCATGATAACCTGATTCTGAGCGAGTCAGCAGGCTGTAGTGGGGGAGATGTCCTGCTTCCGAGAGCCAGGTATACAAAATATCCGTGCAACTAACAAAGATTGAGGGTCAGAGAAAGCAGTGACCTGGAAGCCAGGTAGACATTTAAGAAAGAACAAGTCTCAAATTCCAGATGTCAGAATGAGGAAGTAGTCCAAAAGCAAGCAATTGCCAGGAGCCAGCCAGGTGCCTGGACTGCCGAAGAGGAATGCCCTACAAAGTAAGGGCACAGGTAGGAGACCACGCCTGCTAGAAAGGACTATGATGGATGTCCTTTCATAGTGCAGAGGAAGGGAGCTTCCAGAGGAAAGGAGGAAATGCATCGGATACCCAGCTGGTGGATCAGGGAAGGGAACTGGATGCTGGCTTAGCCAAGGCAAAAGCTGACTTCTGGCAGGCAGATGGTATGGATGGGTGTATGTCAGGAGTTTGCAGGAACTGCTTACTAGCTTCATTCTCTGAGTCCTAGGTCTTGTCCTCCTGGCAGTCCTTGCCCTCCAGCCTGCTCAAGAAATTTGCTCTCATTGCGCGGTTCCAGCCTTTTCTCAAACAGGCCATTTAACATAAAGGCAGGAAGACTCTGCGCTGAGATATAAGTAAAGGCTAGGGGTCAGTATGAATGTTCTTCATTTTCTTTTCTTCTGTATGAGTTTTTTTTTTTTTTTTTTTTTTTTAAATACTAAGTTAAATTTTTAAGAGAACAGTGAGAAGAATGGGAATTTCCAAGTCAGACTGACCTGGATTTAAATTCTACTTTTTTTTTTTTTTTTTTTTACCTGCCAGATCTGCATGCAACTTGGTAAATTACACTTTAGAGCACTAATTGGATTGTCTGTAAAATGTGGATTATAAAACCTGAACAATGATTATTTCTGGGGAGGGCAGCATCTGTTCCCACTTTTTCACACAAGGCAGGGAATTTGCCCTCAACTCCCTAAGGGAACGAAGGAAGGTACTCTTTCATCGTCTCCTTTTTCCTTTAGGGACAAGGAATCTCATCAGTTGGGTGGTTTCTTCTGTTTCCTTCTCTCTCCCTTTCTTCCTCCCACCTCCTTACTCTGTGTCTCTTGAAGAATGCCTACATTCTTCTTCTTCTTTTTTTTTTGGCTGCTATGATGTAAAATTACAGGAATAGATTGTATTCTAGTGGAAGTCTTCCCTTTTGGAGAGAAATGTTAGAAAGTCAGTATATCCAAGCCACATATTTTAGGTGTACTTTTTCAGGATTAAGCCTGACATTTAAGTCTGTAATGATGTGCTTTTCAGTCTCATTTCTTAATTGGGTCTATTTTCAGAATACCAGTAAACAATATCAATGAACAATTCCACCTGTCTTCCCTCCAAACACCTTCATGGGTGTGAGATTTGGAAACCACAGCTGAAATGCCTAGTGCTGTGCCTGGCATGTAGCACAAATCCAACAAATGGAAACTGATAGTGATATCATTATAACGGTAGCTTCCTTATTGTCGTTAGTAATAATGGCCATGGAGACACCGCTGTTCCTGGGCTGGCAAATTGTTTTTCCTCCCTCAGTTTTCTCCTGTGATTATGGACCAGTATGCACTTTCCAAGGACCTGTCCTTCTTGCTGTATTCAATAAAACAGATGGTTCCTTCCTTTGGTGTCAACTACTGTTTTTCATCAGTAGATTCAGAATACTTTTTCTGGCCTTTCCAAGGCTCCATGATTATTGTAGGAATGCTTACATATGCAGAAGAGCAAAATATTAAGACAACTCAGAAACAGGGAAAGAGGTTTATAATGATCCCCCAGTTCTCAGCCTTCTTCCATGCCCTAACTGCCTAGGCCCCTCACCAACTGGCAGGATGGATCCAAGCCCTGAATAGGAGGAATTTAAGCATTTGGCTACTTTGGGATTAATTTACCCCAGGGTGACAAGCATCTTCTGCTGGTGAGTCCACTTCCAGGCAATCAAATTCTCCCTGTTCTGCATCCAAGTCCTCACCCTGCTGACAGCTCCACAGTGCTGTATCTGTTTCCTCTCTCTCCTCCACCACTTCTCCACCACTTCTCTTATCTCTCCTGTGATCATGGCTCTGCCTTCTGCTGCCTCTGCTCCTGGTCCACCGTGCTTGCATCAGCACCCAGCAAGGCCATCCCGTCAGCACGGTGGCCTGTCACTGACCTCATTATACTATCCACCTGACTCCGCCCATCGCCCACAGTCATGGTGGTCTGGCTGCCCTTTCATCCATGTGCAGCCAACAATAGCTCCAGTCCCCTACCGCATTCTAACGCCCACCCATCTAGAAGCCTCCGCTAAGTTCCTGCCTTTTTCTCTGACCTCATTTCCCATCTCTCCTTGCTCCTCAGGCCATTCCAGCTGCTACCTTTCTAGCTACTTCTCAAGTCCACTGAGCTGCAGCTTCCTCCCCAAAGGTGTGGAGATTTGTGGAGGGGAAGTTGGAGGGAGGGCAGCTGTCCTTATGGGTACATTAAGAAGATTCTTAAGGAAGTAGGTAGTGGGGTTTTACCATGCTGCTAACTCCAGAGTCTGCTTTGCATACTTAGATTTTTGTTTTGGAGGTATCCGTGTGCTAAGATTTGGTTTAAGGCACCCAGATCATTTCTGGTTCCATGAACATAATAAGCACTGCATGTCTGTTAGAGGTTTATACAGAATGTGAAAACCTCAGCATATTCTTCTTCTGAGTGTTCTTTTCAGAGCAAAACAGTATTGGTATGTCTTCACCTGAACGTTAAAAAATCTATTTAGATTTCTAGGAGATTAGTCAAACAAATTAACAAATTGAACTTAGGATCGAAGGTTGAAGTCGAGATGTTATTAAAATGTTTTCTGTTTAGTTGTTTCGGACACACACTGTGCTACAAGCTTTCAATATGTCAAATTCTAAACTCTAAGGGAAAATGTGTAAATTTAATGAAATGTTAGCATATTTTCCCATACACTATTTATTATTTCTTAGTATGCTGTAGAATGAAAAGATATCCTTTTGTTTTTGTTATATGATGGTTAATTTCCTATAGCAAAATACGCCAGTGACTGAATTTCTCATTTTTCACCTGGACATCTGGACAACATGTAAACACTGGCTTAATCACATCATCTGTGTTGAAGGGAAAACATTTCAGTATTATCGTTTAAGAATTTTTTCACTGGTTAAGAAGAGTAGATTCTATTTTCGTAATGTTTTGTGTTTCTAGTGCATTACTTTGCAGTAAGTAGGACTTAACCTGCGTTAGCAGGGGTGTCTCCTGTCTTGCTCAGGAGCAGCATCTGACTGCTGCCAGGGTTGTCAGAAGGCATGGATTCGTGCTAAGAGACATAGGCTCACCTATCAGCAATGAGAGATCAAAACAGGTGGATAGAGGGGCTAAAATGAAAACCAACCAACCAACCAACCCAGAATTCCTGCAGCTAGTGACGTCTTGATAATATTAGCTAACTATTCTAAATGAACTCTAGCTTGTATATGGTGAGATACAAAGATGTGATACGAGAGTGGCAGGCACAGCATGGTTAATATACACAATGTGACAAGAAAACTAGTGTTGGGAAACAAATTGGTGATTATCTAAGTAATTTTTGTATCTTCTTTCCCTCTGTCTTGAAGAATTAGCTTTTGAGTATTGCCTAGGTAACAGTATTTCAATTTCATTCAAAATGATCACTGTTATGATCATAAAAATCAAATTTCATTAAATCTAGACACAGTACTTTTCATTTGAAAAACTCAACATCATAGCTCTTTCTTAAAGCAATACCCACTATTATGTTACTAAAATTGATATTGGTAGTAACAAAATATTTCCCATGAGCTTGATGTTGCTGTCCTTGTTAGACTCTGTCAAGGCAGTTTAAACTCACAGCTACTCTTCGTGTGACAGAACCAAGCTCTGCCCTGTGCCACCCTCCCAGTTCTTGCTGTTGGAGGCCATCAGTGCAACCACTATATCAGTCTGTTTTTTGAGTCTTCCTCTTTTCCACTGACCCTCTGCCTTACCAAATGTGTTGTCCTTCTCCAGGAACCAGTCACCGCCATCCCAATATTATGTCCAAAGTATGTGAGACAAACTCTTGCCATCCTTGCTTTCAAGGAGCACCCTGAATGTATTTCTTCTATGACATACTTGCTTGTTCTTCTGACAGTCCATGGCATATTCAGTACTCTTCACCAACACCATAGTTCAGAGGTATCAGTTCTCCAGTCTTCCTTATTCATTGTCCAGGTTTTGCATGCATATGAGATAATTGAAAATATCATGGCTTCAGTCGGGTGCATGTTAGTCCTGACAGTGACGTTTTTTGTTTTTGATGCTTTCAAGATTTTTTTTTGCGGCAGATTTACACATGCAGTATGTCATTTGATTTCTTGACTGCTACTTCTGTGGGTGTTGATTGTGGATCTAAGCAAAATCAAGCCCTTGACAACTTTAATTTTTTCTCATTTTATCATGATGTTGCTAATTGGTCCAGTTGGGAAAACTTCTGTTTACTTGTACTGAGGTGGATTCCATGCTGAAGACTGTAGTCTTTGATTTTTGTTCTAAGTGCTTCAAGTCCTCTTCACTTTCAATAAGCAAGATTGTGGCATCTGCATATTCCAGGTTTTTAAAGAATCTTCCACCAATCTTGATGCCACATTCTTCTTTATATAGTGCAGCTCATAAGCTTGATAGGTATACATAATAGTTACCAAAGACTAAGTACCTAATATGAGCTGAATTCTGTACAATGGGCTTTAGAGGTAATATTTTAATTTTCACAATAATTCTGAGAGGGGGAAATAATTAAACTCATTTTACAGATGTGGAAATTCAGCAGAGAGGCTAAAGAATATGTTTGAGGTTATTCAAAAAGTCAGCTGCAGATTCAGAGTTTAAACATAGGTCTAGCTATGAAAGCCTTTCGATACTTCTACGGTATTTTGTTGCCTTCTCTCCAGAGAACAAATGATGATAGATCATGAGCAGCATAAAAGAGTTGAGTGTGTTCCAGGAAGAAAAAATTAAATCCTCAGATATAGAAAATGGCAACCTACAAAAAGAGCCAACAACTTGTAAAATACAGGTGATACTGGAAAAGCGTCTTAAGCATTAGAATGACTGACAGATACCTTGTGAAGTTTAAGGGCACAGATCTAAGGTTTGGTATTTTTTAAGTTAAAAAAGTTTGCATATCTTTATTAGTACCTTAATTGGGTTTCTTTTAGGACCATGGTAACTCACTGAGGGTGAAACAGATTGAAACTGAGTTTCGGCCAATGAAAATGCTGCGTTTCAGAGGTGCCAAGCAGTGCTAGAGCAGGGGTTCTTCAATGAGAAGTGAGTAAAGGGTTCTTGTTAGGTGACATTTGGTCAGTTCCAATTCATAGTGACCTCGTATGCAACAGAATGCAGCACTGCTTGGTCCTGTGCCATCCTCACCATCACTGTTTTGCTCGAGCCCCTTGTTGCAGCCACTGTGTCAGTCTATCTCATTGACAGTCTTCTTTTCAGCTGACCCTGTACTTTACCAAGCATGATGTCCTTCCCTAGTGACTGATGCCACCTGACAACAGGTCTAAAGTATGTAAGACATAATCTCATCGTCTCTGCTTCTACAAATGTCTGGTTATACTTCTTCCAAGACAGCTTTGTTCTTCCTTTTGGCAGTCCATGGTATATTCAGTATTTGTCACCAGCACCACAGTTCAAAGGCATCAATTCTTCTGTCTTCCTTGTTCATTGTCCAGCATGCATATGAGACAATTCAAAACACCAAGGCGTCGGTCAGGCGCACCTTAGTCTTCACTATGACATCTTGGCTTTTCAACACTTTAAAGAGGTATTTTGCAGCTGATTTTCCCAATGCAATGCATCTTTTGATTTCTTGACTGCTGCTTCCCTGGATGTTGATTGTGGATCCAAGTAAAATGAAACCCTTGGCAGCTTCAATGTTTTCCTCTTTATCGCAGCATTGCATATTAGTCCAATTATAAGGACTTTTGTGTTCTTTATGTTGAGGTATAATCTACACTAAAGGGTATCATCTTTGATCTTCATCAATGAGTGCTTCAAGTCCTCTTCCCTTTCAGCAAACAAGGTTGTTTCATCTATATAATGCAGGTTGTTAATACATCTTCCTCCAGTCTTCACCCCTCATTCTTCATTTAACCCAGAAGCACAGCTTCTCAGATTACTGGTTCAGCATATAGACTGAATAAGTATGGTGAAAGAATATAACCACAGTAGTATCTATTCATTCTGTTTGAACAACTGCCTCTTGATCTGTGTACAGGTTCTTCATGAACATAATGAAATGTTTTGGACTTCCCATTCTCCTCAATGCTACCCGTAATTTGTCACGATCCACACAGTTGAATTCCTTTGCCGAGTCAATAAAATACAGGTAAATATCTTTCTGGGATTCTCTGCTTTCAGCCAGGATCTACCTGACATCAGCAGTGATATAATTGGTTCCATGTCCTCTCTGAATCTGGCTTGTATTTCTGGCAGTCTCCTGTTGATAGACTGCTGCAGCTGTTTTTGAAAGATCATCAGCAAAATTTTGCTTGCGTATGATATCAATAACATTGTTTGATAACTTCCACATTCAGTTGGATCCCATTTATTGGGAATAGGCATAAGTATGGATCTCTTCCAGTCAACTGGCCAGGTAGCTGTCTTCCAAATTTCTTGGCATAGATGAGTGATTACTGCCAGCACTGCATCTGTTTGCTGAAGCATCTCAACTGATATTCCCACTGTGTGGAACTTTGTTTTTAGCCAGGACCTTCAGGGCAGCTTGGACTTCTTCCTTTGGTACCATTGGTTTCCATTCTGGTGCTCCCTCTTGAAACGGTGGAACATGGGTGAATTCTTCTTGGTGTAGTGACTCTGTGCATCCCTTCCATCTTCTTTTGGTGCTTCCTATGTCATTTAATATTTTCCCTGTAGAATTCTCGAATATTGCCACTCAAGCCTTGAATTTTTTTCTCAGTTCATGTAGCTTGAATAATGCCCAGTGTGTTCTTCCCTTTCGGTTTTGTATCTCCAGATCTTTGCACATATAGTTATAATACTTTATCTTCTTGAGCTGCCCCTTAAAATCTTCTGTTTAGCTCTTGTACGTCATTTTCTACTTCTGCTTTAACTAGTCAGCATTCAAGAGCATGTTTAAGAGTCTCGTCTCTTCTGATGTCCACTTTTGTCTTTTCATTCTTTCCTGTCTATTTTTAAAGACCTCTTGCTTTCTTCATGTATGATGTCCTTGACATCATTCCACAGCTTGTTTGGTCTTTGTTCATTAGGGTTCAACAAGTCAAATCTATTCTTCAGATGGTCTTTAAGTTCAGATTGGATATACCAAAGGTCACACGTTGGCTCCTGTGGACTTGTTCTGATGTTCTTCAATTTCAGCTTGAACTTGTTTAGGAACAATTGATTGTATGTTAGTGTTGGCCTCGGCCTTGTTCTTAATGATTATATTGAGTTTTTCCATTGTTTCTTTCTACAAATGTAGTCTATTTGATTTCTGTGTAAAAATATGGTGAGGTGCATGTGTACAGTTGCCATTTGGTATAAAAAGGTATTTGCAATAAAGAAGTTGTTACTCTTGTAAAATTCTTTCATGTGATCTCTGGCATGATTTCTATTACCACAGCCACATTTTTCAACTACTATTCCTTCTTTGTTTCCAGTTGTGGCTTTATAATCACTGGTAGTTCTCAGTATATCCTGACTGCATGTTCAGTCAGTTTCAGACTGCAGACGTTGGTAAATGTCTTCAGTTTCTTCGTCTTTGGCTTTAGCATTTGGTGTGTAAATTTCAGTAACAGTTATATTAACTTGTCTTCCTTATAGCTGTATGGATATTATCCTATCACTGACAACACTGTACCTCAGGATAGATCCTGAAATGTTCTTCTTGACAATGAATGACATGCCATTCCTCTTAAAGGTGTCATTCCTGGCATAGTGCACCGTGTGATTGTCTGATTCGGAATGGCCATAGCACCCTATTTCAGCTCACTAATGCCTAGGGCGATGATGTTTATGTGTTCTCTTTTGTTTTTGATGATTTCCAATTTCCCAAGATTTACATTTTGTATATTCCAGGTTCTGATCACTGATGTATGTTTACAGCTGTTTCTTCTCATTTTGAATCATGTTACATTAGCAAACGAAGGTCCCAAAAGTTTGACCACATCCATGTCATTAAGATTGACTCTACTTTGAGGAGGCAGCTCTTCTCTAGTATTTCTTCATGTGCCTTCCATTCTAGGGAACTCATCTTCTAGCACTGTATCAGACAGTGTTCTGCTGCTATGTAAAAGGTTTTTGCTAGCTAATTCTTTGCAGAAGTAGACTGAGGACGCTTCTTTCTGGTCTGTGTTAGTCTGAAAGCTCAGCTGAAATCTGTCTGCAGTAGGCGACCCTGCCAGTGTCTGGATGCCAGTGGCCTACCTTCCAGCATCACAGCAACATGCAAATCCTGACAGCAGGACAAAGTGACAGACATGGAGGGGGGTCTACCCTCTCTTACCACTGTCACCAGTACCACAGTGGGGCAGGGAACTGTGTAGCTTTAAAACAAGGTGTCACTTGGTTCTGTTGCTTTGATTCAATGTTAGTTGTATTTAGTTTGTTCTGGATTTATACATACATGTCAAAGGAAGGCAGGAGATTCAAAAGTCTGACAAACACTTTGCTAGAGAAAACCTATTCCTTGTAGATGGTTAGCCTTCTACTGGTTAACTAGGGCTTAGAGGTAGATAGATTAGCTTTGTTTCTAGTGTGAATCACTGAGAAGCACAGGGCCTCTCACTTATCACAGTAATACTTTTGAGAAAATAAAATATAAAAGAAACTGATATATAAATTAGTGATTTGCTTCATAGCTGAAGAATCCATTTTGTAACTTCTAATATAAATAATGTACTTGCTGACTAATGTAAAATATTATTTGAAACTTCTTGAATTAATGGTGTTTTTACTTTCCTGTGAACACTTCCAGGTAATTTTCATGGTGTTTGATCAATTCAGTATTTTCTGTTTGTTATAAGCTACTTGCCATTATCCAGTATATTTCAGGCATCCAGTGTCTTCAGACGATTCATGGTTTCTTTCGGCACAAGGAAGTATTGCAATAGGTTCCAAATTCCTGCGTCAGCTCTCAGATCTTTTCTGCTGTCTCGTTTAAGTCTTGGTGTGTACTCACCTTCCTCTTGTCTTGTGCTACTCTTGTGATATACTCTTGTATATCACAGTGTCTTTTTTAAAGTGGAGTCACTTTTTAAATGTCTCCATTTCTGCCCTGCCACTCCAAACTCCAGTCTGTTTCCTTAACATTGGGGTATAACCTGACTTTTGAGAAGTACTCTGTGCTTCAGGAGTGAAATGTGTAACAACCACATGATTCAGGAGGGATGGCAAAAGACAGAAGATAACGTTTGTTCAGCACCTCTGATGGACGGCACCCTGGCTGGGCCTTTCATGTGTTACCTTGCTTGACCTGGGTAGATCCTGGAAACATTCAGCCCCCTGCATTCATATTATGGTAATAATGCTATCAGTGCCGTTTCAGGCTCTTCTGTTGGTGCCTTCTGATGAAAATTACTGTGATCTGGTTGATGTGTAATCAGGAGACAGAAGATGTGTTTGTTGTTCTAGTTATCCCACATGTCGACAGATCACGGTTGGTTAGTACAATTGAAAGTGAGGTTCAGAATGTCTCCAGAACCTTTTTGTTGCCAGGTGTTGATATGGTGAGGGCCAGGTGGATGGCATATGGGGGCCCTGAGGCAGCCCTAATTAGCCCTGAGCTTGCTGGGCTATGCATGCCTGGCGACTGATGAAACGTTGAATAGACAGGAAACAAATTAGATGATTCAACTACCTGGTTAACTGGATGTTATCTTAATACTCCTTAATGCTTCTCCTGCTATTGGCTACAGTCTTTCTTTAACTCTGTTTGCCACAGCAAAGCAAGTTAAGCCAACTTCCGGGTCTCAGCCTGGCTTGTCATGATGTATGGGAGTGAAGAGGCAGTATATCACAGTGGTTCAGTGTGCTTACTCTGGAGGGAAGCTGCATGGATATGAATCCTGTTTCTACCACAGACTTCCTTTGTGACGTTGGCTAAGTCACTTAACTCTCAAAACCTGAATTCTTTTCAACTGTAAAATGAGTATAATAAGAGTGTCAACCATGCATGTGAGGCACAGAAGACAGTGGCTGGTACATTGTTAGCATTCAATTATTGCTGTTATACTAATGATAAAATCAGTAATAACAACAACTATTATTATTTCAAAGGCCCAAATAAGAACAAATCCACTGTGTGACTTCGAGGAAGCAGGCTGTATTCACATTCCATCCTTTTAAAAAACTTTCCATATATTGCTAATTTATGCATTTAATACACGTAACTGTCAGGAAATGTTTTCAGTTTCTAACCTAAATCCTGAATGCTGCAGATAGGTTCTCATTCCTCTTGAACTACCCATGGAGTTTGTTTTCCTTCTAGTCTTACTTTTCTGTGAAATGCTCTGCATGCTTCCCAGAAGATGCGAACCTCACGAGGCTTTTGGAGGACGAGGATTGCAAGTTGAACCCTTGCAACAGCCTCCGTTTAGTCTATTTTACCACCTCAGTTTGATTCTTTAGAAAAAAATCTGTTCATCCTTTCCTCTCGTTTTTCATGGCCATTTTATAATGTAATGAACCATATGGATTTAAGCATATCACGAAACCTTTCTTTGGCAAGACAGTTTGCCTGAGAAACAAAGTTAAATTTCTTTAACAGGATATTTCAGAAAGAGGGAAAGAGATTTAAAAAAAAAAGGTACATTGGTCCAAGATTTTGTTTCAAGCAAAGTCAGGGGACTAAGTTACTTTATAGGAGCTGGTCTGGTTTCATAATTCTTTAATTCGTATTCATGTTAGGCGTTATTAAAATAAATGTAACCATTTAAAGTTGATCAGCCCATAAATTCTTCTCTTAAAGTGGATTCATATATGATGTGAAAATTCCACTGTTGGCCCATTCGTGTCAGTAGTGATAGGTCTCATAACGTGTCTCCTTATTTCAGTCGCAAATCAGAAGAGCTCTGTGCTGCGCTGTCAGGAAGACATGCACATGCGTTATAAATTCTCTCTTTCACCATCTAGAAATGATAGCTAGGAACTCCAGGTAGTTCTGAAAGACCTTTGAAATTATCAAATGCTACAGACCAAAGCGATTTAAGCTTTAGTGTGTGGAGGAATTACCCAGGGAGTCCTGTTAGAGTGTAGATTCTGCTTCCGCAGGTCTAAGGCAGGGCCCTAGACTCTGAATTTCTGGCTGGCTCATGGGCAGTGTGGATGCTGCCAGCCCTGAATCCCACTTTGAGGAACAAGACTGTGGACTTGCCATCTTCTTGGTGACTTCTTCTCATCTCAGAAATGCTACAGGCTTTCTGTATGCGAAAAAGTAGACAGTAACTACAGTCATCTACAAGGGATAATGAGATAAATGATCACATAGGTACATGTGAGTCTCTGAATGAAGAATTGAGGACCCTGTGATCTATGCTATTTCCAGTCAGAGAGTAGATTTGAGTCAACACTTCTGTACTGTGGTTCCTTTCTCTTCTATTATTTTGCCTTACCATTTTTCTGACTTCTTTGTTTTATACAGAATGGGAAGTCAATGCAGTCTGCAAAAGCTTGTTATCCAGGGAGAATCTAAACTCAGAGAAAGAGAGACATGTGGACTGAGTAGAAAAACAGACATCAGCCCTGAAATGTGGTGGGATCCCTATAATATTCTTTAGGAAATATTACCTTCCACTATTTTTGTGCACTGTCAAAAAAATACCAAACCTGTTGCTATCAAGCCAGTTCAAACTCATGACAAAGCTGTGTACTACAGAGTAGAGCTGTGCCCCACAGACTTGTTAATGGCTGTAATCTCAGGGAAGTAGACTGCCAGGACTTTCTTCCATGGCACTTCTAAAGTGCCTAAATTAGATTACTGTCAGGAATGCAAGGCACAGACCAAACTAGTTGCCATTCAGTTGATTCAATGCACGGCAACACGTGTCTCAGAGTAGAAGTGCAGTCCACAGAGTTTTCAGTGGCTGTGATCTTTTAGAAGTAGTTTATGAGGAATTTTCTCTGGCTGGATTTGAACTGCAGCATTTCACTTAGTAGTCAAATGTTTAACCATGTCCACCACACAGGGACTTCATCTAGGATACAAAACAAAAAACCCACTGCCATTGTGTCAATTCCGACCCATAGCGGCCCTATAAAACAGAAAAGAACTGCCCCATGGTGTTTCTAAGGAGTGGCTGGTAGATTCGAACTGCTAACCTTTTGTATACTAGCTGAGCTCTTAACCACTGCACCTCCAGGGCTCTATCAGACATATAAAACTTAAAAAAAAAACAAAAAACTTACTGTCCAGTTGATTCTGACTCATAGCAACCCTATAGGACAGAGTAGAACTGCCCCACAGAGTATTAGACAAGGCACTGGTAGATTTGAACTGCTCTGCTTTTGGTTTGCAGCCCTGCCTCTTAACCACTTTGCCACCAGGGCTCCATCAGCCATGTGGGAAATGATTAATATGAATTTGATTGCTGGATTCCAAATGGGTATAATGGTGATCAGTTGCACTGGAGGAACAATTCTGAGTAGGGCTCTGGGGTCTACCCATCAAGAGGGAAAGTGTTACTACTGTTAAGACAGATGTAGGCTGGTGTGGCTCCTCTTTTCTTCGCACCCAACACGGTTTGGGGTTGATTGTAGTTTAAAAACCAAGTTTACTACTAGTCAAAAATATCCTTGATGTTGAAGACAGAAACCAAGTCTGAGAGTTATAAAATATCAGGATTAGTTACCAAAGGCAGCCCCCTTGAAAACTGTGAGAAAACCACTGCATAGCTCTCTTTACAAAACAAAAAACAAAACTTTCACTTTATTAATTTTTAAGGTTAAAAAAAATAACTCCTTTAAAAGGGTTAAGAGAAGTTTCTAGGCAAGTTAATAAGTTATTTTTACTATTATGTGCAAAATAACTTTTAAAGCTTCAAAAGGAGCCTGAATGAATGATTAAGAACTTGTTTAGGGAGTTTGTTGCCTTTTGAAAGAGGCTGGCTACTCAGGTATTTCCCCGTGTGACTGAATGGTTCTCAGGGAGGTGGTAGAGAAGCTTGTCCTGACTGTTTCTAGTCAAACTATATGAAAGAAAGAAAACCGGTTCCTGTGTCAAAGGAGGCACAAAGGGATATCTGATAAGGAAACCAAAGAAAGACCCCAAGACCATCAAGGCCTGCCTTTCCTCTGTAAGAGATAAAAGCAAAACGACCCAAACCTGCTGCCATCGTGTCAACTCTGACTCAACGAGTAGGAAACTACTGTAGCATGTGCCCAAACCAAGAGGGCTGAACAAGTTGAGACAAACTATGAATGTCTAGATGACGATTTTGTTGTTGCCCTTTTTAAAAAATTGTGGAGAAAAACCCAAGTGCTCTTATTAAAGACCAGAAAATGACTAATTCTACCATTAGGAGACAATTTTAAATTACATTATGGCTTAAACTTGTTCAAAAGAAGTATTTGTATTATTTTTAATACGCATTTTCGTTTGTATGTATTTATGCCCAGTGCCAGAGTACCCAATAAACAAGGTACACATGGGCCCCATTGTGCCTTCCCACCAATCTGTGGTACACAATTTCACCTGTCTCCCACCGTGTCGACAGTGTGGTAGAACTCCTGTGATAATGCTCAATGCAGATCTAGCAAGTAAATAAAATTTAGCCTGTGCATACTTTGCTCAAGCTGGTGCATCATGTACTTCCTTGTGCTTACTGGTTAATCTGCCCCTATATATGCCCATGTGGATTTACTTTCTGGTTCTTTCTAACGTCCATGCTTGGCTGACCTGTGTAGTGAAAGCTATGATCACTTTCTCTCGGTAGCCGGAAAAAAAAAAACAAAAAACCGTTGAGTCGATTTCAACTCATAGAAACCCTACAGAGCAGAGTATAACTGCCCCATAGTGTTTCTAAGCAGTGCCTGCTGGATTTGAGCTGCCAACTTTTTGGATTAGCAGTAGTAACCAGTACACCACCAGGGTTTCCCTCTAGGTGGCAGCTGCTCCTAATTGTGGCATTGCACTCAGGAAGAAATAAACAGAGGAGGACTCCATCTCTTCACCCTGGATTCCTCAGACAGTAGCACCTAGGCAGAAGGCAGAAGGAAGGCCTCGTGATCTATTTCTGAAAATCAGCCATTGAAAATTCTGTGGATTGCAATGGTCCAGCCTCCTTGTGCATGCAGTTGACACGAGTCGGGAGCCAAGTCAGCAGCAGCTAACAACAATAGACAGAAGGATGAGCCAGGGGTTCTTCGGTTGCAAGCAACAGAAATGATTCTAGTTGACAAACAACAGAAAAGATGGGGGCGGGGAATACACAGGATCACCAGGAAGCTGAAATTGAAGGGCAGGGCCAGGGCAACTCCAGGGCTCTTGGTAGCAGTGTCGGGGTCTTCTTGTTAGAACAAATGCATTCCAGTTAATTTCCTTCTTCACTTCCTTGTCTCTTCCTCCTTCCTTAGCTAAGACTGTCTTTTTTAGGACCTTGTTCACAGAAGGCTTTATTTCAGCAGTTCTCCGTAGCAGAAGAAGCTACAATCAGAAGTGGGAAGAGAGGTCAAGCTGGCAAGAAAAACAGATGTGCAAAGTTGGGAGGGATAAGCAGAGACTGAAGGTGGTTCTTCCCAGATTCCTCCCATTACAGGATAGATTTGAATTGCTGAGGTTCCATGCTGGTACAGGTGTTATTTTTCTCACTGAATGTAATTGACTAGAGGGCGCTGATTACTGTGTATTTATTGATTTGCTTTGTTTTGTATCCACAAGATTTGCTGCATTTGCAATAAAAATTAAAGAAGACTGCCAACATCCTGTTTAATGCTTCAGTAAGTAATATCCTATTTATTCATTTCGAAGCCGTTTCTTCCTGTGCGTCCTCATCCTCTGTGTACATGCACATATGTGCACACACCCATGGCTTCTGGGAATTGGTTCCAGACGCACTGTGGAAACAATGGAAGGACAGAGATAGTTACAGCAGTTTCTCAGGTGCCAAAGCCATATTAATAATCCAAACACGGCAGAGTAAAGTTTCAGTTCTTGGTACTCTTGACACTTTACTGTAAATCCATTAATTCACACGAATTTAGTGTGATTGGCACTGCTGGAATCTGTCTAAATGTTTGACTCTGTTGTTGAAGATAAGAAAAACGGATTTTTACTGCAATACTGCAATTCATACACTTCATTGCTCCTATCCTAAACTGCAGGATACATGCACGTGTAATCACATAAAACTCCTTTTAGAAAGCAGAAAATCCTCTTCATTTCCTGTAAAGAAAATTTGTAGCAAGTTTTGGTTCTTCAGTTTAAAACAGGATTGTAGGATGATTGTCTTTTGCAAATCTCATGGCAATCACAACCCAGCTGAGAATAAGTGGCAGAATTCTAAGGATATTTTGGGGATACATAGCCTCAAAGATTTGAGTTTCTATCTTCCACTAATAGCTGTTTTCTTAGTCACAAGGGTAAACATTTATTGAGCTGTTGTTCTCTGACAGGTCCTATGCTAATGCTGTTTATGAAAGAAGTTCAATTCCCAAACATTCTTAAGAGTTTCTACTGTGATTATCTCAATTTCGCAGGTGAAGAAACCGAAGTGCAAAGAGATACAGTTGTATTTTCAAGGTCATGTAGTTATTTAAGAGTCTCTGACTGGAAACCCTGGTGGCATAGGGGTTAAGTGCTACATCTGCTAACCAAAATGCTGACCGTTCAAATCCACCAGGTGCTCTTTGAAAACTCTGTGGAACACTTCCATTCTGACCTATAGGGTTGCTATGAGTCAGGATCAACTCGATGGCAGTGGATTTGGTTTTACTTGGTTGGTTGGTGTAAGGAGCCCTAGTGGTGCAGTGGTTAAAGAGCTTAGCTGCTAATCAAAAAGTCGGCAGCTTGTGGCCACCAGCCGCTTGTTGAACCCCCTATGCAGTAGTTCTACTCTCTTCTGTAGAGTTTCTGTAAGTTGGAATGGACTCAATGACAGTGGTATGATTTTGATTTGGTTGATGTAAATAATTAATGCTCTTGGCTGCTAATCTAAAGGTTGGGGGTTTGAGTTCATCCAGAGGCACCTGGGAAGAGAGATTTAGTGATCTCCTTCCAAAAAACCAGTTGTCAAAAATTCTAAAGCACAATTCTACTCTGATACACATGGGGTTGCCATGAGTCAGAGTCAACTTGACAGCAGCTGGTTCAATTAAAAAAACATTTTTTTTTGGTAACTATTTAGGAGTGGAGTCAGGGTTTGAACTCAGGGAGCAGACATACCTTGGTTTAAGCTTACTACCACCATGTCACACTGTGCTGCTTATTCTCTTGCTATGACATAAAATTTAGAAAACACGTTAGCTTATGTAATTTCTTCTACTTCTTCTATCCTGTTGTGTTTGTGTTCAAACTTGAAGCATCTATAGGCTTGGGAAGAGGTCACAGTGGTAAATCCCTCTTTGTAGCCATGGGGAAAGGGCTCATGGGAAGTGGGTCATGGGAGATGGGTCAGAGTCTTGGCTTTTGAGTTTGACAAAGATCCAAACATACAATAAAATGACTTTGAAGGATAGTAAGCGTATTTCATCATCAGAGTCAATATTTCCTCCCACTATTATAATATTTACTGGTAGAGGAGGAAAAACGTAAAAAGGAGAAGAGAATTGAGACTGAAGCTAGAGGTATATTGATTGGTTCTGCATAAGGGCTTCTAGGATTAAATTCTGGTACAGGATCAGAGTTTGATGATAGAATTCCCAGGTTGACCTGGGATTCTAGAAGAAATCCATAGTCCCTTTCCATGAAAAGTTCAGAAAAGCAGCAAGATACCTAGACTTTTTCCACAAGAGGGAGGGAGTAGAGGAGGGCTTGAATGGGGTGTATGAACCAGAACCCCTGAACAGACCCTGAGAATCCCAGCTTGCCTTGGAGAGCCACAGAATGCTTCTGTAGGTCACAGATTGCTGACAGACCTGCCCAGAAAACCAGCAGACCCGAAGAGCTATGTGTCAAGATGAAGAAAAGGCATGACTTCCATGAAAAAACATTCAGTCAGTGAGACTATAGCTCACCATATGCTGCTGTCAAGAGATGATGTTGAGTGAAAACCAGTAATTTCCCTCTCCTCCACCATAACTACACACACATACACACACACACGCACACGCACACGCACACGCACACGCACACGCACACGCACACGCACACGCACACGCACACACACACGCACACACACACACACACACACAGATGCATCACATAAGCCAGTTGAACTCAGACACAAGCCACAGGCCAGTGTATTTTAGGGGAATCCTGAATTGACTAATGTTAAATCTTTCTACTTTGCAAAATAAGGGTTTAAAATAGAAGTTAAGTTCCATAAAAAGTGGAACCACTGTATTTTCCATGCACCAGAGTTTTACCCAAGGTTTATTCTCTCTATAGCCCAAAGAGCCCATCAAGACTTTTGTCCAAGAGTTTTATAAAATCAAATAAAGCAGAAGAAAATAACCTATGACTAAATCTAGCTCAAATTAATAGTGAAACCAGTTTCCTAACTACAGGCAGACCTTGCTTTGCATGGTTCACATATACGTGAATTTCAGTTGCCACAGCTTAGTTAAATAACATAATTTAAATAACAAGGGTGTTCGAATTTCAGTTACCACAGTATGTTAACAGTAATTGCCTAAAATATGTATTTTTTCTGCTAGCTCTGCAGGCCACAGATAGGTATGTCAAAAACAAATTCACATTGTTATCAGTGACCAATCATGTAACTCTATTCAAAGTCTGTTGGTGATCCATCAAGGTGCATCTGCTATTCAGTTCATGCGCAGGCAGCAAAGCGAGTAGTTGTATTGCCTCCTTCTCTTATGATGTCAAACCAACATGATATTTTTAAAAAATGAATAATAGACACAGAAAATTGGCAAAGATGAAATTGCAACAAAGAAACAAAAAGTAATGCTGCAAGTGAACTGGAAAGAGTGCGGAAAAGATGAAGATGTCACAAGGTAGCAATGTCAGCAAAAAACTACATTAAAGAAATTTTACAGCACAAAGAATAAAATGTTGGAAGAGGATCTAAACTTCGAGAGGAGTGGAACAATTTGGTAAGATATTTAAAAAATTTGACTCTATTCCCTGAACTGTGTGACAAGAGACAAGCACAGTCCAATTACTCTTGATAAGATTAAAAAAAACAACTAGTTTTCAATGTTTCTATTGCTTTAATTTACAGTGTATGAAATAAATATTGTTTTTCCTATTGGTTCATTTAACCTTTACATTATAATTAACAGTTAAAAAACCTTTATTATCTTGACAAAAATTTTTAAAAGTCACAGAAATATAGCTTTTTTTCCATATTATGTTGCAGCTTTCATGGTCATTTCTAAGGCCCTGCACTACTGTACACAGCTGTTTTCCTTTACATGCATATTTAAAATCAACCTGAAAATAATTCTATCTCAGAACTGCTTGCTTTAAAAGGAGCTTGGTCCATCGAGAATACTTTCTGGCACTCTGCATTCTCACACTACTCCTGAGGTCAAGATTTGCCTTGAAATTGGTTTTCTTACCCTGAAGACAGAGTAAAACAGGAGCACTGTGAACTGTACTCCCAAGGCCTTGTGAGTCCTGGGAGTCGGGTTAGTAAAAGTCTTCTCACCGGCAAATCTTTTGTCTCTGTGTTCCTCTTTGTTGTTCAACAGTCCTGTGCTGTCACCTTGCTAGTTTTTGGTATTGTTAGCACATCATTCCTTAAGTGGATGAATGGCCATTGTGTGGGATGTTCATGAACCCATACTTGTACTCCAGTGATTATGGCTAATCCTCCCTGTCATGTTCTGTGTGGAAATATGTTTCGTGGGACATGGGGTGATAACATCTGAAACAAACACTTGTATAAAAGAAAGGATGACAGACGTGTTCTTATTTTGTTTTTTTTTCTGGAGTTCTTGGAGATCTTGTAGAGTTCTTGTAGATCTTGAAATGATTGCATGAACTTAAAAAATATTTCTGCAAAAATGTTTAATGAAAGAAAAAGTTGTGTTTCTCACACATGTCTACCAAGACATCCTTCAAGTGCTCTTAAAGGGAAAAACATGCTTGACATTTTTCAAGCTGAAAGAACTGAACAAAAAGTTCAAGTCTTGAATTGCAACACTGAAGAATTCTATGGGCAAATATTGAATGATGCAGGAAGCATCAAAAGAAGGTGGAAGGAATGCAGAGTCACTGGACTGAGAAGAGCTGGTAAACACTGAGTGGTCTCAGCAGGTAACATATGATCAAGACCCAACAAAACTGAAGGAAGAAATCCAAGCTGCACTAAAGACTTTGGTGGAACACAAGGTTGGAATTGATGAAATAATATCATTTGAGATGTTTCAACAAGTGGATGCAATACTGGAAGTGCCCATCCTGTTATGCAAAGAAATTTGGAATACAGATATTTGGCCAACTGGAAGAGATCCATATATGTGACCATTTTAAAGAAAGGTGATCCAACAGAATGCAGAAATTATCAAACTATCATTTAATATCACATGCAAGTAAAATGTTGCTGAAGATAATTAAAAAATGGTTGAAACAGTACATCAACAGGGAACTGCCAGAAATTCAAGCTGGATTCAGAAGAGGATGTAGAAAAATGGTTATCACTGTTGATGTCAGATGGATCCTGTTTGAAAATAGAAAATTTCAGAAAGATGTTTGCCTGTATTTTATTGACTATGTAAAGGCATTTGACTATATGGGTCATAACAAATTATGGATAATGTTACAAAGAATTAGAATTTCAGAACACTTAATTGTACTCATGTGAAGCTTATACATAGACCAAAAGGCAGTCATTAAACAGCAAAGGCATACTGTTTAAAATAAGGAAAGATGTGCATCAAGCTTCTTTCCTTTCACAGTAGTTATCTAATCTGTAAAGTGAGCAAATAATCTGAGAAGTTGGACTATATGAAAAAGAATGCAGCATTAGGATTGGAAGAAGACTCATTAACAACCTGTGTTATGCAAATAACACAACTTTGCTTGATGAAAGTGAAGAGGACTTGAAGCACTGATGAAGATCAAATACTAGTCTTCAGTGTGGATTGTACCTCAACATAAAGAAAACAAAAATTCTCTTGACCAGTAAGCAACATCATGATATAAGGAGAAAATATTGAAGTTGTCAAGGATTTTTTTTACTTGGATCCACCATGAGTGCCCATGGAAGCAGCAATCAAGAAATCAAATGACATATAGTGTTGGGCAAATTGGCTGTAAATCACCCCTTTGAAGGGTTAGACAGCAAAGATGTCACTTTGAGGGCTAGGGTATGCCTGATCCAAGCCATGGTATTTTTATTTATTAGCTTCATATGAATGTGAAAGCTGGAAAGTGAATAAGAAACACAGATGAAGAATTAAC
This sequence comes from Heterohyrax brucei, assembly GCA_028571685.1. Classification (NCBI taxonomy): domain Eukaryota; kingdom Metazoa; phylum Chordata; class Mammalia; order Hyracoidea; family Procaviidae; genus Heterohyrax; species Heterohyrax brucei. Next base: position 99,950,144 of record CM053141.1, on the reverse strand, counting down.
ATTTGGATTATGGCATTGGTCAAGAATATTGAGAATACCACAGACTACCAGTGGTAAGAACAAATCTGTTTTGGAAGAAGTACAGTCAGCAAGCTTTTCATAAGTGAAGAAGGCAAGACTTCATCTCACATAGTTTGGACACACTGTTGGAAGGGATCAATTCCTGGAGAAGCCCAGGAACTGGGCTTATCAAGTAGAGGGCTATTGAAAAAGAGGAGGAACTTTGATGAAGTAGATTGACAAGTGGCTTTAACAATCGGTTCAAATATAGCAAGGACCAGGTACTGTTTCCTTTCATTGTTCACAGGACACTATGAGTCAGAACTAACTTGACGGTACCTAACCAAACCCTCTAAACATCTGTTTCTGTAAAGAGAGGATTCTAGGACAAAAAGAGAAATTTGGAAATGAATGTTTCTTAAGTATCTTATCAATCCTAGTCTTTTGCAATACTGATAAACTTATTCCATCATTACACAGAAGACAGATAATGCAGATAATAGATATTTTTTTTGTTAGTATGTATTGGGTACATTTTCAAGTATGCCTTATTGTGAAATATTTTCTAATTTTTTCTACTTTACTCCATAATATAAATATGAAGTATTGAAATTCTTGAATATGAAAAGTTCTCTTTGTTAAGGACCTTCTTCTCATTCAAGAAACCTTAGATGCATTCTAGATATTCTAATCATTAATTTACATAAATGCTCTATTAGACTTGTGCCAAGTTTTCATTTTAAACAGGAAAAATCAGGACTGCTTTTATTTCTTCTCCAGAATAGTGATGTAGTAAATTTGTAATAATGTTGACAGTTGACACACACACACACACACACACACACACACACACACACGTAATGCTTTTAAGGAGACCCAGATGCTTTATTTATTTATTTATTTGCTAGCTTTCAGAAAATCACATCACACTTGTGCTGACTGTGAAGGACCAAACTAGTACCCAAACACTGGCACTCAATAAATCAGCATATGGTTTTATAAGAATTAGAATATGATCCAAGATACTGTCTAATTTGTGAGGCAAGAGATTACAGAATCTTAGGATCCTAGAGTAGGTAAGCCTTTACAGATAATCCATAGCGTTACAGGATGAGAAACCTGAGACTAAAGATATGAACTCCAGCTCAAGATTATGAAGGGATGAGCTGTCAGTTGATTGGACTTCTGTGTCCAGATATACTAGAATTACTGATATTAGAGTTAACCTCCTGCTATATATAATTATAAAACTGGGAAAACTACATGAGATTGTGCTTTTTCAGGTACTGGAAATGGGCAGCGCAGGGTTGTGATTCTTGGATGTGAGCTTCCTGTTTACCCCAGCTATCTGATTGGTAACACGTTCCACACTGTGGTTCAGGGAGATGAAGCCTAAGTGGAGCGTGTTATCCACAGGTCACTGAATACCACAATAACTAATATCCACTGAGCACTTAAATCGGCCAGGCACTGATTTAAATACACTGTAGTAGTAACTCATTTAGTCCTCATAACAATCATGAGGCAAGTATCTAGTTATTGACACAGAGACTTTGGGTAATTTGCTCAAGGTCACACAGCCAGAAACTAGTAGACTCAGATTTCAAACTGAGACAGTATAGATTACAAGCCTGTACTCTTATCCACAAGCTGCCTTTCAGCAAATATTGAGCACATACTTTGTGCCAGACACTTTTGAAGTTTGCCTTCTGGTATGAGAATGCAGACAGTCAACAAAATAAGCCAGTAAATGACACAGAATATGAGATCCTGGTGGTGCTACAGAGAAAACATTAAGGAGAATGGGGGAGTCGGGGGGGGGGTCAGGGAAAAGGGTGCTAGTCATTTTTCAGTAGCCAGCCAAGGAGTGATCAGAAAAGGCCTCACTAAGAAGATTAAATTTGTGCAAAGTCTCGAAAGAAGTGAAGAAGTTCACTCTATGGTTATCTGGAGGAAGGTATTTTGAGGCAAAGGGCAGAGCAAGTGCAAAGGCCCTGAGCATGTCTCACTCATTGGGAAAAAAAACACAACGAACCAATGTGGCTGATGCAGGGCGTGCAAGGAGGAGAGCTGGAGAAGGGGTCGGAAAGAGAAGAAAAGGCCTGATCATGGAGGGTCTTCGAAGCCACTGGCTTTTACTCAGTAGAAGAAAAAAAATCTAGTGATTGATTTTCTTTGCATAACTACTGTCTCAGTTTCTTAGGGCTACCATAACAAAATACCAGAGGAGGTGGATTGAAAGAATTGACATTCATATTTTCACATTAAAAGAGACTAGAAGTCCAAGTCCAAGTCACGGTCATGCCAGCTGGTTCTGAGGGCTTTGAGGAAAGAACTGTTTAATGCCCCTCTCCTAGTGGATGCAGACACACCCGAAGTAAGGGTAAAACAGTTTCATGTGTTCACTAAGAGACAGCATGTTCATGTGTTCATATGTGTTTACATCTCTGTCCCACTTCCTGGATTGTGGGTGCCAGAATTCACGTGTCATTCTGTACATCACAAGTCCCTCTTGCAGAGCTTATTTGGCACATGAGACACATTTTAAAATGTTTACTGAAGTGACTGAAATAATAGGGAGGAAACAAGTAAATGAGATGATGGCGATGACGCCGTGACGTTAGCAGCCAGCACTTACTAGGGCTCGGTTGCCATTCGGAAGCACTTCGCTTGTCTTATCATAATTTTATCTGTATAGCAATAGATATAGTGAGATATTATCATCCAAATTTTATGTAAAGATGGAAAACAAGCTCAGTGAGGTTAAACAACTTGTCCCGGGCAGAGCTATGCGTATAGTTCAAGACTGTTCACTTCCAAAGACTGTAAGACACTGGCTAGAATTTTCTGGACACATTTTGTAGTCAGCTACTCGTATCTGAGTGTTTGATATTTCTTCTCATGGTATTTTTCTTGCTCTGAACCCCTCAGATGCAATTATGGACATAAAAGTTGTAGACAGATGGCCCCAGGGAGTTGTTTCTCAATTAGTGAAGTTGAAGCCACTGGTCACCTCTCTGGATTCTGACATGCCCACTCTCTTTCTTTTTTCAGTGTGGTTTAAAATGTGCTGATAGAGAATTGGACTGCTGACAGTAGCACCAACCTACCCATCAAAAAGAAGGAAGCAACGGGGAACAGTTAGGAAGAACATAAAGATATTCCTTCCCACTTTTTAAAAGCCGTTACTGGCAGAGAGAGAGTGAGATGGATAGGAGACAGTCCAAAGAGGCCCTGCATTTCCTGACTTTAAAGTTACTTAGTGTGGGACAAAAAGGTACTTTTCTTTTTGGCTTCTGTAAATAAGGATAGGCAGAGCACATTAGAAAATAAAGTAGGATTCTGCTTCAGCATGTGACAAAGGGCAAGACTTGAGAACTGTTGTATACTCTGATACACTTCTACAAATGTCTACTTAGTCTGAACTTGTCGGATATTAAAAACATGTTGTTCCAATGGTCACAGGAATAGGTAAAATTCTTCTCCCACTTTCTCTCTCTCTCTCTCTCTCTTTTTTTTTAAAGTTCTATTAATGTACCTGGACTATCCTTATCAAATGTGCTAGCCGGGAGGAGAACCTGAGTTGGTTTGGGCAGACTTCCCAACAACACTTTGGTTGCAAGATGCCGGTGTGCTTTGCCAGAACGACTACCACTTGAGAGGTCAGTAGACATGGAGTGAAATAAGTATCTCAGAGGGTTTTTCAGGGAAAAATAAAACAAACTAACAAATACTCTTTTAAATTAGGTAGTAAACAGAAAAGTTAGCAATGACATTTTAAGTAGTTTCAAGAATGATCTCATTTTGAGGCAAATGAATGATCATGTTAGAGAAATTATTTTTCAGTCCTGACATAAGTTACAAAAAGACCATTTCGTTTAAACTGTATCCCAACAGTTGTTTAAAAACTGTGTTCACATTATGATTTCCTCAAGAAACCTAGCATGTATTAATATTAAAAGAATTATTTAAAAAAAAGGCAGGACCATTTTAACATTAAATGAAATGTTAGAAGACCCCAGCAGTAAAAATTATAGTTGTATGTGGGAAATGATAAAGCAATTTTGATATAATCTGGTTATTAGAATATCACAATTGCTATGAACTTAGAATTGATATTATTGTATTGATGTTCTACTTTTTGTAGAACAATTAATTAAATTCCTTCAACTTTATGTATTCTATGGTATGTAATTTGTGTGACATCTGTGTTCAGAGACGATTATACCATTTGTATGTTTTTTGGATGTGGTAGTGATTATTAAATATTGAATGTAAAAGTTTAATATAAGCTTACATTATATTCAGTTAGACCTGACGGCACTTGGCTTGGCTAAATTCAGTTCATAACGATGTGAACAGTTTTAACTCTGATTTTGCAGTTTCCGTGACCTCCTTTCTTGCAGACTGATTGACAGATAGCATTACCAGATTGCTTTCCACCGAGTCAGTCATTCCTTAAACAGGAAGAAGCCCTAGTGGTACAATGGTTAAGGGCTAGGCTACTAGCCAAAAGGTTTAACATTCCATACCCACCTGGTGGCTCTGTGGGAGAAAGAGCCTGGTGATCTGCTTTCGTAAAATGGCAGCCAGGAAAACACTTGGGCCCAGTGCTGCTCTGTCACATGGGGTGGCTATGACTTGGAACTGAGTCAGCATGCACTATTACAGCAACATACTAACTACAATGTAAACAACATGAAATAGTAAGGGGAATATGTTTGCCTTCTTAAATGTTGGAATAAGATAGGCATTTAATAATATTTTTTGAATGAATGATAGCTTGACCATGCACTGTAATTCCTGGCAATCAACATTGATCAAATTCTTGGCATGTCTTGTTGGCTGTTGTTGAGTTGACTTTGATTCATGGCAACTTTTGGTATGACAGAATGAAATGTCTCTGGATCCTGCACCATCTTCATGATCATTGATAAGTCTGAGTCTATTCTTAGGTGCAACTTGTATGCATTATTTAATTCTCTCAATTCAACCTTCTTCATTTCAGGATGATGAAACCGAAGGTTGAAAAGTTTAAGTGTTATTGTTGGTGTTACGAGCTGTCAAGTGTTGGTTCTGACTCATAGTGGCCCTGTGCACAACAGAAGGAAACACTGCCGGGTCTTGCACCATGTCTACAGTGGTTTTTATGCTTATACCCATCATTGCAGCCACTGTGCCAATCCACAGTGGGGGCCTTCATCTTTTTCGCTGACCCTCCACTCTACCAAGCATGATGTCCTTCCCTAGGGTCTGATTCCTTCTGAAAACACATACATAGTGTGTAAGACACAGTCTTGCCATCTTTGCTTTCAAGGAGCACTCTGGTTTTACTTCTTCCAGAACAGATCTGTTTGTTCTTTTGGAAGTCCATGGTAGGTTTAATATTCTTCTCCAACACCACAGTTCAAAGGCATCAGTGTTTCTGTCTTCCTTATTCATTGTCCAGCTTTTGCATGTATATGATGCAATTGAAAATGCCACAACTTTGGTCAGGTACACATTAGTCTTCAAGGTGACATCTTTACTTTTAAAAAGTAAAGAGGTCCTTGACAGCAGATTTTCCCAATGCAATGGATCTTGATTTCTTGATTGCTGCTTCCATGGGCATTGATTGTGGAACCAGGTAAAATGAAATTGTTGACAACCTGAATCCTTTCTCCATTTATCATGATGTTGCTTATTGGTCCAGTTGTGAGGACTTTTGCTTTCTTGATGTTGAAGTGCAGTCATACTGAAAGCTTTGATCTTCATCAGTAAGTGTTTCAAATCCCCTTCACTTCCAGCCAGGAAGATTGTGTTATCTGCATAACACGGGTTGTTTATGAGTCTTCCTCAAATCCTGATGCCTTATTTTTCTTTGTAGAGTCCAGTTTCTCAGATTATTTGCTCACCATACAGATTGAAAAGGCACGGTGAAAGGATGTAACCCTGACACATACTTTTCCTGACTTTAAACCATGTAATGTCCCCTTGTTCTGTTTCCAGAGCTGCCTCTTAGTCCATGTGCAGATTCCTTAAGAGCACAATTAAGTGTCTGGAATTCCTGTTCTCCACAATGTTAGCCATAATTTGTTATCTTGTATTTTGCCCAGAGTCTAATAACAAGTGATAAGCATAAATCCAGGTTGTTCGTTCTCTAGATCTTCCAGAAGCTGTGCCATTTCCCTTTTTAATTCCCTTTTTGTTCATCCATAAGCAAGGAGCAAGTTCTCCAGACTGGATATTGTTAGTGGTTGGGCTGAGGTGAATGCTCTCGGCCCTACTCTGTATCCCTGTGTTTGGGTCTCTCCTCTCAGATCCACAGCTGTGAGGTGGGTTTATGTACAATAAGCTGCTTCTTGTTTCTACCAGTATTTACAATTATGTCCTTACCCTTCCTCCTTCATCTACTCTGTAGGTTTGCTAGTGTGCAGAACTGATGTATTAAAAGCAACATGACTGTTACAGGTTGAATTGTATCCTCCAAAAAGATAGATTTGAAGTCATAACCCTTGTACCTGTGAATATGACAATATTTGGAAAGAAAGTCTTTTTTTAATCAGATAAGCCAAGCTAGTAGGAGTTGGGTGGGTCCCAATCCTGATTCTGTCTAGAATTTTATAAAAGAGAAGGACAGAAACAGAAATAGTCTGTAGAGGGAAGATGCCATGTGACCTTAAAGGCAGATGAATCTACAGGTCGTCCCTGAATTATAATTAATTTGGATTAATGATGAACCACACTTATGACCATTCTTTTTTTTTTTTTTTTTCTTTTTTGGTACATCTTATTCTTAGTAATATGAACTATAACACCATTGCAACACACAACTTGCTGATGTTATCATTCTCAGGTGTTCAGTTACAGATGTTCAATTTTGTGACTTACTGTTCAAAACACAGCCATATAGGTTTAATTTTCTAAACGAACTCAGGAGCTTCACTTGCTTGAAAACATGGACCCAAACTCAAACTGCTTAGCTGAAGTCATAAGAAGGTTTGGGAAGAAATGAGATATTACTGTGAAATGTATAAATAAAGAAGAAAGCAACCATACAGACAACTTTCCCTAATTTTCTGATTGGAAACATGAGCTGCACACCCAGGAATACAATGATCCAGAACCTTGTGTATGTATTCAAACGTATCTGTAATTTTATAGGTAGTATTTCCAACCCCCAAAGGCAAATAAAAATGGAAAGATTGTATGTATAAAAATACTGATAATGGCAATAATAGTGGAAACTAAAAAGAACAAAATGAGATATCCACTTACCTTAGAACACATACCTATGGTGGACTCATGAGAATGTAATCCCACTGTAAGTTGAGGACTACCTATAAAGCGGCAAAGGAATGCGGACAAATGCCTGGGGCTACAGAGATCTAAAGAGACAAGAATCTGCCCTTTAGAGCTGACTTTGGGAGAGCATAGCCCTGCTGGTGCCCTGAATTCAGACTTGTCGAAATGTGAGACAAGACGTTTCTCTTTAAAGTCACCCATATTGTGTTATTTTGTTACGGTAGCCCTTGGAAACTCTGCCTAAAAAACAAAACAAAAAACAAACCCAGTGCCATGGTGTTGACTCTGACTCATAGCGACCCTTACACGATTGAGTAGAACTGCTTCATAGAATTTCCAAGGAGGGCCTGGCGGATTCAAACTGCTGACCTTTATGTTGGCAGACAGAACTTAATCACTATGCCACCAGGGTTTCTGGAAACTATGCTCCCCAAACCCATCACCATTGAGTCAGTCTGACTCATAGTGACCCTAGAGGCCAGAGCAGAACTGTCCCATAGAGTTTCCAAGACATGCCCTGCAGTTTTGAACTGCTGACCCTTTGGTTACCAGACATAGCTCTTAACCCACCATGCCATCAGGGTTTCCTTTTTAATTCTAAGATAGAAAATATTTAATTTTAGTCAGAGCTTTTGTTTAACGTGTTTTTCTGGATAACCTGTAGAAAAAGAAAAGTAATTGGATAATACACTTATTCCAGTAAGCGAGAAATAGATTGCAGCTGGACAAATATTGCTGACTCAGCATTCCCTTCTTCCACCAACCTCCTTTTCACTTGCAATAAAAAAAGGGAGTTGGGATGTTTGTGCCACAGACAGTCGTCTTGAAACAAATTTGGAAACAAAATCCTGAGCAAGACTCGCTGGTGCTGTTACCACAATTTCGACTTGTCTGGAATGTTGTTCACACAAAGAACGTGGCTGACAGACGTAGGCCTGAGGGAGTGTGTGGGCCAAGGGCTCCCGGCCAATGAAACACCTCTGGAAATGTGCCCAGCGGAAACACGGAACGGCATGGGTACAGCTTCAGGCCAAAAATTTGGGGGAATGAGTCCAAAAACATCTTCTGTAAGAGGAAATGAAAGAGGAAATAACTTGTTATTCCAAAAGGGTCAGAGGGTTGGGGTAAGAGTTGAAAGAGGATTGAAAAAGGGAGAATGAGAAGTGAGCTGAGAAGGTGAAGATCTCCTGAAGAGAGGAAGTGAGCAGCTGGAAATTTTAATAAGCTCACAAAGATAAGAAGGAAGTAGGGACTGTTGGGTAGGTAAACACACCATAATGGAAAGGGCAGCCTTGCCAAGAATAACAACATCGAGATAATTAAAGGAAAAGGCTCACATAAATGTGAGGAAAAAGAAAAAGTGCTGAACAGGTCTTAAATATGAGAACGTTCTAAGTCAGCATTTCACAAGTGACAACATAAACAGGAAAAGGGAAGAAGGGCATTCTGCAGTTACGCAGACCTGTAGCCTGCTCCGCAGTATTGGTGTTATTGCTCCGGATTCTGTTGACTCAGGTAGAGTGGGGTACATCAGGCGGAGTGAGAATTATAAACTCAGTTGTTTGTATCTCTGGGTCTGGGATGTTTTGAATATTTGTCTGAAGGCTGTGAGACCAGGATAGTTTATTTCCTGAACTGTGGTGTTTTTCGCTGCTAATATCTGTCAGTTAGTAGTCTATAAAACCAAGTCATGTATCTCCTTTACAAATAAGATAATTTTAAGTTTTTTTTTTTAATGATAACTATTGGGGTGCCTGAAAAACAGTTTTAAAAGAAGAGCAAGCTTATTAAGGAGTACGCTAATCCACACACAGCATTACATTTCATAACGCCCACCCCCCCACCGCATTCTGATTTGTAAGCAGTTAAGGTGAAGTTGTAATTTATGTTTTCTTTCAGTTCCTGAGCATTCTATAGCCCACTTTCTAGAATAAAGCTGTGCAGAGGGCTGGGTATGTAAACACAGCATTATAAAGTCTGCAGGCAAATAAAAATACCATTGACTTTTTAGCAAACAGATCCAATTTAGACCCATAATTTGGTCAAATGAAAGCAATGTTGGGGACTCTTCACTAAATTACTACCAAGAATAGTATTTGAACATAACTTTATTTATTGTGAGCTAATATGAAAAATGATGAGCATATATGTATTTTCCCATGTGATGAAATTTGCCAAACTATTTTACTTTAGTGCTTCTCTTTAATGAAATTCTCACAAATATTGTTATTTTTTGTGCGTCTAGATTTACAATGGAGTACGGGTAGTTCACTGGTTAAGAGCTCAGCTGATATGCAGTTTGAGTCAACCAGCCAGTCCTTGGAAATTCTAGGGGGACAGTTTTACTTTGTCTTATAGAGTTACTACGAATTGGAATCAATTTGACAGCAATAGGTTTGGTTTGATTTATAATATTAGGTAATATTACTCCAAAAATGTGCATCAATATATAAAACTGTAAGAATGATACATGACCAATCAAACCCACATTGCTTCACTCATGTGTCTGTGGCCAATTGTCGGCTCAGTTGGGGACTGAGTGGTCTAAAGGTAGAACTCATCAGGGAAGCTTTACATGGTCTCTCCTTTGTCAGTGAGCCAAGCTGGATTTGTTCATGAAGTGTGCAAACTCGCTTTAGTTCTGGGCTTAGAATTCACATGGCATCACCTCCAACAAAATCTAGTGACCAAAGCAAGCCAAAAGATCAGTGCAAATTGAAGACACAGGTAAATAGACTATACCTCTTGATGGGAGGAATTGCAGAAAATCATGGCCAGTTTTGTAATCCGAGACCCTCCTCCCAAGCATGTTTCAGAGCCCACCCCAATTTTCTGCTGTTGTTTCCACAGTTTAAATCTGATACATAACTTTCATAGGGACTGTGTTGGATTTCACACACGACCCTGACTTATTTAGGAATACTTGGAGCTGGAAGACTAGAAGGTAGAAACGGCAAGACAGGAGGCTCCAGGAAGAAAGCTTCTGAAAGGGCTTCAGCTTGTAGAAAAAAATATTTTGCAGAAAACATCTATGTAATGAATACCCTCTTATATTAATTTTCTGGTTCTGAAGAGGAAGTAAAATCAAGTAGAAATAGACAATGGAAAATATATTTGTTGTTTTGTCAGTTGCTGTCAAGTTGATTCCAACCCATGCCAGCTCCATGTACGCAGAGTGCGAGCATTCTGTAGGGTTTCAAGGCTGTGACCTTCTGGAAGCAGACTACCAGGCTTGCCTTTTGAGCTTTCTGGGTTGGAACGGCCAGCCTTTTGGTTAGGTAGTCAAGTGCTTGGTTATTTGCTTCACTCCTACCTCCTGAAGCATTTTTGAAAGGATACACCAAAATTATATGGCTTCTTGTTCTTCCAGGTACCAGGAATGGTCATACTATTAATATGGTAATCTTTTACAAAGCATACCACCCACAACTTCAGTGTTTATAAGATATCACTTGGTTGCCAGTGACAGAAACCCAGAATTTACTGGCTGAAATAACTGAAAGATGGTCATATGACTGATTTTAGAAATGGTTAAGTCCAGTGAAATCTTCTGTTAGATTCTGTTCCTCAGTTCTGTTCTACTGTGTTTGACTTCCCTTGGCCAGGGTCGTGCGGTACCCTCTTGCATCTGTGCGGTTTGGAGGATGAGGCAAGCTGCTCATAACCTTCTGCACTGAGAATGGGAGAGAACTGATTCCCTAAGGAAAAATCAAGACACTTTTCCTGGAAGAAGGAGGGACAGCAGCAAAGACAAGAAAACAGACATACAAAACAAGTCCGTAATGTACTCATGTTAAATGGAAATTTGAATCGAATAGTTTTGACTACGTGATTTCTATCTTTGTTTTAGAAAAGGTTGCTTTTAGGTTTACTCAGTGCAGGGGCTCTGACTCATTCGCCATTGAGCTTCATCTCAAAACTTCTACATCTAGCTTATTTTCTTGTGTATAGTAGCAGCTCAATATTTCAAACTGATATATCAAATTTAAATTGAAAGTAGTAGCATTCAGATGTTTCTCGTAAGTCAAATCTTTCTGATGGCTGTAAATTTTTAGTTATAGGGAATTACATAAGTAGTGTCTGCAGTTTCCTCTAAAAGTCTCTAGGATGCTGAAGTGAGGATATAGTAAATCATATATACAAAGATTGTGTATAGATACACATATATGGATATATCTCTATATATAATCAAGGACATGTGGTAGGGAGGGATCAGTCCCTGGTGAAGGACATCATGCTTGCGGAGTAGAAGGTCAGCGAAAAAGAAGAAGATCTTGATGAAATGGATTGACACAGTGGCTGCAACGATAGGCTTAAGCATAAAAACAACTGTGGACGTGGTGCAAGACCAGGAAGTGTTTTGTTCTGTTATGCACTGGGTTGCTGAGTCTGAACTGACTTCGACAGCACCTAACAGCAACAACAACAATCAGGGAAAATGAGAGATAGGCAGTGATCTGTTAAAAGAACTACACTTTTAGTGAGTAAAAGCAACATATATTTATTTTTTTACAGTTCTAGAGTTTGGAGATTTGAAGTTTGGAGATTTAGAGTAGCCACCTGGGCTACTCCAAAGGAAAATCTGTTTTCCTGCCTTTTCTACCTTCTGGAGTTGCATGCTTTGGCTCAAGTGCTCTTCCTCCATCTTCAGTATAGATATTGGAACACCTAAATTGGATATATATATTTCAAATGAGACTAAGGACAAGGAGAGATGAGTATTTATCAGTTATATGAACCACGGTTTGTGACAACTTAGAAAATGGGATTTACTTACTGCCTAAGAAAGAGTAAGGCAGAGGGTGAAAGAAAGATCATCAGACTGTTGTATTCTCGCCTCGTCTTTTGACATCCACCAGGCCTTCTGGAAAAAGGACGTTTTTCATCAGTTCTCTCAGGACCACTTGACAAAACTTAAGTTATAATTTTTTTCTTCCTGGAAGCTGTTTTTTCTTGATGTCATGATCTTACTGTTCACCAAAATGTCAAAAGAAAAAGGCTATTTGGAAAAGAATTGCTTCCTTTTGCTTCAGAGTGATCCACTGCCAGGATGCAGCAATCAGGGGAAGTCTGTGGGAATGGCAATTATCTAATAACAGCATTTTAAATGCATCCATACTTTATGGGTTGTGTTTGGAACCCACTTCCTTACATGGCAGATTTTATTAGTACTCAAAACCCTGCTTCTTGGGCTAATAAAGAGTGGGATCTTAAATTAGCCTGAGTAACTTTTTTATTGTATGTAACATTTAATGAATTATTTTAATTTTATTTGACTAAAAAAAGCCCATCAAAACCATTCTTCATTGCAGATGTGAAACTCTTCTTTCTCATCTTTCTTTTTGAGGAGATACTATGATTCTTCATTGTGGAGTCTGTAATTCTGGTCTGCTTTGGATATGCTGTCACTAGGTCCTTTTGGAAAATCCTTTTCGATGAGCCAGAAATAAAAGTGGGTCAGTAACTTGGGGCAGTCTGCTTCTGAAAGGTGATGGCTTTGAAAAGCCCATGGAGCTATTCTGCTCTGCATACGTTCACTGTGAGCTGGAATTAACTCGACAGCAACTAACAACAACAGCAACACTTGGTTTTTGCATCCTCCAATTGTAGGTAGAGGGCACAATAACTTGCCTACTAAGCATCATGAAGAAGAAAACAGTTGTATTAGTTTCCTGTTGCCACTGTAACAATTGACTGCAAATTTATTGTTGTTAGGTGCTGTAGAGGCAGTTCCAACTCATAGCGACACTATAGGTCAGAGTAGAACTGCCCCATAGAGTTTCCAAGGGCTTGAACTGCTAACCTCTTGGTCCGCAGCAGTAGCACTTCACCACTACAACACCATGGTTTCCGTTAGGGACTAAAAATTACACATATTTAGGTTCTTACTGTTCTAGAGTCCAAAAGTTCAAAATTAGTTTTGGTGGCCTAAGATGAAGGCATGGGTAGGATCATGCTCCCTGGGATGCCCTGGAGAAAGATCCATCGCCTTGCCTTTTCTGCCTTTTGGAGTTTCATGATCCGACTCGACGGCACTTGGCTTGGCTGGCCTTGCACTTTGTGGCTCAGACCTCTCCCTCCGTCTTCAAAGGCCCTGACATAGAGTCTTCTGTCTGTTTCTGTCACGTGGCATTTTTTTTGTGACCAAATCTCTCTCTACTCTCTTTCCATAAGGACATTTGTAATAACATCTGTGTCCACCTGTATAGTCCAGGATAATCTTCACATTTTAAAATTATTAACTTGGTTATACCTACAAAGTTTCTTTTTTAACCATATATGGCAACATTCATAGGTTCCAGAGATTAGAACCTGGGTATCTTTGGGTGCTGTTATTCAGCCTACTATACCAATCCTTCAGTCTCTTCTAAGGGTGGTAGGGCATGAGTCATATTGCATCTAGAGGGGGCTCTGCTCTATTTTTTTTTTTGCCTTTTAAAAAAGTTATAATACAGAAACAACTGTTTTAAAATTTACTTCCAACAACTTTTTTGATATTCCCACCAGATAAGACCCAAGGAACAGCAAACTCATCATCTCAAAATAGGACTTGATGTCTTCTTTTCTAAATTTGTGCTGTCTGTTTCATGCTTTGTCTGTTTTTTTATTTGGACATGTCCACCTCATATGTAGAACCAAGAGCCTCAGAGTTATCCTTCTCTTGTTCTTCACATATATGATTAGTCTTTAAATTTTGTGTCTTTGCCATTGGCCATTACCACCACTTAACCTAGGCCTTTGTTCTTGCTGTTATTAAAATAGTCTTCTAATTTGACTCTGTCCCCGGTCCTCTGGACTACTCATGCCATCCCTAAAATCCATTGCTGTTAATTCCACTTCATAGAGACCCTCTCTGTTTCTGATCTGACCATTGTAATAGAGTTAAGGCTTTTCAAGGGTTAGGGCTCTTTCCTTGGTGTCCTTGGCACCTGCCACAGGGCCTGGGCTCCAGACAGTACTATGAACATTTATTGGATGAAATGTAGGAATCACAACAGGAAGACTGATGGATGAATAAGTGAAGTTCCAGCAAGATGATTTTCAAAACGAGGAAAAGATACTTTTAGGTAATCTTTTCTTTCGTTTCCAATTTCAGTTTGGACTTGAGCTCTCCTTGACCTAGACCATCCTTTTCATTAAGAGAAGAAACCTTTTGAAAAGCATATGGGATAATTAAGTCAGGAGTCCCAGTGAACATATTTGCTTCTTGTCATGAGTTCAAATTTTCAACCTTTAATCCTCAAACTAAATTTTCAGAGAGATTCACTCATACTTTGTTAATTGAGAAAAACATTTCTACATGGTCTCCCAGGAATTTACAGATGATTTGGGCTGCATTTATATTTTTACAGGCAGCAAACTTTAAAGAATTTTTGAATACCTGCTAAGATCCTCTGTTACAAGTGTTACCTGCATTATCAGGAAAAGATGTAGCTGCTAGGAAGAAAGGAAACCTACCTTTTCTGAGTCCCAACGACATGGAAAGTACACTCCTAAGAAAATTCACAAACATTTTAACACCCCTAAACAACTTTGGCTGGAAGGCAATACAAGACTGAAATGCACACCCTGGGCTACTGTCTTTGACTAGATATTTAGCCACATTTATATAAAGAGTAGATTGGACTTGTGTGGTGGTCAGGATTATGTCAACTTGGCTACTCCATATTTGGCTGCTGTATTAAGTGGCAATGCGGGGTCTGTGGTGGCTTCCCGCCCCCTCAGTTCTCATCTCTCGACCTTCTTCTGCTACTGCTGATCTGCTCACGTAGCCAGGAGTTCCTGCTCTCTTCTTCCAGCATCTGGTTCCTGGACTTGAACTAGCAGCTACCGGATTCATCAATCCTCACAGTTGGCACTTGAGAGTACTGCTCCCTGACCTGCTGATCCTGGATTCACCAGTCTCTGCCGCTCCATCTTGCCACCAGCTTGGGATCCACCGACCTACATACCCGGTGATCTAGAACTCTAGTCTGTGACCTGCTGACTTTGGGTTCATCAGCTTCCTGGCCATGTGAGGCTTGTGCCAGGACTTGGGACATTCAGCTTCTGTGATTGCGTGAGCTGTTTCCTATATGTATATCTGTCTATCTATATATATTATAAACCTTTCCTTGTGCCTAAACATGTTACTGGTTTTGTTTCCCTAGAAAACCCAGCCTAAGACAACTTGCTTGTGGGGAGGGTGGAAGAGGGTGTGGTCAGCCTCCACTTTACTTTCCAGGGCAGTTCAGCTCTGGCTACAACAAGCAAAGCAAAACCCTGTGGTATTTAGACCATCCCTGATGAGAAGGTACTTTATGCCCAGCTATTTTACGTCAAAGACATCGTTTACAATCTTCGTCTCCTTACTCCAAATGGCATGATGTTAAGCTATAGGTAAGCTAATATAATAGAGACCAAAATAGCAAGAAGATGGTTTATTTATCACATAACATTCCAACATGTAAGCAATCCATGGCTAATATGGTAGCCTTACAGCATTATGGATTCAGATTCCCTCATGTTCCAAGGTGACTGCCTACCATGTTCATATTCCGTTCAGTGGACAGGAGAAAAGGGAAAAAGGGAAGGAGCAATCACTTCCTTTCTATTAAGGACATTTGAAAACTGTCAGATAATCACGTCCACTCATATCTCATTGGCCACAACCTAGCCGCGTTGACACCGTGTAGGACCGATAGCCTTCTCTGTCTGACCACATGGAGGGAGGGGAGAATGAATGTTATATATCACTGTTCTCTCCCATAGATTTATCAAATAATGTGTTTCAACTAAATATAATATTGTTCAGGAAAGGTGTTTTATATATACATTTTTCCTTCAAGTTATGTTTTCAGAGACTTGAAAATGCCAGGGAGGTTTAGAATGGAACCTTTGGCCGCTTCCCAGACAGCGCAGCCCGTTAGCATTCAGCTGCATGCAGTGTGTTGGCGTGTCACAGATTACATCGGAGAAAGTCAGCGAGATGTAACGGCTTGTTTTTCTCTGGATTTTCCTTTACTGTTAGAATTCAGCAAGATAGAGGATTTTAGCCATTTAAGAGAAAGGATAAGATTCTCTACCACTTGTCTGTCAGTCAGTTGTCCTCTGGCGGCTTACATGTTGCTGTGATACGAAAAGCTATGCAACTGGTATTTTAAATATTAGTGGGGCCACCTATGGTAAACACAGTTCAGTTCCATTAGTGGTTTATTGGCTTGGCAAAGCAGAGGGTCAGTAGAAGAGAAGGAGACCTTCAACAAGATGGGACAGTGGCTGCAACAATGGACTTACACATAGCAACAACTGTGAGGTGGCACAGGACTGGGCTGTGTTTCCTTTGTTATTGTCATAGTCACTGTGAGTTGGAGCTAACCTGACAGCACCTAACAACAGCAGTTCAGACTGCGATCTAAACAGCTCCTACAGTCACCACTAATATAGCTTTTATATACAGTAGGTTCCTGGGTTGTTCCGACTGGAGGACACTTTCACAGCTAATAAAAAATAGGATTGAAAAAAGAGTTTGTGTATTTAATAGAGAAAAAGAAATATAACAACATATCCAGTTAACGATCATATCATAATTCTGTAAGGGTCTTGGTTTCATCGCATTGAGAAAGTCACTGTCTGGTCATATACATTTTAAATAACTGGAGAAAAAGGCAACATGAAACTTATGCCAAGCAGTTCCTATGTGGAGGCACCAAGAGAAGACTCTACACAAGTCAGTAACGGCCCCACTGTGCCGGAAGCTAAGGCCAAACCCAAACCCAACCATTTGCTGTTGAGTCTATTCTGACTCATAGGCTGGGTTAGCAGTGTTTAATCCTTGTTTCCTGTCTTTATCTTAACCCTTCGCTTTTTCTTTCCGCTCTTCATCTTTTCCAGGAAAACTCTCTCAACTTGGGTTTTCTAAACAACCTGGAACAACTTTATATGTGATGTTAGTATTTTAAAAGTTTTACCTCAGTTTACTATTTAGTCCTCACTTATGAGATCTAACCGTTGGCTACTCTAATTTTGCAGACCAGGACACTAAGGCACAGAGAGGTTAAGAAACTTGTTTAAGCTCGCACAGCTGTTAAGTGCCTGAAGCAGAATTCAGAACCATTATTAATCCCTAAAACATACAGCACTGTTAACTCAAAGGCCGGAGGTTTGAATCCACCCAGAGACATCTGGGTGACCTAGTTCAGAAAAATGAGCCACTGACAATTGCTATGCAGTACAGTTCTACTCTAACACACATGCGATTGCCATGAGTGAGAATCAACTCAAAGGCAACTGGTACTGGTAATAAATTTAACAAATTACTTACTAGTACGTGAGTTTAAGTAACTTGCCTGTCACTGCATGGATAGTCGATAGTACAAGTCTAGGACCCTGGTTCCAGACCTCAAGGTCTTCATAAGAAGAATGCTAGTAAGAAATACGATCCTTCTCAAGACTGTAGCCACCTAACCGGGGCCTGGGGCTCCTCACTGAGCTACCTGTGGTTCTCCTAGAAGGCCCCCACACCTTAACCCCAGGTCAGAAAAGCTGCTCTAATCTCAGCCACTCAGAAAGACAGCTGTTGCACACATGCTGCAACATAAGGTGCTGCGAAAGCGTCACCTACATTTCGTATCTTTGTTCAAATCTCCACTCTCCCACTCACCTGCCAGCATAAGGAGTGCGGTTTTCTTTAGCAAGAGGATAATCTCAAATGCTCCTTTTGCATCAGAAAACTAAGAGGTTCATATATTCTCCTAGATGGGTATGTTTTTCAGCCTCAGAGCCTATAAAAATATTGTGGCATGAATGGTTTCAGCTGCAACAACAGAATGCTGGGGAAATGAGTTTGCAAAATATACTTGAAATATTAGTCATCAGCACGGTGTAAAACATGCCTTCCCCCACAGAGGAAAGCCTGTGCCTGAGTGCTAACTACCTCTTCCCCTGCAGGACCAGGTGGGTATTGTAGGATTATGTTTTGCAAACTCTTGGCTACACGAATACGAACATTTAAGACAAAGAAATATATCTCCATTCCCCTGCGCTGACTTACGGATCTTTGGGGGAGATAGAAAAAAAAATTGTCCTTGTCCTGTGAAGACATTGGAATGAATATATATTTATATATATCTCATGTATATATAAATGTATATGCATATATACATATTTATATATATCCCATATATATGAAAGGAGCACAGGTGGCTCCGGTTCAGAGTTGAAGTGCTCAGCTGCTAACTGAGGGGTCAGTGGCTTGAACCCAGCAGCTGCTCTGTAGTAGAAAGATGTGGTAGTTTGTTTCTGTAAAGACTATGGCCCGAGAAACTGTATGGGGCAGTTCTACTCTGTGTATAGGGTCACTGTGAGTTGCAATTGACTTGAGGGCACACAATAAAAAATGTGTATATATGGAACTCTGGTGGTGCGGTATAGTTAAGAACTTGGCAGCTAACCAAGAAGTCAGTAGCTGGAATGCTCCAGCTACTCCTTGGAAATTGTCTGGGGCAGTTCTATTCTGTTCTATGGGGTCACTGTTAGTTGTAATCAACTGAGTGGCAAAGGATTTTTTTGTTTTGTATGTATAAAAGTTTAGCAAGTTTCAGTATTTTATTTATGTATATGTGTACATATATATAATAATTTTTGAAGTTGTGTTGTGAATGTTGGCTAACTTTGCTACCTTAGCATGTCTGTATGTGCACACACATATATAATACATATATGCACATATATATGTAAATGTATTTTGTAATTATATTTGGACTAAGTGGTGTACAATATTGTTTTTCAATTAACCTAGAAACAAATGGTTCTCTATTTGTTCTAATTAAGACATTTAAACTAAAAATGTAAGTTAAAGAAGAAATAAAAAACATTAAAACTTGCTAAAGGCCTTAATTTGAGTGTTTTGTGGAGGTAGATTTGAGGGGAAAATGTGGCTTTCATTAAAAAATGATGATGAAAAACCTTTTTTTTTTTTTTTTTTTAGATAAGGATTCTATAGAATGTCATCCAAGTTGCCAAAGAAATTTACTCTTAGGGATAACCTTCATCTTAAGTTGTCTAAGCAATAGCATCAAACTCTATACCTGCATTTTTTGGTTGGATTTCATTGTTTTTAAATGCATTCTGGTACTTGGTGAACTATTTCTCTTTTGCATTTCAAGGGAATCACTGCTAGGGTGCCAGGTTGGCCAGGGTGGGTGCTTTGAGAAACCTGTATGCATATTCTGCCTGCCTCTGCAGCTCACAGTAGGTGCTCCAGGGGGTCGCCTCAGCCCACATTCACAGTGCAGCTGGAAACATTGCTATAACGATGAATTTGGAGAGCTGGTGGGAGCCGACAGTGTTGAATCTGCAGATGCATGCTGATCACAGTGGATTGGTGCTCTGCTTTCATTAGCAGCCTCATTGATCCTTCAACTTTCCCATGTGTTCTGTTGAGGTGTCTACACATCTTAATGAGGTAAATACTTACTTTGCAAGAGTCACTTGTCAGCACAGCACACTTCCTGAACGCTGGTGGGTTAGCCATTTTTCAAGGTGCTAGCATTTGCTGACTACTGGCAATGGATTTCCATGTTTGTTTTATAAAGACCTTCATTCAAACACTTTGAAGAACTTGGGCAGCGCTTCAGTGAACTGAGCTCAGCATGGGATGTGAACAGCAGAGCAGCCCACCAGCCTGCGGTGCCAGCAGCCTGCTCACTCGCTAGGGGCCCACTCTGAAATTCTCAGAGCGCTAGATCTGCTGGGCTGGACAAAAAGCTGTCCTGTCCCACAGGGGCAGGAGTGGCTCTTGGAAATACTTTGACCCTGTGCCTTTGGCATTATTTCAGGAGCCCTAGGCTAGAGCTGAAGAATAGAAGATATTTCCAGAATGGTCCCAGATGTGCTGGAGGCAGAACCATGTCCAGCTGTCGGAAGTTTTCCAAGATTCTGTCCTCAGACTTATAGCCAGGAAACAACAACAACAACAACAAAATCTCTCCAAACCCCCAACCCATTGCTGTCT
The DNA here is from genome assembly GCA_028571685.1 of Heterohyrax brucei. Taxonomy (NCBI): domain Eukaryota; kingdom Metazoa; phylum Chordata; class Mammalia; order Hyracoidea; family Procaviidae; genus Heterohyrax; species Heterohyrax brucei. Next base: position 99,929,866 of record CM053141.1, on the reverse strand, counting down.
AACTGATTCCGACTCATAGTTACCCTATGTGACAGAGCAGAACTACCACATAGGGTTCCCGAGAAGTGGCCAGCAAATTCAAACTGCCAAACTTTTGGTTAGCAGCTGAGTTGTTAACTGTTGTACAACCCAGGCCTCTGTCTTCAAGTCAGTGTCTGGAAACTACTGAATCACAGCATAAACCATGTCAAGCGGAATGAGCACTAGACAGAGAGTTCTCTGGACATCGGGATCTTGTACTTGCTCTGCGTCTACTTGCCTCTGTGACTTTGGCCATGGCCCTCCTTGGAAAGTTGTAAAATGCTGCAGATGGACTAATGGGCCTCAGAGTAGCTGGATTGGAAAAGCAGAAGCAGATTCCCGTGAGGAGGCAGGTTTTCACATCCTCCAGCAGCTTGCAAGTGAGAACTCCATCAGCCATGCCCACTGCCCCACACTTGGGGAGCACAGGGAGGGACTTGCATAGGCATGACAGGAGACAGGAGAGACCTCACGGAGTGTGACAAATGAAAAATTTTAAAACGACATTTACTTTTACAAGTTAGACATTTAAGCGGGTCCTTTTTATGGAGCATTTTAGATTTTTATATCACCTAAGAGACTTTAGAATTTCTTAGGTTTCTTACACACATTGAAAATGAATTATAGTTTCATCCATTTTAGAAAAGAATTTTGGGGAATTTGTGAAACAGACAAAGCCCACATGTGCCTTGGGAAAGTCCAGTAACCTGAATGAGCTTCTCCTCTTGGTTGATAAGCTAGTACTGGTGACTAAGGAAAAGAAAGTCAAAATTTTAGTATGAACTTATAGTTTGATATTATTGGTGAGTTGTGTCACTGTCCTTCACACTTTTTAACGTGGTTTTTAATGTTTGCTTGGGGAAAGTCACGTGAGCTGAGGTAAGGACAGGGTAACGAGTCAGCTTTCCTAGTCTAGAGGGCCCCGCTATGGTGGGGTGCATCACAGGAATCTCAGCTACCACTTAGCAAGGGCTTTGTGCCAGACATCGTGCTAACTAGTTGGCATGTTCGAGCTCATCTGACTTTTACAACAACTGTATGGAGAAAGCACTGCTTTGTTACTTTGCAGCTGGGGTACATGAGGCTCTGAAAAGTGAAGGTCCAGACCCCTTGCTGGAGACAACTATGCCACTCTGTTAATATTCAGGCTGGCCCTTGTCCTTCTTCCCTGGCTTCTATGACACAGTTATGATTGACATCCCAGAAGACCCTGTAAATTATGCTACTAAGATAACATTCTTGAGAACAGAATTCAGGTTTGGTGTGTATGAGGCAGGTACCAATTTTGTATTTGCTAGATGACTGAATTGGATTAGATTGTTGAGATTGTTAAGGTCACCAGCTATCTTTCTTAGTGTGTGGTACTAATGGGGGCTGTGCGACATTCCTTTGGTCAATTGAAGAGTGTCCAAGTCTGGAATTTGGTCACCAAATGTCTGCTCTGGTCAATAGCAATGGACAGGGTAAGGTAAAATATTTTTTTCTTTTTTTTTCCTGGAGTTACACAGATTTGAGTATATTTGTGATAGTTAGTTATGCGTCAACTTGGCTAGGCTATGAGTCTCAGTAGCTTGGCAGACACCATGTAATCACTTCTTTTTGTGACCTGATAAGAATAGCTAATCAGTTGGAAGAGGAATTTCCTTGGCATGTGACCTGCAGATGTTATATAAATGGGTATTCTGGTAAAGTTTGCATTCTCTTGACCCTGCAGCCTTCAAGGTGTCTGTCCTCCAGTTATTGGGATGTGAACCAGGAGAAACCTCCAGCTTGTCACCTGACTTTCACATTTTGGATTCACCAACCCATGCAACCCCATGAGCCAGCAGAGTCCTCCATCCTGTCAGTGCACCTGCAGGTTTTGTGTTCGTCATACCCTGCAACCGTGGGGAGCCAGGAGAAGTTGTCAGCCTGTTAACTGACCAAAGGATTTGGAAGTTGCAAGTCCCCGTGATAACATGACCCATTTCCTTACAACTGAGTAAGTTATTACCTTAAAGTAAATCTTTCTCTCTCTGTATATCTATATATGCTTCACTGGTTCCGCTTCTTTAGAGAGCCCAATTTAAGAAAGTGGCTTATGGCTCTTGTAAGCTGTGCTACTTAAGCCTACTCTGGTGGGGTTTTTTTTTTTTTGGTCCTCATACCTCCAACAGAGTATCAACAAACTCAAAAGCCAGAACTTTGGAAAGAAAAATGGAAGCCAGAACTGTGGAAAGTCTGTAAATTATGTTGTTGAGGAACAATTAGAGATACTGGGAACAGTTACCTCAGAGAGAAAAGCCTTCAATTTTATTATTAATGCTATAATTCATGTGGTCTTTCATGAAAGAGGAACTTAATTTATGGAATGGTTTTGGGTCACAAAGTCTACTTGACCAGTATTCCATGGGATATTTAAAAATATGGAATAAACCACCTTTATGACATTTGTATGAAAACACCAAAAAGCAAATACTGTGTAACCTCTACCAATTCTCTCAAACACGGGAAGAATTTCTCTTACAGCCATTTTTTTCCTGCATTCAGAAAAGCACCAGGCTTTGTTCAGGTGCTGAGAAATGTCTATTGAATGACTACAAATGAATGAAGTGTGTGGAAACCACTGAAAAGTATTGCACACCCCTGAGAGATTTCATTACATTCACTACTGATGCTTAATTCTAGTGGTTTTAAATTTTTTTTAAAAGTGATGTTTTATTTTCCAAGTCAGAAAGTCTACTTTCCATTTGCTCCATTCTGTTTTCTTGGCTTTGAAGTGAAGTTTCTGAGTCTTTGATTTTGTTCTTGATCTGTTGGATTTCAGAGCACTGGTGTTCCATCAGATTGAACAGCTTGCTTACTTTTTCATTTTGTTCTGCTGCATTTTGTATAAGGTCTAGGAGGGCTCTCTATATAATCCTTCTGTATTCACCTTCTGATAGTTTCAGAAAAGTTTCTTTGGGAAGTTCTTTGGCTGTTTCTTTCAGGGGCCTTCTGAAGCCATGGGTGATTTCTTGGTTATGTTTTTATCCAGAGTTGCTTTTCGGGCATCATGTGAGTCAGTAGAGGCTGGGAGAGATGCTGTGAAGATGGACTGCAGTTGTTTCTGTAGCCCAGCTTGAGGCTGTCTTAAAATGAAAGGTTAAAAGGTATCTGACAACTTCCAAAGTCAGTCAGGTTTTCAGGTGTATAGGTACTTCTTCCCAGCTGGCAAAGTAAGCACCTCTATATCAAACCCTGGATGTTATAAACTAGTTCAAAATACAGAAAGGCTACTGGCCTGCTGGGCTTTGCTGTTGGGCCCCAGCCGTAGGTGACACTGTGTAGAATACTGCTTTACAGCTGAAAAAATGCTCTCCTCTGGGCAGGTGCTGCCTCCCAGCCTAGGAAACAGGTTCCGCTGAGGCCTCCATATGGGTGTGTCCACCTCCTCCCAGTGGAACAAGATGGCATCCTGCACAAGCTCCCTGCCTTCCTTGGTACAGGCTAGTCAATGGCAGAGGTGGAAGAGGGGCCAAAGGTGCCGAGATGCACAGAGACCAAAGCCGGGCTCTCAAAATATGGCAATTTCACCTGCCAATCCCACCAGCAGTGCATCTGAGATTAACTGCTAGTCAAGTCCCAGCTCCGCCTGCCAGCTAAGACAGAGAAAAGAACGTTAAAATGGCGAGTTACCTTTGGTCTGTGAAAGTCAGCACTCACCAAGAGTGGGGGTCAGTAAAAGAGAGGAAGATTTCCATTCAGTGGTATGAAGTCTGAATTAAAAGCCCTATGCCATATCCTAGGGCTCACTAGGTGTTCAGAATGCACCATTTAGTTATCAATTCAGGTCTTGGTTTCCAGAGGGATCCTGGGAGACATGTGTTCAGTCTACCATCTTGACTCTGCCCCTTAAAAAGTGATGTTTTAAAAAATGAAATCTTACATAAAACTTGAGCATATAAATATTCTTATTTAAAAACTTGAAATATATAACTTTTCTTCATATTCCAGTTAGTTGGTCAATTATAACAGTTGACAACCAGGACTCTAAAGGACAGTTGCAATCATATAGCAGACCCCCAAATCCAATTTATTTCTGCCTCCTATGAAGACTGTCAATTAATTTCATGAACTCATCCTAGAAAAAGTGCTACATACCTCACCGCTGAATATCACTATGGTCACCTTTGAAGTACTCCCCTTGGGAATGCACTGACACCAGTGCCTAGCCCACCCTTCAAAGCAATTCTGGAACTCTTTCTGGAATGACCATCATTTTGCTCTGCTGTATTTTGTTGTCATATTACCCTTGATGTCTTGAATGTTGTCAAAATGTCTTCCTTTCAATATTTCTTTTATCTTTGGGTAAGGAAACAAGTCTTTGGTGGCCGGATCAGGTGAGTAGGGAGGGTGTTCCATTACAGTAATTTGCTTATGGGCTAAAAACACCCATATAGACATCTATACAATCAAAGCTCGTGGACTTGCCACCTTGTCACTATACACAATGACCATTTCAGAAAGAGTTTCAAAATTACTTTGAAGGGTGGACTAAGCACTGGCATTGATGCGTAGCTTCCCAGGGGGAGTACTTCAAAGGTGACCATAGTGATATTCATGAATGAGGTGTGTAGCACTTAGAACAATTAAGTTTGTGGACTTAATTGTCAGGCCTTGTATTGTGTTTGCTTTGATACTGCGATAAGAAAATCCCGGTTCACACAATAGTAGTTTGCGTTGTGATCTCAGGATACTCTTCAGCGAAAGTGATTCAGGGGTTTGAATGAGAACTAATGGAAAATATTTGTTTCAAAGCTGAATCATTAACAGTATCTATTTGCTCCTGAACCTTACAATCAGTCTGTCAGATCACAAGTATGCAAAGTTTACATATGTGCTAAGAGCATCTACAATACGGATATGTGCCAGGCATTCATTTTCTACTGACCATGAACCAATACACTACACAGGGCAGGTGCCGTGCAGGTGTGCCCGGTCCTTATCCAGACTGTCACTATGGGTGGTGTACCTGGGTGTCTGCACAACCACTGGATGATCTTGCATGTTTGCAGAAACTTGGAATTCCAATGAACAGAGTATACAAGTTTTATTTTGGGGTATGTGGACAGGGAAGTAGGAAGCTAATAAGAAAGCTTTGGCCAGAGACTCTAACATGAACTTGGCTACTGTTTAGTGAAGGAGAACTTTGAGCCAGGCATTCCTTCAGTCACTCAGTTATTCATTTATTCTTAAACAACTGTTGAGTATCTCTAGTAAATAAAGCATTCCTCTCTAAAGGGCTTAAAATATAGAGGTAGATATAAAATCTGTTCATGGAAAATGAGAATCCAAGAAGTACGAAAAACTAAAACCATACTTGTCCTCCAGTCAACTGTGACTTGTGGTGACCTCATCCTCCTGTGTTCAGAGAACTGGTTTTCATAGTTTTCTTGACTATAATCTTTGCAGAAGCAGGTGACACTGCCACTAGGCCAGTTTTAACACTTATTTTGGTAGTAGCTGAGCCCAGACTTGTACTACCTAGGCAGTGTAGGATACTGTAATGCAAGTCAGTTTGAAGGACTATAAGGAGAGTCATTAGTCTAGGGTTAAGGTGGTTGGTAAAGGTTTCTCTAGTTGCCAGTTTTTTAAATTGCTTTAAAATAGTTAGAAATACACTTGACGTTCACCCTGGCTGTGTACACATATATATCATATAGTTTCACTGCTTTTTTTTCAGGAAAGATTTGGTTTTACAATATCTGGAAAGTTAAGAGCAACATCAAAAATGACTATTCCTGGACCCAGATCTTTTGAGTTGGACTTAACCACGTGCCATCCTGTAAAGAGTGACTGACTTACTCTGGGTCAAACTGGAAACATAAATTAGGTCACTGGCTCTTGCAAATTTTTTCACACATCATCAGTGCTTTAAGTTATGAGACACACGGCAGGTGTATTTGAATTAGAATCCTCTATCAAGCCCGTATTTAAAGCTGAAAAGTTGGAGTCAGGAAAGCTTACTATCCCTCACTGGTAATGTTGCTTTTTGTCTCCTTTCCACGTCTTGAGAACAAGAAGATTACCTGGCAAATAAGAAAGAAAAGAAATTAATTCAGATCAGAGTAAGATGTTTACAGATTTAAGAGCATGAGCAGCAACGCATTTTGTTTGCAGGTGGTGTTCTTTTTAACACACAGAAAAGTAACCTGCAGTGTAGGCTCTGTCCTTCCCTTTTCTCTCTCAGGCTACGGTTGTATTGCCATCACTCAGTTTCTCCTGACCACCAGGAGAAAGAAAAGAATTACAGTCACTCAATTATTAATCACCTGTAATTGGAAGTGAAGACAATAAAACATAAGGGCTGAGAAATGGACAGATTAGTGGAAGGGGAAGGAAGCAAAACTGTGGTAACTGCTTGGTTGTTAATCGTTTACTAAAGCAGCTCCATTGAGCTAGTTTTTGGCTGCCTCTCTGTGGTGTGCAGGGCTTCAATCCACCCACCTCCTTTCCATTTGATACTCTGACATCCCCCAGCCCTACTTTCTAACCCTTGGTGAGAGTGTGCGTTTACACAAGTTCCCAGAAAGTTATACGTAAGAATCACCTGGGGATCTTGTTAAACTGTTGATTTCCACCCAGTCTACCTTGGGTGGAAATGAGAATTCTCAGTAGATATTTGAATCAGAATGAACAGGTTAGCAGCCTGGTAGTGTGGCTTCTCTGGTGGTCTTCCTCAAAAGGAAAAAAGTGGTGTCTAAGTCAAACTTGGCCCTGGGAGGGCAGCTGTGCTTTTCTAGTCTAGCTGAAGGCCCAATTCAAAGCATCAGATAAAGGGTCAAATCAGGTCAATAGGAATCAGCCCAAGGAAGCAGCAGCTTCTCTATTGCCTTGAGTGCTTTTCAATTTGGGAAGAACGGAGAAGAGAAGAGCCGCTTGTCTCTGAATCTTTGCTTTCCCAGGCTTAAGAATTTCAGAACCTCTTGTACTTTCTACTGTTTCCAAACACTGTCTTGTTTCAGGCTTCTCTGCACACAGATGGCGGTGATGTGGGCAAACCATTTTGACAAGGTATGCAGCTTTGAGAGAAAAACACTTTAGGCTTAGCAGAGCACGCACTGCTGTTGGCTTTTTTGTCAGGCCAGTGGGAGAGTCACAAGCACCTGAGAGGGAAACCCCACGGCTGGAGTCCCCGAGACGCGGTGGAACCCAGACTGTCAGTGAGCACACAGTTGTTTCTTGGTGGAGTTGATCCTCACATCTGTAACCAATAGATGGTTATTATGTGTCTGGACTCTAGGAAAAAGAAAAGAGACATCTCACTCAAGATTTTCTTTCTATCTCTTATGTTTGTGGTCCCCGAAGGCATGTAGATAGCTGCCAGCTGCAGTTACTGAACGCCAGCTGTATGCAGAGTGCTGTAGGAAAAGTAAAAAAAAAAAAAAAAAAAAAATCAAAGACCTTCATTCTGTCTTTGAGGAACTACCATATAAATTGTTGCTAGGTACCTTTGAGTCAGTTCTGACTCCTAGTGGCCTTGTGTACAACAGAACAAAACCCTGCCCAGTCCTGTGCCGTTCTCACAGTCTTGCTGTTCTTGAGTCCATTTTTGCACCCACTGTGTCGGTCCATCTCACTGAGGGTCTTTCTGCCCACTCCTCCCCTCCCCCACCAAGCATGAGGTAGGACTTCCAACTGGTTCACTGGGGTTCAAAGCCCTGCTGAAAATTTGCATTTCTAACAAATTCTCAGGAAGCTATACATAACAATCCTGAAGAGCTTGTTAAAATGTAGATTTCGATTCTGTATACTGGAGTGGAAATGCAAATTATCAGCAGGAGCGTTCTACAGATGAAAATTCTCAGTAGCATTTTGAACCAGAATGAGCCAGTTCAAATGCATGTGCATCTCCGGGGACTAGATCGCCCTGCCAGCACGTCCAAAGTACGTAAGATGAAATCGTGTCATCCTTGCTTCCAAGGAGCATTCTGGGTGTACTTCTTCTAAGACAGGTTGGTTTGTTCTGGTAGTTCCTGACATAATGAATACAATTCTTCACCAAAACCCTACTTTAGAAGCATCAGTTTCTTTTTGGTCTTAACCTTGTTCATTGTTCAGCTTTCATATTCATGCGAGGTGACTGAAAATACTGTGCTTTAGGTCAGACATACCTGAATCCTCAAAGTGACAGCTTTGCTTTTTAACACTTTAAACAGATTGTTTTCCACAGATTTGCCCAGTGCAATAAGTAAGTTGATTTCTGGACTGTTATTTCCACTGGCATTGATCATAGAGCCAAGTAAAATGAAACCCTTGACAACGTTAATGTTTATTCCATTTACCATGCTTATATTTTAGTCCACTTTGTTTATTTATTTATAATTTATTTATATTTGCAGCTGATTTGCCTAATGCAAAGCAACCTCCGATTTTGAGACTGTTGCTTCCTTGGGTTTTCATTGTGGATACAAGTAAAATGAAATCTTTGACAAATTGAGTATTTTCCATTTATCGTCATATTGCTTATTGGCCCAATTATGAGGATTTTGTTTACTTTGAGGTATAATCCATATCGAAGGCTGTAGTCTTTGATCCTAGTAAATGCTTCAATCTCTCTTCACTTTGAACAAGCAAGGCATGTCATCTACATATTGCAGGTTGTTAATGAGCCTTATTCCAATCCTGATGCCATGTTCTTCTTCATATGGGCCAGCTTCTCTGATTATTTGCTCAGCATGCAGATTGAAAAGCTATAATGAGAGAACACAAACCTGGATCACACCTTTCCTGATTTCTGATCGTACAGTATCCGGTATCCCCTTGCTCTATTTGAACAACTACCTACAGGCTGTGCATGAACACAATTAAGTGTTTGGGAATCCCTATCAAAATGGGAGCTTAAAATCTGTGAACAGTGATAGAAATGTTTGTGAAACAGCAGAGGGCAAATGAATAATTCAATGAAAATGAAGAATGGACAGGATTCTTTCTGTTCCTTTCCACTTTGACATTCCATGCTGAGGTTCTGTGAAAAATTCCCCTTATTTTCTACCTTTCCCATTAATTTTCTCCAACCTTTTATGGTTAATCTTGTTCTGATTTCATGTCCTTTTGAGTAAGGATGCATGCCTGTCGTTAACACTCAGCCTCCATAACTTGTTGCCTTCAAAGGGTAACTTCTTTAACCCAGATGGGTCACTTTGGGAAAGGAATCAAACAATTAAAAAGAAAATGTGAAATTAATTTGAATTTAGCTTTCTAAATTAAGAGAATAGTAAAATGATATTTGCTGTTAGAACTCAGGAATCTATCAATGTACACAGCACTTAATAAATACGAAAAATGATAAATTTCAAGACTATGTTTTGGCTCTTTAAAGGAAAGGAACTGTAGACAGAATGAAGAATCCCCTCAAAAGGCAGAGCCAATCTTGAGGTTTTTCAGAATTCTGAAAAACAAATTTTCTAAAGCAGGGCTGTCTGTGTGTTTCTGAGACGGCAAAGAACCATGGAAAGACCCAGAGCTTTGGGGCCACAGAGACCTGGGCTAAGTCCCAGACTGTTCTGTCAACAAGTGATTTTGCTACTTTCAACCTCAGTTGCTTTATTTGATTGTTAACAAGCAAGGAGTACGATACCATAAAGAACTCGACAGAAAGCATGGCGTCAATTAATGTTAAAAACAAAGGCTTATGTGTGTCGGGTAAAAATGCAAGCCCCAAAATAAAGTTCTACTTTCCTATAGTAACATCTTCATCTTTAAAAACTTGCAGTTTAAACAGATATTCTCACACATTCTTGGCTGATGAAATGCTGTTAACCTGGAGATAGCCTGATCTCCACGGCTTCTACATGTGGTTGTGTGGAGGAGTGTGTGTGGGCTTCGGAGCTAGACTGATATGGGTGTCAAATCTGGCTGTACAGCTTGCCTAGCTGAGGAAAGTTAGTCACCCTTTCTCAGGTTTCATTTTATCTGTAAAACAGGGGAAAATAACATGAAATGTATAGAGTTAGTGTTAATGCAGTTGATAAATATCAGGAAATCATTGCATTTGAATTGTGGGGCTGGAGAAGAATACTGACTATATTATAGGCTGCCAGCAGAATGAACAAATCAGTCACGGAGAAATACACTTGAATACTCCTTGGAAGTAAGGCTGGAGGAGGAGAAGCAGAAGAAACTAGGACAGATGAGACTCAAGTTAGCCGGGAAAGCATTTCTGGTTCTCAAGATGGATAACAGGCTGCTACCCAGGATCAGATGTGTGAGGCTGACATAATCAAGAAAGAGCAATTGGTAGAGAAGGACATTATGTTTGGTGGAGGGTTAGCAGAAATGAGAAAAATCCTCGATGAGATGGCTTTACATAATAGCCTCTAAAATGGGCCCATATATACCTAAGATCATGGAGATGGAGCAGGACTGGGCAACAATCTGTTCTATTATACATAAGGTCCCCGTGACTCACGGCCAACCCAGTAACAATTAACAACAACAAAATGAGACATCTATACTCAATAAGTAGTAGCTACTATTTTGTCAAGTAGAAGGTCACTAACAACGAGGAAGATCCTCAACAGGATGGACTGACTCAACGGCTGCAACAATGAACTCAAGCATTGCTACACTTGTAAGGCCAGCACAGGACTGGGCAGTGTTTTTTTTCTGTTATACATGAGGTGACTATGGATCAGAGCTGACTTGATCGCACCCAGCAACAACCATTGTTTGGTCCTGTGGAGTCCATTCTTCTCCTGGGTGTCCTCCTTGGTTATCCGTATTGATGGAAGCTAACTCCCTTACAAGGAATCTAAGTTCCTCCTCAATGCCGTATCACATGAATTAGGCTGGGAGGGACTCCGAGACTGATGGAGAAGGAGAAGAAGCTGGGACAGACGAGACTCAACTTGGTAGGGGAAGCATCTCTGGTTCTCCAGAAAGGGTGGGTATAACAGTCTGATGCCCAGTATCAAAGCTATGAGTCTATGTTGACACCCAAGATGTTCAAATAATGGGGAAGGCCCATGAAATTAAGAAGATTCCAGCCAATTCAATATCTGAAATCAGGTGGGCTAGGCTCCATGTTTCATTCAGTGTCTGCTTGTGTTCATTGCACGCTTTTGCCCAGAGCGTCAGACCCTAGCTGAGGATGTATTTCTACCCTACATATAGTGAATTAGAATCTACATTTTAACAAGATCCCCCAAGTGATTCTTACGTGTAACTTTCTGGAAACTTGTTAGGAATGTTGTTTTAAGCCACTACATTTGTGTTAATATGTTACAGCAGCCATACGAAACTAATACACTGTTCTAAAAAGACATATAGGTTGTTATTGGTATTCAGAAAGTTCCCGGACCCAGTCTACTCAGGAAGAGATAATTTTCCAACAGTAAGTTCTAGGAAGAGATCAGAACAAGACTACAAGAATGGACATTTAGTAGTAGGTTAGAGATGGGAAGCATCTTGCAGCTCTGTTCCAAACCCAAACCAAACCAGATGTTGTCCAGTCAGTTCTAACTCCTGGCAATTCCAACTATGTCAGAGTAGAACAGTTTCAATGGCTGTGATCTTTTGAAAGTAGATCATCAGGCCTTTCTTCCAAGGCACCTCCAGTTGGATTGAGTGGCCCATCTTTCTCTTAGTATCTGAGTACTTAACCATTTGCACCACCCAAGGATTTTGCAGCTCTGAGCATATCACTTTACATAATGCTGTTTTCTTGACCCCAACTTTTTTCTTTGTATCTTTTCTGTCTAGTCTTTCTTTATCTTGAACGTGAATAACAAGCCTTTCTTAGAATAGTGTGACGTGTATGTGTACTCCTTTATAAAATCATTGTGGGGGTGAGAATTACTAAAATATAATTAAAAGACAAATCAGCATGGTTTAGAGTTATTCTAGCAAAGGTCAATTTGCTGAATAAAATCAGAATCAGTAAATTACTGTAAGAAATGTGAGAAGGAAGCAACATTTCATGTGGTAGTTTAGATCTTCAAACACAGTCACTTAAGATGTTTTTGTTCATTTAAAATCATACATGGTAAAATACTGAAAACTATAAAACCACTAATTTGAACACCTCCTTTGAACGTCCACAGCATAGGAAATAGTTTATACCTAATTTAGGAGAGTGTATCCTAAGCAGTCAAGTACGATGCCTATCAATATTAAGAGCTAAATAGATGTTTGAGTCAAAGGACAGCTTCCATTAGCCAAAGTAGTTATTATATTTTTAAACTCAGGCTTTCCAGAGAAGCCTAAGAAGTGAAATAGCAGCACTTGGTTTCCTAAGTTTCAGATATTTTAACAACTAGAAATTAAGTTTGTTTATTATTGAGATTAGTTTTTAATATCTGGAGAGTGAATTTCAGAGTTTCAGATGGAAATTTGTGTTCAAGAATAATACTAATAAAAAACCAACACCTCTCCAAATGTGTAGCAACTTAATATAGAAAGTTATTTTTATTATGTGCAATGAAGAGCAATTGTTTTGAGCCTTTTCTTAATGAGCATTCTGTAACTATAGAAGAACAGAGTGCAATGCACTGTTTAACGACAAAGGAACATCTTTTGGTCTTCCTTGATTTGGAGAGTATCCACCTCTACACACTTTCCAGAGAAAACAGAGAGACAAGTGACGTGTGCAAATTTAGAAAAGAGAGAGAATTCAGGGAATTAGAAAAGACAATAGCTAATGCCAGACAGTGCTAAGGAAATCACCTGTAACATTTAAAAAACGTGAGCTTTAGAGGCAGAAGTCAAAGCAAGAAAACCAAACGTTCTTCTAAGTCAGTTATTTTTATAAAACACCACTGTGAAACTTTAGTTGATTTTTCATCCTCTCTGTAATATTTATGGAGTTAAATCTCTTCGTACATCTCTAGGAATAGACTATCTTTTTCAGTTGGCTGAGGCAATGATTTTCTATATGATACTCTGAAGTCGGAAAGCTAAAACAGCCTCCGATGTTTATTTGATCTTTGTTACGATAGTGGACCAGGAGTTCATAGAGAGGGACTGCCAGTACCAATGGTTAATCACCCTGGCCTATTAGGCTGAGTGTTTCCATCGCCTTTAGAGGCTGCTGTTAGTTTGGGTTGTCCTGGTTTCCAAGGTAGAAGTTGTATATTGAGAGACCCTAGATTGCCCACTCTAACATTTTGTTTTGTATGTGTTTCATGTATAAATAGTGAATAAAGAAAAACATTCACCGAAGTGGGGAAGAACAGGTAAAATGAAGTTCAAAAGAATGTATTTCCAAATTTGGCTTTTTCAAGCTCACTTGGGTGTCGTTATTTTCACACAAGTAAAAACTATTTTAGTTTTGTTTTTTGGCTATGGAATCGCTCTCTCTTTTAAAAAAATTAAACAGTGACACAATAGCCACATCAGTGAACTTAAACATACCAATAATCACAATGCTGACACAGGATAGGGAAGGGCTTAGTTGTGTTATACAGAAAGTTGTCATGAGTTGGAGGTGGCATGTTGGCAGCTAACAGCAATTACATATACATAACAAAACATTTGGCATTTCAACATTCTTCACATGTACGATTCAGTGACATTAATTGTGTTCATAATGCTATGGAAACATCAATATTATCTGGTCCCAATTTTCCTATCACCCTTAGCAGAAGCTCAGTTTTCCCCAAGTAGTGACATTCCCTTCCCCCCACTAACCACTAACAAGTTCTGGTATCTGTACACTTGCCTATTCTAGATATTTCACACAAGTGGAATCATACAATATATGTCCTTTTGTGACTGGCTGATTTCAGCATTATATTTTCAAGATTTACCATAGCGTGCATCAGAAATTCATCTCCCTATATGGCCACATCATATTCTATTGTATATATTTACCATGTTTTGATCATTCATTAGTTGATGGGTCTATGTTATTGTTAACAAAGACTGAGATTTAGCAAGAGTTTGTTTTCTGATATTGTTTTCCTATGCAACACATTTTTCATACAGTGCCTCTGACTATCATTGTGACAGTGAATGTTTTCCTAACAGCATCATAATGTATCTAGATTTTCTTTCTTCATTAGAAAAGCTATTGCTGTTGTTCTTTTACTGTCATGCTTTCCAGACCTGATGAACACGTCCAGCTGGATATGAGTGTAGCATCCAAACTCAGCATGCTCAAAATGGATTTCATTATTTTAGCCTCTTTCCCCCAAATCTGTCTATTAACTGACATCGCTACCCACTCAGTTACCCAGGGTGGAAGCCTGAGAGACGTTCTCAAATCCTTCTCTTTCCATGCAGTCACTAAGTCTGTGGATTTTCGTTGCTATCTCATGTTTCATCCCCTCTTCTCCCTCTGCTCCTCCTTACTCCTTTGTTACTGTTATGAATTGAATTATACCCTCCAAAAATATTTGCTACAAATCCTAACCTCTACGCCTGTGGTTACAGAAATGGACTGTCTTCGGTATGTTAATGAGGCAAGATTAGTGTGGGGTATATCTGGAGCCAATCGCTTTGGAGATATATAAGAGATTAAGCAAGCAAGCAAAGCAGAGATGGGGGAAAGAGAGATGCCAAACCACATGAAGACTGCTTGGGAAAAAAGCTCAAAGAAGCAAGGACATTCCTCCAGAGCTGACAGAGCAAGAAAGTCTTCCCCTGGAACTGGCCCCCTGAATTTGGATTTCTTGCCTCCTAAACTATGAGACCCTGGTGCTGTAGTGGTTAAGTGCATGGCTACTAACCTAAAAGGTTGGTGGTTCAAATCTACCAGATGCTCCTTAGAAACTTGTGGAGCAGTTCTACTCTGTCCTATAGGGTCACTATGAGTTGGAACCAACTTGACAGCAGTTTTTTTATTTTCTTCTTGCAGACTGTGAGAAAATAAGTTACTATTTGTTAAATCCATCCACTTGTGGTATTTCTGTTACAGAAGCACCAGGTAATACTGTTTTGACTCACGCCAGTATTTGTCTTGCTTAGTTTCTTTCACTGCTCTACTTATTTCCCTAATATCTGTCTAAGCACCTTGGTGCCAGATGTAGCTTTCCAAAAGCAAACGGAATCCCATTACTGTTAATCTAAAACTCTTCAATGACTCCCTGTCTTAATCAGAGTTCTTTAGAGAAACAGAATCAGTGATATACACATACATGCAATTATATATATATATGTTTTCTTCCATGCATTTGAGTTTGAGAAGTTTCTACTGACCTGTCCTCAAGTACACTGAATCTTCTCTGAGCCTTGTTGGCCTACTAATGAGCCCATCAAAGGCATTCTTTACTTCTGTTTCTTTGCTTTTGATTAATTTGTAGCATTCCTTTTGATTCTGCCTTAGTTTCCATCCCATTGCTTATGTTTTTGCTTTTGATTAATTTGTAGCATTCCTTTTGATTCTGCCTTAGAGTTTCCATCTCTTTGCTTACATTACCTGTCTGTTCGTGCATGATTTCCCTTAGAGCTCTTGATGTAGCAATCATATCAAAAGCCAAACTCACTGCTTTCGAATCAATTCTGATTCATAGCGACCAGATAGAACAGCGTAGAACTGCTCCACGAGTTGCCAGGGAAGGCCTGGCAGATTTGAACTGCTGAACTTTTGGTTAGCAACCGTAGCATTTAACCACTACACCACCAGGTTTCCTACATTAACCATATGAACCAAACCAAACCCAGTGACATCGAGTCTATGCTGACTCACAGCGATGTGATACGACAGAACAGAACTGCCTATAGAGTTTCCAAGGAGCATCTGGAGGATTTGAACTGCTGAACTTTTGGTTAGCCACAGCACTTTATTACTACACCACCAGTGTTTCCATATTAATCATCTACCCACCCACTGCCATCGAGTCAGGTCTGACTCATAACAACCCTAGAGGTCAGAGTAGAACTGCCTCATAGAGTTTCTAAGAAGCATCTGGTGGATTTGAACTGCCTACCTTTTGGTTAGCAGACGAAGCACTTAACCCACTATGCCACCAGGGTTTCCACCACTCAGTGGCAACAAATTTGTATTAATTATAGTTATTTTAAATTTCTTTTCTGGTAATTCCAACATCTGTGTCATAGACATCTGAGTCTGGTTCTGATGATTACGTTGTCTCACCAGACTGTGCATTTCCTTTGGCATCTTTGTGCTTTTGTTTTTTGTTGAAAGTTAGAGATAGGAACTGGGTTAATCAACTTTCTTCTAATTATTTGATGTCTAGTCAATTCTGACTCATGGTGCCTGTAAGTGTGCAGAGTAAAACTGTGTTCCACAGAGTTTCCAAGGCTGTGAATTTTCAGAAGCAGATTACCAGGCCTGTCTTTGGAGGTGCCTCTGAAATTTGAAGTGCCATCCTTATGTTAGTACTGAAATGCTCAGCATTTGTACCAGTCTGGGCCAAAGGACCTGTAGTGTGACGAGGTATGTTAAGGAGGCTGTACTTACTGTTTGTTGTGGCTGTAGGCACGAGAGACTCCAATTCCTCTGTTTTGCCTTGGACTTTCCCTGTGGACTGCTCCAGAGAGAGTCTGTGGCTTGCCGTTATACTGGAGCTCTTTATTGGTATGGTGTAGGCTGTGGAGATGGAGGAGCTTTCTAGAATTCTCCAGTAAGTCTCAGTCTTTTAGTGGGCTTGTGTCTGGGTGCTGTGACCTTCACAATTGTTTCTGTCTCTCTTCCAGTGGGTTGTTTTTGTCTTCCCCTATCCTCTATTCCCTTCCTTGGTTTCAGTGTTCCAAGTGTATTTCTTTGTAGTTTTGTCCCTTTATGCAAAGCAGGAAGGCTGGAGGAGGTTAGAGTGGGGAGGAATCCTTTCCCTTAGCTGGGATGAAGTTTCAGACTTACAGGAAGGTCCAGTCCTTGGCTCTGGAGAGCAGACCTTTTTATGGAGAAGTCTCTGGACATGTTTCACAAGAATTACTCTTCCTCTCCTCCTGCCAGAGCTACAGGGGAATTTATCTCAGACCCTCAGTGTGAGGACATATCAGGGTCGCTGGAGGGAAAGCCATGAGAATCTGACCCCTAAGACTCCCTGCACAAGACGATGGTCCAAGAGTTTCTCCCTCTGACACTAACCTTCAACTGTTGTCAAAATAAGGTCCCAGGGTGCCACAGTGTGTGCTTGACTGTTAATCTACAGGTTGGTGATTTGAACTCACCCAATAGTGCTTTGAAAGAAAGGTGTTGTGATCTTCTTTTGTAAAGATTACATATTAGAAAATTCTGTGGGACAGTTCCACGTAGTAACCCACAGCGTGGTCATGGGTCAGAATTGACTTGAACAGCAATATTTTTTTGTTGTCTTTTTGTTTGATTTTTTTTTTTTTTTAAACTCAGCTTATGGCTCCAGGGTCTTCTGCTACTGGTAAGCAGATTTTGGTAGCAGTATCTCCTGGATGTGCCTCTTTCCAGATTTTGAAGTGGCAATTTGCCTTGTGACCTAGTTCTCTGATGGGTCCAAGAAAAGTTGTTGATTTCCTGTTTGTCCAGCTTTATCTTGTTGAAAGGATAAAGTGACAATTTCCAAGCTTGTCAGAGCTGAAAATATGTCCCTTTTTGATTGAAACTGAACTTGATGATAGCATACTTTGCATACAGTATGGGATTCAGTATACCAATATTTGTTTGGGATTTCTGAATCTGCACCCGTAAATGAGATTGGTCTGTAATTTTGTTTTCTCATACTGTTCTTGTTTGGTTGTAGTGTGAGGATTTATAGATAATCACATAAAATGATTTGTTCCTCCCTTCTTTGCTTTTTCTTATGTGTATAAATTTAGAGTTATTTATTCCCTGAAAGCTTTGTAGAACTTGTCCATAAAATTGTATGGACCTGTTGTTTTCTTTGTGGGAAGATTTTAAACTTCATTTCAATGTGGTTTACAGTTATGGGGCTACCTGAATTGTTAATACCTTCTTGAATGTGTTTTGATAAATTAGAAATTTCCAAAAATTTGTTTATTTAGTCTAAGTTTTGAAATTTGTGGGTGCAAATTCATTAATCACATTTTTCTATTGGTGTATTTACTATGTTCTCATCTGATTCCTTGGCCCTATGGAGAGGATCAGAAATGTTTGGGAGAGAATTCTCCCTAGGAAATTCTCTGAAAGCTGAATACGTGATTAGGTCAAGGCAAGAGTTTTTAGACAATCTACCTCCTGCCACCATCCCAAAGTAGCATCCTCCTCCAAATCTCTTCTGTCATTCTGTGGCATAGATTGTCCTAGACTATGTCTGGGTCTACAGATTTAAATTGGCTTTAATGATTGGATCTTTTTAATGTCTCACCATTTGATGAAGATCTCTGCACCCAATTTGGCTAGATTCTGCATGAGGTAATCCATTTCAGAGGCTGCATTTAGATACAGCCTGTGAATCCAAAGTAACACGAGCAAAGTTCTAGTCACGCCATAGTTTGTGGCTGCCAAAATGTGGACACGGAAGCAACAGTTATTTTAAATCTTGATAAGCAACAGCATTTTGAAGAACTGTGGAATAAAATGAGTATTTCTAGTTGCCCAGTTGGGAAAGTGTTTGTACAATTATTCCATCCTAATCATTGGGTGCTCTTTACCTGGTCATAGCATGTGTGTTTTAGGTAAGAATTTTTTTAAATACTTGATTTATATTCTAGGTAAGATCTTTTTTTTTTTTTTATTTTTTAACCATAATTTATTTTTTTGAACTTTTCTATATTTTTGGGAAGTTAGTAAACTTTTGGTTGAAAAAGAGCATTTGTTTAATTTTTTAAAATATAATTTATGCATAAATAGAGACTGACTCGACTGCACTTGGCTTTGGCTTGGCATGAGGCAGTCATCATTTAATATACATATATAATATTTTTACATTACTAGATGCTTTAATATGATATTCTTGTATTCTTTTATCTTTTCTTTTTTTTGGAGGGGGGTGTAATTTATACATGAGTTAAATTGGGAAGTTGGAAGCTTCAGTGCTCATGTAATGTTTAATTTAAATTATTTCCAACCACAGCCCAAGTCTCATGCTGGTATGGACAATCTGTGTTTCTTGGTATATGTTCCAACATTTTATTTAACAAAATAGAAATAGAAGAACAAATATAAAAGCACCAAATGTGAAGTATAGCTAGAAGTTTTTGACAGACATAACAGCAGAGCTCCTTTAGCTTTACAGCATTTGATTCAGGGACTTTGTAAGTCTGTATCTTCATCTTTGAGTATTTAATTCCATAATTTAAATAACAGCTCAATACAACGTAAAAAGGGGAAATGTTCAGTTCAGTCCGCATGCACGTAAATCCAACAGCGTGACGTGATGTCACCTCCAGCAAATTCAATCTTAATTTGATTCTGATTGTTTCAGAGGAAACACCTCCTACGATTTCCTCTTTAGGTAGATTCAAGGATATTCACTCACTCTAGAAAAATTAATATTAACCATTCAAAATATATACTACATTGATAAAATGTGATGTTGAGATTTTGAAATCTTTGAGGCACACGTTTATAAAAGAAGTGAATGACGTAAAATGTCTAAAACTGCTTTCTATTTAATAGTTAAAATGGAGACAATAAACACTGGGAAAAGTCATAGAAAATATTACAAAAAACTGACAAAGGCATACATTTCCTTTCCACACCATCTCCCACAACCTAAAGCAATTAGAAGAAGTAGAACTGTGTCTGTATAGGTGAGCTGGGACCAACCAGTCAATTCGTATTTTGAGAGTTCTCTTTCCTCATGCCTATGGCACAGCAAGGATAGGCAATCACCTGACTCGACATGTATTCACATAGTTAAAAAAAAACCTTTGGAGAATCAGACTGACAAACTCCTTAGTTTTTTAGCATACTCACTAAAAGCACAGCATAATTAAGCTCTTGCCAAGCCAAGTGCCGTCGAGTCGGATAAGGAGTTCATTAACCCTTTTAGGTTCCTGGGAGACCATTTGTTACCTAAATGGCAGTGAAGGAGGCTTTACCATACATTCAGCTAAATCTAAATGAATGGTCCATAAGGAAGTAAAAAAGCATTCAAGCACTGAGTAAGTAGTTATACTACATGAATTTTAAAAGCCAAGTTTTCTCCGAATCTAACGAAAGAGGCTATTTTCCATTCTCTTTATACAGATTTCCTAGAAAACAAAAGGTAACTGCTAATGTTTATTAGGAGGTACAATCCCAGGGCGGCAAGAGTGCAGGAAAAGGAAAAAGAAGGAAGAAGAAGAGCAAATCCAGTGTGGCGCATGTAGAACTGGCCCAACCTTCACAGTGAGATGGAATGGCTGGTGGGTCATAAGGGATGGGGCTCCAGAAAAAGTACATGGAATGCTGTCTGTTGGAAGAGTCCACTACAGAATTTCAGGGAAAGCATTTAACTGCTAGCTCTTTGTTACCACCTGTCTTTTGTTGGTTCAAATACAAGGAATTAATTTTTAGGAACTTTTAGATTGTATCATCTGGTCATTTTGGACAGTTGCTGGTGGGTGCGAGGGCTTCTCCTTGCTAATTTGCATGAAAGGTCCTTAGCATTACCACTAAAGGAAAGGCTGAGCCCTTTCCTAGGACAGCTCTCAGCAGGAAATTAGGGGAGTGGCAGAGGCCAGGGCTGAGAGACAGCGACTGGAGAAGGAAGGCTTTAGAACAGAAGGTAAGCTGAGATGGGTAGTAGTACACCCTTGTGCAAAGTGTTTGTGTCAGTGCTTATGTGTGTTTGTGTAAGTGATGAATTCACAGATGGACATGGATGTGGTTACGCAATACTGTCCTGTGAATTAGGGCATAAGTAAAGGTAAAAATGAAGGATAGGTTGTCACTGTAAAAGAAGTTGCCACACATACAGCCAAAATGATGAATCCATATTGTGCTAAAGACAAAAATCCTTCAAGCTGTTTCAAAGTGAGAAACGGATTTAAGTATGAGGCCAAGATTCTGGGTGGCAAGAACTCTGCTGGCATAAACCTAGAAGGAGTGTATCTGGCAAAGGAGAATCCAAACACGTTTTGGGACAGTCCTTATATCCTCCCCAAGGAAGGGTTTAATGGCCTGCAGAGTGGGACACTTTCCTACCTAGTCTGTTGTGTACCGTTTTCTGATTGCTGGTTTCTCAACTTAGGATTTATTCTTATTTACCTCTCGTATGGAAATTTAAGTCTTCTAAGAACCTTGAAGAGATGGAAGTGCTTCTGAAGGGCCACTGATTAGCGAAACCTAGGCTCCATCAGGATAAACCTCTCCTGTTGCTAGGGCTGGGGAAATCAGGTCCTCAAGCTGCATTTTCCTCAGCCGGCCAGAGGTCACCTGGTGGGCTGAATAACAAATTCAAATCATGTGCATACTATAACATGACTAGGACTACAAAACACTGATTGATCAGTATAATGGTGTTTCTCCTTTTCCACCTATCTGGTTTTTGTCAGGTAGACAGATTGGGCGGCAGAAATGTTATTTGAAACACTGTTGCAAATGGAAGTATCCTTTGTACTTGGGACCATCCCCCCTCCTCTTTTGTTTCAGTATGAACTTGGAAGATCTCCTGGATTTGACATGTGAAGGCTTTCTACCTTAAAGGATATGGTCAACCATGTGGATGGTGAGATTAAGTTTAGTCATTGGATGAGCAAACAAATCTTTTCACTTGTCATTTTAAAGTGAACTTTTACAAGGTTCTTTAAGACTAACATTTGGCTCGTGAGAAACCTACAGTATTGCCCTGCCTACCATGTTTATTTTCACAGTTTTCTCCCAGTAAACCTTTCTTCCCCTGACTGTTTCATTCCATTTCTCTTTTCTATACTTTCTTCTCTGTGGTTCGGTCACCAGCTCACTGGGTCCTTAGACTCCAGGGGACACACAGCAAGCTCTTTGCATTGCACTGGAGGTGAGGGAAATACAGTATCTCCTTTTTCCTGGTAGGCAACGGGATGGAAATGAAACGGCATTCCAACACCTCTCTCCAAAGATATGTTTCAAAATGTTCTCTTAATTCTCAAATATTTTATACTCTTGATGATATTGATCCGAGAATTGATCAATATCTTTAGTTTATCAATACCTTGACTTCAGCTATCTCTCTTTGTAGCTTGTGTGTATTACAGGATCTCATTTTTGAAAGGAGTAGCAGACATAATGTTGCCATTTTATGTCTTTAGAATCCATAGCAGAAACTTAGAAATGATGTCCTTTTATTTTACTGGGGTATAAAGTAAGCCCAAGCTAATAAATTTGAGAAATTCGTGATCATATTCACATTTTAGGCATATTATATGTGGATTTAGTAAAAGTTGTTGCAGAAGTAATGATATCCTTTAAGAGAACAAGTAATCAAAGAGTTCCGTAATTATTTAACTATATTCTATTTATATGCCTTACTACATCAACAGTTTAGGTTACACCTGCCAATAATTGGTAGTTAAATTAAAAATTTATTTTAAAATTAGTTATACTTTATTTTTGTATTCTGGAAATATCTATAGAACTCTACTGTGTACCAGGCACAATGCTAGACAGGGAAAGCAAAATGAATGGAAGAATCTTATCCCTGAGGAATGCAGCTAGACAAGGGGGACAGAGAAGAAGAAGGGAATTCAGAATTAAGTGGAGTTGGGCTTGCCTGTGGATGGAGAGAAATTTGTGGGTGGATGGATGGAGAGACACGGTAGAGTTGGATGTATGAGTCTGGAAGGCAGAGTAAAAGGTTTTGCCTCCAGTTACAGAGCTGTAATAAGTGAATAGTGATCTTTAAGAAGAAAGACTAAAATGCAGCAAAATAACATGTTTTCTTATCTTTATTTAGAATGACCTACGCTTGGCTGGCTACGCTGGCAGTTTCCATCTGGAACTCTAGAGTTGCTATCAGTCAGACCAAGTCAATGGCAATGGGTTTATTTGGAATTGATAGCACTTTTTTCTTGGAAATAACTGGGGGTAGACCCTTAGGTCAGTTATCAATAGCCTATTTAAACTATAATACAGTGGGGGCACAGAATAAAAACCCTAAAAACTTCATGTAGACTCTTCTGTGTAATGTTTAGAATGATTAATGTTATTGGAATACAAATTTGGAATTCCAAGAACCATCTCGTCTTGCCCTGAATATGAAAGTGTGACTGGTTCATGTAAAACCTTGGTTCCCACAGAAACTCGATAAATTCTATGCATTTGGGAACTACAGAGCTACTACTCCTCAATATTTGTATGAGATGAGATATCTTTCTGGGTCAGTCTCTTTCCAGTTCTTAGTTGAGGGAAATTGTAGTTGCTACTTGGAGAGAGGAGAGCAGCTAGTGCAGGTGTAACAGTGGGCTGTGTGAATGGGAGGTGCTTGTGTGCTGAGGGTTGTCCACAGTTTGTGTTCTTTTGTGTCACAAAACTATTTGAATCTTTTCAAAATGATGGATTTTCTCCATAAATGCACATATATAGTGTTCTGTATAATTTTTAGAGGGTTCCTGATATCTCAGAGTTCATCTGTGAACCCTTTTTCCATACTATAAAAATGAAATTTTTGGTGTGGTATCATAAAAGAAAGCTATGTACTTATATCCTAAAGAAAAGTATGCTACAAATATAGAAGATAAAATTGTAAAGTTCATCTGTAAAATACAGATAAAGGCATAGAAAAGTAAGACCACTGGCAAAGAAGGGCAGAAGGGAAAGGATAGATCTATACAAAGTCAGTGTATCAATACAAAGGAGAGGGTAAGGGGAAAAGTAGATCAACTTGTGTATGAAGGACAAAAAATTAATGCAGCTGAACTCTTCCAAAGAATGTTGTCTCTAACTAGAAAAGGTAATTTACAAAAATAACCTTTTCTTATGGGTAAGAAAGTAATTAAAAACCAAAAACTTTAAGAACTCCAAGAGAATAAAACCATTATTCTTATTAAACTACTAACAACTATTTTCAAAAATTAATTTTAGAGGTCAGATGATTGAGCTTTATGCAAAATATATTTTATGTTAATAAATATGTACATAACCACTTTTAGGTTCTTCAAGAGCTTACATAATCTTTCATTTATTAGTGCTTTCTGGTAGAAAACTGAGATATAATTGTCATTGATAATGAAAATACTTAACTTTGGTTGTATGACAAAATGAGATTTAAGAATCACTTGGGAGCTTACATCAGTCTGGTTGACTGTCTCTATCACCAAAGCCCTAGTAGCAAGGTGGTTAAGAGCTTGATTGCTAACCAAAATGTTGGCAGTTCCAATCCACCAGCTGCTCCTTGGGAATCCTATGGGGGCAGTTCTACTCTGTCTTACAGAGCTGTTATGAGTCAGAACTGACTTGATGACACCTAACAACGTCTATACCACCTATATTAGATTAAGGCAGTTAAACACTTGTTTAACATTGTGTAGCCTCTGTGAATATAAAGAGCATTAAGTGACACTGGAAATATTGAGGCTTCCTGCTCAAAAGTGGAGTTAAAGATGTCAGATATATTTAGATGGAACATTAAAATGTGATCAACTTGGGGAAATAGAACCAAATGTTCCTGGATCTTTTTCAGTAACTTGTAATACAGATATTAAAATAAAAGTGTAACACTGAAATGTGTAGTGATGGGGGAAAAAATTGACAGGCACTTAGGTTTTAAAAGTAATTCATCCTACTTAGTGTGGGTGATTTCAGAATCTGGACACCTTGGAAAAATGTTTCTACACGAAAGATCAGGAATTATCTGGAGGGAAATAGTAATAATTTTTACTAACCAGGATACCCAGGTATAGATAGATGGAATAGTCCATGAGAAGTATATTGCTGAGAAGACAGAGACTGTTATTAAACACAAATAAACCTGATATTAAACTTGGTATCTATCACTGTTTTAGGTATGAAGTAGATGGAATGAACAAATGTGTTTCTAGTCTTATGTGAATTGAATGATATAATCAAATATCTGGAAATTCCTAAATATCAGGAAAGTTGGTGTTTAAAGCAACATATCCTGATATTTTTCAAACAAGATGGGATAGATAATGAATTGTCTTTAATCTCAACTATTCAAACTCAAACTAAAAACATTTGTAAAATCATGTCTTTTCTACTTTCTTTCTGGCAAATTTGATTATAATATGCCATAGTATCTTTCTTTTGAGATTTATTTTGTGTGCAGTTCAGTGAGCGTATTAGGTAGATATCTTTTCGTCTTTCATGATATCAGGTGAATTTTCTGTCAACAACTCTTTGACAGTTCTCTCTGTATTTTCTGTTATCTCCTCATTCTGGTACTCCAATTACTGATAGATTATTCCTCTCTATAGTGTACCACATAATTCTTAGTGTTTCTAGATTAAAAACAATTATTTTATCTGATGTTTTTCCTCATATATGTTGGTGTCATGTGCTTTACCTTCAGTCTCACTAATTCTGGTTTCTGTTGCCTCAGTTTTTCTCCTTTGGCTTTCTACTGATATATTTATTTTTGTGTTGTTGATGTTTTCTATGTTTTCCTTAATACTCTGTTATGGGTCATTCTTCTTTATGGGTTGACTTTTCACCTTTTTCAGTTTTGGTTTTGTGTTTGCTGAGACTCCAGTATTATGATTCTTGTTTTGATATGTTTCATTGTTATTTTGCTTTACAGCTACACCTATGATCACCCTTACTATTCTAAATTTAAACCAGACTTTAACTTCTGCATATCTCTTTAATTTCCTCTCCATCTGAAAGCACTATAGCTACTGTAATATATTCCTTTTTTTAGAGTGGTGATGTCATAGTTTTCATGTGATCACTGGTTCTCTTTTTTTTTGATAATGTAGTTTTGATTGAGCTTTTTGACATACCTAAGTGAGTAAGATTCTGGATGCTGTGTCCTGCATTGCCTCATTAAGTATACATTTAATGTTTTCGTTTTTCTAAGTAAAGAAATTCTTTCAGTATTTCTTGTAGTTTTGATTTGGCTTTTACAAAGTTTCTAAGCTTCTGTGTATCTGCAAATGTCTCAATATCACTGTCATATTTGAGAGATAATTTTGCAGGATATGTAATTCTTGTTTGGAAGTTTTTCTCCTTCCGAACTTTGCGTATGTTATCCTACTGCTTTCTTGCCAGCATTGTTTCTGTGGAGAAGTCTGATGAATGACTACAGGATTTCCCTCTGAATGTCAGTTTTGCTTTGAGCCTTACTGCCTTTAAAAGAATCTGTTTATGTTTCATTTTATTAAGCTTGGTTGTAATATGTCTTGGTGTCTTTCTTTTGGGGTCTAGTTTTCGTAGCAGTCAACACACATCTTGGATATCTGTGTTCTCTTTCATAACTTCAGGAAAGTTTTCTGTAAGCAACTCTACAGCAATACCCTTTGATTTTCCTCTATCCCTCCCTGTTCAGGAGCTCTAATTATTCATAAATTATTCATCTTACTAGAGTCCTACATGTTTCTTAATGCTTCTTCATTTTCCTTTTCTCTGATTTATCTTTATAAATACTGATGTCAGTTGTTCTATCCTTAAAGTCACTAAGTCTGACTTCCATCTCCTCAATTCTGCTCTTTTGGCTTTGGATTAAATTGTCTAGTTCTGTAATTTTGTTATTGATCTGCTGCATATCAGACAGTTGATGTTGCATCAGTTCAAATAGCTTACTTAATTTTTTGTTTTGTTCTGTTGCATTTTGTTTAATTTCTAGGAGGGCTCTCTCTACAACTCTTTTGTACTTGACCTCCAACAGTTTCAGAAAAGCTTCTTTACCTGGGAAGACTTTTGATTCCTTATTTTGGGAGTTTTCTGGAGACATTACCTCAATGGGAGCTGAGGTGCAGTTTTAAGAGGGAGTTGGTCACCAGGTGTCCCTATGTACTCTAGTGATTGGCTCCAGATAGACTTTCTGGGGTGGCAGCCTCTGCCTTCTGGCTGGCAAAGATAGTGCCCTACTTATGGAGTCACTGGGGTGGAGGGAGTTGTCAGCTGACCCTATGACATGGATCAGTGAAGGGTGGAGGAGATGCTGCTGGGTTCTCAGCAGTCAGTTCTCTGGGTAGTCTTGTTTGAAAGGGTACTTTACTTCTGAGTGGGGAGCTGTCCAACAGCTGCCAAAAATAGTCAGGCCCTCACGTGTGGCAGGTCCTGCCTTCCAGCTGACAATGAAAGTACCTCATAGGCCATCCCCAGATGCTATGATGTGGTTTAAAATAGGGAGAGGTTAGGGTCTTCCTGCCAACCTCTGCCAAGCCCCACTCATAAATCTAGACACAAATCATCTCAAATACTGCTTTTCTGCTGGAGAAGCATTTGCCAGATAGGCTGCTGCTCTGCTTGAAAATCAGCCACATCTAAGGCCCCTGGTTGGGTGACTCTGCCTCCTAGCCAATCAAGATGGCATCCCAGCTGAGCTACCCTTCCTGATGTGAAATAGCAGAGTCTGTGACATACCTCAGGAAAGAGACAGTGGAGGCACAGTGGTGCCCTCAGTCAGCAGTTGGGCTCTCAACATATGGCTATCCCATACACTATCTCTCTGCTATGCTATACACTGATTCTTAAGCACTGCAATTTGGCATATTTTCTGGATTATGCCCAGTCCCTGCCTACTGGGTAATAAAGAGGGTGTCAGTACCTAAAGTCTTCTGAAATGGTGAGTCAGCGAGAGTGGTGGTCAGCAGCCACTGGGCTGTCTTTAAGAGTGGTAGTTTAGTCTGTTACTGGTGCCTAATCAAATCTGACAACACTGTGCCAGATGCTAGGGCTCCCAGGATGTCCACTGTTCCATTCAGTTATCATTCCAGGTCTTAGTTCTCAGGGGGAATTGAGGAGATGTGTGTCTAGTCTGCCACATTGGCCCCGCCCCTCTCCTTTGGCTTTCTACTGAGTTGTCTAATTCTGCAATTTTATTATTAATCTTCTAAATTTCTACTCCTTGTGCATATATGCTTTCTTGCAGCCTGTTTGATTTGTCATTATGCTCTGCTGCATTTTGCCTCACTTTTTGATCTCTTGCAGTGTTCTGAATATTAATCTTTTGTATTCTACCTCTGGTAATTACAGGAACTTCTTTTCATCTGGAAAATTTCTTGATTCTTTCCGAGAAATTTCTGAAGCCATTGTGGTCTGCCTCTTTAAGATCTAATAGCGACTGTTTTCTCTGAGCCATCAGCAAGTTGTAGTTATTTAATGTTTGCTTACTGTGACCTAGCATCTTGCTTTGTTTTATTTTGAAATGCCCAGATAGGCTGGTTATATGCACTAGTTTAGCTATTTTTGCATTTGAAGCTCTAATGTCCTGTCACCAGATGGTTAAAGCTATAACTAGGCAAGTGGGACCAGGCATTCATTTGTCTTTCTTGTATGGATTCAACTCAGGTGTTCAGGTAGTCGATCACCAGCTGTGTGGCATAGGCTTCTCCCATATTGCAGGATGGGCATGGATGATTGGTGTGGGCACAGGTATTTGGCTGCAGGTGCTGAGAAAGGCAGGTGGCTGACAGCCATCCTTGAGTAGCAGTGATGAAGGCATATCACTTTATGCCTGCTCCTAGGTGAAGAAACTGTTAATGCCCTTAATTTCTAGCTCAGGGGAGTTGGCAGACATTCCCCCATCCCATTCCCCCGATTGTAAAACTATTCCCTCTCTAGTCTAGGAGAATGGCTCAGGGAAGCTAAGGAGTCCTACTGCTGGCTCAGATAATGGCATCAGATTTTGGAGCCAGAAAGGAAGGGGGAGAAATGCAAAGAAAGGAAGTGGGAGTACTGAAAAAAGGGAGAGATGTTTGTCCTGAAGGAAAGTTTTAGATCTGAAGCAGTCAATTAGATGAGAGCCACTTAGCTTTTGATGATCCTGTGCCATTTTTCACTGGTTTTAGAGGCACAGTGGATTCTTTGACAGACTGTCTCTGCTGCTGAGGAAGACATGCTCCCAACACTGCTGTTCTATTCACCACACTGGTTGCAGCTGATTCCTGGCAGATCATATCCGGGCTGTCCTAGATACTTCTGGACCTATTCTCCTTTCCCCATAAATTGATCAATTTCTCAACTTTTCCTTTTTGTGTTTGAGGCTCCTAGAATGTCATATATAATTGATTAATTTGTTCTTTGCGGTATTTGTTGTTAGAGGGACCACAGGGAGGTCTGACTACTCTGCTGTCTTCATCCTTCTACATTCTAATGTTGTTTTTTATGTTTTAGTTTTCTAGAGACACAATGACAGTTGTTTTGAATGTCAATAAGGAAATTATTGCTACAACACTAGCCTGATTAGACTTCTTGAAGCAGGAATAGGCTTGGAACCAATTATTTTTGGGTTTAGGTGTTATGATAGAGAAGTTTCCAGGTAGTAATTTCTGTCTAAACTCTTAAAAATATCTTCATCATTTTAAAAATAATTTTTTTAGAGAATGAAGTTTATCAAGTTTATTTTGAAAATGCCTATCTATGAAGCAAATTGCTATACTTGACAATACTCTGTACCTTGAAATGTCCCTTCTATTTAAGTACAGTTGTCAAATTAGAAATGATGATTTTCAACCCTTGAAAAAACATGTTTGATAATTAATGTAAATTTCACATAAACTACCACCTTAGATAACAACTGAACTTAATGGTTATTTGAACATTTTGACTTCTTAAATAAGATGATAGTTTAAAAACAAGCAATGATTTAATTAATCTGGTTGTTTTAAAATTTTCTTAAGCAGAAGCATCATTTACCCAAGAATCACTGAAATACCTGTAACCCATGTGATATTAAAAGATTCATTCCATTTAATTTGAAATACTATTTACCAAATTTGGAATGTGAAAAACCTCCAGTGTCCTTACTGGTAAACATTTTTTCCCTCCTAACTTCCGCTTTAGTGTAATATAGTCAGAACATACCATCTAGAAGAAGTGCCAAGCAAAACATATTCACCAAAAGGACCAAAATCCTGTTGCCATTGAGTCAATTCCAGTTCATAGAGACTCTACAAAATAGTAGAACTGTCCCTAGGACTTCCAAGGAGTGGCTGGTGGATTCGAATTGTTGAGCTTTTGGTTATCAACTGAGCTCTTAATCAGTGTGCCACTATAGCTCCTCAAAAGTGCCAGGGAGAGCCAAAGTACCCACTGCATGGCAATAATCTCCCATCTTTTGTTCTAGGGCATCTAGTCAGTAATTGCCCCCTTGGGGTCTTAAAAATGTGGCTTTTGTGGAGGAGAGAGAAAAAAGATAAACAAACCAAACCAGTTACTGTGGAGTTGACTTTGTTGGACTCATGACAATTCCATGTGTGTCAGAGCAGAAATGTGTTCAGTAGAATTTTCAGTGGCTAATTATTAGGAAGTAGATAGCCTGTGAAAACATACTTGAAAGCTGTAGAGACTAAAATTTTTGATCAAAGAGATCTGAAGTCACTTTTGGACCAGCAGATATGAAGTGGCAACTCTTGAATCTCAGGCTAAATTGCTGCTGGTTTCTGATAGTTCACTAATGAAAAAGATGACTTCTTAGCCCTCTGGCGCTTAAGCATTTATGTAATCACCTGCATATATAAAGCAAATATAAATGCCCCTCAAAGCAAAGAAGCTCACACCCTTCTTTCTCTTGTATCTATGAGTGGGTTGTTTTTGCCTTTACGGCAAGGAGAAAAATCACTGAGCCAGATTATAAAAAAAAAAAAAAAAAAAAGGAAAATTCTCTTTATGGTGTTATTTTGTACACTTTAGGAGTAACAGGAAGTGGTTAATTCTGAACACTTATCTGAAACATTACAGCAGGTTTGCCCTGGGCAGGTTTGCACATCTTCCCTATCACTGCATCTGAGGAGCACCTGTCTTTGGGTCCACACACACAGAACTGGTCCTTGGGGTCATCCTAACGACCACACAGTCCCTGCAGTCCATGCCACACTTGCACTTTGGTAATGAGAGGGACAAAACGGAGGATCCCAAACGTGACGCTAAGAGGGAGAAAATAAAAGGACGGAAAATATGGAAATCAAATGACCTGGCTTGACACCCTTTCAGAAAGACTTTTTTTTTGTTTTAATGAAGGTGATCTAAGAAGAAATGCAACAGTTATTTACTGTAGCTCTGTGGAGGCTTGGGATGGGAGGTATAATTTAGAAATGCAAATGGAAAAGCTTCACAGTGAGCAGTACATCCAGCGCAGGGATCCAGGCTCTCATTGTTTTAAAGGAACTTGCTGGCTGTCCAGGAAAGCATGAGAAAGAGTAGCTACCCATGAAAGCACTGCATAAAATGATTCAGGAACTAGTTTTCAGGTTTGCATGTAACTTTCCAAGACACTCCCCTCCTCTCTTGTATCTCTGCGTCTCTAACTTTCTATTCCTTTCTCCTCTCCCTCTTCCCTCCTTTCTTTCCTCCCTTCTACGCCTCCCCAAGCACACCAGCATCCTAACACGTACGCATTCCGCTCACCCTCCGCAGTTTCTCTCCCTTCTTTCACTTTGTCTTTCTCCTTCCTGTCTTGGTAGATAAAACAACAAATATGCGAAGGAGAACACTTTTGAAAAGCTGAAGAGAAAAATCTTAACACATTCACGAAAATAAAAATATTTTTTTTCTTTATTGTGATAAAGACTTAGCGGGAGGATGTCTTTTGATGCTGCTGAAGTACAGTTTTCCCTCTCACTTTGGCCTTTTGCTTTGTTCACACAAGATAGCACCCCTCAGAGAACCTAGTTTCTAGTGCAGAGTTTCATTAATCACTGAGCACTCAGGAGCTATTCTTTCAAGTGTGAGGAAGAGATAGTTGGCATTCCTGATTTTACACACAGAGAGACATTTTTTTGTAGACCCTGGCAGATCTCTTGGACCCGAAATAAAAAAAAAAAAAAGGGAAACTATGGGAGTCGATGATTCTCGTTAAAGAGCAGCCTAACATTTTATGTCAGCAGTAGAGTAGCATTTAAGGCATACATACACTCAGAATTAGAGCCGTCAGTCAAATGTTTATTTTAAAAGAGAATAACCTAAAATATTTGTCCCTACCCAGATGGAGGCTCTGCTCTTTGCATTACCGAAAAAGCCAGTGGAATTCTGAGAACAGGATATTTGAAAACACATGGGATTGGTTGTAATGCTTAGTCATATTTAAAACTGAGCTGATATTGTGTGTAATGTTAATGATAACAAATTGAGTTAGAAAAAGGTTGCATTTCATTTTTGTTCTAGTTGAAATGCCAGAGAGAGGTTTCTTTTTCCTTGCATGAAATTATGATTTAAGCTTTACAAGTTGAGGTGTATATATGTGCCTATGTGTAAGAATCAAACTATTTGTCCCAACAATTCTAATCACACCTTCTCACTCTGACCTTGCCCCTTGCCCTTTAGTTTTGGGGGAGGGGTAGAAGATGCGTGATGCAGATAGTTAAGCTTTCAGTCTCTTTCCTCTGTTCTCTCACAAGTGAAAGTTGGTGGTTCTAAAATACCCAGAGGTGCCTCAGAGGAAAGGCCTGGTGATCTGTTTCAGAAAGGAAGGCCTTCAAAATCCTGTGGGAGTTCTACTTTTCACATGTGGGGCTGTGCTGAGTCAGAATCAACTTGACAGCTGGTTTGGACAGTGTAAAAGAAAACAAGGATGAAAGAAAGACTTAGAAGAATGAGAAAAAAAGGATGGAAGGAAAAGAAATAAAAGTTTAGGTTGAAGGAAAAGTAAAAGAGTCAGATTAAGATTTCTCATACCTTCCTAACCTCCTCTTTACCAGTCACTACTCTCCACCTCAATGATACCAGTAAGACTGGAAAAGGGGGAGAGGGGGAATCAAAACTCCTAAACCAAACCCAGAAAGGTCACAGGATGCTGTGTGGTTTATCTGTATTAGGTATGACCTGAATTGGGGCTCTGTGCAAGTCAGAAAAGCATTTATAACCCACACTTCTTTACATAAAATTTCTTGGCAGTTGCCACTGCAAATCTTCTGGTCCTTTTCCTCTTTCTGAGAAACAATACTGTAAGTGCAGCACTGTCAGTCACAGGAGGTTGCCTCAAGGTCATGCCAGGTCAGCTCTGGAAACCCAAGAATCAGCGAGTGAGGCCTTGATGGCAGGGTGGGTGGCAAACCTGAATGGAGAAAGCTTGAAATTTACAAGCTGCTGTCACAGGGAGATTAGGGCGAAAAGCAGGCTTGAGTCTGAGAGCAGAACAGCCAGAGGAAGGAAGATTGGGAGGTAAAGGGTGAAA
The DNA here is from genome assembly GCA_028571685.1 of Heterohyrax brucei. Classification (NCBI taxonomy): domain Eukaryota; kingdom Metazoa; phylum Chordata; class Mammalia; order Hyracoidea; family Procaviidae; genus Heterohyrax; species Heterohyrax brucei. The sequence goes on along the minus strand of CM053141.1, from coordinate 99,896,789 downwards.
GAAAAATACGTTGTCGTTCTGTTCTAGAAAGGTTCATGAATTAACAGAACTAACACTCACCGGACAGAGGTTTAAATTTACAGCAATCATAATGTTTCCTTTATAACATTACCAAATAATATTCCACCCTCCTGTGGAATTTCTCGTCTGTCACATTAAAATCTGCCTGTTTCACATGGCAACACTGTGGTTTCTCGGAGTTGCACAGTTTCTGGTCTATCTCAATGGCTTCCCACTTTTCTGTTTGGAATTAAGCTTCTTGTACATCACAACTGATTGTGCATTATTCAAAAGGATGTCTGTTAAGTCAATGAAAATATGTATCTTTGGCAGGGAAAAAAAATGAATTGGGAATAAATAAAAGCAGATAAAGAAAGAAAGAGGTCAGCCACGTCTTTCAGCTTCTCTTCTGTGCTTCTCCACCCCCTGGACTCCTGTAGGAATGCTCCATTGAATTGCCATAAATTATTCAAAACATCTCTTTACCAACCCATTTCTAAGTTTTCAACATATTTTGGCAAATTAATAAGCTCATGCTGAACTTTCTGGATATACTTTACCTGAAGATGATGTTTATGCTCTGGAAATTTGCAAAATGCAAGCATTCACTATTTTATTATCTAATAATAATAATAAAAAAAATAATAAAAATTTCTACTAATTAAAGGAAGCAGTATTTATTGTCTCCCTTCTCCACAAACAGTCATCTGGTTTATTCAGTATGGTTGAGAATCAGTGTGTATAAATTGATGCAGTTTGATATTTCTGTTTTAAGTGTAGAATACACCTCAGCAGAATGTCTTATATGTTCAGTAACTTAATGGCAAGAATTGTCAACCTAATCCTTCCCAATTCAGCTACTACACTATTTCCATTTTTTTAAATGATTTGAAAGAATCTAAGACTTGATTTACATAACTAAACCTAATCAGTCATCCTTTGGGACTGAAACAGATAAAATAACATTGACAATAGATGAAAAATGTGTAAAATCTATATAAAGCATCATTAACAATATTTTTTCTCCAGTCTTATATGTATAGCATTATAATCAGCCTATTTGAAATAGGGAACAGATCATTTCATTCATGTTACTGAAATTAAATGGATCTAAGACTATGAAAATGGAAAGGCTAGAACTGATTTATATTCAATTTCTTAAGATTGAGCCTGTAGAGGCAATTCTGAGCGGAAGATTGGAAAAATGGTTTGATAAATTTAGGATTACCTTAAGAATGAATTCAGATGATGCATCTTACTGTTTTGACATCTACCTTTGTTGTTTAAAAAAAAAGCCTGGGGTTCTCTGAGACTTTCTTAGTCTAGATGTTTGAATAAAAGATTTTTAGTGAGTGTCAGCAGCAATGTAGGTAGAGTTAAGGCCCTTGTTAAGATGACTGGGTATTATAAGGGCAACAGTAGTGTATTTCTAGTGACAAATGCTCTTACCAATTGCCCCACAAACGTAGTTTACGTGATAGCTGACAAAAGAAGAACTAGGAGAACAGATCAGCATTAAGGAAATGTTCCAGACCTGTGGATTCCTGTGAGTTATGAGCATGAGGGAATTCACCCCCGGCATAGAAGGAAACTAGTGTTGTGACCATTCCCTCAGAAAAGCCTGGGCTCTGTACCCCGAGCTTCCATGGCCTCCATACAGTCTCTAGCTTTTTATGTTGCCTGTCTGACCACCACTTGCCTGTTTCATTTGTAGGTTCCCCTGCCTCTGACCACACCCACTCCCTCTGGGTGTCCTTGTTGTTGCTGTTATGCGTCCTCAAGTGGTTCAGACTCATAGTGTCATGGACTGAATTGTGTCCTCCCAAAATACATGTCAACTTGGTTAGGCATAATTTCCAATATTGTGTGGTTGGCTTCATTTTGTAACTGATGTAAATTTCTTACGTGTTGTAAACCCTTGTCTCTGCCTGTGGTTAGTGAGGCAAGACTGGGTGAGGTTTAAGAGGATTAGGGTGTCACAGCTTTGCTCTGGTCACATCCCTGATTCAAAATAAAGAGAGTTTCCCTGGGATGTGGCCTGCATCATTGTTTATACAAGAGCTATAAAGGAGAAGTGAGCAAAGAAACAGGGAGTCACCAGGAAAAAAGCACTAGGGGCAGAGTACATCCCTTGGAAACCAGGGTGTCTACACTGAGAAGCTCCTTGATTCGGGGAAGATTGACGACCAGGAACTTCCTCCAGAGCTGACAGAGCAGAGAAAGTTTCCCCTGGAGATGACATCCTGAATTTGGATTTATAGTCTACTAGACTGGGAAAGAGCAAACTTGTGTTTGTTGAAGCCATCTATTTGTGCTGTTTCTGTTATAGCAGCACTAGATGACTTAGGCACACAGCAACCCTACGTACAACGGAATGAAACCTTGCCAGGTCCTGTGTCTGCTGTCCTCACACTTGTTGCTGTGCTTGAGTCCATTGTTGCAGCCATGTTTTAATCTGTCTCATTCTGACCTTTTCCTGTGCCAAGTATAGTGTCCTTCTCTAGGGACTGGTCCCTGCTGGTAATATGTCATTGGTTACCACACAGATAAATAATTTTAAAATAGCTGTCACTAGTCTAGCTCTTATTCCTGCTGTCTTCTGCCTAGCTCTCTCAAGAGCCACTCAGTTACTATGAGTTGGAATTAACTTGGCAGCAACAGGTTTGTTGCTGTTTTTTTTTTTTTGTGAACTAAGCTTGTGAACTTCAGTCTCTCTACACGGCTCCATTCCCAGTGTTCAATCTCTGATAATGAATCCACCATCATCCATCCTGTGGCCAAGGGAAAGTTGGAGTCCACTCCTACTCAGCCTTCTCCCTCGCTGCCCACAGCCAAATAAGTACCCAGTTCTACCAACGCACCCTCCTAACTATCTTCCCATTCTGTTCACATCCATTTACTATCACCTCTAGTTTGAACCAATGACATCATGTTCACAGATTAGTGCAACATGTCTTAAGGGTTTTCTTGTCTTGTGCCTTGTTTCCTTTTATTCCATTTCTAAAACTTCCTCTAGAGTGGTTTCTAAGATTAAAAATCGAGTCTTACTGTTTTCCTGTTGACACTCCTTAGCAGCTTCCCAGTTCCCTTCAGGTTAAGTCCAGTCTCCTTAACGAAGTTTACATGAGCTTTCATGATTGGTTCCTTGATCGCATCACCAGGTCATAGTCCTCTCTGTGATGTTTGTGCTCTTTGATGAGCCTTAGGTGACTTCTGGCTCCAAGCTGTCACATGGAAGGTCCTATCTCTAGGAGACGTCCTTCTTTGCTCCAGTGATTTCCCTTTCTCTCCTGCGAGGAGGCTATTGTTACAGATTGACTTCTGTCCACCAAAAATGTGTCAACTTGGCTGGGCCATGGCTCCCAGTGTTGTGATTTTCCAGTGTGTTATAAATCTGCTTCTATGATGTTAATGAGGTAGGATTAGAGGCAGTTACGTTACTGAGGCAGGATTCAGTTTATAAGATTAAGTTATAACTTGAGTCAGTCCCTATTGAGGTATAAAAGAGAGAAGAAAGTAGAGAGATGAGAACTCATATCACCAAGAATGAAATACTAGAAAGCAAGCAAGTGTTTTGGACTTGAAGTCCCGCTCTGAGAAGCTTCTAGACCAGGGGAAGATTGATGACCAGGCTTTCCCCCAGAGCTGACAGAGAGAAGCTCTTCCCTTGCTTCTGGCACCCTGAATTCAGGCTTCTAGCTTCCCAAACTGTGAGAGAATAGATGTCTCTATGTTAAAGCCATCCATTTATGGCATTTCTGTCATAGCAGCACTAGAAAGGACAGTTATTTTGTGTTGCAGTTAAACAAAGGCTCCAACATTGCACTGCCTGGATTTGAATCCTGGCTCCACTGTGTCCTGTGCCCTGATGATGATGGCCCTGCTGCTGATGTTAATGACACATCTGCCTTTCAAGATCACTGTGAAGTTTAAATGAGTGCTAAGTGCTTAGAACAACACTGGTATCTAGTAAGAATTCAATAAATATTAGCAGCTATGATTATTGTTTCTCACCTTGATATAATTTCTCTGGAGAGCCTTCCCTGAGACCCTCACTCTGGCTAGTTTTTCTGTTCTTTCGTAACATGTACGTCTATGGTCAGCAGTTATCATTCTTCAAAATAACTGCCTCTTTATATCACATTTGGCTGGCTTGGCTCGTGTAGTTTCTGCTTCTGGATTGATTACGAACTTCTTGAGGTGAGGGTTTTGTTTTGCCCATCTTTTCCTCTCTAACACCTAAAACAGTGTCTGGTTCATAGTATGTGCTCAATAAGTATTTCCTTAAAAAATGAAAATCATCTGTAATTAATTACCAAAGGCAACTCGATTTCCACATAGAAAAATTTTTGCTTTCCAAGAATTAAGATTTCAGGAGAAAGATGAGATTCAACATCCATGTATTTTACATATTCTATTATGCCAATGTATTTTAAGGAAGTACTCATTTTTAACTGGGGTGTTATGTTGAATTGAGGAGATGTACAGTTAGTTGGGCTGTTCTCTGGAAAACAAGAAACCAATAAGGATATAATTATAAATAGCTGTACAATATAATCAGTGGAGCCCTAGTGGCACAGTGGTTAACAGCTCAGCTGCCAACCAAAAAGTAGCAGTTTGAATCCTCTAGCCACTCCTTGGAAATCATATTGGACAAGTTTTACTCTGGCCTGTAAAAGTCACTATGATAAGAATTGACCTGATAACAATTTTTTTTTAAAAAAATATAACCAGAGTCAGCCTGAGGTTACTGCCTGTGTTACTAGTCTCAGCCAGTGTTCCCAAAGCTCTGTAGGTCTTAATAGAGAAGAAAAATGGGTAGGGAAAGGAGATGGTACTTTTAAAAAGATGAGAGAACTGAAAAGACTCTACGTATACAGAAGGACAAGAAATTGATTGTGAAGGATTAGGAAAAACCTTACCAACATGAATCCAATTCCGCTTGTCCCTTTCTTGGTCTTTTCAAGACCTTGTCTGAGTTCCTGTCATTCTATCGGTCTTTATCTCTGCTTCCATTTGTCTTCCCATGCTTGCATGGCTGCTCCTCCTACTGATGCCCTCTTACAGAATTTTAAAAGTTATCACTCAGCAGTGGTGACTGCAAGATCATTTCTGTTCTGGATCTGCTTTAAAGTTTCATGATAAAAATGTCCCTTAAAATGATGTATTTTACTCTCTCACTCTTCTGTCTGTTCTAATCCAAACAAGGGACTGAGTTGCAGTGGAAGGCACATGCTGAGAAACAAACAATACTACTTCTATATGGAACTGAGCCAATGTTTTTTCAGTCAAAAGTGTAGAATCAAGATAAATTTTTACCATGGGCGAGAGGACAAAAGCGTAGGCATTTTAAAGGTGTAATTCATATGTCCTTGTTAATCACCCTTAATATTTCCTGTTGAGTGGGCCTTAATAGTCAGAAGGTGGATTATTTTATGGGGGAGGGAAATGTGTCAAAATTAGTTGGAACAAATAACGTAAGTTGCTAGTAAATTTAGGGAAAAAGTGAACAGGTCAATTAAACCTAGTGGAAAAAAGTGCTCACATCGAGGGAGAAAAAAAAGACAGAGGAATATCTGCAATCTGGTGACCACAGGCTGGAGGCAAGCCAAGTGACAAAGTCAGGAGCTGTGTGCTTGGTGACACATTACCTGTGCCTGCATCACTTCTAGATACTTTGGAAAGAGCCCTCAGGACATTCTCTCTCTGTCACTCTTTCTACCTTTTCATTTTGAAAATTTCATACTTGTTTTTTTTTTTTTTTAAAGTAGAGAGGATAGTATAATGAACTTTCAAGTACCTGTCATTCAGCCTCAACAGTAGTAGTTAAAATGGGAAACACCACATATATCACTAGTCAGAGTCCTGGCAAGAAAGAAACGGTGCATTCAAACAGGACCACTTGAAGAGTGTTCAAGGAAGAGATTGTTTCTGAAGATGTGCATGGGGTTGGGGGAACCTCAAAGGCGTCAGTACAGGACGCCAGAGCTGGTAACACTGGGGACTGTCAGCATCATTACACCTGAAGGGCCAAGAGGAAGAAGCACTTGTTGAAACTCAGAGGCTGCCTTTCGGGAGTAGTGGCTTTTCCTAAACTCTTTCAACCCTGGCAGCCTAGCAAGAGGGAGCCAGAGGAACTGATACACAGCCTCACTCGCCTCCGGTTCTCCTGGTGCTGCCTATTGACCAAACTCTGCTGGAAGTGAGAGGTTAAGGGAGTCCATTAATGCAGTCCACAAAGGTCAGCCTTCTGGAGAACAGAGTAGGGTGGGGAAGAGTGGAGAGGGGATCTGCTGGGCAAATAAAAGCATCAAGCACACCACAAGCAAAAGACATAACTAGTATTTGGAGGTGGAGAAACATATGATCTAGTTTGCTGTTTTTCAAGCTATAGATTGTGATCCATTAGAGAGTTGTGATATCAGTTTAATGGGTGTTAAACAGCCTTAAAAAAATAGATTAGAATAGAAAAGATGAGAGCATATGTGATATAGAAAATGTGTGTATGTATTGCAAGTATGTTTGTCACCAAGTGCATTCTATCTGGAGATACATTTTTTTTTTTTTATTGTGGGTTAAATGCATTTGGAAAACAATGGTCTAGCTTTATCTTAAGAGAAAATCTGGGGAGACGTCTGTGAAGAAATAAACAATGTGATTGTGAAGAAAAGGATTAATACTTTGTGTAAAAGTATTTGACAGGGGCCGTGTGTTCAAAAGGAAACTCTGGTGGCAAAGTGGTTAGGTGCTACGTCTGCTAAACAAAAGATTGGCAGTTCAAACCCACCAGGTTCTCCTTGGAAACTGTAGGCAGTTACTCTGTGACCTATAGGGTTGCTATGGGTCAATCTACTTGATGGAAGTAGGTTTGGTTTTTTTTTGGTGTGTTCCGAAACTTCTTGAGTACTGCAGACTTGTTGTATGAAGACAATGCAGGCAGTAAACTAGACGGTCAAGGGCCTTGCCTGCCTGATTTAAGATGATCATTTCTTGGAAGGAAACTGTTGGGAGGAGGAACAATGTGGGCTCTTGGAACTTATCCAATAGTACAAATACTGAACCACTGTGACTGTTATTAAACTTATTAATAAACTTTTCTGTGCTTAGTATAGTGTTGGAAAGATAGATATTGGTCATGGAAATATTCCCATTTTACAGGTGAGTCAATTGAGGCTTAAGTGCCTATACCTTACAACACATGTAACTCACAAATCTGTGGGCTTGAATTAGGGAGAAACATAAACAGTCTTCCAGTTAGCAAAAGGTTTTTGAGATTTATTCATGTTATGTATCAGTAATTTATACCTTTTTATTGCCAGGTAGTGTTTCATGGTGTGGATATACCACAACTAATTTATGTATTTGCTTGTTTAATGATATTTGTGTTATTTCCACTTTGGGGCCATTACGATCACAGCAGCTGTGACTGGACAAGTACAGTTGTTCACAGGGGCACATGCTTTCATTTCTTTTGGGTAAATTACCTAAGAGTTGAATTATGAGTAGTAGGTAGGTATTTAACCTCTTAAGAAGTAATCAAACCTATTTTCCTAAAAGACAACACTTTACATTCTCATCAACACTATATAAAAGTTCCAGTTGGTCTACTTTCTCATCCACACTTGGCATTGCTGGTCTTTTTAATTTTAGCCGTTCGAGTGGGTATGTAGTGATTTCTTATTGTGTGTTTAATTTGCATTTACCTGATGACTAACGAGACTGAACACATTTTCCCACGCTTATTGGCTTTTGTGTATCTTCTTTTGTAAAGTGTCAGCACACATTCTTTGCCCAGTTTTAAACTAGGATGTTCATCTTACTGTTCAGTTGTAATAATTATTTATATACTCTGGCTAGAAGTTCTTGGTCAGATATGTCTTTTGTGACTTTTTTTTCCTCAGGGTGTGGCTTACCTTTCATAGTCTTGATAATGTTTTCTGAAGAGTTTAAAATTTTGACTGAATCTTAACTTTTTTTTTAATACAGTTATTGCTTTTGTGCCCACTGGAACTATCACTATCTTTGTCTATCACAAAGTCATGAAGTTTTCCTCCCATCTTAGAAAATTTGAAGCAGATAGTTGGCAATCAACATTTACATTAGAGCAGGTGATGTAAATTTGAAGATTAGTAAAGAGTAAGAGTCATAACCCCAGCACTCACCTGCCGGTTTGCTGTACTGTGGTGACTTGCATGTTGCTGTGATGCCTGAAGCTATGCCGTTGGTATTTCAAATATCAGCAAAGTCACTCACGGTGGACAGGTTTTAACAGAGCTTTCAGACTAAGCCAGAGTAGGAGGTAAGGCCTGGCCATCAACTTTTGACAACTAACCAGTGAAAATCCTATGAATCACAACAGAACATTGTCCCAGGTCGTGCTGAGAGATGAGCTGCCTAAGTCACAAGGTGCCATACAATGGCTGCAATAATGGATTCAAACACACTAGTGATCACAAAAATGGTACAGGACGGCACAACATTTTGTTACGTTATGACAAAGGCTGCCATGAGTCGGAGCGGACCTCATGGCTACTGGGAATGACAACAACAGCAACAACAAAGGTAGCAATCAGGTGTAGAACCGCTGGTAACAGTTCTAGGCTAAAGACAGTGGTTGGGATGGTTTCAGAATTAGAAACAGAGATTACAAAAATTAGCTCACTGCTTCTGTCAAATGAAGTTTTCAGCCTGTTCCAGAACAGTCTGGGTCATCACTGGAGCTAACTGGTAAGGGCTGCATGTAGTTGGTGACAGAAAACAAAATGAGAACAGAACAAACCACAGCTGGAATCAAGGTAAACTGGACACAAATCTGAACAAGAGTTCTGTTCATACGGCATTAACAAGGGATAGTTAAGAGCAAGGGCAAGTAATCTATAAGCTGAATACGTATATGTATGCTTAAGTTTGAAAACATTAGTTTTATTTTTCTAATTCAATTTCTTCAATTTCTTCACTGAAGCTTGATGTAGACATAACCATATTGAGGGGCGCCAACCAACATTCTAACACTTACAAATGACATCTTAGTGCAGCCCCTTATGTGGGCGTGTAAAGGGCTTTATTTGCTTCTAAACATGGAACTCAGAGTAGACACTTGGAAAGCACGGGGTCAGTTGTAGTGTTTCTTCACCATCTCAGGGCTTTGAGAAACTGGATGCAAAGAAGAACCCCTTGTCCATTTCAGAGCTAAACTTGAACTGAACATTTCTTTACCTTCTAAAATGTTCAGTTAAGTATTTTTGCACTTCAATTTTCCAGCCTGGACCGAGCCCAGAAATGCCAAAATGATATGAGAAAGGCTGTTCTTGCTGTTTTTCTGGCTGGGATTGGAAGAGAAAGTGCCAGCAATCTTGTGAGAAAGCCTGTTCTCTAAAGATCTGTAACCCAGTTTGCAAAATCAAGGGGTTTGGATAGTTCAGATGGATTTGGCTGAGTGTTCTGGTGTGCTCATCAGAATCACACTCTACAGAAAGCATTTTGCCTTATTGAAGTCAACCACAGAATACTTTGTATACTTCTTTAGACATCTTAACCATCACGTGTGCCATCCAGAGAAACCGCTAAAGGCTAGCTGAACACTGCCAAACTCAAATGTTTGAGAGTGATTATCTACAGCTAGGTTTCAGATCTTAATCTGAAAACAATAATGAAAATAGAAGCCCCACAATAATTTTATAGAACATTTACAGAATAGTTTGAAAATCGGAAGAGAGCCTTTTTGCTGCAAGATGCGCTAGAGGTGATTTAGTATAACCCCTCATTTTACACTTTAGAAATTTAAGGTTTAGAGATGTGGCAAGGTAGAGGAGGAGTCCAGCCTGAAAGGAGGATTCCTCCTTGATATAAACCAGAAAACCAAGCCCATTGCCATCGAGTCGATTCTGACTTATAGTGACCCTATAGGACAGAGAAGAACTACCTCAGAAAGTTTCCAGGAAGTGTATGGTAGTTTCAAATTGCTGGCCTCTTAGCAGCTGCTCTCTTAACTGCTATGTCACCAGGGTTTCCCACACCATGCCATAGCCTAAGTGATTTTCCATTCAGCATACAGTAAGCTAAAAACCTAAAAAGGAAGAGAAAGTAGTGAGATGGTCTTGAGACAGGTGCCTAAAAGAAAATTCCTTGGGTGTACAGAAATAAGAGACCATCATTTCATTTTTCAAGCCTGGTGTGCCAAACAATAAATTCAAACCCTTTAAAATCCTTCCTTGATTTGCTAGTTCTAGTATATATGCTTATTTTTAGTAATATTATATGCTAGAATTTTTTCTCAGTAGGCTTCTGAAACATCTTGCAAGGAAGGAAGTTTTTACTTTAAGGACCTAAATCGGGAATACTCATTCACAAACATCTATCCAAGAAGCAGGAGTGGAAGCAACTGTTCATCATGACCATCCTATCTGGAATATCGGAAGGACAAGGCCGCTTGGCTGAAGACAGAACAGTGCAGAAGCATATGTTGTGGAAGCCTCCGTGGAAAGGACTAGTGTCAGTCTCCGTGAATGGAAATGCTCTCCCATCTTGCCTGAGTGACCTCAGTTGCAACAACTTGCTGGCTCAAAAGCAGCACGCTGATTGTTTCATAGTTGTTACTGTTCCTGAGAACATGTGAAGCCCACTTGGTCCCACATCTACTGAATGGCAGACACCTCTCTGCTGTCAAAACTCTTGATTCCTCTGCTGTAGGAATGCCCATTTTTTGTTTATTTCCATTCCTACATCCATTGGTTTGTTTTTATTTATTTTGTTGTTTCTTTTTGAAAAGACATACAACCGGACATACATCAGTTCAACAGCATGTACAGATCTGCTTGGCTGGATGCCCCATAGACAACATTTTAAATACAGATGCCATCTTTAAATATAATCATTGACTTAGCTATCCTATCCACAGAAGAGTTTGGCCTTTATAATATCTAAGTCTCCTTCCATCCCTAATACATTATGAGTCTATGACTCAGGGCCCTCTGCTACACACACTTCCTGTTTCTCAGCTGGGCGCCAACCAGCCACCCTGTATACAGTATCATGTATATTTGTGTGACAACAATATTATGGGAACCTGGCAAGGGTAATCATAAATACATTTCCAACACGACTGTATCATATCATGTTAACAAGTAGGAAAAGTATTTCTATATGCATAGCACATGCACTGCAGAGTTTCTATACCATGAAACACTTTAAAGTGATGATAAAATCTGTGCTGACACAGACATGAAGAACTTTGGCGACCACTGAAAGTGAGCCTCAAGCCTGCCAACACCATGTATTCTCTACCGCTCAGGCTGAATGCCCACCTACTAGAGTAATAGAAAGGGACCTGGATGTTTCGCCGTGGCTGGCGATGTATTCTTAAAACATTTCAATAGCAGTGTAATTCCTCAAGACACTGTTGGGGTAACAGGCACACTGACTTCCTCAGAATACTATGGAAAGACTTGATATTCTTAAGACGATCGTAGTGTAGTTGATATTTTACTCATTTTATTTACTATCACTGGTTTTATTTAGCAGATGTCACAATGTAGGCAATTTCTATTAATGGGACTACTGAACAGTTGGAAACTGGGCTTTCAAGAGAACCGATTGGTTGGAAATCATATTTATGTACACATGTGTTCTATCTGATAACAAACCTAATTCAGAATACATATTTTTCACAATACAAAATTTTACCCAATTCTCTATTCTTTAAGTAGCTATCTATTTTACTGTGGAGTTTAAAAATAAGCCCTCAAAAGAGTTCTTATGCACTAGGTCTTGCTATGAAATATAGAATATATTAGAAATCCATAAAGCTAACTAGGGGATAAATCCCCGTTGGATTAACAAAGCAAAGAATCTTCAGTAATCTCAGGTATTTGAAACCAACACGTGGTTCAGCATGGGCAATGATTTTCTGTGGAGCCAAGGTGGTTGCTGTTAGCAAGGTCCTAGGCAAAATTTAAAGCAGGTTTGGTTTAAGTCAACATCTCACCTTACTTTTTCATCCCCCTTATCTCTCTAAGCTCCACTCCTCCCTCTCTAGCTGCTGGGCTGCCTGCCCACTGTTTATTTCCACTCAGCCCTTCCTTTCCTAGGGGCTGGATATACCCCACTTCTTGGCCTTTCTCAAGCTGACAAGCCCCAGCCTCCAACAGATATAGATTAGCCTTCAGGAGACAGCGGGATTAAGGTAACGCACACTGAGTTTCAAGTTTCTCTTTGCTGAAATATGTCCAGTATTTGCATTTTGAAGAAGTGGCTCATTAAACCAAGTAAACATCAAGTTAATATGCGAGTGTTTCTAAGCAGGAAGAGAATTTTTGGTATTTTTACCCTACTTGGACCTTCCATGACATCAGTGGTTTTCCAGTCAGTTTAAAACCGTAGTGTTCCTGCAGCACTCGTCTTACCTACATGGTGGTAGACTCTTCCCCTAGCATGCAAACACCTAGTGAGGTAGAGAGTTGTTCCTTCAGGTACTAGAAATTGAGCAGTTTAGATAACAACACCCAAATCTGTCCCTTTTCTTAACAGTGCTTGTATTTTAGGATTTCTTTAATTTTTGAATAAGTACATTTGCATGGTTCAAAAATTTAACCAGGTGAAAACGAACATAATAAAAATTTCTTTGTCCTCTTGGCCTCCATGTCCTGGTTTCTCCCCCTGTACCCAAATCAATAAGCTTTGTTATTAATTTTTTCTGTAGACTCCCAGAGAGTAAAAATATGTTTACATCAGCAAATGCTAGCACATCTTCCCTCCCCTTTTAAAAATAAATTCACCGTACAATAAACTGCTATAGACCTTCTATTTTTTTTTCACTTAACAATGTATCTTACATATCTTTACTTAATTCAGTATGGTAGAACTTTCCCATTATGTGAATTTTTTTATTATGGCTTAGCAGTAGGCTAGCATTTGGGTGTGCAGTGATTTATTTAAACAGGTCTCTCTGTCGGTGGACTTTTATGCTGTTCCAAGAGATACTGCAGTACATTGCCTTGCGCATTCATGATTTTACCCATGTGTGAGTATAGCTGTAGAATAAACTCCTAGAATTGGAACTGCTGAGTCAAAGACTGTATGCATTTGTAATTTCAATAAATATTGCCAAATTGGCTCCCAGAATGGTTGTACCTATTTACACTCCCACCAGCAATGAATCACTGTTCCTGTTTCTCTGTATCTTGCCAACCCTAAGGGTTGTCAAATTGTTGGATTTTTACCAATCTGATAGTGAAATATGGTATCTTGGTGTAGTTTTAATTTGCATTTTTTCCTATGTAGGAGTGATTTGAGCATCTCTTCATATGTTTATGAGTCATTTGTATTTCCTTTTCTGTGAACCATTACTCATTTTCTAATAGAGATTTTTTTTTCCTTTTTAAATTCTAAGATTTCTTAATGTATCAGAGAGATTACTTTTTTGTCTAGATTGTAAATACAAGTGCTTTTTCCCAGTTTGTTGTTTGTTTTACTTAAAAGAGGTGTTTTAAAGATTGAGTAATATGGATAATTGCCTTCATGCCTCATGTCATTTTTCCTGCACACATAGCTGTGAATGAGGATATATGTAAGTATACATATATAAATGAAAATAACAAAAGTTCCTTTCTCATCTTGGTCCTCATTTGCTGGTTTCTACCCTTCTAGCCAAATCTATAAACTCTATTATTAATTTATATAGGCATGGAACATAATAGTTGTGTGTGTGTGTATGTGTGTGTGTATATATATAAATAGTTGTGTTATATATATATAAATTACACAACTATGATGTCTTGTTTCTTGGTGTTATGAGGTTCCCATGTCTCAAGATTATATGCATGTGCAGTGACTGAAGCATGGTACCACTACTCTGTAGCAGACAGTTCTACTGTGTACTATGGGCCTCTGTGAATAGGAATCAACTTAGCCATGTAGCACACAGTAGAACTGTCCCATAAGGTTTCCAAGGGGCAGCTGGTGGATTTGAACTGCTGACCTATGGTTACCAGTTATCTTAGTTATCTAGCGCAGCTATCACGGAAGCATCATAAGTGGATGGCTTTAACAAACAGTAATGTATTTTCTTGCAGTCTAGTAGGCTAGAAGTCTGAATTCAGGCTGCCATCTCCAGGGGAAGGCTTTCCTTTTCTGCAGGCTCTGGTGAAAGGTCCTTGTCATCAAGCTTCCTGGCTGAGGAGCTTCTCAGAACAGGGACCTCAGGTGTGAAGGATGTGCTATCATTCTGGCTCTTGTTTCTTGGTGGTATGAAGTTCGCAGGTGTTTCTGCTGGCTTCAGACTTTTGTATCTCAAAAGAGATCGATTTAAGAGAAAACGTAATCTTGTAGATTGAGTCTTGTCTCATTAACATAACTGCCTCTGATCCACCTCATTAACATCATAGCGGTAGGATTTATAACACATAGGAAAATCATGTCAGTGACAAAATGGTGGAAATCACACAACACAGGAAACCATGGCCCAGCAAACTGGCACACATTTTGGGGGACACAATTCAATCATGACAGCAGCCAAGCTTTTAACCACTGTGCAACCAAGTCTCCGTTATACAGTGAGATACTGATATAATAGTATACATGCATATATAATATACATATACACACTGGATCATAAATAGCACCATACAAATAGTTTATCAACCACATACACAAAAACACACACACACACTGCTGCATAAGTAAACCAAAACCAGATTCATTGCTGTTGAGTCAATTTCACCCCATAATAACACTATAGACAGAGTAGAAGTGCCCCATAGAGCTTCTGAGGAGTGCCTGGTGGATTTGATCTGTCAAACTTTTGATTAGCAGCCACAGTACTTAACCACTACACCGCCAGGGTTTCCAAAGCCTAAATAGCATAATGCTAGCCAAGTAAATAACTTACCAGCTACACACCTGAATACCAGGCCATCCCTTCCTGCAGACAGAGGAAGCAATCAAGCACATTATCCAAGAGAGACTGAAGGTGTTTACTGAGTTGCCTACTACACACTATGCATTGGCACTGCCATTAAGGATAAAAAAAAAATGACTGAGGCTTGGTAGTTACCCTAGAAGTCCGTAGTTTGGCTGTAAGCATTGTTATGGGTTGAATTTTTTTCCACAATAGTAAGTTGGAGAAATCCAGTACCTGTGAATGTGACTTTGTTTGGAAACAGGGTGGGTCTTAATCTCATCTAAGAGGCATCTTATAAAGGATGGACACTGACAGAGTGAGGCAGAGGAAGAAGGGCCATGTGGCTACAGAGGCAGATGTGCCTGCCAGCCAGAGACAACTGAGGACTGCAGGGAGCCCACCAGGAGCTAGAAGAGATGCATCAAAATCTTTGTTCTCAGAGCCCTCAGAAAGAACCAACACAGCTGATATTCTGGTTTGGACTTCTAGACCAGAATCATAAGAAAGTAAATTTCTGTTCTTTAAAGTCCCCCACTTTCTTGTATTTTGTCACAGCTGTTCTAGGAAACTAAGCCAAGGGTGGAGAAGTTGGGCAAGGAAACAAAGGCGTACAACAGAGTGGAAGACATTTAAGGAGCTCCGTGGGTTCAAGAGTTAAGCTCTTGGCTGCTCAGATGCACCTAGTTGTTCCGGTAGAGGGCGGAGAGACCTGGCCATCTACTTCAGTAAAGATTGCAGCCAAGAAAACCCCGTGGGGCAGGCCTTTTGTGGCTTGTGGGATCACTGAGTCAGAATCCACTGAACCACTCAACAAGAACAACAGAAGACACATATAAATATGCAGATAATTACAACACAGTGAAAGGAATGTGTATGATGGAATGATTGAGTATGCCAAGCCAAGCCAAGTGCCATTGCTTGTCTTAATCATTACACTGTGGTATCAGTCAGGTTTCACTGCAGAAAAGAGAAATTTCCCTAGAAGTTTCAAGCAGAAAGGAATTTAATATGAAAGATTAGGAGTTTATAGTACCCTTGAGAGAATCTGGAAGACTGGAACTCAGTGAGTTGACACTTGATTTCTGGTTTCTGGTTGTCCCACTGCCTCTGCTTGGAGAGGTTAGCAGAGGACTGCTGCCCTTGTAACCACTGCTTCTGTGATGGTTGCTTTACACCCAGACAGCTGGTGGGTAGCAAGTCCAATTGTTTGGCCACTGCTAGCATGCATGCCTGATAGAGCTAGTTAAGTGCAACAGCCAGAGAAAGATAGTCTCTCTTCCATGTCTGCATTTCATATTTGTAGCAAACACATCCTTTGGGCAGAATTCAGAATGCTTTCAGAATTCCACCTGCAAGGGAGTCTGGGAAATGCAGTTTTACGATTTTTGGCACCTGTGATTCAGGGAGTAAGAGCGGATGACACAGTTTCAGTCACTTTGGCATGAATTTATCATATTAACTAGCATAAAGCAGATGACTGAAGAAAGGGCACACAAAATATGTATATATTTTTGTCTGGGGCAGGAAGAAGACGGAGAGAATCCTAGAATATAGGATGTATGAGAAGTGTACCCAGCAAGAGCACTCTAAGTTGGGGAAACAGGTAGTTGGGAGTGGCAGGATAGGGGCCATGGGGCTGCGGCACATAGATACAACTGGGAGAGTCATCAGGAAGAGCATCTGGGTGTGTTGAAGGAAGATCACATGTTTTTCTTTCTTATGAAGAGCACAGAGAGGGATCACAGGAATACTAAAAAAATAATATGAAGATTAAATGAGATGTTCTACATGAAAACTTTTGATAAAGCATAAAATTTCTAGCTATAAATAATATTAGTATTACCAAAAACCAAATCCAAAGCTGCCAAGTCCGTTCTAACTTGTAGTGACCTTATAGGACAGAGTAGAACTGTGCCCACAGGGTTTCCGAGGAGCAGCTGGTAGATTTAAACTGTTGTCGTTTTGGCGAACAGATTCTATTAACCACTGTGCCGCCAGGGCTTGTGCTGTTGGTAGGTGTTACCATGCTCATCTATATATGTGGAAACAGGCTTGGAGAAGTAAGGAATTTATCCAGATTTATTCTACTTGAACAGTTATATTCGCTTATATTCTTCCTCGTTTTTCTTTCCTTCCTTCTGTCCTGCAACTTACTGAGTTACAGTAAGTAACGAGGCTCTTTGGTCAAGGAAAAAATGCTTTCCCTTAAGGAGTTAGTAATCTTTGAGTTTTCCTGATGCTCACTCAGAATTTCTTTCATTGCATAACAGATGCTTCTCAGAATTAGATTAGGAGCACTGGACTCTGTTAGGAAAGTAGCTACTTTTATCCCTATTGAGAACACAAAAACTAGGACTTGACCAATCCTAAATGGTAAAATAAAAAATCATACCTTCATAACTCTGTTGGAACAGTAATCCTGGCTTCCTTGCAGTAAACAGATCATACACATTTTGCATGGAGTTGCCATGTGTGTAAAGGTTGTAGAATATGACTCCTGGGAAAAAAATAAAATGAAAGGCTAAAAATGGCTACAAAATATCTTCAAGATATTAAAGTGAAGCTAACAGCAGAAAGGACACATGACATTTGCCTGTGAATAGATAGACTGAACATTTTGGTTCGTATGCTAGTTTTTAGCTGCCAGTGATTCTTGTGGCATTGAGCCAAGTTTTCAGGACACTATCACATTCTGAAGTTTTCCTAATGAATTATAATAACGTTTTCTGTAGTTTACATCAAATTGTGTTGAATGGCATTTTTAGCAAATTGTGTCACTTTGTGAATTTCCAAATTTTGCAAAATCTTTTCTGCCAAAAAATAATCAGTGAAAATGATTTTGTGTGAAACTTTTTGAAAGCCAAGTTTAGCTGATTTTGCTAAACAGCACAAGCAAACAATTTATTCAATCTTTCTCCAAGTCCTCTTCTGTGCCTTGTTCTTGGCTTCCAGGCCCCCCTTCTTCTTCCCCCTTCTCTAAACTCCTTTCACTGTTTATTGGCCTTTGTTTCTGTTCCTACTTTGTCTCTCTAACATGATCAGCTTTTCCCTTACCCCTCCACCTCTAACTATGCCAAGCCTTGGGCTATGGTTTTAGGTTGAAGGTCACTGAGGTCATGGATTTTTCCACTGAAAGAAAGAAAAAAGAAAGGGGAGAAAGGACGATCACTTTTACTCTCTTTTCTGCTGAGAAATTCATGCGAGGGTATCCTGGCAAGTATTAAGTGAGATTAGACAAGTACAGTCCTCACTGTAAATGACGGCCATGATAATGTGGCTTCAGAACAAAGAATATATTCATCTATGCCTGGAGTTACGTTTTGAGATTTTTATATGTGGATGACTAGACTACCGCAGAAATTTCTGAGCATGTCCTTCTGAACTACTCTGTCTTCCAAAGAGGCAGACAATAAAATGGATTGAAAACAGTGCCCATTTTGTCAGAGTTCCTGGATTTGAATCTGGGGTCAGCAACTACATCATCTTATTAAGTATCAGTCTTCTTTGTTACAAAATAAGGAAACTAGGAACTTATATGCAGCAATCAGAACCATTTCTACCATTAATTGGCTTGGCTTTCTGCTAAGTACATACATGCGTGAGCTCAGGTTCCTTATAGCATTAGGAAGTAGCATGATTATCTCTAATTTATGGATGAGGAAACTGAGGTGAGGAAGTATAAAATTACTTATTCTAGACCACTTAGCTAAGAAGTGGAGCTGGGTTTTGATGGCAAATGTGTCAGATTCCAAAGACCATTCTGCGAACCACGACACTGGATAGATGTGAAGATTAAACGATATAACACTGAGTACAAGAATACACAGAAAGGAGTCCCTCATTTCTTTATTGTGAATTGTTTTGTTTCAGGCTAGAAATTCTAGGACCTTCAGTTCCTGCTCTGGCTTTTTCAGAATTTCCTCCACTCATCAGCTTTATGTGGCGCAGATCAGACTGAAAGACGGTGGCTGACATTTACAACCCAGCTGATGTGTGATATCAGGTCACCACCAGCCCTTTTCCTTTGAACATGTAGAAAATGTGGTAAACAATCTAGAAAACGCTATGACAGACTGCAAGTGGGGCAATGTCTGGTCTCAGATCAGAGACTGTATGTAGTAGCATGTTGTATGCAACAGGAATGAGATGGGGATGAGACTGAGTTCAGAAACATCTCACTGATTACTCTTGGTGGTATTCCTAAAGGAAGCCACAAAAGCTTACATAATTATAGGACACATAATTATACATAGCCACATAATTATGGGACAGTGCTATATTCCAGCCTCTGTGGCTTTCATTTGTGTTTTTGAGCTCTGAGCCTGTACCTAGCCCATGTGCTAACTTCTACCTGCTGAATACAATTTGGTTTGCCATTAGTGATGTTTTCAAGAACTTTTTCAGCAGCTCACGACTGGGTAGGAATCTGTTCTAAATACTGTGAAACCTGGAGTCCTCACAAACGTCTGATGGGTGTGTTCTGCTTGAGAAGAATGGTGAGTCTTCTGCAAGAAAGATCATAAATTCCTAAAGTAACTGTGGCAAATGCTTTAGGTATGTCTATGAATTGGGGCTTCTGTGAATTTAGTTATGCTTTTTAGATCACAGTTTGTGAAATCACAGTGCTATTTTTGAGGCTGGAGGAGGTCTTTGATTATTTCATGACCTTTTCTCTAAATAGCACCTATTGCTTTGATAGGAGAATCTCTGAAGTGCTTCACAATCTTCAGCTATTCCCTGGGGCTTGGGTCAACATTCCTATGTCACTATTTTAAGATGAAACACAGAGTGTTTAAGTGACTTGCCCACAGGCTCCCAGCAAGTCAGTGACTGTGCTGGACACAAACTTCTTAAGCTTCTGTTTTTGGATTAGCTCACTGAGCCACGTATTTACCCCAGCAATTATTTATCCAGATTATGCATCTGACCTGAAAATGCTAGTGCTTATTTCCTGTTTGTGTAATGAGGAATATATCAGGCTTCCAAGGAGGAATATATCCTTAATACAAAGAGCCGAGTTCTCAGGTGGAACTGGCTATAGAGGGTTAGGGAGGGCCAGTGAGTGTCAGGGAAGAGGAAAGTAACCCCTTCCATGGTACAAGCCTGAAATGAGAGTCCTAGAGCAGAGCCAGAATGAGGTTAGTTGATGAGCTGGCATTAGCTCATGGCCCAAAGATGGTACTTTGTCTCATTATAAACCTGTTTCTGTCACGTCAATTCCTACTCACTGTGACCCCACCTGAGCGAGTAGAACAGCCCCATAGGGCTTCTAAGGCTGTAATCTTTATGAAAACAGACTGCCATACCTTTCTCCCATGGAGTAGCTGGTGGGTCTGACTTGTCAGTCTTTGGTTAGCAGCCGAGCTATTAACCATTGCACCACCATGGCTTCTTTTATCCTACTATGAGGTTATTAAGTGATATTTAGTTAGTGTCTTAGTCATCTAGTGCTGGCATAACTGAAATAGCACAAGTGGATGGCTTTAAAAAGAGAAATTTTATTTTGTCACAACCCAGTAAGCTAAAAGTCCAAAATCAAGTTATCAGCTCCAGAGGAAACCTTTCTCTGTTGGCTCTGGAGGAAGTTCCTTGACCACATCAAAGTTCCCCTAGACCAGCTCTTCTGAGGCACAAGGACCCCCAGGGCATGCTCTGCCCCTGGCACAGTTTTCATGATGGTACGAGGTCTTGAAATCTCTCTGCTGGCTTCTTTATTTTATGTCTCAAGAGATTGCCTCAAGGAACAATATAGTCTTACGCACTGAGTCCTTCCCCACCAGCGCAACTGCTGTCCGTCCTCCCTTACTAACATTAAATAGAGGCAAGGTTTACAACCATGAGGAACATCACAGAATAATAAGAATCATGACCTCACCAAATTATTACACATATTTTTAGGAGACACAATTCAGTCCCCACAGTTCAGTGCCCTTTGTGTCCCCTAAAATCATATCCTTGCATGCAAAACATATTTACCCCATTATAGCAAAAGTCTTAAGTCCAAGTCCAAAGTACAGAAATTCTTCCTCAACTATGAAATCTAAAAGACATTATTGTCTTCCAAAATATAATGGCAAAACAGGCAGGCACAAGCTAGATGTTTCCATTACAAATAAGAAAAATTGTAGAAAAAGAAGGCTGTCATGGATTGAATTGTGTCCCCCCAAAAATATGTGTAGCCGTGTGGCTGGGCTTCTCAGTATCTTGTGACTGTCTTCCATTTTGTAGTTTTCCTGTGCTGTATGTTAAAGGATTAAGGTGGGACTGTAAATCCCTTTATAAGATCACCTCCCTGCTCCACTGTAAAGGGAGTTTCCCTGGAGTATGGCTTGCCCCACTCTTAATCCTTTCATCCTGCAAGAGATAAAAGGAAAGAGAAGCCGGCAGAGAACTGTGAACCTGACACTATCAAGCAAGCAGCTCTGGAAGAAGAGTGAGTCCTTCAAACCTGAGGTTCCTGCACCAAGATGCTCCCTAAACAAAGACTAATGCAATACCAGACTTTCCTTTAGAGCTGGCAAGGGGGAAAGCCTTCTCCTGGAGCAGACATCCTGAAGTTGGACTTGTAGACTACCGGGCTATGTAAGAATAGACCTTCTTTTGTTAAAGCCATCCACTCTGTGGTATTTCTGTTAGAGCAGCCCTAGCTGACTAAAACAAAGGCAAAACAGGAAACAAGTAAACCAGCAGAACACATTAGTTAGTCCTCAAAGTTTTGAAAATAGTACTCCATTCTCTGAGACATTTTACCCAATGGCCCTGTCTCAGGACTCTAGGTATGGGCCATACTCTCCAGATTCTGAACTGAGGTCCCTTAGCCTGGGCTGTAGCTTTGCCTTCCAAGCCCACTGGGTCAGCAACTCTGCTTCCTCAGCTTTCAGCAAACCATTTGCCTAGTCCATCTGAGTGGCAACTCCACCCTGAGAAACAGCAGGGGCCATTGTTCTGCCCTGAGATTCCTGAGATCATGGCTGTACCTTTTGAGACTGAGGCAGCTGAGCTTCTCATGCTCTTTGTCTTTTCAGCTTCTGCTTACTATTGTCTCTTGTCCTAGTCCTCATGCCTGCATCTGCCCTGCTGGGACGAGTATTCTAAAGCTCTATAGGCATACTGATTTAAGTGCCCAGAGGCACCCTACTCTGCCAGGAAGCCTCCTGCAAACAGGCACTCAGCTCTTTTGCTCTGTGGGTTGGCTCCTGGTTCTGCTGCTGCCTGTCTGCTGCTGCTTCTCACCATCTACAGCTTCTCCAGTGTTAGCAGTTCTCTTAGTTTCTTCTGAGTCTTCTATCCATTCACAGTTTCAAAAAAGCTTCCACATTTTAGCTATCTCTTAGAGCAGCACCTTACTTTCTTAGTACCAAATTCTGTCTTAGTCATCTAGTGCTGCTGTAACAGAAACAGCAAAAGTCGACGGCTTTAGAAAGATAAAATGTTATTTTGTCACAGTCTGGTAGTCTAAAAATCCAAAATCAGGTTGTTAGCTCCGGGGCAAGTTTTTCTCTGTTGGCTTTGGAGGAAGGTCCTTGTACACATCACTAGTCCCCAGGACTGGGGAGCTTCTGAGGCACAGGACCTCAGGGTCCTTTCGGAAGGGCACTGCTTTCTTTGTGGTATGAAGTCCCAGATCTCTCTGCTAGCTTCTTTCTTTTATACCTCAAGAGGTTGCTTCAAAGCACAATACAATCTTATACACTGCATTGTGCCCCACCAATACAGCTGCCATCCATCCTCCCTCATAGCATCATAGAGGCAAGATTTACAACATGAAGGGACATCACAGAATAACAGCAATCATGGCCTAGCCAAATTGCTACACACATTTTTAGGGGGGCACAAATCAATCCTTGACATTTAGAAAATATGCATAAGCAGACGGAACAACAACGATAAAAAAAGAAAAAAATCAAGAAGTCTGAATTCTACTACTTACAAGTGGCCTTTATTTTGGTGTATTTTTATTCTGGGCTTATATTCTTTCTTTATAATGATTATTTATCTAAGTATATTATATAACGTACTACCATTTGATATGTGTATAAATACATATAAATGAGATTATACTATAATATTGTTTTGTAAAAATCTTCTCTGGTTGTTAGTCTTTTCCCAACATCCTTCCTGATGGTGGTATTGCTTTTTCTTTTTTCCCATATGAATGTATAATTGTTGATTTAACTAATGCCTCACTGCTAGACATTTATGTTGTTTCCAAGTTTTTTCTGTTTTAAGTAGGCTGTGATGAACACATAAATCTTAATTATAATAGCATGAGATCATAAATTTTATTGGCATCTTCTGGAAGCCCTAAAACATAAGGTGACCAGGCAATCTTAGCGCTGTATTAATCTTATAACAGGAAAACATGAAATGAGAGAACTGCTTTGAATCTGCCAGGGTTAAAGTGATAATACGTCAAATGGTAAAGTGTTCATTCTAGTTCACTTGGTTGACCCAATGAGCTGAAATGATATGTGGTTAAGATAAACATACTTCTCATACAATAGATCAAACAATGGCATAATAATATTCAATGAAGATACTGAGGCAACACTTAACTAGTGTTAAAAAGTAAGAAACTCATTTGTATAAACTCATTTGGCTGAAGTAATTGTCCTGAGGACAGAAAAAGCAATCCAGTTTTCCTTGGTGCTGGCTTTTTCAAGGGATATTTCTAAAATAAAAACAAAAGAACATGCTCGTAAACAACCGAATAAAAAACAATGCCAAATCCTCAAAACAACAACTTAAAAAAAAAAAAAAGAAGAAGCAAAAAAATCTATTTATCTCAGGATAATCTACGTTAGCTAAAGCTGCTTCTGCCTTTTCAGATTCTGTAGATGTCACTAAGTGGTTTTAGAAACACTCATTGGCCTCAGGCATTTCTTCATGTGTAGGTCTGTATTGCTAAGGAAAAAAGCTTAATCTTTTTTAAAATTATTATTCAATATAAAGTAAAAAACTTGTAGATATTAAAAGGAGCCTAATTATATTCCACTGGTTCTTACTTCAGTTATTTTATTTTATTTTTATTGTCGTACAAAAGATGTATGTTTTTGATGACTTCCAAGCCAGCACTGATGATAACTTGACTGGCAGACATGAACGTGTAGGCTGAAGGGACATGTGATTTTAGCAAACTACAGCAATTCTATAGACTGAAGTAATAAAGAACAGGCATTTCTGACTTCTTAGACATTTCTGTTCTGTGTGTTATATGCCAGGACCTAGGAGTGGTGTAGTGATGTCAGCCTTTCTCCCAGATAGTTTGGACAGCTCTGTGAACATGGCTAGAGAAAAGACCGTCGTGTTTTCCTTCTCCTGGGGATGGCCATTGTCTCCAGTTGGTCCAGTGCTCAGTGAGTCATTAGTTGAACCCAGAATCTATAAGTGACCTGTTGCAGCATGGATATTTATTCCCAAGTTATTCTGCTTCACTGAATGATATTTGGCCAATGTGCTCTGCTTTTATTTCTACTATCTTTTTCAAAAAATTTTCCCTTATTCTTATACCATAAGCATTCATTTTTTGAGATGTAGAGCAAAAGGCTAGGTTAAGAAAAACACAGCCACCTCCAGAGTGCAAAAACTGCAATAAACCCATCACCTCTAACAAAGCAGAGCATGAAAAGATAAAAAACAGCCTGCCAAGAATGGAGTAACCACCCATTCACTTTTAAATGCTCTCCACACTTCAATGCACAGACCTAATTACTTTTCTGCATTCCCAAATCCACTTTGCCATACTGCAATCAGAAACCTGGCGTTAAAATATTTTAGACCTGGAGGATCAAGACTAATTATGGGCCTTAGCTGCACCTTTTGGATTTTCTCCCTCTCTCCCCTCCTTCTCTTCTTGGGGTTACTTTAAAGCACGCTCCACTGGAAGAAAGGCTGCCCAGTCCCAGTCGGGGGTGAAGCAGCAAGAGAATAAAACAAAAACCAACTCAACTCAATTCAGTAAGCTTCAATGAGCCTGGTATATTTAATGTGAGCCCAGGGTTAGCCCACAGAATTGTGGCAGAATGCAATATTCTCAACAAAAAAAGATGTGTTTAAGGTCGGGTAAGGCCCCATAAGGCTGTTGTTGATGTTTAAGCAGTCCACTGAGGTATTTAGCACTGAGGGTTTCTAAACATTCCAGCTGAGAATTAAACTGCAGCTTTACAGTAGCTGCTTAAAGGTTTGGGGGGCTGGGAGCGTCCCCTCCCCCTTGTATTGAAAGGTCAACAAACAGTAGGAAAGATCATGTCATAACAAAGATGAAGTCACCTATTATGCGGTATAGTGACAGCTAATAGCACTATCAGAGGAACTAATCCAAGGTATTAAATAGTGTAATTGTTAAAATAATATCATAGTTATCAGAACACCCAAGCATGAGACATTTTTCATTTTATGTAACATGAAAGCATTGCAGGTGAGCTTAGCCCTCTGATGACAGGCACTCATTAAAAGTATGTAAATATTAGAAAATTGCTTCTGTACTGTAATTTTCCTGCAGCACACAAAATGCATTTTTAATATGCAGATGTTATGTTTCATGGCATTTATTAAACTACTTTTGGGTAATTTTGCCCACAGTTACATTCTTAAAAAGCTTTCATTCACACAAAACAATTTACTGTGAAAGTTGCTACCAATGTTTTACTTTGTTGAAGCAATTTCAGTTTCGTGGATCTAGTAAGACAAATACTAACACACACACATACAAACAAACAAACAAAAAACATTATTTCTCAAAGATGAACTCTTGAAATATCTAAGGGGATCTGTATGCTGACAGACTTAATTTTATGAAAACTTCAGCTTTAAGTTTGAATTCTGAAAAGTTTTTTATAGGTGTCTTGGATTTATTCAGAATAATAGGAAGAAATGTGCTTACATTGAGGAAGTATGACTTTACAAAAACAGAAAAAAACTCCTAACATCAAGCTGCCAAAATGCTTCCCTGATTCTTTTAGTTTCCAGAAGCCAAGTATCCAACAGACAGCAGCAAGCTGTACTGTAAGAGATGGTTTAAAACAATATTGTAGACAGAGTTTGCAGTGTATGTAAAAAATAAATAATGCAAGGAGTGCATATATTGGCTCACAACCACCAATTAATCCTCCTTGTTAGATAGGTAATTTATTCCATTCAGAGACATCAAATGTCACAGAAATCATGGGCCAAAACAGTAATTATCTGCAGGGAATTCAAAGGCTTGAAAGCCAATAATTCTCAAGAAATAAAAACAGTTCTCTTTACTGTATAGACTTCATCTTAAAACCTATAATAAGAGCCAGGCCCTGTCTGTGAACCTTTATACTTCAAGGTGAAAAAAGGAAGCTGCAGAAAGTGAAGCAATAATCATGAGGCTTTTCTACATAAAACCGTCTGGTAGTGGAGGTCAAAGACCCAACATTCCGGGTCCTCTCTTTATCATACTGAGTCCTGATCCAACGTGGAAATGAAGGGCTGGGTCAACCAGAAGTGGAAATCAGTGAAAATATTAAATTGCCGAGCTAAAGAAGATGACAAAAAGCTCAATTCTGGAAGTCTAAGACTTTAATTTGAAATTTTAAACCTTGGGAGCAGTACAATAATCTTCTCTCGGTTAACAGCACAATCACAGAATTTCTTAAACTTCCTGGCAAATTCTTCTTAAGAAAAGCACATATTCTTAACAGCTCATCTCTCTTATGCTATATTCATATAAGGTCTGCTCTTAGAAGTTTATAGCTAGTGGATCTGGTTACTGAATATTTGATGATTAAACTCTTATGTTGCTGAACCGTCACTTAGTTTTCACCCTTTTCCCTTATGGTTTTGCTGTATCAAAAAGGAAATGAAGTCCCGATCTCAAACCTGTAGTAAATTACCTAAGTTGTATTCTATGTATTCTGTGTGGGAATGTACTAGCATTTGGTGTTTCTTCCCTTTCAAACACACGGCTTCTTAACACACTGTAGGGGGGCTTTGACTTTAAACAGTTACTAACAATTTCATAGAAATTCATGGGTGTAACACCTACTTTTCGCTTAACAAGGTCAAGGTACAAATCCACATGCCTAATTTACATGACTCCCACCCTTTTTGGGGGGGGCATTATTATAAATCTGTACCAGATGTGAGGGGGAAAGAGAAACATGGCACCCTGTAGTTCTGTGGCTCTGACTACCTCTAATGAGCTGGAAGAACAGATTTGTATTTTCTCTAGCAAACATTTGCAACGGAACATAACTTTCAAACATGTTGCTGTTTGTCCTAAGTGAGCTTGGTGTTAGAACTGGTCACCGTTTTTGACAATTTAAGGTAGTGAATGTGGTCTCTTCGAGGACTGAGTAAGGTTCTTGGAGTGATATCTGAGGACTGTGGACAACATTTATGTATAAGTAATAACGTTGCCCTGCTTTCATCCAATGGGGAATTAGAAAACACCTCTTGATATGTTATCCAAGGTGTTCTTCACCCCATGAAAGGTTGGACTAGATCATCCCTATGCTCTCTTCCAATGCTTAAAATTTTGTGGAAACTAGTTTGTTGAATTCAGATCAAGAAATTTAATACATTTAGGGGGTTGCTTTATTTTTCTGATTTTAGGCTCTTTTTTGTTTTTTTAACATTCCCTACCCCCACCTTAACTAAAGATAAAGTTGTCTATTCCTGAACTGGCAGACGTATTGAAATTCTTACATAGTCAACATGAAAATGATCTTTTGTAGAATTTCAAGTTACTTAGCATATTTTAATCATCTCATGTGTTTTTTTTCTGAGGTGTTTCGAAGTGGGAAATAGTGCCTACACTTCTCCAAAATGAAAGCAAATGAACAGATGATAAGAATGCCTCTCACATCTTGTGTACATCTTAGAAGTCAGATGATGAACACTGCAAAATGTGAACTGAAAAACAGACAAACAAGAGATGAACAAATTGAGTCATGTGTAACTCATGGGCAGCACGGATAAGCTCAGTGGTCATTTAAACTACTTAGTCAGGCAACTCACTTTCTCTGTTTTTCTCTGTGTTGGTGTCTGTCTTAGGCTGGGTTCTTCAGAGAAACAAAACCAGTAAAAAATATAAATATCTATATAGAAAGATTTAGGTAAAAGAAACAGCTCATGTGGCTGTGAAGGCTGGAACACCCCTAATCCTTGGGTCAGTCTAGAGGCATCTCCTGATTCATGTAGCCACAGGGGTTAGCAGGTCAGACAGCAGCGTTTTTGTTCACAGGCGTCGAAGACCCAGAAATCTCAAGATTGGCATGCGAGGGAGTATATAAGCTGCTAGTTTGAGTCCCAAGAAATGGAGATGAGATGAACAGGATCCAGCTGTATTCATTCTGATTCAGAATGAGCAAAAGCCACAAGCTTTACCAGAGAGTCTGCTTATATTGTATGTAGGCCACATTCCCAAAGAAACACCCTTTCAACTGATTGGCTGCTCACAGCAGATCCCATCAGTTAGTCTCATTATATCAAATTTCATCATGTTATCATTGAAGTGATCACATCATCGTAGACTGCCAAGCTGCTTCATAACTTATCAAGCTGCTGAGAATCATGTTGTTGTTAGGTTCCATCCAGTTGATTCTGACTCCTACCAACCCTGTGCATAACAGCACAAAACACTACCTGGTCTTGAGCCATGTCCACAATTGTTTTTATGCTTAAGCCCGTTGTTGTAGTTACTGTGTCAGTCCATCTTATAGAGGGTCTTACTCCTTTTTGCTGACCCTCCACTCTACAATGCGTGATGTCCTTCTTCAGGGACTGATCCCACCTTACATCATGTCCAGAGTGTGTAAGACGCAGTCTTGCCGTCTTTGCTTCCAAAGAGCACTCTGGTTGTACTTCTTCCAGCACAGATCTGTTGGTTCTTTTGGCGGTCCAGGGCACATTCACCATTCTTCTCCAACACCACAATTCAAAAGCATCAATGCTTCTTCTGTCTTCTTTGCACATTGTCCAGCCTTCAGATGCATATGACGTGATTGAGAATACCATGGCTTGGGTCAGGGTAACTTTAGTCTTCAAGGTGAAATCTTTACTTTTCAGTACTTTAAAGAGATCCTTTGCAGTAGATTTTCCCAATTCAATGCATCTTTTGATTTCTTGACTGCTGCTTCCATGGGTGTTGACTGTGGGCCCAAGTAAAATGAAATCCTTGACAACCTCAGTCCTTTCTCCATTTATGATGATGATGCTTCCTAGTCCAGTTACGAGGATTTTTGTTTTCTTGATGTTGAGGTACAATCCGTACTGAAGGATGTGGTCCTTGATTTTTGTCAGTAAGTGTTTCAAATCTTCTTCACTTCTAGAAAGTCAGGTGGTGTCTTCTGCTTAACACAGGTTGTTAATGAGTCATCCTCCAATTCTGATGCCTCTTTCTTCTTCTTCATTTAACCCAGCTTCTTGGATTATTTGCTTGGCATACAAATTGAAAAGGTATGGTGAAAGGATACAACCTTGATGCACACCTTTCTGGACTTTAAACCATGCAGTGTCTCCTTGTCTGTTTACATGACTGCCTGTTGATGCATATCCAGAGTCTTTAAGAACACAATTAAATGTTCTGGAATTCCCATTTTACGCAGGGTTCACAATAATTTGTTATGATCCACAAAGTTGGATGCCTTTGTATAGTCAGTGAAACACAGGTAAACATCTTTCTAGTATTCTCTACTTTCAGCCAAGATCCAGCTGACATCAGCAATTGCATCCCTGATTCTACATCCTCTTCAGAATCCAGCTTGAATCATGGCTGAGAATCACAGCTCAGCCAGAATGACAGGGATCAGTCTCTCTTACATTCATATTTTTATTTCTGATCTCTATATCAAAACTTTAGTCTTAGTGTATACTTCAAGAAGGATCAGTCCCTGGAGAAGGACATCATGCTTAGTAGAGTGGAGAGTCAGCGAAAAAGAGGAACAAAACACTCGACAAAATGGATTGACACAGTGGCTGCAACGATGGGCTTAAGCATATAAATGATTGTGGACATGGCTCAAGACAGGGCATGGTTCCATTCTGTTGTGCATAGGGTTGCTAGGAGTTGGACCTGACTAGATAGCACCTCACAGCAAGTGTACAGTTTTCCCCAGTGTGTCAGCACTTGGATGTTTCAGTGTCACTTAGAGCTCAATAAATTTAGAATTAAATTTATGTTGGTTTCTCCACTGGCTTTGCCTGTGCATTTCCAAGACCTGGATGCCACTGTCCCTCCCTGGCTTGGGATTCCTTTTATCATCAACAGCACTGTCATTGTCCAGGTTCTCCAGATTCAAAGCCCTGAAGGCATTTCCAGCTTATTAGTGTTTCTTACTTGATAATTACTAAGGTCTTAAACGTTTTCTTTAGTTAATGCTGTGATGTACTTCTTTTTCTTCCATGGTCATCAGACAACCCCGGACATACATAATCCCTTGCCTGGAGATTAATGTAGCAGTCTTCTTGCATTTTCATCAGCATTTCCCCTCTCCTGGATTCTCTGCCAGATAGATATTTGTAACACCCCCTCTCCCCTGTTCAAAAGCCTAGAAAGACTCCTGACTGCTTAACATGATGTCTAGTGCTGCGAGAGGTCTTCCTTTCATCTTAATTATGGAATCAGCTTTGTCCCTCCTCTTACAATTTCTTGTGCTCTAGTTTGGCCTATCTTTGTCTTCTTGGTTATATTTATTCTCCACTTACTACTGTGGTCCTTCCTTTCATATTTACCTCTCCAAATCCTAACCACATTTCAGCCAAGAGATTTTTCTGCTTGCTTACTTCACTTTGTGTCTCAGTCAGCTGATACTGCTCTAACAGAAATACCACGAGTGGATGGCTTTAACAAAGAAAAGTTTATTTTCACACAGTCCAGTGGGCCAGAACTGTGAATTTAGGATGCCAGCTCCAGGGAAACACACTCTGTCACTGTCGTGACCCTCCAGGGGAGGGTTCTTGTGGTACATCAGTCATTCTCTGGTCTGAGAGCATCTCGGTGCGTGAACCTCAAGTCCGAAGGATGTGCTCTGCTCCCAGTGCTGCGTTCTTGATGTTTTGAGGTCCCCAGCTCTCTGCTTGCTTCCCTTTCACCTCTTGCAGGATGAAAGATGGTACAAACGACACTTTAGGAAAACTCCTTTTACACTGGAGCAGGGAGGTAACCTTAGGAGGGATGTTACAGTTCTACCCTAGTCCTCTTTAAAGCAATCCAGTCTATTAGCCAGAGGTAGAGGTTAGAAGTTATAGCATAGGAAAATCACAAAATGGAGGGCAGTCACACAACCCTGGGAATCACAGCCCAGCCAAATTACTACACATATTTTTGGAGGGACACAGTTTAATTCACGACAGTTTGATTTTCTCTTGTCTGCACTCCTAAGCCACAGCTGGTCTTTAGGTTTTATAGTCATCTTGGCAACTTTGTCAGATATAATGATTCTGACAAATAAGTTTAGGAACTCCTCCTAGAAAAAGTGCTACATACCTCATTGCTGAATGTCACTACAGTCACCTTCCGAGTATGCCTCTTGGGAAGCTTTTCACCGACTGCTGGCACCTAGTTCACCCTTCAAAGCAATTTTGGAACTCTTTTTCTAGAATGCCCATCAGACCTCTAGTCAGACATGGTCTGACTGTTAAGTTCATAAACTTATCCTAGAAAAAGTGCTACATACCTCATTGCTGAATATCATCACAGTTGCCTTCAAAGTACTCCCCTCAAGAAGCTATGCACTGATGCCAGGGCCTAGTCCACCCTTTGAAGCACTTTTTCTAGGATGAGTTTGCAAACTTAATTGTCCGACCACGTCCCATGACAGCTCTGATGGACATTCCAGAAAAACAGTCCCAAAATGGCCTTGAAGGGTGGAGTAGGCACAGGCATCGGTGCCCAGCTTCCCGAGGAGAATACTTGGAAGGTGACATAGTGATATTCAGCAGCGAGGCATGTAGCACTTTTTCTAGGATGAGTTCACAAACTTAATTGTCAAACCTTGATTTGGTTCCAATATATACTTGGTTCCAGAATAGGTTTAAATAATATTTTGACCCTATGAACTCGAGCAAGTCATCTTACCCTTCTGAGTCCTTTTCTCCATTTCTAGAAAATTTGTTTAATAAATGAGTTGGAAACAATAACAAATGTGAAAGTACCTGCCGTGTAATAAGACCTTAGGTGGTAGCTGAATTTGATTCTTTGGAATTACACTTCTTCAAAATTTGTAAAATTTAAAGCTTAAAATTTGAAGTGTGCTTTATCTGTCTTTTTAATTTGATCTCTAAATAGCAGTTTGTCTTTTTTTTTTTTAACCTCCTTCACCCTATACCTGCTGAAAGTCCTGGATACTGTTATAGAGGAATTGGTGGCAAACAAATAATTCTGGAATAAAACTTGTATATTGGGAACTTGTCCTGAAAATTTCTAACAAGACATGTCAAAGCAAAGGCAAATGATAGAGCCCAAGAGTTAAGTCCTGTGTAGAAAAATCTAACTCGCACTAAAATTCTTGGAAAAGATGTTATAACTTAACATAAACTCTTGGACCCTGATATAAATACAAACTTTCACTTACTGATAGTTCATCCTGTTTTGTTATAAATCAAATGTGTCATTTGTAGAGAAATAAAATATTTAAAGATACCCTAACCCATCTCTTCCTAGGGTAGTTATTAGCAAATATTAAAGAGGTATACACCATTTGTTAATTATTCCTTATTTGGTTATTTATTTCTATTGAATATCATTGACTGTGGACTAGATGGAAACTCTGGCATAGTGTTTAAGGGCTACATCTGCTAACGAAAAGATCTGCAGTTTTAATCCCCCAGGTGCTCTTTGGAAACTCTATGGGGCAGTTCTACTCTGTCCTATAGGGTTGCTCTGAGTCAAAATCCGCTCTATGGCAGTGTTTTTTTTTTTTTTTTAATGGACTAGCTGTTGTTCTGTCATACTACTATTATCAATTCACTTCATTCTCACTGCTCTGCTGTCCCTGGGTAGTGCAAGCACTTAATGAGCTCAACTATTAACTGAAAGGTTAAATGTTGGAGTTATCCAGAGGTGCCTTAGGAGAAAGACTTGGTGATTTACTTTCCAAAAATTAGCTATTGGAAATCCCACTGAGTACAGGTCTACATCTTATACATGGTGTTGCCAGGAGTCTGAATCGACCCAGCAGCAACTAACAACAATAATAAAATAGCAACAACCCTCCTGTCCATGTGATAAAAACCAAGAAACCAAATCTGTCACAGTTGAATTGATGCTGACTCGTAACAACCCTACAGGATAAAGTAGAACTGCCCCATAGAGTTTTCAGAGTGCCTGGTAGATTTGAACTGCTGACCTTTGCTTAGCAGCCATAGCATTTAACCACCTTTGCTTTTTTTTTTTTTAATCTCCTTCCACCTACACCCACTGAAATTCCTGCATACTATTATAGAGGAATTGGTGGCCAACAAATAATTCTGGGCATTTCTCTGCTCCATGTGATAGGCACTGTTGTTATGGTTATTACCCACAAGAAAACTATTGCATGGAGGGGTTAAGCAACTAGTCCAAGTTACACAGCTAGGAAGGCAGGAGCAGGATTTGGACCCAGGAAGGCAGACTGCTTTGAATTTCATAATCTTAACCAACTATAGCATCTCTTTTTATCTCCCCATTTTCTGTCCATAATTTTCTCCTCATTTGCATCCCTTTGATTTGCCCCTGAATATTATTAGCTAAGGATACAATGAATATTAACTTATTCAATAAGTTAATAGGATACTAGTTAATATTAACTAATTTAACTTATTAACCAATATTAACAAATTAACTAATTTAATATAGTTAATATAACTTAGTTAATAGGATAATAGCTAATATTAACTTATTCAATATTTACATGCCTTAACTTGTTGGGTTGGAGGTAGAGCTCTCAGACTTTTGACAGAAAACATCTCAGGTTTATGGGGCGGGAGAATTTCTTTTTCTCTTATGGCAATATATAGAGTATTTGTTTTACGGTTTTATGTGGAAATGTTTTGCTTTGGCCAGGAGATTAAAAGAGTTGACCTGATTGGTAGTGTTCCCACCCCTCAAGAACTTCAACATGTTTAAATTTAGTGTAATGACAAAATCTCTTCAGATAACATATTTCAGGTTATGCTTGTGGTAATAGATTATACTGAAGTTGCTGGTTATTTATAATTTGCTAGATACCAAACTGTATCTTCTTCATTTATAGTTTTAGAGTTGAAGCAGTTTGGCAGCTTCTGAGAAAAGGGACTTAAAACGGCCCATGTGTTCAAATGACTTATTTTTCTAGAGCCTTGTCTTTAGAAGGTCATTGGCTGCTGTACCAATGGTACAGTGATACACTGAACTGACTGAGCATGCAGGTCGATGTTATCCCGTATTTATTTTGGGGTGTTTCTCCTTGCTCTATTACACAGTAATGTGGACATCACAATTTATGCCTCATGTGTCCATAGAATATTTACTAATTATGGTCACTTTCGACATTACAGTTTAGCATGTTTGTGAGTGCCATCTTAATGGTGAGTGATTTTATGGGGAGATCTTGCTAAGTTCTTTCTTTTTTTTGAAAAAAAATTTTTTTTATTATGATTGAATGAAAATGTACATTCCCATATAAATTTGCATGCTCAACTATATGCAGCTCCCACTTCTCTCCCTGCCTGGTGACAGCACACCTTTCCTCTCTGCTCCATATATGTTCTGTCTTCCCAGCAGTCTCCTATCCCCTCCTCTCCACCCATTCCCCTTCCTTCAGCAAGAGGTCAGCAGGATGACACCCCATATATGCATAGAACCATAAAGTTCCCACAAGATACAGTCACTCTGTGTCACCAAGTCCAATCCATTGCTATCTGAAAAGTTGACCTTCATTATGATTTATGGACAGATACAGCATCAGGCCCAGGGGCCATGCTCCCAGGGCGACCTAGAAGCCCCTGGACCATCATTTGTGGTCTTTTAGTGGTGATTTCAGGGTGCACCCATATGTATTCTTGTGTTGCCAGTGAGACTTCATTTTGTGAGATCCATGGTGGCTATCACTGGTGGTGGCCAGCACCATCTGTTTCTTCTGGTCATGAGTCGATGTAGAGACCCACTCATGTGAGTCTCTCTGTCTTCTGGGTTCTCTTTCCCCCATGTCACTCTGGTCTTTGGGGGTTATCCGTTCCTGTTGAGTTGGGACCATTTGCTGTACCCTCAACTGGCAGTTTGGCAGCTTTTAAGACCCCAGATGCTACTCACCAATGTGGGGTGCAGAGAGTCCTCATTAGCAAAATGCTAGCTGTGCCAGTTAGCCTCGATTTCACCTGACAGCATGGTCCCCAGCCCCATGTCTCAGCTACTCTATCCTTGCAATATTGGGTTAAGATGAGAGGAGTACTCAAATTGTGTTGAAGTCCACTTAATATTGGTCTTCTTTTTAATGTGTGCTGTCACCAATTTCACCCAACCAAATTTTTAACAACTGTCTAATCTAAACCCTCCCTCCCTTCCCCTCCTTTCCTCCCCACCCTTGCAGCTGTCAAAGAGTCTTTTCTTCTATGCATGAGTTTGTTTTTAGTTCTTATAGTAGAGGTCTCATGCAATATTTATCCTTTTGTCATTAATTATTTTCACTCACATAATGTCCTCCAGTTGAAACCAGATTATGAGATGTTTTCTGCAATCATCATTGTTCTTTATCATTGCATAGTATTCCGTTGAGTATATATACCATAGTTTACCTATTCATTCCTCTGTTGTTGGGCATTGGGGTTGATTCCATCTTTTTGCTATTGTGGACTGTGCTGCAATGAACATTTGTGTGCATGTATCAGTTGGTGTGAATGGCCTTGATTCTGTAGGATAAAGTCCAAGCAGTGGAATTACCGGGGCAAATGGTATATCTAGATCCATTTTTTTAAGGGAGTGCCAGGTTGCTTTCTAAAGAGGTCACACCATTTTACAATCCCACCAACAGTGTAGGAGAGTTCCAATCTCCCCACAGCCTCACCAGCATTTGTGGTTTTGCATATTTTGGGTCATGGCCAACCTTGTTGGGGTGAGATGGTATCTCATTGCCATTTTTATTTGAATTTCTTTGATAGCTAATGATCAAGAGCATGTCCGCATGTGTTTTTTGACTGCCTGGGTCTTCTCTTTAGAGAAGTGTCTGTCCATCTCCTTTGCCCATAGTTTAATTGGATGATTTATCTTTTTCTTATAAGTATTTTGTAGTACCTTATAAGTTATGAAGATGAGGCATTGGTCTGACATAGAGTTGCCAAATATTTTTTCCCATTCTGTAGGTGGCCTTTTAATTCTATTAATAAAGTCTTTGGATGAGCAAAAGTGATTGATTCTTAGTAGTTCCCATTTATGTATATTCTCTTCTGATGATTGTGGTTTGTTTGACAGATTTTGAAGTCTGTCTATGTTGTGTATTAAAACTTCTGTTGTTGTTCCTACTTTTTCTTGGATAAGCTTTATCATTTTAGATTTGATATTTAGGTCTTTTGTCCAGTTTGAGTTGGTTTCTGTATAAGGTGTAAGATATGGGTCTTGTTTGAATTTAGTGCCAATGGATATCCAATTTTGCCAGGACCACTTGTTGAAGAGATTGTTTTTACCCCAGTTTAATGTCTTAGGGCCTTTGTTGAATATCAACTGTTCTTAGGCAGATGATGTCATCTCTGGGGTCTTGATTCTGTTCCATTGACCTATCTGTCTGTTTTTGTACCAGTACCAGGGTGTTTTGACTTCTGTGGCAGTGTAATAGGTTCTAAAGTCGGGTAATGAGCGGCCTCCCAGTATATTCTTCTTTTTTAGTAATGCTTTACTTATCTGGGGCTTCTTCCCTTTCCAGACAAAGTTGGTAATTTGTTTTTCCATCTCATTAAAAAATGTCACTGGAACTTGTATTGGGGTTATATTATATAAGTAGGTTGTTTTAGGTAAAATAGACATTTTCACTATGTTAAGTCTTCCTATCCATGAGAAGGGTAGGTTTCTCCATTTATGTAATTCTCTCTTAGTTTCTTGTAGTAAGCATTTGTAGTTCTCTTTGTAAAGGTTTGTTATTTCTCTGGTTAAATCTATTCCTAGGTACTTTATCTTCTCAGGGCTATAGTAAATGGTGTTGACTTGGAGATTTCTTCCTTAATAGTATCGTTGTTGGTATAAAGGAATCCTACTGATTTTCTTATGTTTATCTTGTATCCGGAGACTTTGCTGAACTCTTCTATCACTTTGATTAGTTTCCTTATGAATTCTTTGGGATTCTCTGCATATACAATTATATCATCTGCAAATAGGGAGATTTTTACTTCTTCTTTGCTGATGCAGATACCCTTTGTTCCTTGGTCTTGTCTAATTGCTCTGGCTAGAACTTCTAGCACAGTGTTCAATAGGAGAGGTGAAGTGGGCATCCTTGTCTACCTCCTGTTCTCAAGTGAAACTGTTTCAGTCTCTCTCCATTCAGGATACATAGGCAGTTGGCTTTGTATAAATGGCCTTTATGGCAATTGAGGAATTTGCTGTCTATTCCTATATTGCTGAGAGTTTTCAGCATGAATGGGTGTTGGACTTTAACAGATGTCTTTTCTGCATCAATAGACAAGAACAAGTGATTCTTGTCTTTTGTGATATTTATGTGGTTGATCACAGTAATTGTTTTTCTGATATTGAACAAGCTTTGCATCCCTGGTATGAATCCAACTTGGTCATGATGGATTTTTTTTTTTTTTTGATATGTTGTATTCTATTGGCAAGAATTTTGTTGAAGATTTTTGCATCTAGAGTCATGAGTGATATCTGTCTATAGTTCTCCTTTTTGGTTGGGTCTTTCCTTGGCTTTGGTATCAGGGTTATGCTGGCTTCATAGAATGAATTTGGGAGTATTCCATCCCTTTCTATACTGTGAAATAGTCTTAGTAGTATTGGAGATAACTGTTCTCTGAATGCTTGGTAGAATTCTGCAGTGAAGCCATCTGGGCCCGTGCTTTTTTTGGTTGGCAGTTCTTTGATGATTTTTTCAATCTCTTCTTTTGTGAAGTGTTTATTAAGTTGTTCTGCTTCACTTTGTGATAATTTGGGTAGGTGATATGAATTAAGGAATTTTTCCATTTCCTCTAGGTTTTCAAATTTGTTAGAGTACAGTCTTTCATAGTATTCAGCTATGATGTTTTTGATTTCTGTTAGATCTGTTGTGACACCTCCTCTCTCATTTCTTATTTGGGTTATTTGTTTCCTTTCCTGTTTTTCTTTAGTAAGTTTAGCCAATGGTTTGTCAATTTTGTTGATCTTTTCAAAAAACCAGCTTTTGGTCTTTTCAATTTTTTCAATTGTTCTTCTATTCTCTACTTCATTTAGTTCTGCTCTAATCTTTATGATCTGTTTTCTTCTGGTTCCTCTGTTGTTCTCTCTCTACTTGTTCAAGCTTTAGGATCAGTTCTTTGATTTGGTTTCTTTCTTCCTTCCAGATGTGTGCATTTATGGAGATAATTTACCTGGACTGGACTGACTCTGGTGGAGGCTGTAATAGTTGTGGTCTTGTTAAGTGTAAAAAAGCAAAAAACAAACAAACAAACAAAAGTTTATATAAATTAAATCTTCAAATGTTATATTCAAATGAACTGCAACACTTTTGTCTGTAAGTTTGTCATACTGTGGTAACTTGTGTGTTGCTCTGAGGTTGGGAGCCATGATACCTGTATTTCAAATACCAGCAGGGTCACCCAGGATGGGCTGGTTTCAGTGAAGCTTCCAGACTAGGAGTAGGATGAAGGATGTGGCAGTGTATTTCTGAAAATGTTGACCAGTGGGGAACATATGAACTTCAGCAAAACATTGTCTGATACAGTATCAGACGATGAGCTTCTCAGGTTGGAAAGCACTCACAATACAGCTGGGGAAGTGTTGCCTCCTCCAAGTAGAAGCAATCTGAGTGCCATGGATGTAGTGAAGCTTTTGGGACTTTTATGTGCTGATTGACAAAACTCAAAATGAAAAGAAATAGCTGCAAACTTCCATTAGTAATTGGTACTTGGAGTGTATAAAACAAGAATCTAGGAAAATTAGAAATTGTCTCATGAAATGGAATGCATAATGATTGCTATCCTAGGCATTGGAGAGCTGACATGGATTGGTATTGATCTTTTTGAATCATACAATAATATGGTCTACTATGCCATGAATGACAGACTGAAGAGGAATGGTGTCACATTCATTGTCAAGAGAAACATTTCAAGAGCTATCATGAAGTACAACTATCCACATGCCTACAAGGAAGACCAATCTATGTAACTATTACCCAAATTTTCTCACCAAGCACTAAGGCCAAAGATGAAGAAATTGAAGATTTTTACCAACTTATCCAGTCTGAAACTGATCAAAAATGCAATCAATATATATCAATAATTGCTAGTGATTAGAATGCAAAAGTTGGAAAAAGAAAGATCACTAGTTGGAAAATGTGGCCTCATAGATAGAAACAATGTTGGAGATCAAATGATAGGATTTTGAAAAACCATTATCTTCTTCATTGCAAGTGTCTTTTTAGAACAACATAAATGGCAGCTAAACATATGAACTTCGCCAGGTAGAATACACAGGAATCAAATAGAGTATATTTATGGAAACAGATGATGGAGAAGCTTATCATCACCAGTCACAAAAAGGTGAAGGGCCAACTATGAAACAGACCATCAATTGATCACATGCAAGGTTTATTTGAAGCTGAAGAAAATTAGAGAAATTACATAAAAGCCAACATAAGACCTTAAGCATATCCCTATCTTAGCTATTTAGTACTGTGTCTTTCCTGATGCTGTGAAGTCCCCAGCTCCCTGCTTGCCTCCCTGTCCTTTATATTCCTTTAGATTGCTTCAAGGCACAATATAGTCTTACACGTTGAGTCCTGCCCCACCAATGCGACTGCCACTCATCCTCTCTTATTAACATCATAGTGGCAGGATTTACAACATATAAGAACAACACACAATACTGGGAATGAAGGCCTAGACAAATTGCTACACAAACTTTTTGGGGGAACATGATTCAATCCATGACACTATCTGAATTTAGAGACTATCTCAGAAACAGAATCACCTACTGAACACTAAATGTAGAAGACCAGATGAGCTGTGAAATGACATCAAGGACAACATACATAAACAAAGTGAAAGGTCATTAAAAATTCTGGAAGGCAAGAAAAGATCAAAATGGAGAAGAGACCCTGAGACCTGTTCTTGAACATTGTGTAGCTAGAGCAAAAGGAAACAATGATGAAATAAAAGAGATGAAAGGAAGATTTCAAAGGTGATTTGAGAAGACAGAGCATAACTAAATGTGCAAAGACCTGGAGTTAGAAAACAAAAAGGGTTATGTAAATATTTAATATTGTTAAGTCTTGCTTGTGTATTGAAACTTTCAGCAATAAATAGTGACCATCCTTGTCCACAATAATGGATTTTACACTAAAATCTATTTATTTTATCTGAGATTAATATTGCCATACCTGCTCTTTTTTGTGTATTCTTAGCTTGATATGTATAATTCCAACCTTTATCAACTTATTCTTATCTTTAAGTCTAAAATGTGTTTCTTGTAAGCAACATATAGATGGGGCATATCTTTTGATCCACAATATCACTCGCTGTCTCTTTACTGGAAGTCCATTTACATTCAATGTGATTATTGATAGGTATATGTTTAGTGATGTCATTGCAATATGTTTATTTTCATGTTGATGATTTCTCTGTTGTTCTTATTAATCTGTTCTGGGACATTCTTCCTTATGGATGGTATGAGTTTTGATTTTATATTTGTTGAGATTCCTGTATTGCAATTTTTAATTTCAAATGATATATTGTTAATCTGTTCTATGGCTACATACCTAATCCCCCTTAACATATAATTATTGAAATCAATTTTAACTATTTTATAAGTCAGAAACTTTCACTGCATTGAAAACAACTGTAAATATTGTAGTGTATCCCTCTTTTAATTCTATGGTATTATAGTTGTCATGATAAGATCATTGATTCCCTTATTATAATACTGTAGCTTTTGGCTTGGTTTGGTGAAGTTTTGTGCCTTCCTTAACTGATTAGAAATTCGGATGAAGTGCCTTAAATTATCACCTAAAACATATATTTAGAGAAGAGCTTCTTTCAATATTTCATGTAATTTGGGTTTAATTTTTATGAAGTCTTTAAATTTCTCTTCATTTTCAAAAGTCTTAATTTCACCATTATACTTGATAAACAATTATGCAGGACAAATAATTCTAGGATGGAAGTTTTTCTCATTCAGGGCTTTGAATGTGTCTGCCCATTGTTTTCTAGCCAGCATTGTTTCGGCAGAAAAGTCAGAGGAAAGTCTACAGAGTTTCCTTTGGAATGTTAATTTTAATTTGAGCCTTGTTGTCTTCAACCCATCTCTTTGTGTTTTAGCTTATTAAGCTTAATTATAACATGCCTTGGTGTTCTTCTTTTCGGATGTAACTTTTGTGGTGTTCGATAAACATCTTGGATACCTATGTTCTCTTTGTTCACAATCTCAGGAAAGTTTCCTGTCAGCATCTCTACAACAATACTCTCTATGTTGTCATTAGTCCTCCCTTGTTCAGGAACTCCAATTAAACATAAATTATTCCTCTTCATGGAGTCCCATATGTTTCTTAATTTTTCTTATTTCTTTTCTCTGATTTTACCTCATAAATGTTGGTGTTAGTTACTTTGTCTTCTAGGTCACTGATTCTAACTTCCATCTGTTCAATCCTACTCTTTTGGCTTTGGATAGAATTATCCAATTCTGTAATTTTGTTATTACTCTGATGTATTTCAGATTGTTGATGTTCTAGCATTTCAAATAGTTTAGC
Organism: Heterohyrax brucei; assembly: GCA_028571685.1. Lineage (NCBI taxonomy): Eukaryota > Metazoa > Chordata > Mammalia > Hyracoidea > Procaviidae > Heterohyrax > Heterohyrax brucei. The sequence goes on along the minus strand of CM053141.1, from coordinate 99,855,035 downwards.
AATTTTTTTCATGTTGTTCTATTGCATTTTGTTTAATCTCTAGGAGGGTTTTATATATAAATATATAAATGTTTATGCACCCAATACCAAAGCACCTAAATACATTGAACAAATACTGACAACATTGAAAAATGAGATTGATCGTTCCGCAATAATAGTTGGGGACTTTAACACACCCCTTTCAGTTAGGGATAGATCATCTAAAAAAAAAAGCTCAGTAAAGATACAGAAGATCTTATTATAACAATCAACTAACTTGACCTTATTGACATATACAGATCTTTTCATCCATCAACAGATAAATACACCTTCTTCTCCAAAGCACATGGAACGTTGTCCTGAATAGACCATATGTTAGATCATAAAACAATTCTCCATAAAATCCAAACCATTGATTTATTGCAAAGTACCTTCTCGGACCACAGAGCTATAAAAGTCAAAATCAATAACAGAAAATTCATAGGTAAAATTTTAGACTTGTGGAAACTGAACAATACTCATAAAGCCTTGGGTTATAAAAGAAATTAAAGACACATTAAAGAAATTTATGGATTCAAATGAGATTGAAAATACACCCTATCAGAATTTACGGGATACAGCAAAAGCAGTGCACAGAGGTCAGTTTATCTCTATAAATGCACACTTCCAGAAAGAAGAAAGAGCACAAATTAAAGAATTAACCTCACAACTTGAACAAGTAAAAAGAGAGCAACAGAGGTACCCCTGAGGCACCAGAAGAAAACAGATTATAAAGATTAGAGCAGAACTAACTGAATTAGAGAATAGAAAAACAATTGAAAAAATTAACAAAACTGAAAGCTGGTTCTTTGAAATGATCAGCAAAATTGATTAGCTAAAACAACAAAACCATTAGCTAAACTTACAAAAGAAAAACAACAGAAGATACAAATAACCTGATTGAGAAATGCATTGGGAGATGTTACAACAGACCCAACCAAAATAAAATATATCATAACAGAACACTATGAAAAGCTATACTCTGACAGGTTTGAAAACCTGGGGGAAATGGACAAATTTCTAGATTCATATGACTCACCAAGACTATCACAAGGAGAAATAGACCAACTTAATAAATCTATCACAAAGGAAGAGGTTGAGGAAGTCATCAAAAATCTACCAACCAACAAAAGTCCTGGTCCAGATGGCTTCACTGGAGAATTCTACCAAACTTTTAGAGAAGAATTAACTCCAATACTAAGGAGGCTATTTCACACCATAGTAAGAGATGAAATATTTCCAAATTCAATCTATGAAGCCAGCATAACCCTGATACCAAAACCAGGGCAAGATCCCACAAAAAAAGAAAATTACAGGCCAATATCACTCATGAATCTAGATGCAAAAATCTTCAACAAAATTCTAGCCAATAGAATTCAACAGCATATCAAAAAAATAACTCATCATGATCAAGTTGGTTTCATTCCAGAGATGCAAGGCTGGTTCAACATCAGAAAAACAGTTAATTTAATCAACCATATTAATAACACAAAAGATAAAAACCACCTGATTTTGTCAGTTGATGCAGAAAAGACATTTGACAAAGTTCAACATCCATTCATGCTTAAAACTCTCAGAAAAATAGGAATAAGGGGGAAATTCCTCAATATAATCAGTAGTATCTATGCAAAGCCAACTGCTTTCATCATACTGAATGGTGAAAGAGTGAAAGAATTCCCTTTGAGAATGGGAACTAGACAAGGATGCCTGCTCTCACCACTTCTATTCAACATTGTGCTAGAAGTTCTAGCCAGAGCAATTAGACAACTCTAAGAAATAAAGGGCATCTGTATTGGCAATGGGGAAGTAAAGATTTCCCTCCTTGCAGATGATATGATTGTTTATACAGAGAATCCAAAGAAATTCATAAGTAAACTATTACAGCTAATAGAAGAATTCAGCAAAGTATCGGGATACAAGATAAACATAAATAAGTCAATAGAATTCCTTTATACCAACAATGAAATTATTAAAGAAGAAATCACCAAATCAATGCCAAGAAGATAAAACATCTAGGAGTAAATCTAACTGGAGAAATAAGAGATCTTTACAGAGAAAACTACAAGACCTTACTACAAGAAACTAGGAGAGACTTATATAAGTGGAGTAATCTGCCCTGCTCATGGATAGGAAGACTCAATATTGTGAAAATGTCTATTTCACCCAAAGCAATCTACTTATATAATGCAATCCCATTACAAGTTCCAGCGACATTTTTTAATGAGATGGAGAAACAAATTATCAGCTTTATTTGGAAAGGGAAGAAACCCCGAATAAGTAAAGCACTACTGAAAAAGGAGAACATACTGGGAAGCCTCTCACTACCTAACTTTAAAACCTGTTACACTGCCACAGTACTCAAAACAGCCTGGTATTGGTACAAAAGAAGACATATAGACCAATAGAACAAAGTAGAGACCCCAGAGATGCCACCATCCTCCTATGAACAGCTGATATTTGACAAAGGTCCTAAGATTTTTAACTGGGGTAAGAACAGTCTGTTTAATAAATTGTGCTGGCATAATTGGATATCCATCTGCAAAAAATTGAAACAAGACCCATATCTCACACCTTATATAAAAATCAACTCAAATTGGATAAAAGACCTAAAGATAAAAGCTAAAATGATAAAGCTTATCCAAGGGGCAACAATGGACGTTTTAATACGCAATATAGACAGACTTCAAAATCTGACAAACAAAACACATTCATCAGAAGGGAAAATAGATAAATGGAAATTAATAAGAATCAAACACTTCTGCTCCTCCAAAGACTTTATTAATAGAATTAAAAGACCACCTACAGAATGGGAAAAAATATTTGGCAACTCTATGTCAGGCCAACGCCTCATCTCCATAACCTATAAGGTTCTACAAACTATCAATAAGAAAAAGACAAATCATCCATTTAAGTGATGGGCAAAGGAGATGGACAAACACTTCTCTAAAGAGGAGATCCGTGCAGCCAAAAAATACATGCGGACATGCTCACGATCATTAATTATTAAAGAAATTCAAATCAAAATGACAATGAGATGCCATCTCACCCCAACGAGATTGGCAACGATCGAAAAAACACAAAACAATAAATGCTGGAGAGTCTGTGAAGAGATTGGAACTCTCCTACACTGTTGGTGGGATTGCACAATGGTGCAACCTCTTTGGAAAGCAATTTGGTGTTACCTTAAAATAATTGATATAGATATACCATTTGACCCAGTAATTCCTCTGCTTGCAATATATCCTACAGAATCAAGGCCATTCACACCAACTGATACATGCACATGAATGTTCATTGCAGCACAGTCCACGATAGCAAAAAGTTGGAATCAACTCTGATGCCCAACAACAGAAGAATGGATGGGTAAACTTTGGTATATGTACTCAATGGAGTACTATACATTGATAAAGAACAACGATGATAGCAGGAAACATCTCTCAATTTGGTCTCAACTGGAGGACATTGTGTTGAGTGAAACTAGTTAGAGACAGAAGGACAATTATTATATGAGACCCCTATGATAAAAACTTAAAAGCATTGTCATACATAATAGAAAAGACTCTTTGATGGCTACAAGCAGGGGGAGGGTTTGGATTAGAAAGTTGTTAGAAATTTGGTTGGGTGAAATTGGTGACAGCACACATTAGTAAGAAGATCAATATTAATGGGACTTCGATACAACTTGTGTAGTCCTCCTATCTTGACTCAATATTGTAAGCACAGAGTATGTACACTTTCGTTTTTTATTTAATTAAAAAATAAGAAAACAAAAAGGGAAGAACACAGCAGACATTTCTCAAGCAGAAAGAACTGAAGAAAAAATCAAGTTCGGAGTTATGATTTTAAAAAAATTCTATAGGGAAAATATTGAATAATGGAAGAAGTATCAAGAGAAAATGGAAAAAATACAGTAACTGTACCAAAAAGAACTGGTTGACATTCAAAGATTTCAGGAGGTAGCATATGATCAAGACCAATGGTACTGAAGGGAGAAGCCCAAGCTGCACTGGAAGTATTGTTGAAAAACAAGCCTCCAGGAATTGATGAATTCCAGTTGAGATACTTCAACAAATGGATGCAGCACTGGAGGTGCTCACTCCTCTATGTCAAGAAATTTGGAAGACAGCCATCTGGCAACAGACTGCAGGAGATCTGTATTTGTGCCCTTTCCAAAGAAGAGTGATCTAACAGAACGCAGAAACTACCAAACAAAATTATTAATATCACACATAAGTTAAATTTTGCTGAGTATAATTAAATACTGATTATACCAGTATATGAACAGGGAACTTGCCAGAAATGCAAGCCAGATTCAGAAGAGGATGTGGAAAAAAAATATCATTGGTGATGTCAGATAGATCTTGGCTGAAAGCAGAGAAAACCAGAAAGATTTTTTACCTGCATTTTATTAACTATGCAAAGGCATTCAACTGCTTTGGTCCTAAAAAATTAAGTATAACATTACAAATAATGAGAATTGCATAACATCTAATTGTGCTCCTGCAGAACTTGTACATTGGCCAGCAAGCAGTCGTTGGAACAGAGCAAGAGAACACTCCCTGTTTTATAATCAGGAAAAAATGTGGGTCAGTGTTATAAACTTTCACCATATTCATTCAATCTGTATGCTGAGCAAATTAGGTGAGAAGCTGGACAATATGATGGAGAACATGGCACCAACAACCTGCAACATGCAAATAACACAACTTTGCTGGCTGAAAGCTAAAAGATTTGAGGTACTTCCTGATGAGGATCAATGACCACAGTCTTCAGTATGGATTACAGCTCAACATAAAGCAAACAAAAATCCTTACAACTGGACCAGTAATCAACATCATGATAACTGGAGAAAACAGTGAAGTTGGAAAGAATTTCATTTTACTTATATCCACAGTGAACATCTGTAGAACCATAGTCAAGGAATTGAACATTGTATTGCACTGGGCGAATCTGAAGCAAGTGATGTCTTTAAAATGCTGAAAAGCAAAGATGTCACTTTGAGGACTCAGGTACTGTGACCCAAGTCATGGCATTTTCAGTCATCTCACAGGAATGTGAAAACTGGACAAGGAACAAGGAAGACCAAAGAGTTGATGCTTTTGAATTATGATGTTGGTGAAGACTATACATAGTCTATCAGAAGATGGAACGTATCTGTCTTGGAAGAAGTACAGCTAGAATGCTCCTTGGAATGAAGGATGGCAAGACTTCTCCCAGATTTGGGGTATGTTACCAGGAGGGAGCAGTCCTTGGGGAAGGACATTGTGCTTGGTGAATAGAAAAAGCTCATCAGTGAGCTGAATTGACACAATGATTGCAACAATAGGTTGCAGCTTAACAATGATTGTGAAGATGGTACAGGTTTAGGCAGTGTTGCATTCTGTTGTACACAGGGTCTTTATGAGTTGAAACTTACGCAGTCACACCTAATAGCAACAACACAACATAGTAAGCTAAAGTAAAAATTCTTGTATCACCTTCTATTATGTAACACACAAAAGTTACTTTTAGTAACTAAGGGTATTTAGGAGATTGAACAATTTTAAGAATGGGAATCAGGAACAAAAAAGGAAGGAGGCCCTTGCTCTAAGGACAATCTTTCCCTGGAGCATCCCACTTTTTGTATTACTCTCTGCTCCTTCCTCTGGCTGGTGCAATGGGTAAGACCATGCCTTTACCCTTAGATGACCTAGTGTACACAAGGCATATGGAGTGAATCCTCATCTAAGGCAGATTCTTCACTAGGTTCTTGGGAAAAGCACTCTCTTCTTGACACCTCCTCTTTCAGTCAGAGGAATCTCATCCAGAGCTTGGAGACCTGGGTGGTGGCTCAGGTCGTTGTTTTTGTTATTTGTTGTTGAGCTGATTCTATGTATGGAGAACCCATGTATGGGTAGCAGAACTCTGCTCAGTAGGGTTTTCCAAGATATGACCTTTTCAGAAGCACACTGCCAGGCTCATCTTTTGAGGCACCTCTGGATGGATTTTGGCTTGGCTTGGCTAGATGGGTTTGAATTGCGAAACTTTTAGCTTGTGAATGAGCGTGTAGTCAAGTAGGTCACCCAGGCATTCTTACTGGCCCAACGGAAGGTGGCTAAATGCCTACAGTTGGGGTTTTCTTTAGGTCTTTTAAGAGACAAAAGAAATCCTCCCTGACTATATATGGCTGAGTCTAGTTGACCAGAATGGGTGGCCAGATTAGGATTTGGGGTCAAAAGCAAATAGACACTAATTTGAAATGTTTTTCACGTATGAATGCAGTTCAATGTCAGGTGTCACTCAGGTATCAGCAATGATGGCGTATTGAGACCATTCTTCAGAGTCCTGTGGAAAGTCGGTTAACTTTAGTTCCATTCCCCACTCCCATGAAAATCTTTAATGACTCTTCATTGCCTGTTCAAATAATGTCCACATCCCTCACCTGGGCGTTAGCATTGCCATGATAGGGCTTATCTCTTTTCTAAGCGTTGTCTTTCATTAGACTTCTTTTCTCCTAGTACATCATAAGCTCTGGTTACCACTCTGTTTATTTTTCTTTGGTAAACTTCTTACCTTTCCCTTGACAAGCAATATCATTATAAAATCCATTCTGTTTTCTAAATTCTCTTTCCTTTCTGGGTAACTCTGTTGTACTAGTTAAATTCTGCTGCAATTGATACCTGTTTGCATAACGTGCATTTCTGCCACTGGATGATGGTCTCTTTGGTAATTGTCTTGGGGGCCTCTGTATCTAAAAGAGTGTTGTACTTTTAAGAAAACAGATTTTTTTAAGGTCTATTTTTTTTTCCCATTAAATCCCACAGCAGTTGCATGAGGAAGTATTTGGCTTGTACCAAAAGCAAATGAGTAAAAGGAATATTGGATGGCAGCATTAAGCATCACTGCAGAGGTAACAGGAGAAACCATGGTATTATGCCAAACAGATTGACTTGCAAATTGTAGGTAAAGAAACAAAGTTTTACAAAAGAGTTGTTGGAACCAACTAAAGACGATTGATCTCTAGTATTTGGGAAGAAAATTCTACTGGCTTATGTTTCTGGGGGATATGCCTATAGATGGAGATAGCATTGTTAGTCGTGTCTTTGGTAATTGATGGTACAACCTGACCATATTCTAAAAAACATTGCCTGAAGTGTAAATGGCCAAATGGACTCTGCATAGTTCTGTAGAGTCACTTAAGACTGTTTGAAATGAGATGAGTTTGTTAGAATGACTAATACTAATTTGAGCTGGGCAGAAGAAACAAAGCTTGCACAAGTAGAAAACAAGGCAAGCTAACTATCATGTTTAAAATTCATCAAAGCAAGGCTTTTAAGTATTTATATCCCTTTCTTTCGAATGCAGGGAGGGAATGTCACTGCAAGAGCCTTAGGTAACCCCAATTTTGTTACCTGACTTTGAATAGACTTTTAGTTTCTTGGGATACTATACTTAAAATGAGGTTATGAAACATACCTTATATGGAATCTTGTGACAATAAGATGAGGTAACATGTTAAAGCACTTGAGTCAAAATCATGTAAATAAAATATTTGATTTATTTATTCATATTTTGCTCAAGACATAAACTCTTGTTCCATCCCTGTTGTAACACTTTTTTCAAATTGTTTTTATTGTTTTGTTTTATTTTGTTTCCCACATGTACATTTTGTAAGACTTGGGGCTAGATTTGAGCTTGACTACCTGGGTTCTTATGGTTGGGTCCCTGCGGCTGATCTAGTTCTACTTTGATAACTTTTGTAAGTTGCCTGACTCTCCTGACACTGTGCACAAACAATCAGCTAGGAATATACATTTGCTACCCAGAGGAGGAGATTCTTGGAGTTTCCTACTGTTTTTATTTTTTTCCTCTTCTCTGTAACTTAGGCTGATCTGATCTATTCTCTTTGGTCTATTTGGTTTCTGGCCCTTCTCTTCTTTTAAACTTGAATTCAGTCCAAAGGATAATGCATCTATCAAAGTTTTACAGTGAGAGAGAAAATAGAAACTCCCTAAACTTGGGAGATTCTTAGGGTTAAAGTATAGATATTCAGCAACAGAACTAAGATAGATGGAATGCTGCTACAGAGTGGTAACAACATCTCTTAAATACTTTTACTGGCAAGTGATAACATTGTTACTTTATCATAATCTGCCTTAAGATAATATGGTATCATTTTATAACAGAATAAGACCCTTCCAAGAGTGACTTCCATTTCTTCTCCCCTGTATCTTGTGTTTTTGTTGTCAAATATTTTACTTATATATACACTTTGAAACCCACAATGCACTGCTACTCTTTATGTGTTAGTTATCTTTTAAAGAGATTAAAAAAATTAAAGAATGTTGTATATTAGTTCATATATTTACCATTTCTGGTACTCTTCATTTCTTTGTGTAGGACCAAATTTGTGTCTAGTAGTATCACATTTCTTCTGCCTAAAGAACTTTCCTTAAAACTTATTATGGTGAAATTTTATTGGCAATGGAGTCTTACAGAATTTGTTGCTCTGAAAATCTTCATTTCTCCTTCATTTATTAAAAGTTTTTGTAAATAAGCTTTTATTGGAACACAACTGTGCTCATTCATGTAAATGCTGTCTGAGGGTGCTTTTGGAAACCATGGAGGTGTAGTGGTTAAGGGCTACAGCTGTTAACTAAAAGGTCAGCGGTTCAAATCCTCCAGGCCCTCCTTGGAATCTCTATGGAGCAGTTCTACTCTGTCTATAGGGTCATTATGAGTCAGAATTAGACTTGATGGCAGTGGATTTTATTTGTTTATTTTGGGAAGGCTGCTTTCATGCTATAACAGCAGAAGTGAATAGTTGAAAGGCTGAAATATTTGGTATCTTGTCCATTACAGAAAAAGTTGGCTGACACTTGACCTATATTTTAAAAAACATGCAGAGAGATACAGTGTCTGGTTCCAGATCACAGAGTTAAGTTTCAGAAGTAGGAGCTAGCTTTCAACTCTGTATCTCTAAATTATGCTGGATCAGTCAAGTACAATGTGGGTCCCCTGGACCTGGACAGACATAGTGGGCTACAGAACTTCAAAGGCAAAGGGTGAATTGATTTAGGGTGGGTATGATCAGAAGACAGAAAACAGTTGCAACTTGTGCTTGTTTGAGAGGGCCCTGGAGCCATAGTGGCCTAGGTAGTCATAGTGCCGTAGAAGAGACTTGCTACAGCCAAGTATGAGCCACAGGTAGAAATGCATCGAGGCAGCTCCCGGTAGAAGCAAGCTTGACCGGAGCACCCAGCATCATAGCGTACAAGGCAAAGATGAAGGCCAAAGTCACTGAGAGAATGGATATGTCCAAGGTATAGATTAGCATATGGTTGGCGGCAGTGTCTGAAAATGATGTCTGCAGCACAGTGGGCAGCCCTCACATGATGTAGACTATTTAGCATCTCCCAGGGTAGAAGAGCAGGCACTGTGTAGCCATAGTGTTGGGCACAGACAGCAGAAAGCCCAAAGCCCTTGCAATGGAGTCAAGATAACATGGTGTGTGGGTATCATGATGATCATATAGCACAGGGGCTGGCACATGGCCAGGCAGCAGTAAAGGGTCATAGCAGCTAGGAGGATAGCCTTGCAGATACCCAGGAAAATATTGACACAGAAATGGCCAGAGACAGAGAAAGTGACTTGTTGGTAACCACGTGCACTTGTGTCTGTGGGAGTGTAACTATGCACATGCCTAGGGTCTAGCAGTGCCAATTGGGTCAGCAGGTGGTGTAAGGGCTGGTCCAGCTGCTGGTCCAGTAGAATCAGTCCCATTAGTATGTTACGACCCAGTATTGTGGCCATATTGGCCACCAAAAGAGCCGTCCACAGCATGGGCCACTCTCATTTGTAAAAGACATTTTCCCTAGATACAGAATTCTGGTTTGACATTTGTTTTGTTTTCTAAATTCAGTACTTTAAAAGATGTCACTCCATTGTCTTCTGAATTTCATAGTTTCTGAAGAGAAGCATGCTGATATTATTACTCAATGTATAATATTTCTTTTTTCATCTTTCAATACCTTTGAGATTTTGTCTTTATCTTTGGTTTTCAATAGTTTGATGTATGATGTCTAGATATGTTTCTTTCTTTCCTATTTATTCTTGGGGTTTATATCACTCTCGGAAAATCCTTAGCAGTTATCTTTTCCTACATGTATTAGGTGCTGTTATCTCTCTATTTTGTTTCTGGAACTTCAGTTGCATGTACGTTAGACCATTTGCAAGGGGGCCTGGTGGTAGGGTGGTTAAGGGCTTGGCTGCTAACTTAAAGGTTGGTGGTTCAGACCTACCAGCCACTCTACCAGAGTGTAGCAGCTTGCTTTAATAAAGATTGTAACCTTGGGAATCCTGTGGGGCAGTTCTACTTTGTCCTGTAAGGTCTCTATGAGTCAGAATTGACTTGATGACAATGGGTTTTTAGACAATTCAGTATTATCCCACAGCTCTTAAATATTCTGTTCTGTTTTTCACTCTCTGGATAATTTCTAGTGACCTGTCTTCAAGTTCACTGATTATTTCTATTATTGTGTCTAGTCTGCCAATAAAACTTTTGAAATGTTCTTTATCTTTGCTGCCATGTTTTCTAAAAAAATTATTTCTAGTATTTCTAGTTTATTAAAAAACATTTCAATCTTTATTGAAATTCTTCATCTGTTAATACATATTGTTCACCTTTTGTATTAGATTCTTTCATATTATAATCAAATTATTTAATAGCTCCTGCATAAAGATCATCTCAAGGTCTGGTTCCATTGATTATCTACTTACAGTGGGTTTTCTTAGATTTTTTTTGGTGTGTATTGTAATTCTGTACATTATATGAGGAAGAACAATCAGTGAAGTAACCGTATTTATGCTCAGAAGTGTGCATGGCTGCTTTTCAGTGAGAACACTGGTATGGAAGTTTTAGTCAATCAGTACTAGAGAATTTTTTTTCTTTTGCTGCTAAAACCATTTTCAGTGCACCAGAGGCTTCAAATTATTCCAGTATCATGCTACTGTTTTACCTGCCTTTACTGCAGGTAAAGGTCCTTTTACTGTAGGTCCTGGAGTCTTGGAACATTTTAATCAGTGTTCCTGCTCTCCCCTCAGCTTTCAAGAAGCCCTGCAAAACTGCACTGAAGAGAACCTTTTCTCACATTATTGTCCATCCCTCAGTGGGAGACTACTAATACTTGTCGTTATATGTAAAAGTTTTCTGGAGGGGCAGGAAATTCTCGGTTTCTGGGGTTCATCCTCAGTCTGAGACAAGCCTTGTATGCCTCAGCTTCAGGAGTGGGACTTTCTAACTCTGCTTTTTATCTGTGTTAGTTTTGGACAAAAGAAAGTGTCTTGCCCCTCCCAGAGGGAGCACCTGTATCCTTTGTACAAGTACAGCATTCAGAGCAAGAGAAAGATTTACGGCCTTCTTTCAAGGACACCTAGCCTTGGTGTTTACGCTTCTCTCAGCACCAGCATCCTTTGATCTGGAGGTAGTGGCTGGAAGATGCCTTCCCCCAGTAGGCTTATTACTTGGTATGTGATTTGTGATGGTGGCATGGATGTTTCCTGTTTCTACCTCAGGGCAGACAGATTTTGTTTCTAACTCTCCCTTTGTAACAATTTTTCTTTCTCTAGAGCCTGGACAAGAGGATCTCTAACCTATTTTCTAGAGGCCAACAGTACGTCTTTGCAGGTGACCTAAGTGAGGGAGGCTTTTCTATCCCTGCTCCTCTAGAAGCGTAATGCTTTTGCTTTCTACAAGAGAAGGGTCTGTGAAGTGGATGAGGTTTAGTATCTCTTCTTCACTGTGTCTGGACTCGTCTTGCTTCCAATCTTTCTTGTCAGGATCTGGTGAGGACAAAAACTTGCAAGTAAACATGGAGCTTCCAGGGATTCTACACTGTCGTGTGAGCCCAAACTTAGTCTTTAAGAATTTGATAAATCATTAGTTAATTTCCTCTCACTTATTTTTATGGTAACTGCCTCTTTGTCTCGTGTTCTGTAAAACATGAGTTTATTTGTCCTGTTTATCTTCTGGGGGGCTTGTTATTTTTGGAAGTCATTTAACTTGCTGGTTTTGTTACCTCGGTTCTCTGATGGGCTGTAGATTATCCAGCCTTGTTGTTTGAGGGTAGATGTTTCTTACAGTTTCTATATCAAAGCCTTAATCACAAACTCTGATTGGGATTTCGAAAGCTGTGTAAGAGCTACATATGAGGGAAGGAGAAAGACATCATAAACAGCAACACAGCATGTGAAAAGCTGTGGAAGTATGAGGTAAAGTTTTTATATATGTGGATATGTTGTTTCTTTTTTTGATTTATCTTGGAAATCAATTGCAAAATGGGGCCTAATTTATACACGTTGTCTTGATTACCAACTTGACAAGTCCATACCTTTCTATAATGGCAAAGAAAACTATATTCTTTTTATCTGGGATTTTGTTAGTAAGGACACACTTGACTTTCATTAATTTTTGGTATTTGAGTGATTGTATGTTGGAAACCCTGGTGGTATAGTGGTTAAGTGCTGTGGTTGCTAACCAAAAGGTTAACAGTTCAAATCTGCCACATGCTTTTCAGAAACTCTATAGGGCAGTTCTACTCTGTCCTATAAGGTAACTGTGAGTTGGCATTGACTTGAAGGCATTGGGTTTGGTTTTGTTTTTGAGTGCTTGTGAAGTAGTTAAGTTGATTGCTAGGTACAATTTGTGAAACTAATCTTATCATTCTGAACATGTAAATTACTCTGCACCACTGATTCCAAAATCAAATTGAGATTTAGCAAGGCACATAAACACCATGAGGCTAAAGTTTCAGTTTGGCAGTTATACTCTTAGGGCTTAAATTGTTAATTTACGTTTTTATGTATCCAGACTATTTCTGAACCATCTTAAACAAACCAACAAAATAAATAAAACAATGATAGAAATTCTTGAATTTTATCTGATCTTTTCTGGTTGACTTATCATTATTAGATTGTGCTTACCTGACTGCATACTCCTTGAAGTGGCATGCAGTTTGCTTCTGTATTTAAGCTTTTCCATGAGTTTCTTTACAATTCTCTGTTTTACTGGTAACAATAAAACCGGCCCAGAGCATTTTAGAACTTGGTGGTTCCCAGTAAGTAAGTTGAGTGGGATCTATATTCATTGTAGGAAAAGTTATTAACAATACCATTCAAAAACAAAGCATGCTATATAACCTTTAATTGCAGATTAAACCTTTTTGAGGTTCAGTTATTTTCTGCTTTGATTTTTTTTCTGATATCATATGTTTCTGTTACTTGCTCCATATTGAGGCACAGAGTTTGTTTAAGTTTTTTGTCAGTAATATGGATTTTGAGAAATATTGTCAAGTACTATACGGTTACCACAAAACTTTTAAGGTTCTGAACCCCATGACTAGTGATCACCCATCTCTACAGCTGAAACTTGGTTGCTGATGTTTTTGCGATGCCTTTCATTAGGTTACATGAGAAATCTCTGAGTTTTCAACTATGACACAGAAAACAAAACAAAACCCACCAGGGCTCCATAACTATCACATTCCAAAAAAAAAAAAAAGCCAAACCAAACCCAGTGCTGTTGAGTTGGTGCTGACTCAAACTACCAAATGCATGCAAAAATGCACTGCTGTTGAGTCAGGTCTGATTCATAGTGACCCAAGAGGTCAGAGTAGAACTGCCTGATAGAATTTCCAAGGAGCACCTGGTGGATTTGAACTGTCAACGTTTTGGTTAGCAGATGTAGCGCTTAACTCACTATGCCACCAGGGTTTCCAAACTGTCAGATAGGGAACAATAAATATGCTTTCTAAGGCTTATATAGGAGTACAAAAGCCCAAAGAGACAAAATGTTTACCTAGTCATACCTTCTAGTTGTACTACCTAATTAGCAAGCCTCATGTCCCAGTTATTTTGCTTCAACTAATGTTTCTCTAGGAAAATCTGGTGTGTAGCAGAAAATGGCTGCTAACCAAAGGGTTGGCAGTTCAAATCTACCAGGTGCTTCTTGGAAACTATGGAGCAGTTCTACTGTGTCCTATGAGTTGGAATCAACTTGAAGGCAATGGATTTGGTTTTGGGTAACGTTTCTTTCATATCTTGCCATAATGCAAGTCCCCACTGGAGGGAAACGAGTATTTGCAGTGGTAAAAGCACACTACTAAAGAACCTGAGATCTGGAAGAAGTGAGTGGTACATCATATATACCACAGACCACATTTGAAGACAGCCACAAGATTTTTTATATTCTTTCTATCAAGAGGTAGGTCTGTGCCCTTATGTCTTGAATATGGGTGAAATCCATGGCTGCTTAGGCCACTGGAAAATAATAACTGTGATGCCATGCCAGTTTCCAGTATTAAGTCTTAAGGGACTGAAAATGCTTACTGCTTGTCTGTTGAAGCTTTCATATACTGTATAAGAGCTACAATTACCATGGGCTGCACGCTGTCCAAGTTAGCCGTATGGAGAGGCAGCAGGGAGAAGGACCAATGTTGGCCAGTACTCAGGTGCTTTATCCTGCCTATCCAAGGCTTCAGGCCTGTGAGTGAAGAATTCAGACCAATGCCACTGCTGGTGACTGAATGACTCCAGGTCACGAATCTTGAGATGTAGTAACATGGCTTTGTTTCAAATCACAACATTTCGAGAATAATTTGTTGTATAGAAATAGATAACTGGAACTTCCATGTTAAAGATGTGTATAAGGATGCTGTTAAACTCTTAAAAAACGCTTATTTATAGTCTCGTCAAGTTCATTTCTGGCAAAATCTAGAACTTTCTAACTTGAGGTACTTGGACAAATTCAAGTTCTGTCTGAGTATTCTTTACTGTTTGGGCAAATTTACCTGTATGCTTCCTAAAATCAAACAAACAACAAAAACCAAAAACAAACTCCTTGTTGATTCTGACTCATAGTAATCCTATAGGACAGAGTAAAACAGCCTTACTGAGTTTCCAAGGAGCTCCTGATGGTTTCAAAATGCTGACCTTTTGGTTAGCAGCTGTAATACTTCATCAGTACATCAGGCTTTCCCTGTATGCTGACAGAAAGCATAAGTGTTGAATAATTTTTTGAAAATTTTCTTTCTTTATAAAACTAAACAGTTTTTCAATATTGTGGTTTTATATTACCTTTTTTTTAAAATAAACCCTAAAAGTAACAAGGCTATAAACATAGATCTCTTCATTCTGTAACTTGTTTGATAAAAATTGTATATAAATATAAATAGGACAAACAGCTGAATGTGGAATAAAGAAATGTTGCCTTTTTTACTGATAGCATTTCAGCTTCAAGGAGGATAATTTTATCTGTTATTTATATAATCATTTTATAAAGTATCTAGAAACATGTAGAGAAGAAATTTCTCTTTATATCTCTCTCAGAAAAAATGCATTAAAGATTAATTGGTGTCTTAGATTTTTTCAGCAGTTATAAATCAAGACTTAGTTTATAATGTAATGAAGACCTCACAAATAATAGACATTTTCACGTGGACTTGCAACTTTTCTGAATTACTCCTATGAAAAATTATTCTTTAGCATACAGAAGCTAGTGAAGAATATCTGTTGCTATAGTAAGCATTTTTCTCTCTTCTCTTTCTGATGTCAATGGAAAAGAACCCCTAAACAAGTGCCACTACTTGTCATTGCGTGAATGTGATTCCAGAGCACATTTCTCTGTCTTAATCACTGAAATTATTTGGTTATCAAAGCCATACACAATTCATGATCTGACTTCCATCCTGTTTTGACTTATCCATGATTTTGCTCTGGTCATGGAAACATTAAAATGTTTGATGTTTAATGTGCAGTTTCAGAAAGACATGCTCATTTGACAATTGAGACTGAAAGTTAGTATGGTAGAAGAGTCTTAACAAAGCCTGGGGATAGAACTGCAGTTTCTAAAAGTGGGTGAGGAAAGTAGATAGAGTGAATTCTAAAATGGTAGAGAGTGTGTTTGTGTGTGTGCCATCGCAGTGTAGTGTGTTTTCTCAACTCTCTTTCTTACAGGGTCACTATGAATCAGAAACAACTCACTGGCAGTGGGTTTAGTTTGATTTGGTTCTTTCTTCCGGTAAACACAAATGATAGCCTTTGCCTCCATTTCCAAAAGAACTCTCCAAAGTATCTTTTAACAAAATTATTCCAAATATATGGAATAAAGGATATTTTTAGAAAGCAATTTGTTCCAACGAGCTCTTCCTAATAACGAGGCAACAGGATATATATTCTGTGACAAATAAGACTTGTCTTGACAATGGTAGTTACAAAAACTTTTTTGGAATTTAGTGTTCAGAACACTGAGAGATTAGATGACATCTTCCCTCAGGTAACCTACTCCTCTTCTGTGAAGACATTTTTCTATGTTAAGTTTACACAATAATAACATGAGTATATGTTTTCAAAACAGAGATTAAGTTATTTTCCAGGCAGTGAGTCCAGGATTCCACATTGTTTTCTGACATCATCTGTGAGTGAATAGTTTTTGTACAATCTCTGTAGATGGCTTCTGCTGCAGAAGAAGTTATTGTATTTATTTTACTTCTTCTCAAGGTCTGGGTATTATGGGGTATAGTAGTGAGGCTGTTGGGGTTCCTGATAACAGGTTGTGGAAAGTCTCTGATTTGGGCTCTACCCTAAAACCCACTACTGTCAAGTGAATTCCTACACATAGTGAGTCTAGAGACAGAGTAGAACTGCCCCGTAGAGGTTGCAAGGAATGTCTGGTGGATTTGAACTGCTGACCTTCTGGTTAGCAGCTGGAGCCCTTAAGCACTACACAGCCCGGGTTTTTAGAGACTCCTAAGTGTCCTGGCCAGGCTGTTCTATGTGAACACAGGTCTTAGGAGAGGGGATATTTTTCATAAGCAGCCACTATGCAAGTGATCTACAACCTACTCTGTGAGAAACTCTGTTCTAGAAGTTGTCATGCTGGTCACATTCTGTACTCAATAAACCTTAAACAATATGACAGAGTGACAGAATTCCTTCCAGCTTCAGTGAATAATAAATTAACAGTGATTCAGAGTATAAAATTGATCAATTTTCCTGTAGAAAGACACTGAATATAAAATGCAAATCATTTATTATTTATAAGAATAAAATATATTTTATTCTTGCACTTTATCAGGATTGTTATATTAATATTATTGTTTACAAAAAGTTCTGATCTGAATGTGAACTACTTTGTCCCTAGGTATCAAGAATGCTTACCCAAAACTTTCATTTCTAATAAAGCTCTGATGAGTTTGTGGTCTACATCTGAAATTCTTAGAAAATTCCTTGCCTGCTATACCTCTGATTGTGAAACTCCATGTCTGCTAATTGTATTATTTTCTCCTCTCCCCTACAGGCCCTGCTTCTATTTTTGCCACTTGTCTTGGTGAAACCTCACAACCTGGTGCCTGCATGATAAACTCTGGCAGCTGTGGTCCTGCAGCTGGAGTGCCACCACCTCCCCGGCCTTCTGCTGTCAGAAGTGTGCTCAAGGGACCAGAGACGCTGAAGAATTTCTTGGGTCGTATTCACTGACCTGGAAAACCAAAGAGGTTCTAGCTTTTGCCTGCAGCTCATTGCAGTGAGGTGGCTCTGTTTAGCAGGGCTAAAGCCTCCAGCAGCCTCAGACATGGTAAGAACGGCCACCCCCAATGTCATGAGGATGTAGGAAGAATCTGTGCTTTAAAACTTGGTGTATGACCCCCAAAGACCCCAGCTGCCGTTTTTCCCTTGTGCTTTTTGGTGGTACATCTATTTTTGAAAAGGTAGTCCTCACTCCAAACAGTTTTCTGAAAGGTTACAACATATGGCACAGAGAGCAAGAGGACCTCAGTGAGCAGAACGTGGGCTCTCTTCTTGTTTGCAGTTTCCCACTTTGCTAAGAGAATGGACTAGCAGATGTGGGTAGGGGTTAATTTCTTCGCCTTGCAGCTGGGCTGTAATCTAGCCTATCGTTCTCCAGGAAGCTCCCACTTGCTGGAGACCGTATAGTGTTTTAATGAAAGGACAGGGAAATTATCACTCACTGATTCGTGTTTTTAAATTTGGAGTTTCTAAATTAAGACTACCTAACGATACAGGCGTGCCCATTTCCAGGACTGGATACGCAGCTCCTGAGTTTGATGTTTAACCTTGAGGGCCTCCTGTGAGGTAATTAGCATGCTGGGATGAGCTAATCTCCCATGGAAGAGTACACCTGCCTCATTCCGCTAACAAATAGGCTCCTGCCTTCTAAAGACTGCCTGCCCTGACTTATTATATCTCCTCCATCAGCAGAAAGACTCATATCATCACTGGGCCAAAGGTGAATTGCCTAGAGACAAAGTTGGAATGAATTTTTTGCAGTCCCATTTCGCCAGACATTGAAGCCACTTCATTCTGAAGAGTGGAGACCTTTAACTGTGTCACATATTTATATGTGCTTATAAGGCCAGGGAAGGGTCTTTCTGCTACTCCAGGTGAATGTATCAAAACTGAATTCTAGAAGACACTGTGTCTGCCTCTAAAACCTTGGTTCCATAGTGTTACTCCAAGGAAAGAGAAATACTGCTGCTGGCGCTCAGTTCGGTTGCGTTTTGGAAGTTGGATACACATGTGCTTAGCATGTGGCTGTAGGCATCAAATTTCAAATCTAAACATATAGAGACAGAGCAGGGGTGAGGAACACATCAGTGTCCACCTAATCCTGACAAAAATGTGAAGCATTTTTAGCTGATGCCTGTTTTCCATATAAAATGTGGCTTTTTTAAAAACAGTTTTTCTTATTCCCTACAGCAAGGGAGGCTAATATTCATTTAAAACCCAATAACAATTTAAACTCCCAATAACAATTAAAACCTACAATGAACAACTGCTCTAGTTTTGTTTATTGCATGCATAAATAATCATACTTCAATGAACATGTTAGTATCTATGATCTCTTCCCAGATTAAGGTTGCCTCGAGACTGCTTGCTTTGGCTACTGTAAATGTGACATGAATTACGCCCAGGAAAATGTGTCTAACATGCTGGGTTTGAAGTAAATTATTTTCTTCTAATATACCTACACAACTGTCACAAGGAATTACACTGCAGATTTAGTGATGTTAAGTGTCAATTGTAATTTGGTGACAGTCATTTTATTGGCTATGCATACTGCTCTGCTAGGACTGCTTCTCAGTATGGAGGCCACCATATCATTAAAAATCAGTGATCCTTCACTGATGACATAATTTGACTGGCAGAGAGAGCAGCAGACAGAGGCTTGCTTCCACCTGCACAGAATCTGCTGTATGTCAGAGATGAATTTGCCTTCAAATTAGAAACAGCATTGCAGATGAGGGGCTGTGATTTTGCTTGAGTTCTTTTACGGCATTTTTCTGGAATGGTTACTGAGCAGCTGATAGAAGTCTTCTTTAATATGTCAAACATATATATTATGCAGCCTATAAACATTTCAAATATTTTTAGTCGTAGCTTACAGTGACTTATCTCTGAAACAGGTTCAGCTGACTTCAGCTACGTGTATTTCTGTACACTCATCTATCCATTGTTTTGTCTATAACTGTCTTTGGCATAGGTTCCAGGTATAAAATTGATGTCATCAAATGGTAACTAAAAAATAAAAAGATTAAAAAACAAAACAAAACAAGGTCTGATATGAGCCCAGTGTTTCAGCAGGTAGGATAAATCATCCAAGCTATGTAAGAATTTACAGTAAGAATGGAACTATGATCATACATTCTGAAGATTTTATAAACTGACAATTCAAGTTATGTGTTTTATGCTAATATATATTGTGGTAGCTTCTAATAAACTGTGACTCCCTCATAAATAGTAGACAGCTGCTGGCACTCACACACGAGCTCATACATAGACTCTCACACACTATGTGCTTATGTCGGAAACAGGAAATAGATTCCAAGACTTTCCTAGCAAATTTAAATCAATATAGCTGCATTCCATTTTCAGTATTCAAATTAAATTTTTTGCTGCAAGGCACTGTAAGGAACAAAGCAAAGTACCTTAAAAGAACGTGTAGCGCTCGTAATTTTACCTCATTTCACACCTATTTGACAGCTTCTCTTAGCCAATTGGTTTCATTGAAAATGCGGACAATATTCACCTATTAGAGTCCTGCCCTTCTATGCCAGGATCATTCCTCTTAGATATACTGTATTAGCTTTCAACATGGGAAAATAACTTTTTCCCTCTTTGCACTGCTAACATGCCACTATTTTCCCCTTGTCTTAATACAGCATTATTTATATATTTATTAAGAAAAGAAACTTTCCAGAACAATAAGTAACATAAATTATTCAGCCAATTCTCGTCCGGCCTCATAAATCGTACTCCAGCAGACAGGCTACTTATGACGAGTGCTTTGTGTAAGAGAAATATACCACCGAAGGTTTAATCAGAAGCTCTAAACATTTCAGGCTTTTCCATTTTTATTCTTGGCCAGAAATTCTATTTCTCTATCTATAGAGGCTCTTGAGAATGCTCTTTTTTTCTTTTTACCCCATGAGAATATTGCAACCATTTTTATCCACAGTAAGGATGAGGGTGTTAATAAAAGCGTACTTTTCTGAGGAGAAATTCAAATGGGGTTTGGCAAACCTTCTAAATCCTTGAAAGCATCTTTCAGAGCCAACTGTGGATATGTTAATAGCTTTTCATATGCTGGACCATCAAGTCCTGCATGTGAGACTGGTCAAGGGTTTTCCACATTGACCAGAGAAAGAGCAAATGGCATATGGGAGTCGGATGAATCCAATCTGGCTGGCACGGTCAAGTCACTCTGGTTTCTCCTTCGTCTTATCATTGGCTCCTAAGGCTTCTGCGACTTAGGTTTTTTAAGTGAAGCTTCCTCTTTTACTGCCTGATTAATATAAATGGAGCCCATAAAAATGTTTGATTACAGCACGGTAGGCTAAAATATGCCCATAAAATGTCTTTTTTTTGTTTCCTTTTTTTTTTTCTCTTCCGATAAGCTTCAAATAATAGAGTAAGAAGAATGAACTCTTGATTCCTCTAATCCTGAATTGCAGGTATCCCTCGTCCCTACTTTTTTTTTTTTTTTTTTTAAATCATGTAGAGGATTCCTAGACTACCTATGATGCAAAACAAAGACGTTATTGGGACATCTGACATTTGAACTACATTGAAACTGAAAAAATACAGTAAGTTCATGCTTGATTTTGAGAACCATTTACTCCAAGAGGGGAAGGATTCCACTCTGCTAAAGCAGATAGGGAGGTATTTTTCTTGTTGTTGTTTTATTTTTCGGTTTTGATAACACAAAACTTGTCACCCACTGAAGAAATCGAAACAGTTTTCTCTCAAAGGAAACTTGTCATTGCTGAACAAAGAATGACCAGTTCTCTCGAGGAGGTTTCGCCAGAATGGGAACTATTTTGACTGTAGCCAAAACCATTAGGAGAAATTGAGAGGAGGTAGGAAGGAGGAAGTGGGGGAAGGGGCAGAGGAACCAGGGTTGGGACTTGCAATGAGCAACAAGCAGGGACATTATTATGAGACACTTGTCTACGCTTACCTCCCCCTTCCCCAGCATTTACTGTGGAAAGCCAGCCTCAGAGACCCAGAACTCCCAGCGGGTGTGACAGCCTTCCTTCAGCGTAGCCAGAAGGAGAGACAGGACCTGTTTTCTACAGTAGTTTCTGGACTTAGCCTTGCTTACCTGACGAGCTCTGAGTGAATGGTGGCTGGAGCAGCGGTGGCTGTGAGCCACGTGACCGAATATTCCTTTCTGGTGTACATGTGGCATTTTGCCATCAAAAGGTACAGCACATGGATCTCCCGAGGAACATGCATCAAGTTTATTTTCTAACTAGTAAATGAATAAATTTTTCTGACACAGTTGGGAATGAAAGGAAAATAACCTGCCTTTGGAGCTCTCCCAAGATCTGATTCTTTTGGAGCGGTTCATGTAATTTAACAGCAACAACCTGGTCATGAGAGAATGCTGTGTAAGTACATAGCCAACTATAAGCCTCGCAGATGAGGGGACTCTGAATCTGCAGGGACTTAGGTAGAAACAGGTAACTTCTAGCAATGCGTAACTTCGAACAATGCTAGGAGAAGAGAATTTAACTCTGAGAAATGCCAGTAAAATTCCAAATATCTTGTTCTAGAGAAATTCATTTAAATTTCCAAGTCTTCATAAGATATTATAGTACACTCTGAGAAATGTTTTGGTTGTGATTACTGTCTGTCCAGAGATTGTGTCCACCTGATTGTACATGCTGTCTATTTTCATCCGGCCTGTGGTTAACATACAAGAAATTGAGGAGAATTTACAGAGGCTTAGCACAGAAGCTAAAGAAGCCAAGTGCAAGGACTGAGACCTCACCAACTAGATTTTAGAATGGTAAATAAAAGGAAACAAGTCAACTCAGGGCAGAATCTTCGAAGTTCTTAATGGACAACTGCTTCTTACCCGACTCGATGGCACTTGGCTGGCTGGCTGGCTCTTTCTGGACTTAATTTCTCTTAGTCCAAGTTATCAGTGCCCATAAATAGAATGGGTTGGTGTCCCAGTCTGTCCAGGACTTTCCTAATTTATGCCTGTTGACCAGGCTTTATTTGTAATGATAACCCCTCCCCCTCTTTTTTTCCTCTCCCAAGTCAATGCAAATAGCTAATGCACTCAGCTGCTAAATTGAAAGGTTGGTGGTTCAAATCCACCCAAGTCACCTTGGAAGAAAGGTCTGATGACCTTCTCCAGAAAAATCAGCCACTGAAAATCCTGTGGAGATGAGTTCTATTCTGACATAAATGGGACTGCCATGAATTGGAGTCAAGTTGATGCCTATCACTTTTTTTTCTTTTAGTCTCAGAATTGACTTGGTTTAGGAGACAAATTACACAGTCACCTAGCCCTAAACAAAACTCTTTTTGAAGTTAATAGATTTACATAAAAGATGAAACTGAAAATATTTTGACTTGCTTTTCAATATGGGTTTCCTGAAGTCATGGTGTGAACAGACAGGGTACTCATAATCCAGAGCTAACTATGCCTAGATGAGAATACAGGCAGACCCTGACAGCTCTCCACCGCCAATGGTTGTCATTAAGTCCTTTGTCTTTCTCCCCTACTGCTTCTCTGAGGGCATTTTGAAATGTTTTCAGGAAAACAATTTAGGACTCCACATAACTTTTAAAGTTCTAACATTTAGACAAAGCAGTTCAGGCAGTTAGAATCTCCCAGGGGCTTCTTGGAAACCCTGTGGGGTTTGTCCTGTAGGGCCGCCATGATTTGGATGACTCAACAGCAATAGGCTTTTGATCGTTTGTTTCTTTTTGTTTTGCTTAAATCAGTGAGTTGGGAATGGAATCAGATTATTTTGTAATTTATTTCATCATGACACTAGAATAATTTTGTCTTAGGTGGTGCTTTAGAACAAATGTTAGCATTGTGAGAGTAATCAGCAATGAAATATTGAAGCAGAAGTAGGGCATGACCAATGGATTTAATCTTTGTATGACATGGGACAACCTGATTCTGCCAAGGTTGAAAGAAACTCTCAATGAAATAACTTAGGAAATAACATAGTTGCAAGTACTTATAAACATGGACTCTATATAAACAAGATTTTTCATAAAAGTGGAAATTCCAATTAATTGTATTGGCACTTGGCTTTGGCATGTTAATTCCTAAGAAGTTAAAAATTACACTTCATTGCCTGATGTATTTTTTTTGAAGGAATACATACTGGTTTACATGAGCTTCTTGTGAATAATGATTTTTTTCTTGGTATATTTTTCTTAGCAAAGCATGCATTACATTCATTGTTTCAAAAATGTATATGAAATGATACATTCAAGGTCTTTGCGGGGGGGAAAAGGGAGATATACAGTACTGCCATGTTTTGCTAGAAATGTTATCTTCCCCTTCCCCTTTAGTGTAACAAAATCCAAAACTGTTAACTGAGGAAAACTGTTAACTGTTTTACCTGATTTTCTTAGGTACACCAAATGGATGGATGTTGGATGCCTTGCAGCCAAACTTTCATTAAACCAAGGATCCCATGATGTGAGCTGCAATGAGGGAATTATTGCAACAAATATGATACTATACTAATAACTACATCATGATGCTTGGGGGCAGCTTTGCTGTAGAATTACCTGTAAATGCAACCATTTTATGAAAACATCCTTCTGATGCTTCAGGATTTCACAGAATTGGATGAGAAGAGGTACTTTGTGACAGATAAGGAACTGATCTGGTGAAGAAGACAACTACAGGAACAAACAACCATTTCTTTTTAGAGAAGAAAAGAATGAAGAGCAGGGTGCATGGAGTCCGTTTTCTTTAACTTCTCAACTGCCTAAAGAAGGTTACGTGATAGACATGTGCAAATCCTGGGCTGCCATTATCTTGGGCTAATCAGCATGTAATATTCCTCTCGTCAGAGTCGTTGACATGTGGGTGGCATGTGACCTAATCCCCTTCCATTGAACCTTGAATACTGAAAAACAGACACTCTCTCTGAGAAAGTTTGCACATCATTTGTAGCTTGAACACCCTTCTTCTACACTGAGAGAACCAGCTTTAGAATGAGTCTTACTGAATGCTCTTAGGATAATGATACTGATAAGATTGCTGTGAGGATTAAACAAAGAGCTGGCACATGGGGAAATTTTAAGCTTTATGATACCTTAATTAGAGCCCTTTGGTCAGTGAAATGGAAACTGTGGAGTAGCGGTGAAGAGCTCCAGTTGCTAACCATCAAGTCGGCAGCTTGGATCACCAGGCACTGACTGCAGACTCTGTGGCACTCTGTTGCATAGATGCACTATGAGTTGAAATTGACTAGAGAGCAATCGCTTTGGTTTGGTGTCGGTTTGGTCACTGAAAGCAAAACTGGTGAGGGTGGGTTCCAAGATTTTATAACCTAAATAAGGCATCTCTTGCAGTTCTTGCAACATAATGCTGATCAAGTATCTGTTCTCTGATGATGCTACTGCTTCACCCTTCTGGTTTGTTATGTGGACTGGTTTCCTTCTAGCTCCCATGGCCCAATGCATGGGAATTCCCTACCTATCTACTAAGGGGCATGGGAAAACCCCATTATCAGCCTTCACATGTTATTGTGGCTGATGAATGAGCAGCACCCTGCTATCCCATGCCATTAGATAGGGCAGTTTTACCTAATCACAGATGGACATTCCAAACATTCTTCAGTTAAGTACAAATTTCCTTTGATGAAAACCAGACTCAGGGTCACAGGTTGCGGCAGATTGCGTATTTCAGAAATGATGACAAGAGTATTCCCATCCCTCATGCTCTTCTCCACTGTTCGTCTGTCAGTGTATCACACTGCGGTGGCTTGCGTGGATTTGCGATACTCAAAGCTATGCTGCTAGTGTTTCAAATACTAGTGCGGGCCAGCTATGGTGAACAGATTGCAGTAGAGCTTTCCAGTTAAGACTGGAAAGAAAGGCCAGGCAAGCTACTTCTGAAAATTAGCCAATGAAAAGCATATTGACCACAGTAAAATATTGTCCAAGATAGCGCTGAAAGGTGAGTTCACTAGGTTGGAAGGCACTCAAAACACACAGTGGCCACAATAATAGACTTGAGCATACCCCAAACTGTGAAGGTAGGAGAAGATCCGGCAACATTTTGTTGTGTTTTATGTAGGCTTGCCATGACTTGGAGTGGAATCCACAGCAATTGACAAAAGCAACCAAGTTTGCTTTCTAGAAACTTGCCATTCCCTCACCAAAAGGCAGAATCTATGTCTCTTTCCACTGAACCTGGGCAGGATTTTTGTGACTGTCTTGCCTAGCAGAGTCAACTAAAAGTTATCATATGTAACTAACAAAAGTAGTTTAAAAAAAGGAAAGTCAGCTTCTGCCTGGCTTCCTACTCTGAGGATGCTTATATGTAGAACCCACCTTATAGGCAGATCAACCAGCCATCTGGATGAAGCTCAGTGAGGCTTCCCTGCCAAAATTATAGATTTATTAACAAAAGTAGTGATTGCTACCATTGTGAGCTATTGGTTCTGGTGGATTGTTATGCTGCAACAGGCAATGGAACATGGTTGGTTTTTAGTGAGTTCTTCTAAGCACCTGGTACTGAGATAAGCACTCATTAATCTTTGCCACTTTATGAGGTTAAACACATACATACACACACACACACACACACACACACACACACATACGTGCATGCGCACGCAAACAAACACACAAAAACAAACCTGTTGCCCTTGAGCCAATTCTGACTCATGGGGGCCTGAGGTGTGTCACAGGAGAGCTGTGTCCCACACGATATGTAAAGGCTGTTTTTTTCAAAGTCGATCACCACACTTTTCTTCTGAGTTGCATCTGGATGAACTCTAATCACCAGTCTAATCTTTTGATTAGTAGCTCAGCCTCTCAACTGTTTGTACTGCCCGTGGAATCTGTTTTATGAGGTAGAGCTAATATTATGTCCATTCTATGGAGGAAGAAATGGAGGTAACCAACTGTTAAACAATTAGCCAGCGTCAACTTGGTGGCAAAGGGAGGAGGCAGATTCCAGTCCATCCCTCAAAGTACAGCCTCCCCATGAAAATATAGCATGGATTTGTCAGTCACAGCACATAGTATAATGGGAAATATTGGGGTCTGGAGGCAAATCGTTGGGATTTGAGTGTCCCTATAGCCCTCAGCACTGCTTTAGAGCCTGGGGGAGTCAGCAGTGAACAGAGCAGGCAGAAATACCTACAGTTATGGAGCTTTCTTTCCATGGCTGGGGACAATAATATAAAGACTTCAGTATATAAAGTTTTTTAGCACTACCAGGCATATAAATGCTACGTAAATATTGGCTGTTAGTATGATTATTGAATATGAAAAGACTATGGTTATTGTCTGTGACTTTGATGTTATAAACAATATGGTCTGTCCATTTTAACAGCTGTATTTCAACAGCTTGGATGGAGATAACATTTGACTTAGCCAAAAGCCAAGTGCCGTAGACATTTGACTTGTGTGAGCAAAATACCAATTGGAAATAGATTGGAGTTGTTCTAGTGAAAAAGTACAGTACCGAGTGTTTAATATTCTGGTGTTACCTGATGGCCTGTAGGACCCTGAAGACCTGTAAAAGAATGTCAAAGGGGATTATGAAAATAATTTCACAGGTACTAAAAAAGTCACTCCAACAGAAAAATGAAGTAAAATCCTGATTATCTGAGGTGTAATGGTGGGCAGGGAATGTGTTGATAATTGAAGTCAACAGACAGCCCTCAGCTTCCTGGTTCATCAAACCTTTTCCCAGAGCTGATAAGCAGCAAAATTGGCTGGTTTAAATTTCCCTTCCTTTTATTGCTCCCATGGAGATGCTAATGAATAACAGACATTGAGAAGCAGAGTACCCAGATAATGAGTCTGTTGTGGATGTTCAGAGCTGGGAGAGACCTCTGGTTCAGTCTCCTTACTGTACAGTCTCCTCACTGGGTTTGGAGGAAGCCCAGTATCTCAGGACATATGGTCCCAAACTTCCAGCACAGCACTGGCTTTATAACATTCACTTATACGTGCATATTCTTTCCTGAGGCCCCTTTTCTCCTCTCCGTATCTCCAACTGCTCATTGTCTGGGGCCTATATACAAGTGATTGAGTTAGACAGTATCTGTGCTTTCTTTTTCAGTATTGTGGAAACCCTACGCAGGCAGTTCTGTTCTGTCCTGTAGGCTGCAATTGACACAAAGGTACCAGGTTGGGTTCTTTGGTTTGGTTTCGTGGTCAGTGAACAAAAGGTCAGGAAGAGACACTGAGTTTCTCTTAGCCAGAGACAAGGATTCCAGCCTCTGAAGGTTTGCTCAAGCAATTACCACCACCTGGACTGTCCTCACACATAAGGAAAACCCATTCATTTTCATGGTCTAAGAGGGATGCCATAAAGGCTTCCCAGAGCCCCCTAGATGAGCTACCTAGTTTACTTGTATTATAGCCACATGTAATTGCTTCTATTCTAAATCGTAGGCTCTTTTATTGTACGAGAGGAGATCTGCAGGCTCTGTGGTTGAGAGCTCAGCTGCGGACCAAAAGGTTGGCAGTGTGAATCCGTGAGCTTCTCCTTGGAAAACTCGTGGGGCAGTTCTATGCTATTCTATAGGGTTGCAGTGAGTCACCATCGACTGGACGACAGCGACAGGTTTATTGCAGGGAGCTGCTACAGGGAGCATAGTATCATCTAGCCGTGCAACAATCTTTACACGATATGCTTATTAGTGGCCATCAGTTGGCTCTGACTGATGGCAATCTTTTGTATAAAAAAAAAGAAATGTTGCCCCATTGTAGGCCATCTTTATAATTGTTGTATGTCTGAGTCCAGTATTGTAGCTGTTGTGTGGTACCTTTCAACCTAAAGGGGCTCATCCTCTAGCACTACACTGGACAATATTCTGGTGTGCTCCAGAAGGTTTTCTTCAGCTAAGTTTTAGAAACAGATTGCCATACCTTTCTTCATAATTACCCTGGTTTGGAAACTCTGCTGAATCCTGTCTACCAGGAATAACTCTGCTAGTGTCTGTAATACTGGTGGGGTAGCTTCTAGCATTACAACTTGTAAGCCACTACAGTTATGGTAAACTGAAAGACAGGTGGTGGTCGTAATATTGGATATTCTTTTCTAATTGGTAAGAATCTTCACAGCTCTCCACTCAGCAGTTCATCCCTAGCCATCTGTATTAGGGCTATCATTAAATGCCATTCAACAGCAAATTGTATAGTCCTGTTACAGTCAAGAGTAGTAAGTGGAAGAAAAGGAAATGCTTAATATGAAATAACTGCTAATATTCAGTTGATATTTTAAAATGATTTTTATCTATTTACCCTATAAGTATTTCTATCATTTACCAGGTGAAAGGCAATATGTTAGGGTCTGTATAAAATAAAAGGCTGAATAACCTTACATGGTTTAATATAATAGTGGGCCATATCATGTAGTTCTGGGCATCCAAATCATATATGTTGTAATGCCTTTTTTTTTTTTATCTCTCTGCAAGAGGAAATATGAGTAGGAAAAAGGGGGCTGGAGTGGTAGGTAATCATAGTTTTAATTCCTCTTTACAGTCATTTACTGGAAAACAGATATGTGGAAGCAAATGTGCTTGGGCAGCATGTAACACATGTAGTCAGATCAGGAACTACTGAGTCAGTGTCCTCACGAGTTCTCTCTCTGGTCACTCTGGACATCAAAATCTTGGTTTCGACAGTCATTTGGGTCCAGCTGCCTCAGATACCTATCTGTAACCATATTTGAAAGGGTTATTTAACTGGCACATTTATAAAGAGACTTTAAAGGCTTAATTGAATAAACTAACCCTACACAAGAATATATGTATATATATGTACAGAGAGAAAGAAAGAGAGAGAGAGGGTGAGGGAGAGGGAGGAGAAAGACAGAGTTTTTTAGGTTAATTTCTATTTTTCTTTTTCTCTAGGAATTGATAAACTCTTCCGTGAGATGTAGTTCAGAGATTTCTTTTTGTGGGATATGGTGTGAATTAAAGTTTTTTGCACAGCTCTACTGATTAATTGGTTTCCTCAAAAACTACTAAAGAGTCAAACATGAAAACCAGCATTTCAGTAAAATATGGTAACAAACAAACAAACAAACAAAAGAACACAGGGAAAGGAACTTTAAATTGCCTTTGAGGAACCAGAGAAATTTCTTCATGGTGGTAAACTTTTAGTTATTGCTGAGAATGAAGAGTTTTCTACATGGACAAGAGGAAATAGGGAATTTAAGGCCAGGGGAATAGCACTGATTTAGTTAGTCATCCCTTGAAAAACCATTTATTGGTTCTTTTCTGTATGCCAGGTATTGTGGTAGGTACTGAAGAGAAAGAATGAAGACACAGGCCTAGATATCCAGATGGTACTTGGAGAGAAGAACATAATTATAAAATATGATTGTATGTGAAGGAATGGAAATATGCCCAAAGCTCATGATAATAAGGATAATGGGCTGAACGGGCACTGCATGTTCACATGATGTGACGTCTATCTGGCCCTGCAACAATGGGATGAAGGCCTGCAGAAGTCACCCTGCTTGGGTATGAATATATGTGGAAATCCTAGTGGTGCAGCAGTTAAGTGCTGTGCCTGATAGCTGAAAGGTAGGCGGTTCAGATCCTCCAGGTGCTGCTTGAAAACTCTCGGGAGCAGTTCTATGTTCTACTCTGTCCTATAGGGTTGCTATGAGTTGGAATCGACATTACAGCAGTGGGTTTCTTTTTCCTTTCCTTTTTTTTTTTAAATGAATGTGTGTTACGTGTAAGGTAAAGACAGTAGATTGTATCTTAGCTTTGGTAAGAAGCCACGGAGGAATTTTAAGCAGTTAAATTACTTCAAATTTGTATGTGACTTACAACAGAGTGAATGGGAGTAACAAGTTATGAGACTATTGTGATAACTTAGACTGGAAATACACGCTGGGATGGGCAGCAGCAGTGAGAAGATGGGGAGAATAAAAGCTTTTCTTAATGGATTTGATGTGGGGCTTACAGGAGAAGGATAAATGTAGGATACAGCCCAAATTTCTGTTTTTTGCAATGACTGGGGACATAAGGCCTGCAGATTGGATACACTTTTGAAGGGAAGAGATGGTAAGCCGCCACCCTTTGGCATAAACCCAAATGAAACCCACTGCTGTGGAGCAGATTCTGACTCACAGCCACCCTACAGGACAGAGTAGAGTTTCCAGAGAGTTTCCAAGGAGTGCCTGGTAGGTTCTAACTGCTGACCTTTTCGTTAGCAATGTAACATTTAACCACTACATCACCAGGGTTTCCTCCTTTGGCATAAGCAGATGGATATAATCTGATAGGAGCTGAAGATTAGGGCATTACTCTGGGCAGTTTTAGGTTGAGGAGACAGATGTGAGACTAGTAGAAGGTAGCATTGCCTAGAGAGAGTACACTGCGTTAGAAGCTAAGGAAGCTAAGGGTAGAATTTTGGGAAGCATTGGTAGTTACAAGGAGAGCAGAAGATGAGCTTAAAAGGATCCTGCGGGGTGGGGTGGGGTGGGGGTGGGAGGGGCTAGCCATAGAGTAAAAGGGAGGAGAAAGAACACCACATATCATCAAAAATATGTAAAGAAAATGTTTCAGTGAAAAACTTGCCCCAAATGTCAAACTCCAGAAAGATGAAGAGGAAATCTGAAAACCGTTGCAGTTGGTAATTGGACTGTTGATGAACGTGGTGCTAGACCTTCTCTTAAGTGGAGGAGTTACACTGGGTTAGGGAGTCAACAAGAAATGCAAAGACCCTAGTCTGTGAGAACATCAGCATATCAAGGATAGTACTTATAGGGTGTTCACATGATTAAAGGAGACTTAAAAACTATGGAAGTGGCATTCATAGATCTATAGACGGAGACCAACAGGGGAGGGAAGATAAGAGATAAAAGGAGGATAAATGAATGAACAAAGAAGGAAGTGAGGTTTCTGATTCTTTTCTGTGCGCTCCACGCTGTTTTTGTTCCATCACAGGCTGAGCTGGGAAGGTCACTTCCTTACGGTTACTAACCCGAATATTAACCCATGTTTCCATACAGTCTTTTCTCTACGGTGTTGCAGTTAAGGGAACATAGTCTGGCTACCAAAAAAAAGCAAACTTATTATTTTTTTTACTACTGTCTCTGAAAAATGCTGGGTCAGGGGTGTACGGCCATGACTTTGAGCAAAACTTCTTAAACTTCTCTTTTGACATTTTTCCTCCTTAATAAAGGTTTTCACTTGCTACATACAGGTGTGTTTACTACCGATTTTTTCACGGTATACTCCCTCGCAAAGTATCCTAGCCAAAGCCAAGTGCCGCCTACCATTCTTTTTTCAATTATCTTTTCCCCTCCCCAAAGCTAAATAGAAATCTGTATGAGAATCTTCACTGTGCCAGCTCTGCTTTCTGAAAGAAATTTTCTCTTGTGGAATGAGGACTTGATGATAGGCTAGAAAAAGGGTTGAGGAGTACATGAGAATAAGAGGAAATGAAGCTGAAGAACAGGCCCGGTAGTTCTCAAACTTTAGTGTACATCAGAATCCCCTGGAGAGCTTCTTAAAAGACTGATCAGTGCACTCCGTCCCTGGAGGTTCTGATTCAGTGGATCCGGGGTACGCCCAATCATGCACGTCTATGAATTTACCAAGTGATACTGATGCCTCTGGTACAGACCGCAGCTTGCGAACCACTGAAAGGGCGTACACAATAGGCAGCAAATCAGAGCGGAGAATCTAAAACAACTGGAACCAATCAGGGCAGGAGGCGGGACTTCTTAAATTAAAGGCAAAAAGACAGTTCGCGTCGTCAGAAGCACCAGCAGAAAAAGTTAACTTGATGCTGAGCAACTGACTTACTAGTCCAGGGTCTATCACTGCTTCTGATGGGGACCTAACTGGTCTGTCACCGTTGGAGAAAGAAGTGCTATGGAAGCGGTAGACGGTTGGCTTTCAGTGTTGGGACTGCAGCGAGTTATAAAGGCAGACAGCTTGGAATAAGTCTACAAAGTAGCCTTACAGAGGACGTACTGAGGTAAGGTAAACATTACTGTTACCATTTTTTTTACCCAGAGAAGTTTCAAGAGAGTTTTAGTTTTGTTTTATAGCCGGATCAAGGCAGATTTCTGACCCTCTAGCTGAATGTTCTTTTCCTCCACAAAATATCTAAGCCAAGCCAAGTGCCGTCGAGTCGGATCCGACTCCTGGCGACCCTAGGGGCCAAGGTAGAACTGACCCCTGGAGTATTTCAAGCAATTGTGCATACTAGTTTAGTTATCCAGTATATGTCTGTGACAACTTTATCCAATGTGAAGACCTAATAAACCCCAAATGTATTTCTTAATATAATCATGCATAATCTCAGTGAAATTTGAGCTGTGTATGTCTATTTCAAGTTAAATAGTCAAATTTCCACATTGTTGAATTCTATACTTAAGTTGTTTTCCGCTAAGAACTCATTTATGTACTTTTTACAGGGTCGAGTCCTATAGAAAACAATGATTTATGTCCGTGTAAACAGATGTAAACGCAGGAAATGTAATTATGTTAAACAAATCTTTATTGCCAGAGATATTGATAGAATTTTAACACAGGTAAAAAATATGCTCCATTTCCCTTGAGGTCCACCTTTCCTAAGCAAATAATATTTAGAATTTCTCGTTGTAGAGCTGTATCTATTGTTACTTTGTAGAGCAAGTTACATTAAGGACATAACTGCATTTCTGAGAGGAACCAACAGATACATAATCACCTAAACTTTGGACAGACCTCAGAAATGGAAGCCAATAGAGCAACGAAATTATAAATTTCTGGAGAAAAGCTGGGAGGTTAATTTTATCTGTTAAAACCTCAATGGAGCACAAAATTCAGGGGGAAAACTAATAATTATGACTAAGAATTGTAAGATTTGGAACATCAACTCAGCAAATGAAGACATTACCACATGGCAGACATTAACCAATAAAAGGCATCCAATCACTCTAAAATGAGCTCGTAACACAAAATGTGAGCACTGTGGATTTCCAGAGAGATGGCACATTTATAAAAAAAAGGAAATCCTTTATTACTTTCTGTGACTGAGCTCATTCGATCTGCATTTACTGAGCACAGACAATGGCCTGGCACTTTGCACTAGGTGCTTAGGAGATTTAAAAATTGAGTCAGGTACAGACACTAACCTGAAGGAGCTTACAGTTTAGCTGGAACGTGGGACTAGAGAGAGAGGAGATGAAAAT
This sequence comes from Heterohyrax brucei, assembly GCA_028571685.1. Classification (NCBI taxonomy): domain Eukaryota; kingdom Metazoa; phylum Chordata; class Mammalia; order Hyracoidea; family Procaviidae; genus Heterohyrax; species Heterohyrax brucei. Next base: position 99,821,305 of record CM053141.1, on the reverse strand, counting down.
ACTAACTATAAGATAAGGAAATGTGTCAAAAAATCAAAAGAAATGGCTGTGAGGAGGCAGACAAGGGAGCATGACGGATCACAAAGGAGGCGGAACTTAGAACAGTTTTCAAGGAGGAAAAGCATTGGAACTGAAGCTTACGGCATGTATAATATTCTATGATTTTTAAATTTTATTTTAAATCGTGCCAAAGTATATATAATTTTACTAAACCACCAAAGCCATCACATACATATTTCCAAATAGCAGTTTAATATGGAACCAGTACACTTGAGCACATGAATAAAAGAAAGCACATAGGAGTATAAAACTCATTGATGAGTATGGGAAATGTACCAGTCAGCATAAACCAGTTTATGCACCAGTAACAAACTTCCTCCATTTCTAGGTGGCTTGTCCTAACAAAAGTTTATACAAAACTGGTTGCAAGTCTTGTAGCTTTTTAGGGAGTTGTCCACTGTGTGGTATCTCAGGACTCTCTACCATTTCACCATGAAGTCACCTCTGTGACTGTCATCCTAGGAAAGAGAGTAGTAAAGGTTCACCATGGCAATTAAATGTTCTGGCTGGAAGTGATGTGTATGAGAGTGAGTCAGATTTAGTCACACAGCTCCAAATGTTTTCAGACATTCAGAAAACTGAAATCTTCCTGAGTGCTTAACTAGGGTTGGTCAAAGAAACGATGTGGTGAGTTGGGAATGTTATAATTAAATTAGATGGGGAAAGACCGAAGGTAGTTCCGTGGAAAATTTCACCCTCGTTTCTTAGATCATGGAAACCCAATGAAGATTTTTTGTGGGGTAGCCCAAAACATGCTTGGTAATGTGTAGAAGGATAACTTTTGTAAAAGCATGGAGGGTGGCTGGTAGGTAGAAGCCTTTGAAAGAAGCTGGGGCAAGAAATGGTGAGAGTTTGAATCCAGGCGAGAGCCATGTGACTGCGAAGAATGAGACAGAGTTAGACTTTCAGAGGTAACCCTAAAAGGAGCTGTATGATGTAGGGGCTGAGGCAGTGGGAAGAGTTAAATATAATTCACTTTTCCAGGTTGGTTGGCTGAATGATGGTGATGTCATTAACAGAAGTAGCTGAAGATTTGGGGGTAAACTGCATTGTGGTACTTGTGCATTAATCACTTAGCCACATTCATCAACCAGTTAGACTACATATTTTCATTCAAGAAGGGAGTCAAAGGGCAGACACATAGATTTGAAAATATTTGATCTCAAGGTAACAGTGGTAACTGGGTGATGCCTGTGATTTCCCATGGAGTACAGGGTGAGATGACTGAAAATTTGGGGGAATGCCTTCAGTGAATGAAGCAGGTGAGCTCAAAATTCCAGATTCATTCTTTTCTAGAATAGGCTTCTTTTACCACTCCCTTCAGTGTGATTTGGAGTAGGAAGGTAGTCTGCAACATGTCGAGAATTAATAGGAGATACAGAAGCTGTGGCTGCAAATATAGATTATTTATTTGTGTCTACTTCTGTTATAAGTCAAGTGGCAAGAACTATGGTTCCATGGATGATAAATTTTCCAGAACAAACTTGACAGTTTGCCAAAGAATCATTCAGTCTACAGTATCTCAACAGTCTTCTCTGCAAGATTATTTCTTCAGCCTGAAACATAGGGGCTTGCCTGTTTGGTGAAGAATGGCACGTATCCCAACAGTCTGAGTTAGCAGTCATTCACTTTGCATCTAGTGTAATATGCTCTTTTCTGATGAAACTTGGAAGTTTGAGTTTGAAAAATGATGTGTCTAAGAGAATATGGAGTAAGCAATTTTAGATATGGAAGAGCAATAAAAAACATTGTTGCCAAGGATTCACTGGAGGTGCAAGGACACAGATTAACCTTGGGAGGTGTATTATAGCATTTATTTTTTCAAAAGACTTGGTATTTAAATTCTCACTTTCATTTGAGCAAGGGACAAAGATAAATCTTGGAATGTCTGAAAAATATTAAAATGTTCACAGAATTAACCGTCAGTGATAATATCAAATGTCACATTTCTACTTTATTACATATTGGGAGAAACTGATATATGTAACCAAACAGTGGCATACCAGGCTCTTGTCTTATACATTATGGTGGGTTAATTTTATACCACAATTGCAGGGTATCAATTTATGAATATAATTTTGTTTTGAGTCTCAGGTGATGTGGTTTGTAATGCAGAGCTGGATTTAAAGTAAAACCAAGGAAGTAAAGTGACTTTGTAACATACAATCTTAATAGCATTTGTTTTCCAATGGCATTCATTTGCATTCTTTTGCACTTTTCTTTCTAGGACTAAAATGACAAATTTTGAAAGAGAAAGCTATTGAGTATGTTTTTCCTAAATATTAGGAGAGTGGGTGGAGAGGAGGGAAAAGAAGACTGTTAGGAGGATGAGACATATATAGAGCAGAGAGGAGTAGTGTGCTGTCCCCAGCAGGGAGAGCAGTGGAAGCTGCATATAGGTGGGCATGTAAATTTATATGGGAATGTACATTTTCACTCAGTCATGATAAAAACAAATTAAGACCAGATGTTTTTATAGTATTCAGATTCTGGAAGAGTAGTCTCTTGTGGTCATTTGTTCTGGGCTCAATCTCCAAAAGTAGGTTGTATTATTTCTTGGGAAAAATAGTGATAATGTCATAGACATTGAAGTTATTTGTATCCTAATGAAAATTCAGAGCATCCAGCTATTTATATGTGGTACATTTTCCATCAGTAAGCACAGAGTGACTGTAGTGGAAACTGAGCTTGTGGTATAGCTGCACCCAAGGTTTTTCCATATTGTGCATGTCTGGAATTCAATTCTCCCGTTGGTCTTGGGGTCTGTAACTGTAGAGTCTGAACCTGGTACTAGGTATTGAAGCTTTTCCTCTCTGTTTCTCTGTGTGATAGAAAGTGGAGAAACATCTGTCTTTCTTTCATCCACAACTCTATGTTTTTACCACACCTCTACATTGTTCTGGAGACCCTAAACCCTACTTTATGAGAAAACACTAAAAGTGTTCAGAAGAGAATCAGTGAAAAGAACATTGGGCTTGAATCAGAAAATGTAACATCGGATGGTCTTTAATCCTCCGTAGGCTACTTATAGTGGTATATTCCTGAACCAGTTATTTGGCCTTCTAGTAATTTGTTACTCTGTTAACTCATTCATCTGCTCTTTTTCAGTAGGCATTTACTAAATGTCTCCTGTGTTTTGGGCTCTGTGTTAGGCTCAGAAGATATTGAGATAAAAATCACAATATTTCCTCCAAGGAGTTACAGTCCAATTGATACCAACCAACCAAATCCGGTGCCACGGAGTCAATTCCAACTCATAGAGACACTACAGGACAAAATACAACTGCCTCATAGAGTTTCCAAGGAGCACCTGGAGGATTTGAACTGCTGACCTTTTGGTTAGCAGCTGTAACACTTAACCAGTCCAGTTGGGAAGCTAAAAAAAAAAAAAATAACTATGATAGGAATGAGCGTTACAGTAGAGATAATCATCTGTATGTGAAGACAGGACAATATGGTTTCTAATGTTTTTTTTTGTTTGTTTGTTTCTACAATTCTGTGTTTCTAAGTCTATAAAAAGTTTCAAAGTTGTTCGGGTACTTTTTGACTTGAGAATAAAACAGGCCTAGAAATATATAGTAAGTACCCAGGTAGCAAAATTCCAGCTTACAGACAAGTGGACAATGTGTACTTGCCCTTTAGTGTCACTGCCATCAAATCAGTTCTGACCCAGAACAGAGTAGAACTGCCCCACACCATTCTCCAAGGCTGTAAATCTTTATAGGAGCAGGCTGCCACAGTTTTCTTCCAGGAAGCACTGGTGGGTTTCAACTGCCAACTTTTTGATTAGCAGGTGAGAGGCTCAACCACCAGGGCTCTTTCTTCTTGCACTAAAAGACCAAACCAAACCTGTTGTAGTCAAGTCAATTTTAACTCAGTAGAGCTGCCCCAAAGAGTTTCCAGGCAATGGCTGGTGGATTTGAACTGCCAGCCTTTTGTTTAACAGCCATGTATCTTAACCACTCTGCCAAGGCTATAAGAACTATATGTACCTCTTCCTACTTACCTACCAATTTGACTTAAAGTCACACTTAGCAGCAGATCTTGTTGATAACCTGGGAACTGCCTGCAAAGCTGAAGGGTAACCTGCTTCCTCTACTTAACAGGTCCCTGGCTTGAATTGAAGAGCGGATGAGTAATTGAATGTGTGTGTGTATTCCTCACTTGCTTCTTTGGAGTCCTTGGGCCACAGCATTCCTCCTTTACTTTAGGTGATTAATGGCATCCTGGCACACTGGACTGCAATTTGTTCAAAATAAGAGGAATTGAGAACTGAGTAGCAGCACATGTGGTATTAGGTAGCTAGGGAAAGACAGATGAAATGTTGTCCTCATTTCCATACGTGTTCAGAGAGACAAGGGAAATCATTACAAGAGGAAGCCATAGATGCCAGAAGCATGCTTGATTTTCTTTCCTAACCTGAAGAATATTTATGAAAAAGTGTTGCTGATCTATGATTTAGGGAAATATATTGCAAAAAATGGGAGCCATTATAACTAATGTTTCTTGTTCTCTGCCATAGATATCATTTAGGCTTTAGTGGAAAAATTACTTTGTAAGATGAAAACTTCCTTTAAGCAGATAGTCACAATGGTTAATAAATATTACTCTAAGTGTCTACTCAAATCCTTTTCAAACATAGTTAAAAAAAGCATGTGACTAACAATACTTCAGTAAGTAGACTTTGTGTTATAGAAATCGTCTGATTGACATATTTCCTGTATCAGTCAGCATTTTCTTAGACAAACAGAATCTACCTGAGAGATTTTAAACAGAGTGACTCAGTAGATTGAAGTGGACACAAACTATTGGAAGGGCTAGAAGTAGTAACTGGGTGTGCTGCCTGGAGAGTGGTGGTGTTGTTGTTAGGTGCTGTCGAGTCGGTTCTGACTCATAGCCATCCTAGACAGTAGCACCCATATGAAGCTTCCACTTCTCCTAGGGTTGGGGATCCAAAGAAGTGCATGGTTACCTGGAGTCCATGTTCATTGTGCAGCTCAAGTTTCAACGCTGGAACTGGGTTACCCAAGTAGAAGCTAAAACCAGTGAATTTTGCTCCTCCTGAAATTGCTATTAGAAGCTAGAAAAAGCAAACAAGCAAACAAAAAGACTTCTTCTTTTCTCCAGTTTCCTGACAGGGCCTCCCTTTTGACGAAACTTAATAAGAAGTCAGATGGCAAGGGAGTTGGGGAAATACTGTTTGTAAGTCCCTGAGGTACAAAAAGTGGTGGCAGAGAAAGAAAGAGGAGTACAGAGACAACGCATTCTCCAGCACACTTCTCATTGTCTTTCATGTCAGTAGGAGTCTAGTTTATTTCCTTGAAGCTCTTCTACTGCTGTTGATCTAGTGAAGGGAAAGTGAAAACACAGTAAAGTGTGAGCTAGCACAGAAATCCAAGTAATATTGTGGAATTCATAGATTGGGATATAGATTAAACTTCAAGACGCATCCTGGCAAAAATTTCAAGTTCCTTGAAGAAGCCCCGTGTTTGTCATGGTGAAACACCAGTATAGCACCACATGATTGTTGTTGTTGTTGTCAAGTGCCATTGAACCAGTTCTGTGTGACAGTGACTCTCTGTACAACAGAACAAAACACCTCCCGGACCATCTCTAGTCTCATATGGTTATACTTGAGTGTGTTTTGCAGCCCTTGTGTCACTCCATCTTGTTGAAGGCCTGCTTTTTGCTGTCCCTCTACCAAGCATGATGTCCTTTTCTAGGGACTGACCACTTGTGGTAACATGTCCAAAGTACATGAGATGTAGTCTAACGATCCTTGTTTCTAAGAAACATTCTGGTTATATTTCTTCCAAGACAAATTTGTTCCTTCTTTTGGCACTCTGTGGTATATTCAGTAATCTCCACCCCTACAATTCAAAGGATTCAATTCTTCTTCTATCTTCCTTATTCATTGTTCAGGTTTCACAGGCATATGAAGAAACTGAAAACATCATAGCTTGGGTCAAGCTGCACCTTAATATTCAGGGTAACATCTTGTCAACATTTTAAGAGTCTTTTGTAGTAGATTAGTCCAATGCGATGTATCTTTGAATTTCCTGACTCTGGCTTCCGTGAATGTTGATTGCAGATCCAAGAAAAATGAAATCTTCGACACCTTCAATTTTTCTCCTTTTATCATGATGTTGCTTATTGGTCCAGTTGTGTTGATTTTTGTTTATGTTGAAGACTGGTCCATACTGAAGGCTGTGGTATGTCACCTTTATTAGTCAGTACTTCAAGTCCTCTTCACTGTTAGCAAGGTAGGCTGTGTCATTACATAATGCATGATGTTAATAAGTTTCCCTCCAGTACTGATGTGCCATTCTTGTTCATATAAATTAATACATTAGAAATGATTGAGCAAGATATCCAGACAAATGGGAGTAATGGCATGGCCTAAAAGGCCTCTAAGTATTCCATAAATTCTCGAGTTCCCCATTTTTAAGAGAACCAGTGGAAGGAAAGAAGACTGGGGTTAGGGCAAGGATCCTACAGAGTGCATGGACCTTTTTACAGGAGGGTATAGCATGGTCTAAAGACTTTGGGAATAGGTACCAACATGACCTCCTTCTACCACAGCATTATTCCCCACTAAACCAGGCAGTACAACATATAACACACTGGATAGTAGTACAGGATGTTCAGTGACCTGACACAGTTGGAACAGTTCAGTAGAGCAGAGGCCAGCACAGACTCAGCTGCCGGTATATAAGCCAAAGATCCTTCCCTATCACCGTGAGACATAGGATCATCCTCTTATACTCAGGTTACATCTCAGAAAACACACACACACACACACACACACACACACAGAGAGAGAGAGAGAGAGAGAGAGACAGAGAGAGAGAGAGAGAGATGGAGAGACAGGATCCATTCAGAGGGAGGAATCCACTTTGATAGGGAATATAAACCAAAGCCCAAATCAAACCCACTGATGTTGAGTGAACTCCAGGGGAATATGAAACAATATTTTTCAGCAGTCAAATTCAGTGTTCAAAGTGGAAGATACCAAAACCGGTGTTGTGGTAAGATGAGGTGAGTCACATGGTAGGGAAATACAAGCACACTGCATAAGCTTATTCCCTGGAGTATTGTGTTTCCAATATTAGGAAAAACATGTTGCTCAGTGTTGTTGTTAGGTACCACTGAGTTGATTTTGACTCATCAAACTCCCATGGGACAAAGTAGAACTACCAAAGAGAGTAGTCCAGGCTGGAGTCTTTACGGGAGCAGAATGCTGGGTCTTTCTCCTGAGGAGCCTCCAGGTGGGTTCAAACCACCAACATTTCTGTTAACAGCCAGGTGTGTAACCACTGCACCACCAGTGCTCCTTGTAATGCTCATAATTGGTTACAGTAGGTGATACAGTTCTGAATGTTTTTTTGGGAAAGAATGTTAAGATTTTAAACTGTCAATAAAACTAGGTTTATTATTGATATTTGTTATCTTGTGTGGTATAGTTAAATCTACTTTTAAAGAAGAAGGTTTTATTGTGTAATAATTCATTATTTACACTATGATGGGAAGGTCTTTGTGATATTTTTAACATTCTACAGAAAACATAGGCTTTTGCTCTGAGAAGCTTATAATTTTAAGTGATTCATTTATTTGTAAAGCTAGGAATATTGTAGGATGACCTTTATTAAAGGATAGTGTCCATTAAAGTTTATAAGCCAAAGTAGATTAGATTGTTTCTGTTTATTACCATCTTTCTATAATGTTTTTGTAATAGGATCAAATATTAAAAGGATTCATTCTTTTCAAAAAGGAGTACATCCAGATTTGGAAAACTTAATAATAACAGAGCTACCAGGTTACCCACCCAACTGTGGGACTCTGGCCCCAGAGGAGCCAAGTCATTTTAAAGTTACCCCTAAAGCCCACACATTATATTTTTCCTGTCTTTTATGTTTGTGTGTATTAAATTATATTAAATAGCTATGTAAATGATCAAAATAATAATTTAGAAGTAAAATTGTTCGTATGTTTGTGCTTAAACTCTTAGAAACAATCTGTACAGATTAGATGTTTGTGCCCACAAATGCATGATGGGCTCATAATGAATTGGTTTACAGTTTTATGCATGAACTTTTCAGACTGTGCGAGCATCATTTTCTGCTGGCTGTTATATTGGTAGGTCACTGTAATTCTAAACTGTAGGACATTTTAACTGATAATTCCTGAAAAATGCTTACTTTTGAAATAAAAAGCAAAGCCAAAAAAAAAAAAAAGCCACAATGCTGACTGATAAAAACATTTGTATTTATATTAAACCCCTTAGCTAGATTCTCAGACACATCACTGCTTAAAATGCAGTCACCTGACAAAAACAGTTCTAATTATTACCCCCTTGGGCTAACATTTTTCAGAGTGACTGGCTAAAATGCACTCTAGCTCATAATTTCTGTCTCTGACAGTGGAAGACATAACCTAGTTTCCTCTAATGCAAAAGTCTCTAATCTAGAGGGCAAGACCCTACTCCGTCTAACACTGAAGGGAGAAAATGCAATTTGAGCACAAGGAAATTGCACACATACTTTGATAGTTCTACCACTCTCAGAATTTTTTTTTTTTCTCCTCGGGTTTAAACGTCTTGTTTTTATTTTATACTAATTTATGACCTGGCTGAAATTGCTATGTTTTCTTTGTCATATTCTGGAAACCTCTTACTGTAAAAGTGAAGGTTTGTACTGCAGTTCCATACCTTCATTTTTTTCTCCAGGGGTGGGAATATTCACATTTTGACAGTTCAGCAGTGGAAACATTAAAAGTTACCATGCTTACTACAGCAGTATTTTTTTCCACGTTGAATAATAGCTCTTTTGTCTTGACAAATGGCACATATATGCTGCATTAAAAAAAAAGTTATTAAATGGTTTTGAAATGTTGAAAATGTACTTTTTTTTTTGGCTTAGGCTAATCGGTAACAATTTCATTGTTGAATCTCTGAACGAACAAACTTTTATGATTGCTGGGAGAGGTGAATTAACCTCAAATTGTTCTGGTTCACTTCACAGGCAGTGGCTGAGTAATACATTGGCTTGAAACTGATAAGCCAGAAGGCTAAAGAAGTTTCAAGGAAGTGAGTCCAAAGTCTTGGAAAGAATACAGTAATCCACATACATTACTGGGGATTTTCAGGAACATTTTTTATTTCTGTGAATTGGAGAGACACAGCTTCCTTCACTCTCTTTTTGTTGACAGCTGCTGCTTAACACCTTCCTTCTAGCTGGGAGGGCAGCCGGATGGCTGCGTGCGCAGCTAATGCCAGGATGGATACTCAGTGAGCAGCCAGGGCATAGGTTTCCTCCTGGAGACTGCACATGTCACCTTCGTGTCTCATGCATCTTCCATCATTTATGTGAATATATCGAGAGGCTCTGGTAGAAAGCACTAGGATATGAGAGTGAGGTCCTAACCAGAGACTGAGAACAAAGGGCCCTTCTCCTGCAGATGGTGCACTCACTACTGTGGTAAAGGATGCTTTCTTTTTCCCTCCCAAATTACTTTGAATCCTCAAGATCTCACCAAGAGATGTCCAAACTCAGGCAATTAAAGAGGAAAGGAGAGGAGAAAGCATTATTTTATTAAAACTGCATCTTGATCAACATTTATAATCTAACTCTGTATAAAGGTTTGGCTATGTTATAGGGTGAGCCTGTAACATCAGCTGGGAGGTTTATCCCCAATAATTTTTAAGCATGCCACTGTCACTTGCCACTCAAAAATTCCTCAGCTTTCCTCAGACCATAGCACAAGCTGATAAATCTTTCCTTACCAAATACTGGATGCCAGTTTGGACAAAACTAGAGAGAATTTTTTAAAGAAGTTGATGTGACTATAATCTAACTGATTATTGTTTTTGTTAGTTGCCATCTAATCGATTCTGACTCATGGAGACCCCATGTGTGCAGAGTTGAACTGTTCAATAGAGTTTTCAAGGCTGAGAACTTTTGGAAGCAGATTGCCAGGCCTGTCTTCCAAGGCCAAGGTTAGGCACTTTAAAATATTTTGTGTGGGCCATTTACTTGTTATATCCTATGAGTTACTGAAGAGGTTCGATACTTCATCTCTGGAAAACAAGCATCTGTTTCATTTTTTAACTATTAGCTTATTAACATCAAAATTTTTTTTAAAATGAACTTTTTGTCATCTGTGTCCTTGGGAAGTAAATAAAAATAATAAACTGTGTTAGGAAATATTTTCTATGTAGTCATAAACTCCAGAGGCAGTAAAGTGCTCCTACTTCCCCCACTCCTGGTTTATTTGGGGTTCTGTTCTAGTCTCAAACAACATAACATTAAAAATGAAAAGAAATCATAGCCTAGAAACACTGAATGGTGCTGTGAAGCTTTTATGGGACAGCATTTGAGGAAATGTAATTGTCAGAATATGGACATAGTTGGCAGTTTCTTCTAGATTTTAAGAGAATTCTAAAAAAAATTAATATTGTAGTGGGTACATTATAAATATTGAAAGTAAGAAAATAGTTTGTAATAAAGAACAATTATATAAATAACTCAGTGTTCTGAAAAATAGGTATTAAAAAAGAATCTTCATCGTTGTTATTTATGAGCCTATAGAAATCTGTCATGTACTATTTCTTGTTTGATTTTAACCTCACAGTGCCCCTCTAGAGGAATTTTTAAAACAGTACGTTGAAAAACTTTGCTTCCAAGTATCTTAGTCATGTTTGTCTTTCATGAGCTTAGTAGTTTGTAAATATTTCCAGATTTGGCTGTCTAATATTGTCAGAACAAGTATGAACTCTTTTTTTTTACAATATTTTGTCAATGAGATCTTTGATACTTTATATCTCTGTAATATGCCCCTAGGGTCACCATGAGTCGGATCCGACTCAATGGCACTTGGCTGGCTGTGATATGCTTCAAGTCCAAAGAAAATACTAAAACTAATTTTAAAATTAGCTGATATTGATGACCAATATGAATTAAAACTGACTCAATGTTAATGAGTTTGGTTTTTGGGAGTGGGGTGCTAGTCCATACATTACATTTATTGAGGACTTATTTGTGCCAGGTGATTTTTTCAGTGTCATGCATGTAATATTCTATTCAATTCTCGTAACAACCCAATGGAGGATTGCCAGTTTTTAGGCCCATTTTCACAGATGAGAAAACTGAGGTTTAGGCTGGATATGTTACTTGTTGCTAGCTAAGGCACGTAGATGGTAAGTAAAAGAGTTGATACGCAAACTCAGGAAACCTGATGTGTGTTCTTTGCCCTTCCGTTTTATTATATTTCCTTCCACTAGTTAATATTGATTCAAAAATATATTACAATCTAAGACTGTATTTGGTTAAAATGTATTTGGTAGTATAGAATTTATTGCTATGAAAAATAAAACTGTCTTTGCAGACTAGTGGTTATGGTATCATCTCTCTGCCTGCGTCACTAGCTTTGAAGGCTGGCGATGATGTGGAGAATACATTGCATGTTTGTGGACACAACTCCAACCTAGGCCGTCTGTGTTACGGGAATGTTCAATGCAATGACTAAACAGCTCTACAGCTCTTCTTTTTATTATGTATTAGTGAGATTTCTATGTTAGAAAAAGATAGCACAATACATATAATTAAAAGACTGACAAACTAACAGCAAAGATGTTGGTGTTAGGTACTGTTGAGTCCTTTCCAGTTCTGACTCCCAGGGACCCTAAAGGACAGAGTAGAACTGCTGGTGGATTTAAATGGTTGCCCTTTTGGTTAGCAGCTGGGCACTCAACCTCTATGCCACCAGGCCTCCCAGCAAGGATAATACTTTATACTGCAATTATGTATTAAAATCGATTTTCTTGAGAAATGAAAATCATGTTTCTGTATTTTTTTTTTCCCCTTGAATATTCTCTGGAGTTTCGTGTCTTGATTAAACAAACTAGAAAAATAGGCTCTAAATGAAAATGAGTTTGGTAAAACTGACTTAGGACATGAAGACTTAAAAACTGTGAATCATGATTTTGTCTGGTAGAATTTTACTTTGAACTAAGTGATATCCAATAAGTCAATTTACTCGATGCATTTTTAACACACCAGGATCGTTGCAGCCTCTTAGTTGTCAGAGTGGAAACACTCTGGGAGGAAGCCTTTATCTAACAACTGTCTGAAGCAGCGTCAGTAGCCTGAGGTCTCTTTGGTTTACTCCTGATTCTCTATTATCAAAATGCATCAAAAGTGAAAACTTCCTCTGAACAGACTATTTTCCTTTGCAGACTTCACAAATGTCAGCAACTTAGTATAGAGGCAATTTACATCCCTGATTCTTTTGTGTTAATAACATGCAGCAACCAAAACTTTGTTAACATTTTTGTCAAAAGATGAGAGAGCATGTAATTCTGTTGTTTCTCACACTTCCTGCTGGGAAAAGAGCAGTTACTGTATCATCATTAGAACCTATAAAGGACCCTCCAACAAAATCCACATATGCAATTCTATGCATAACAGTAAAAAGGAAAATTTTAAAAATAAATGTACCATTAATCAAAACCAGTTGCCCATGACTGTAAATCTGTATTTTCCAGTGAGTTTTGTTTATCCTTCCTATTGACTTTAAACTTTCCTGCTTAGGAATACATATTTTATACATAAATGCACACATACACATACAGAAAGTGGTTTGAGATTTTATGAAAAATGACTGAGACCAGCAATTAATTTTTTTCCCTTAGTGTTTTTACTTCCATCTAGTACTATTTGCATTTTCTATTCACTGCTGTATAGACCACAGTAAACATTTGGAAGGCATTTTGTACAGCAAGTTTGTGTATTGCAATTTTTGAGCAATGCAAACATCCCCCTTAAATAAACTAAAACAGATCTCAGAAAGGGTATGCTTCCAACACATTCCCCAAAGATCTGAGTGCCGCTGTGCATTCTTGCTCAATTTAAACAAACTAAACTTCAGTTAGTCTTCCCTCCCCTAATGGGCACCCCCACTGGGAACATTGTTAGGTTACCACCATGGACAAGGCCCCAGTACAGCTGGATATGTAAACAAGACCATAATCCGCATGAAAGAACTCTCAGAGTTTTGGCAGCATGCACAGTGTTGTTAACATATTGTGCCAAAGCAATAACAAAGCCATCATTTTTAAGTTTGTTCATGGATTTGTATTAATCAAGAAATTTTCCAGAAATTACTTCTAAATGAGGAATCTTCCAGAAAGTTACCATTTGGCAGGAAGTTTTCCAGATGCCTTTTTTTTGTGTGTGTGTGCTTATCTGCAGCATACTCTTCCAACTAAATCACAAATTTGTGGAAGTTCAGTTGAGACAGAAAACACGTTGCTGCTGTGTTGGTGGAAGGAGGCTTCCTTCAGTTCACTCCCTGCTTCATCAAAGCCTGGCCAGTGTTTAGATCATTTTTTCTTATTAAAGAGGAGGTGGCCAGGCCATCTAACTTGGCACTCTGACAATAAACATTAAGAATTGATATTTGGATCAGAAAAGCAATTATTAGATTACAGTCAGAACTGCAAACTCAGCACTTAGGAAAAGACCAGAAGGCTGTTGGACCTTTGTTGAAATGTAGTTGTTGGTTTTTATTGACATATTAGGCAACTGATTCTCTCAAACTCAATTTTTTCAACTTAGACTCTATTTTCAAAACTTGTGCAGAAGCAAGGCAGGTATTAAGAAGTATTGAGACTACTCTGTAGGATGAAAGAGTAAGAGAGGATGTAATAGGCAATTAGAGTTGGATCGTGGGGCCATCTATGGTTGTTATTTTTATCTCTTGCTAACATTGCACTACTCATTACATGTTTCAGTACTTGTTTTTGTGAAAGTTTTACATGATTAAAAAATACAGTCTGGGTAAAATTAAGTTGTACAGTGTGCTAAATACTGAAAATGTAGATGGGGATGATTCATTCATTATAAAGGCACATTTGTCTCTCTGGTTAGGGTGGTGTCAAGTAGGCTCAGAAATTTTTATGGTGGGAATTGGGAAGTTATGAGCTGGTAGATCACCAATGTCATGAGAATTGTTGGTTCCTATTGGAGGTCCAGATCATCCCACTGAAAACTGATTAAAGCCGGGCTGGCCATGTGACCAAGGCAACACCATGACTGACTAGACAAACATACTGGGTTAGCTTCCAGTAGGCCAGGGTGTCGTTAGGCCCTAAACCAAAGGAAGTTGCTCAAGTTTCGGTTGTATTTACTCATTTATCATATCCCTATCTATCTTCTGCATGGCATTTATTTTTTATTATGACAAAAGAAACTCCTTTAAAGTAATGACTGACAGTAAATATTTTCCTTCACCAACTGAAAAGTACCTCTAACTCTCAAATTAATATGAAAGTAAGCACATTTTTTTCCCTCCTCCTATGATACATAGTTCTAACTCTAACATGTTGCATTCTGCCTTGTTAGTTCTTCACATTTCTCACCCTCTGTTTGAAACACGTGATATTTTCAGGTGCCACCCCAAGGTATAACATATTTTGCATATAGAAGATTTTTAATAAGTGCTTATTTAATAGATTTAAAAATGTTTATAGTTTCTAAAACAAGCAATTTTCTCCAAACACATAAGCTCTTCAGAAGGTATTCTATCATGTAGAGATCACAAAACTTCAACTGAATCAGTGACTGCTCTTTGGGTTAATTTTCAACAGTCTTCTAAAAGGCTATTTTATTTATTGTAGTGGAATCTATAGTATTTGACAAATGATATACATTGCAATATCTAAAACAATAATAAAACCATAGTTTCACTTTTAGAGTTTAATATGGCTCTTGAAGAAAGAGATAGGATGAGAGAGTTCTTCATGGTCTTCTAGGAATGTAGTATGCTCTCCACAAAGAAGATGTATTTGAATGTTTTTCTGGGTATTCAACTATGTGCATTATTAGGATTGATCTCTGACATGCTGATTTGGGTTACGTTTTCTGTGTGTATGGTTGTTTATTTGACGAACACGTATTCACTTTCCATTTTTGGATTAATCCCTCTTTCAGGGGCCTATTGCTGTATAGCATTGGACCTCTTTACCTAATTCCACAGGAAAGTCTTTGCCTGAGAAGAAAACCCCTGTTTCTGCTGTGTTGTTGTTAGGTGCCATTAAGTCAGTTCCAACTCATAGTGACCCCATGAACAACAGAACAAAGCCCTGCCTCGTCTTGCTCCGTGTCTACAACCGTTTTTGTGCTTAAGCCCATTGTTGTGGCCACTGTGTCAATCCATGTTGTCAAAGATCTTCCTCATTTTCACTCACCCTCTACTCTACCGAGCATGATGTCCTTCTCCAGGGACTGATCTTTCCTGACAACATGTCCCAAGTGTTTCTACTGTACTCATATAGCTATGTAGGCTTAAATTATCAAGAGTAAATATTTACAGTAATTTTAAGCTTTGGCTGAAGGTGAAATAAATCAATATTTTGGAAAATTTGCTTGTTTTTTGTATTAATAAGGAATTAGTTTCAATTAAAAATGAATAAGACAAGTAAAATATGTATTTCAGGTGATAGATTCAGCTATTTTAATTTTAAGGATTCCTTTAGTTACATCCTTGAATATTTTTAAATAAGACACTTAACTCCCGAATGGAAACCATTGTAGATGAAGATGCATTTTAAGGGCGAATTTAAGAAATAAGCTCATAAGAACAAAGGTTAGACACACACAACAAATGTGACTCAAATTTCACTGGCTGACCCACACTATGTGGATTTAAGGTCCCTTGCTAAAGATCCAGAGAAGCATTCCCTTTGTACCAGGGGTGGGAAGAGGCAGTCCTAATGAATAGTAAATTGTCTTTTAGCTTGAATCATGAAGTCTTTAGGTTTGCCTCTGCCATTTTTAGGTGAGATCTGTTATTGACTAGAAGGAGAAATAAGAAGTTAATTATTGCTCCCAGTTAACCAATGTTAAACTTTTTCTAGTAAATAACAGGATGTAAAAGCAGATGTGAAAGTCTCTGTTTTGTTTCTCATGTATTCAAAAAGGATAATGAGCCTTGAAAAGCCAAGAACTCTGAAACAAACCATGTCAGTTAACAGGCAAGACAGTAACTTCCTATCTGAACTGTTTTTGCCCATCTGATATCTGGTATCCCTTCACAATATTTGCTTTGGGGAACTTTGCTTTAGGACTGAGAATTCAACCAAACAAATATTTTTCTACATATTCTAATCACAATTTCAGGACAAATAGAGAAGATGGATCCTTTTTCATTTGCTATACACACGCAAACACACGCACACACACGCACACACACTCATACACACACACAGTGCAGGCTTTCGTTTCCTTTAACCTGGCCAATAGAAGGTGAATTTTCTTTAGGCCCAGGAGTGAGCAGTCACTGAAAGGATATTAACAGTACTGAAGATGGCAACTTGTCTTTTGTTTTGGAAGAAAAAACATTTAACTGTAGGAATTCAGGAGAAGATTTGATATGTTATTTGTGTTCCTTACTTTTTAGTCAGTGTGGTGTTTATACATGATCTGGAGGCACAAGGTCCAGTTCCTAATAAAACATTTCTCTGCTCACTGTCCTAGCTTAATACCATGCTTATTTTAATTAGTTAGCTGTGGGGGCAAGTGGTTAAGGGCTTGGATGTCCACCAAAAGATCGGCAGCTCGAATCCACCAGCTGCTCTTTGGAAACCTTATGGGGCAGTTCTACTCTGCCAACTGTGAGCTGGAAGCTCCTAGACAGTGATGGATTTGGTGGGTAGCTCCTGTATTCAAGCATGATGACCAAAGCACAGAAAGTCTGCACTGATGAAGTTTTCAGTCTAGTGGGTGAGCGAACGATGAACAACTACATTATATTTCACTATAAATTGTGATGTGTTAGTTTTATAAGCTCTGATCAAATTCTCATAAACCATAAAAACAAATAGTGCTCATTCTTGTGAGTGCCATGTTCTTTTCCACTTCTATGACTTCTGTCTCACATTTAAACATTCAGCACTTAATAGGTACTGTGCTAAAAATTTTATGTGTATTATGAAGTCTCACAACTAATAGTTACATACTGTTTTTATTCTTATTGTATATATGTTAAATGACATTCTCCAATTAGAGTAGGGAGTAGGTTGAAACCCAGAGCTAATAGTCTGCAGAGTCTCAGCTCTTTACTGCTTTGATACCCCACCTCTCTGACAGGAGGCCAAGATTGTAATCCAATATGATAATATTTCAAGTGTTTAACACTTTGCCATATACGTTAGAATCTGTGATCATACATAAGAAATCAGAGGAAGAGAATTTCTCCACCAAGGATTCATCCTTACTATTTTATTTCTCTCAGTATACAGTTGGACTGTTGAATGTGACTATAGAACAATCACAAAGGTATTTTTACTAGCTCTGCACAGTTATACTTTCTAATTGAGATACTTGTAGGTTCATATGCAACTGTAAAAAAATAGCAAGATACTGTAAACTCTTCATTCACTTCCCTCAATAATAATGTCTTGTGAAACGAGTACATTATTACAACAGGATGTTGATACTCCATGATATTGAAATGTCAAGATATGTGTGTCTGACAATCAAGTCTATGAACTTAATTTTTCTAAGTGTTACATACTTCATTGTTGGCTATCATGATGGTCACCTTTAAAGTACTTCCCTTGGGAAGCTATGCACTGATGTCATTGTCTAGTGCCCTCTTCAAAGTGCTTTTGGAATTCTTTTTGGAAAGACCGTTTCACACATTGCCATGGTGGCTAATTTGTGAACTTAATTGTATAGTTGTTTATGAGCTAGTAAACAAGTAACTGTTTTGGAACCCCCTCCCTACTCGCCTGATCTGGACCCCAATGACTTTTTTTTCTTTACCCGAAGATAAAGGAAATTATTGAAAGGAAGACATTTTGATGACATTCAGGACATAAGGTAATATGACAGCAGCTCTGATGGACATTCCAGAAAAAGAGTTCCACAGCTGCTTTGAAGGGTAGACTAGGCACTGGTGTTGGTGCATAGCTTTTCAAGGGGTGACCATAGTGATACTCAGCAATGAGGTATGTAGCACCTTTTCTAGGATGAGTTTGCTAACTTCATGTCAGAGCTTGTAGTTAAGATATGGAACATTTCTGTCACCACAAGTTAATGTTTCCCTTTTATGATCACATCTGCTCCTCTTTCTGTCCTCTACCCTCTCCTTAACCCTGGGAACCACTAACTAGTTTTCTGGTTCAATAATTTTGTCATTTCAAGATAGAATAATGCAGCATATAATTTTTGGGTTTGTTTTTATTTTTATTTTTTCATTCAGCTTAATTCTATGGAGAGTCCTTCAAGTCGTCCTTTATATCAGCAAATTTTTCCTTTCTACTGCAAAGTGATATTCCATGGCATAGATATACTACAGTTTTCTTAATATTTGTGTCATTGAAGGAAATCTGGTTTGTTTTTCAGTTTGGGCTGCTATAAACAAGACTGCTATCAACATAGTTATGTTGGTTTGTGTGTAAATATAAGTATTTGTTTCTCTGGAATAAAAGCCTAAGAGTACAGTGGTTGGATGGTATGGTAGCTGCATGTTTGTTTTCTAAAGAAACTGCTAAAATCTTTTCTAGGAGGCTGGACTATTTTGCATTCTCATCACCAATATATAAATGATCCAGTTTCTCTGCATCTTTGTTAGCATTTGGTGTTACTGATATTTTTTATTTTAGCCTTTCTGATAGATGTGCAGTAGTAATATATAACTGGGGTTTTAGGGTGTATTTCCATAATGACTTGTGATGTTTTATGTTTGTTTGTTTTTTTTTTTCATGTGCTTACCTGCCATGTGTATTCTTTTTGGTGAAACATGTTTTCATGACTACCTTTTGCTAAAGGGATTCTTCATTTTTTAAATATGTTTTATTAGTTCATTATGTATTCTAAATGCTAATATTTTTTTGGATATATGGTTTCAAATATTTTCTTTCATTGTTTAACTTGTGTTTACATGCTTTAGTAGGGTCTTTCCACAGGTGAAGTTCAATTTATCAATTTTTCCTTTCGTTGGTTGTATGTTTAGTGTCAAGTCCTGGAACCTTTTGGTTAGCCCTATATCCTGAAGATTTTATTCTATGTTTTCTCTGAAAGTTATACATTTAAATACGTTACATATTTTGAGTTAATGTTTAAGATTTGTGGTTTAGCTTGCAGTTCTTTCTCTCTCTCTCTCTGTGTGTGTGTGTGTGTGTGTGTGCGCGTGCTTGCGCCAGCAGATGTCTGATTGTTCTAGAACCAACTGAAAAGGCTATCCTTCCTCCGCTGAATTGATTGTGTACCTTTGTTAAAAATCAGTTGAATATATGTGTGTGTGTGGCTATTTCTGGGTTCTCTATCCAGATCTGTTAATCTACATGTCTGTATCCCCGCTAGTACCACACTGTGTCTGATTACTATAGTTTAGCTATATGATAAAACTTAATGATGGCAAGAGTAATCCCTACAACTTTACTCTTCTTTGACAGACATTTTAGTTATTATAGTTCCTTTTTCCTTCTACATACATTTTATAATACTTCTGTACCTGTCTTCAAATAGTATTGCTAAGATTTTAACACGAGTAAATTTGTTTGACTTTCTAATCCATGAACAAGTTATATCGCTCCGTTTATTTAAAACTCCTTTGATTTCTTTCATCATCTGTTGTGTTATTATAAGCATGCAAGTCTTGTGCACATTTTGCTGGAT
The DNA here is from genome assembly GCA_028571685.1 of Heterohyrax brucei. NCBI lineage: Eukaryota > Metazoa > Chordata > Mammalia > Hyracoidea > Procaviidae > Heterohyrax > Heterohyrax brucei. Next base: position 99,801,566 of record CM053141.1, on the reverse strand, counting down.
TTACACTTACCTATTTCACTTTTGGGGCAATTGTTAATAGTACTGTATTTTTCATTTCAGTGTCCTCCTGTTCATTAGTAGCGTACAGGCCTGCAATGTGTTGCTGTCAGGTCAATCCCAATTCAGTGACCTTGTAGGACTGCCCCTTAGAATTTCCCAGGAGCATTGGTTGATTTGAACTGCTGACCTTTTGGTTAGCAGCCAAACACTTAACCACTGTACCATCAGGGCCCCAGGAACATATAGAAGTACAGTTGATTTTTATACATTCACCTTATGTCCTATGACTTGGCTGAACTCACTTATTCATTTTAGGAGGTTTTTTTTTTTTTTGATATGTTCTTTGAGATTTAATAATTATGTCATTTGCAAGTAGGGACAGTATTATTTCTTCTTTTCTGCTATGTATGCCTTTTATTTCCTTTTCTTTCTGTATTATACTTGGTAGAATTTCTAGCACTGTGTTGAAGGTATAGAGACAATAGCATCCTTGCCTTGTTTCCAAACTTAGAAAGTATTCATTGTATATAGTAGCTGTGAGTTTTATAGATAACTCTTAATTAAGTTGAAGGAAATAACTCTTTACTTTTCTGAGAGGTTTTATTGCAAAAGATCTCAGAATATTGCAAAAGATCTCAGAATGTTGCAAAACGCAGAGTGCTGAATTTTGTCAAATCCTTTTACTTCAACTGTTAAACACAATTTAAAAAACTCAGAAGTCAATCTCTACTACCTCTTTTTCATGTCTATATCACATACTTGTTTCTCCCTCTACTTGGGCCATTCCTTACTGAAATTACTATCTAAATTTCTTTTCCGAATTTGTATGGCTTACTTTTTTTCTCCTGTTACTGGCCATTCCTTATCAGCTGGACCTTTTTCAAAGTAAGGTTTGTCAGAGCTCTACTCTTCTTGGCTCTGAAAGAAAATGAAATCTAATTATCATGTTTTTATACAAAGATAACAAAGATAATAAACCCTAAAATGTGAAAAGGAGCACTCACTGTGAGCACAATGATTTTTAAGACATATTTGATATGTCTGCTGATCTACAGTAGATCTTGACATTGTCATGTAGCATTAATGTTGTAAAATAAGTAGAGACAGTCTTTCCATCTTATGCTAATTTTTATTAAAGAATAGGCCTGAATAAAAACCAGCTGAACTTCTGCCAGTCCCCAGGCATGTGTACAAGGAATTCAACAGGCATGATAAAGAGAAACCACAGTAAATAACATGATTGAAGTAGACAGATGCTGCAGGTGAGTGTGGCTTTTATTTGGAATAAAAAGTTAATGATACTTACATCAATATGCCTTCATATCTTATAATTTTCTAAATGTATATTCTGCAAATAACAACTTACATGATAATATTCTGTTTCCTACATTGTTTCTTTTCTCTTCTGCCTGTTTTTCTGCAAACTTCACAAAAGTATTAAGTCTCGATTAAAAGCACTTGGGTTTTATACAGCAATAACAAATGCAAAAAAACATTCTTTTTGGCTGAGAATTTGTGTCAAGCAAATTGTGTGGGATACTGACCATTAGATTGTAGAGTGTGATTCAAAAATCTGTAGGAGTTTCTCTGTCTTCTCTAGCTTTTGCTGTGGTAGACTTTGCCTCTTTGGGCACACTACTCAGACTGCATCTTTATTCATTGACTCAACTCCTTCCCCTGGGAGAATGTAAGGTCTTGAAGACTGCATTGGCACCTCGTTACCTAAACTAACTTACGTTTAAAGGGATGATTTTTATTCAGAAGTTTACCCATAACTTTTTATAATGGTAATTATAGAGAAAAATAGATCTGCTATAGTGAGGGAAATATTGCTTTACCGTCAGCTTTAAAGTGGAAAGAAACTTTAATGTTTGTATCAGTCTGTTAACTGACATGTATTTGACACCTACTTTGGATTCTGCAAAGCCCTGGTGGTGCAGTGGTTAAAAGCTCAGGCTGCTAAACAAAAGTCAGCAGTGTGAATGCATCAGGTACTCTTTGGGAACAGTATAGGTCATTCTACTCTGTCCTGCAGGGTCATGATGTGTTGGAATTGACTTGACAGTAATGGGTTTGAGTTTCACTTTGGTTTGCATTCTGCATTATACTGGTCATTGCGGGAATAAGAAAACAGTATAAAATAAAGTTGTCTCAGGAGTCTCTACATTTGGAAGACAAAGCTAATGTGTGAAACAATTTGAATAAATCTCAGCTTGTATATAACATGTACCTAAACTGGGATGTACAAAGTATTAGTTTTAGGTTTCAAAATGGGGGAAAATCATAGATGGTTAGAGGATCAGGGCAGGGTACCTGGAATAGGTAAGATTTGAGTAGGATCTTGAAGAATGCGGTAAAGTTTAGGTAGATGGAAGGAAAACATTGACGGTAAGGAGGTAGCAAGGAATTTCCCAGAAGAAGGAGATTTTAAGTGGGAAATATGGTTTAAAATCATGGGGTCTTAAAAATCACTAAATCTTTTAAGATCTGTTCTTCCTCATCAGTTGTATGGTTAGGATAATTCAGATTCCTCATAAGGATGTTGAATAACATGATTACCATAATGAAAAATATTTTTGGGGGGATATGATAGTCAGTATAATGACTATCCAAATTGGTAGATCAGTTTTACTGTAGTCAGAAGACACTTAGTAAGCAAAGACTATAAACTTGTGAATGTGGTGGGGTAATCAGAGTATTGAGGGAGAGAGGAAAAGCAATAAGCAGAGCTGTCTTGAGTCTGTGTTCCTAACTTACACATTTCCCAGGGTCACACAAGGTCCCCTGGCCTTTAAACCTCTGACCAGTGAACTTGTTAAGGACAGGGCTTCTGAATGGAATCTCTTTTATTTCCACCCATTCTATGTACATGGACCACAACTAAATATCTTTAAGTATCTTTAAAAGATTATGTCCATGTATAAATTTAATACATGCATGTTTAATTATGTAAGTCATATATTTTTGGTATATATTTTCAATGTGAAAACTAGCATCTGTACATGTGCTGTAGACAGTTATGAATTTTTGCAAACATAAATTATTCAAAAAATATACTTAATGTACCTCAGTAGTTCTGTTAATATTTCTAACATTTTTAAGGAGAAAACACATTGTAAATCTTAAGAATAAGTGGAGAAAAAAACCCATAAAACATAATTTTGTAGTTTTCTCTAGAAAATTTTCACTCTGCTCCATATATGCCTCAAGTTTTATAATTAAACTCATTCCTGGACCAATGTCATCTGAATTTTAAAGGTTATGTACCTGAAATGCCATTTTATTTTATTTTTATTTTTTATGTTTTTTGTTTTATTTATTGTGGTTGAGTGAAAGTATACAATCTAGTTTAAATTTGCATGCCCATCTATCTGCAGTTCCTTCTGCTCTCCTTACCCCGTGACAACACACTCCTCCTTCCCATTCTATACATGTCATATCCTGTTAACAATCTCGTGTCCCCTCCTCTCTACCCTGTAGTAGGAGGCCATTAGGACATCTTTTTTTTTTTTTTTTAATTATTATGATTGAACTAAAATGTATACTCTCATATAAATTCATGTGCTCACCTATATGCAGCTCCCACTGCTCTCCCTGCCCAGTGACAGCACACCCCTTGTCTCTGCTCCATACATGTCCTATCCTCCCTATAGTCTCCTATCCCATCTTCTCCACCCACTCACCTTCTTTCAGCAAGAGGTCAGCAGAATGACATCCTATAGTGCATAGAACCATAAAATTCCCACAAGATACAGTTGCTCTGCATCGCCAAGTCCAATCCATTGCTGTCTGAAAAGTTGGCCTTCATTATGATTTATGGACAGGGGCAGCATCAGGGCCAGGAGCTATGTTCCTAGGGGAACCTCGAAGCCCCCGGACCATCAATTGTGGTCTTTTATAATAACCATTTTAAAACACATCAGTAAAGCAGAGGATTGGTCAAGGTGATTTCTCAGGTTTCTGCCACACTCAACATTATCTAATTCTGTGGATGAAAATCATTCATAGCTGGTTTACACTCTCCTAAATGACCAAGTTGGCTGGCTTTCTTGACTGGGTCTCCCAATTCTTTGGGGATGCAAGTACCTCCTCATCTGAAGTAGCAACATCCTCTGGTCACAAGTTGTGGCAATAAGGGTAGCAGAGCACTAGGGGAGGCACCAGTCCCATTGCCATCTCTCTGGGCACCACATGTTTGCATGAAAATTTTGTGAAGTGTTTTGTGCTTGGAGCTTATTTTATCTATAACTTTTCAGAACAAGAGAACTTTTATCCCGAAGTTCAGAATGGTCTTGAGTTTTACGGCTTTTTTGATTTGTGTCCAGTTTTGTGTTAGCTGGATTTTACTTTGGTCATGTTGGCAACACATGACTTTCTGGTTCTGAGACAGTCTAATTAGAAGGTGCATACTCATCAAATTGCTAACCACACATTTTAGGGAGCTTAGTGTAAATAAATTAAAATCATATGAACTGAATATATTAAAAATATGCACATGAGTTTAAAAATTAATGGAAAAGTCACTGGCAAAGTGACTTGTTTTTTTCTGAAAACCAGAAACATTTAAAAACATTATTTAGTGAACTTAAAAGTTGTAATTGGGTCTGTCATTTTCTATTAGCAGGAAAAGAATCTCAAGATGGCAAACCATTGGATAGGAAAACATTCTAACCAAAAACAAAAGGCAAAATAAAATTATGTATTTATTACTTTATACCTTACATTACCTTAAAGAACAGAATTTTCCCATCTGGAATTAGAGTATTGGAGGAGCCTTGAACATGATTCAGTCATGGCACTGACAACTTGTACTTGGACCCTCTCCATGACAGAGAATGCTCTATTTCTTGGGGCAACCCATTTCACATTTAATGTACTATTAGAAAGAAATCAGTATCTCTGGGGCTTGTACCAGTTGGTGTTTACCTTTCAAGACTATATGAAACTGGTCCAGTTCATTTTTCTCAAAACTGTTTTAGCGTGTAGTTATTTGCAAGGGCAGAAACTCACAAATGTTCCCTTAAGGACAAATGGATTTATTATAAAAGAATTCACATGTACTGGAACTAAAACAGAGAAGCTAGCAGGAAGACAGCCAGCTCTCTAGGACCTCATTTTTTTTCCTCTCTTAGTCTTCCATTCTTCACTCTCTCTTTCTCAGTACCTTGGCTGTCCTCTGAAATTTGGTCCATTTCCTTCTCTCTGCTGCTCAAACTTTCTCTGTGTAGAAAGAATTTTGTTCTCTCATTGCTATACTGTACATGTGGCCTTGGTTTGTCATGGTCAACTCTATTTGTTGGTTTCCTTTCATCTGCTTTATTACTAATTAGTGGTTCTTTTGTGTTTTCCAATACAAATTCTCACATAGGAGAGGCAGGTCTAGCTCATCTTTATACTCCTGTGCTGGGATAGATGGCTGGATCATGGACCAACTGCCTTTGTGGTCACATGTCAACTACTGACCTAATTACACCCAGCCGGGGTGGTGCCAGTGATGTACCAGGACTGCCAATTAAGTTCACAAACTCATCCTAAAAAAAGTGCTACATACCTTGTTGCTGAATATCACTATGGTCACATTTGAAGTTCTTCCCTTGGGAAGCTATGTACGATGCCAGTGCCTAATCTATCATTCAAAGAAATTTTGGAACTCTTTCTGGAATGGCCATCAAAGCTATCATCGTATTACCCTTGATGTCCTGAATGTCATCGAAATGTCTTCCTTTCAATATTTCCTTTCTCTTCTTAAGAAAAAAGTCATCAGTGGCCATATCATGTCAGCAGGGTGAGTGTTATGTGTTTACAGTTATTTGTTTACTAGTTCACAGACAACTATCCAATTAAGCTCATGAACTTGCCACAGTGCACAATGGCCATTCCATAAAATGTTCCAAAATTGCTTTGGAGGGTGGAGTAGGCACTGGCATTGGTACATGGCTTCTCAAGGGGAGTACTTTGAAGGTGCCTGTAGTGGTATTCAGCAGCAAGGCATGTAGTACTTAGAATAATTAAATTGTCGGACTTAATTGTCAGACCTCGTAAAGGATGACTAACTTTTAGGTACCCAGGATGTAAGACTGTGATAGAGGCAGTATCTCTTTCAAGTGGAAAGTGTGAGAGGGCAGTAGTTGGCACCACCAGTACAAATTTCTTAAATTATGTGAAATCTATGTTTACTGATTTTTTATTTTCCAGGCTAAAGACTCTCAGGTTTTTCCATTGTTGCTCACAGGGCGTAGTTTTGAGAGTCTGCACTGCTTCTATTATATTTTAATCAATTTTTATCACTTTCATGTGACATTTAGAATTGAAAAAAATTATTCCAAATTGATCTGATTATTGAAGTTTGAAACAAGAACACCGCCTTCTGTGTTCTAATACTTTGCTTAATGTCACCTTTGATTCAACCAGCTTTTTCTGAGACTTGTTGATCCCAGAATTTACTGTTAACTAAGATCTCTAAGTCATTTTTTTATACATGCTACTAAAGTGTCCGCCACATGTCTGTCAGTTTGTCGTACTGTGGTGGCTTGCTTGTTGCTATGATACTGGAAGCTATGCCACAGGTATTTAAAATACCAGGAGGGCCATCCATGGTGGACACGTTTCTGCTGAGCTTCCAGACTAAGACAGTCTAGGAAGAAGGACCTGGAGATCTACTTCTGGAAAAAAACTGGCCAGTGAAATCCTTATGGATAGCAGAAGCAGAAATTGTCTGATATAGTGCTGGAAGATGAGCCCTGCAGAATGGAAGGCACTCAAAATATTACCAGGGAAGAGTGGCCTCCTCAGGGTAGAGCTGACCTTAAATAATGCAGATGGAGTAAAGCTTTTGGCACCTTTAGTGCTGATGTGGCTTGACTCAAAATGAAAAGAAACATATGAAAACATCCATTAATAATCAGAATGTGGAATGTATGAAGTAGGAATCTATGGGTATACTAGGAATTTGTGAACTGAAATGGACTGGTATTAGCTATTTTAAATCAGACAACTATATGGTGTAGTGTGGGGAATGACAAATTGAAGAGATCATATTCATCATCAAAAATAACATTGTAAGGTCTGTCTTGAAATACAACATGGTCAGTGATAGGATAATATCCATAGACCTACAAGGAAGACCAGTTAACGTGACTATATTCAAATTTACCCACCAACCACTAATGTCAAAGATGAGGAAACTGAAGATATTTTTATCAACTTGTACAGTCTAAAATTGATCCAACACGCAAACCAGATACATTGATAATTACTGGTGATTGGAATGAGAAAGTTGGAAACAAAGGAGAAGGACCAGTAATTGGAAAATATGGCCTCAGTAATAGAAGTGACGTTGGAAATCACATAATAGAATTTTGTAAGACTAATGACATCTTAATTGCAACGTTTTCAACAACATAAGTGGTGACTATATACATAGACATTACCAGATGGAATAAAAAGGAATCAAATCGACTGCATCTGTGGAAAGAGATGATAGAAAAGCTCAGTATTATCAGCCAGAAAAAGGCTAGGGGCCAACTGTGGAACAGACCATCAGTTGCTCATATGCAAGTTCAAGTTGAAGCTGAAGAAAATGAAAACTGATCTTTAAGAGTCAAAATACAACCTTGAATATATCCCACCTGAATTCATAGACCATCTCAAGAACAGATTTGATGCACTGAACATTAATGGCTGAAGAACAGAGTTACAAGATGAGATCAAGGACATCATAAGTGAAGGAAGCGAAAGTTCATTAGAAAAGAAAGAAAAAAACACACTGGATTTCAGAAGAGACTCTGAAAATTGCTGTTGAACATAGAGTAGCTAAAGTGAATGACTGAAATGAAGTAAAAGGGCCAAAGATTTCAAAGGACAGCTTCAGAAGATGTAGAAAAGTATTACGTTGAAATGTGCAAAGATGTGGAATTACAAAACCAGAAAGGAAGAACATACTTGATATTTCTCAAGCTGAAAGAACTGATGAAAAAATGCAAACCTCAATTTGCAATTTTGGAGGTTTCTGTAGGAAAAGTGAAAAGCTTGGTGGTATGGTGAGTAAGAGCTGTGGCTGCTGACCAAAAGATCGGCAGTTCAAATCTGTCAGGTGCTCCTTGGAAACCCAATGGGGCAGTTCTACCCTGTCCTGTAGGGTTGCTATGAGTCAGAATCAACTTGACAGCAGTGGGTTTGGTTTTTAGTTATAGGCAAAATACTGACAACATAGGAAGCATCAAAAGAAGACAGAAGGAATACACAGTCACTGTGTAAAAACAAGTGGTCAGTGTTCAACCATTTCAGAAGGTAATATATGCTCAAGAACCAATCAATGGCAATGTAAAAAGAAGCTGCAAGAAAGGCATTGATGAAAAACAAGGTTCCAGGAGATGATGGGTTACCAGCTGAGAAGTTTCAACAAATGATCACATTGTTGCAGGTACTCACCCATCTACGGCAAGAAATTTGGAAGACACCTGGTCAACAAACTGACAGAGATTCATATTTGTGCCTATTCCAAAGAAAGGTAATTCACCAGAATGCAGAAATTATTGAATAATATTATTAATATCATTTGATGAACAGTATTATTTTATTTAAGAAAGTAAAATTTTGCTGAAGGTCATTTAAAAACAGTTGTACCAGTGCTTTTACAGGGAGCTGACAGAAATTCAAGCTGGAATCAGGAGAGGATGTAGGATGAAGAATATACCATTGCTGAAATCAGATGGATCTTGGCTGAAAGGAGAGAATACCAGAATGACAATGACTTGTTTTATTGACGATGCAAAGGCACTGGATGGTATAAATTATAACAAATTATAGATAACGCTTTGAAGAATGGTAATTTCTGAACACTTGATTGTGCTCAGGTGGAACCTGTATATAGACCAAGAGACAGTAATTTGAATAGAGCAAGGGGATAGTGTGTGGTTTAAAATCAGGAAAGGTATGTGTTAGCATTGTATCATTTCACCGTACTCACTGACCCTGTGTGTTGAGTAAATAGAGAAGAAGCAGAATCAGTATTGGTGGATAACTCAGTAACCTGATATGTCAGATGACACAATCTTGGTTGTTAAATGTAAAGAGAACTTGAAGCACTTACTGATGAAGATCAAAGACTACAACCTTCAGTATGGGATACGCTTCAATATGAAGAAAACAAATCTCTTCAAAATTGGACCTTATAATAAGCAACATCATGATAAATGAAGAAAACACTGTAGTTGTCAAAGACTTTATTTTACTTGAATCTACAATCATCTATGGAAGCAACATTCAAAAAACGAAAAGCCATATTGCACTGGGAAAATGTGCAGCAAAAACACCTTTTTAAAGTTTTGCCTAACAAAGATGTCATTTCGAGAACTAAGGTGTGTCTGAGCAAAGCCGCGATATTTTCAATCAGCTCATTTGTATGGGAAAGCTGGACAAGGAATATCAAAGACTGAAGAATTGGTAACTTTGAATTACGGTGCTTGTGAAGAATAATTGAATAATGTACCATTGACTACCAGCAGAATAATCAAGTCTTTCTGGGAAGTAGTACAGCCAGAGTGCTCTTAGGAAGTGAGGATGACTTTGTCTCACGTATTTGGACATGCTGTCAAGAGGGACTAGCCCTTGGAGAAGTATATCACGCTTGGTGAGATAGAAGGTCAATGAAAAGAAGACAGTTGAAGACATGGAATCATACAGTGTGTGCAGCAATGGGCTCCACACAGCAAAGACTGTGGAGGTGGCTCAGGACTAGATGATGTTTGACTCTGTTGTACAGAGGGTCATCGTGTCTTTTGCGGAGGGTTGGAACTGACTTACTGGCACCTAAAAACAAAAACACTGAGGCAGCCCATTGTCCATCTCGTGCATAATTGGTTACCTGCAGCAAGTTCAAGTTTACTCATGGATAGCGTAATCTATCTCATTTTACAATGTTGTCAGTGTTTGTTTGATGTATTCAGATGCTCTGGTATTGGGTGCACAAATATTTAATATTGTTATGTCCTGCTTGTACATTGAAACTTTGAGCAACAAATAGTGACTATCCTTGTCCACAAGGACAGTTTTATCTGATATTAGTATTGCTACTCCTGCTCTTCTTTGTATGCTGTTGGCTTGGTGTATATTTTTCCATCCTTTAATTTTCAGTTTGTTATTATTTTTGAGCCTAAGTTGTGTTTCTTGCAAGCAACAGATGGGTCATATCTTTTGATGGAGGATGTTACTCTCTGTCTCTTTATTGGAGCACTCAGTCTGTTTACGTTCAGTGTTTATTGATAGGTATATGTTTGGTGCTGTTATTTTGATACGTTTATTTTTTGTGTTGATGTTTTCTATGTTTTTCTTAATATTCTGTTCTGAGTCATTCTTCTGTACTGGCTGACTTTTCATCTTTTTCAGTGTAGGTTTTGTGTTTGTTGAGACTCCTGTATTATGTTTCTTGTTTTGATACATCACATTGTTATTTTTTTGTGGCTACCTGTATGATCCCCTTACTTTTCTAAGCTTAAACCAGACTTTAACTTTCGCATATCTTTTTAAATTCCTCTCCATCTGAAAAGGTTATATCTACTGTAATATATCGCTCTTTTTAGTGTGACGATGTCATAGTTTTCATGATATGATGACTGGTTCTCTTCTTTTAATATTGTAGCTTTGTTTGACTTTCATGAATTCCCTAATTGAGTAGGATTCTGGATGCTGGGTCCTGCATTGCCTGATTAAATACACATTTAATGCTTTTGGTTTTCTAAGAAAAGAGGGTGTTTCAGTATTTCTTGTAGTTTTGGTTTGGTTTTTACAAAATCTCTAAGCTTCTGTTTGTCTCTGAATGTCTTAATTTTATATTCATGTTTGAGAGACAATTTTGCAGGATACATAACTCTTGGTTGGAAGTTTTTCTCCTTTAAGAATATGTCATTCCACTGCCTCTTGGCCAACGTTGTTTCTGCCGTGAAGTCAGATGAGAGCCTATGGAGCTTCCATATGAATGTTCACTTAGCTTTAAGCCTCACTGCCTTTAAGAGGCTCTCTTTATGTTTCGTTTTATTAAGCTTGATTATAATACATCTCTATGTCTGTTTTTTGAGATCATTCTTATGGTGTTGCTGGTATTTGATACTCATCTTGGAAATCTATGTTCTCTTCTTTCAGTAACTTTTCTGTCAGCAACTCTACGACAACACTCTCTGTAATTTCAGCTATCCCTTCCTGCTAAGGAACTCCAATTATTCATAGATTATTCCTTTTAGTAGAGTCCAACATATGTCTTAGTGCATCTTCATTTTTCTTATTTTTTTTCCTCTGATTCTTCTCATAAATTCTGGTGTCAGTTACTCTGTCCTCAAGGTCACTAAATCTGACTTCTGTCTCCCCAGTTCTGCTCTTTGGCTTTGGATCAAATTGTCTAATTCCATAATTTGGTTATTGATCTGCTGAATTTCAGATCATTGACTTTCTATCAATTCAAATAGCTTGCTTAAGTTTTCATTTTGCTCTGCTGCATTTTGTTTAATCTGTAGGAGGGTTGTCTATATAATTCTCTTGTACTTGACCTCCAATATTTCCAGAAAGCCTTCTTCATCTGGGAAGTTTTTTGTTTCTTTATTTTGGGAGTTTTCTGGAACCATAGTGGACTGTTTCTTTAAATGCTTGGCTATGGACTATTCCCTTTATGCCATCTAGGAACTGTTTGTTTTGTCTGGTGTTACCTCAGCAGGAACTGAGGTGTTGTTCTAACAGAGGAATTGGTCACTAGTTACCTCTGTGTACTCTAATTACTAGCCCCAGGTGGACTCCCTGGGGTAACAGGCTCTGTCTCATTGCTGACAAAGGTGGTACCCTACTTTTGAGGTCACTGGGTGGCTGTCAGCAGATGCTAAGGTATGGATCTGTGAAGTGTGGAGGAGATGCTGTGGGCTGCTCAGCTGTCAGTCTCCAGGTGATCTTATTTTAAAAAGGTATGTGAGGAGCTGCCCAACAGTGGCCAAAATCAGTCAGGCCCTCAGGTGTGGCAGGTCCTCCTTTCTGGCTGACAGTGACAATATCTCATAGGGCATCCCCAGATGCTGTGATGTGGTTCAAAGTAGTGAGGGACTATGGCCTCGCTGCTGTTCTCTAATGGATCTTACCTGTAACTCTAGAGGCTCCACAATCATAAACCCAGCCCTGCCTCTCAGTGTGAATGTTAGCCCCAACTAAGGCCTTCAGGTGGATGATTGTGCCTCACAGCTGACCAAACTTCCTTCCTACTGTGAGACAGCAGAATCTATGGCACAGCTCATATACAAGTGATTGAAGGGCAGTGGTGACCTCAGTCAGCAGCTGGGCTTTCAATATGTGGCTGTCCCACACACAGCCTCTCTGCTGCACTATATGCTGTTTACTTAAGTATGGCAGTTCAGTGTATTAGCTGGCTCACACCCAGTCCCTGCCTCTGGGATAACAAAGATGTCAGTACCTGCAGTCCTCCCAAATGGTGAGTCAACTGAAGCAGGATTCATTGTGTGCTGTTTCACGTTAGAGAGAGGTAATTTTCTGTACACTGATGTGTAGTCCAATCTGACAACCCTAAGCCAGATCCTAGGGCTCCCTGATGTCCACACTGCTGTGTTCAGTTATCAGTCTAGTACTTAGTTCTCAGAGGGAATTGATGAGATATGTATCTAGTCTGCAATCTCAGCCCTGCCTCCTCACATGTCTTTTTATGTACTAATTATTTCAACTGAGTAGAAAATACCAACAAAAATGGAAATTTAATGAATCACCTATTGTGCCCATGTAGGTATAAATGTAGTTGTATTTATTAGGGCAGAATTATCTAACACACTGAATGTTGAATATATTATATCAACTATAACAAAAAGAAAACAAAGGAAAATAGTGATCTGAGTTTTCAGTTTCACTCTTTGTGAATCAGTCATTTGTGATGACTCATTCCCTGGAAAATTCGAAATCTTCGGTAGACTGGCTGATTTATCAGCCAAATCAGTCAGTTTTCTACAGGAATCTTCAAGATCAGCAGTTCTGTGAGTTTCCTCAGTTCTGATGGATTTAGTAGGCTACCTTTGTCTTAGAAATTTGAATTCTAGGATAGAAACAAAATTGGTATTTTTTCATTAAATATTGCAAGAAAGTATAAAAACTTCAAAATAAAGTGTAGGGAAGCCTTCATAAATCAAAAAAAATGGGATTACATCTACTTCTGTTAAAGTCAGATTAGCTAAACTAACCCATTGCCATGGAACTGGTTATGACTCATAGAGCCTTGTGCCATAGGGTTTTCAAGGAATGCCTGGTGGATTTGAACTGCTGACCTTTTATGTTTTTTATTAAGATTAAATGAAAATGTACATTCTCATATAAATTTGCATGCCCGCCTATATGCAGCGCCCACTGCTCTCCCTGTCTGGTGACAGCACACTCTTCCTCTCTGCTTCATACATGTGTTGTCTTCCCAACAGTCTCCTCTCCTTTCCACCTACTCCCCCACCTCCAGTAAGAGGTCAGCAGGACAACATCCTATAGATGCATAGAACCATAAAGTGCACACATGATACAGCCACTCTGTGTCACTAAGTCCAATCCATTTGTTTTCCAAGAGTGGACCTCCATTATGATTTATGGATAGAGGCAGCATCAGGACCAGGGGCCATGCTCCCATGGGAACTCTGAGGGCCCTGGACCATCAGTTGTGGTCTTTTAGTGGAGATCTCAGGGTGCATCCCGTTTTATTCTTGTGTTGTCAGTGAGCTCAACTTTGTGAGCTCCATCACAGCTATCACTGGTGGTGGCTGGGCACCATCCAGGGGTACTTCTGGTCACAAGTTGATGTAATCACCCACTCATGTAGGTCTCTGTCTTCTGGGTTCTCTTTCCCTCATGTTGTTTTGGTGCTTGGTGATCATCCGTTCCTGCTGAGTTGAGACGATTTACTTTACCCTCAGACGGCAGCTTGGCAGCTTTTAAGACCCCAGATGCCACTCACCAATGTGGGGTGCAGAAGGCTCTCTTAGCAAAATGCTAGTTGTGCCAATTTGGCCTAGATTTCCCCTGAGAACATGGTCCCTGTCCTCCACCCCAGCTACTCTGTCCTATCAATATTGAGTTAAGATGGGAGGAATACTCATGTTATGTTGAAGTCCAGTTAATATTGATTTTCTTTCTAATGTGTGCTTAACCCAACCAAACTTCTATAAACTATCTAATCTAAACCCTCTGTCACTGACTTAACCCAACCAAACTTCTATAAACTATCTAATCTAAAGCCTCCACCCTTGCCCTCCTTCCCACCCCACCCTTGCAGCCATCCAAGAGTCTTTTCTTTCATGCATGAGTCTGCCTTTAAGTTCTTTTTTTTATTTTTTACTTTGTATTTTTATTTAACATGACTAAGTGAAAACGTACATTCACGTATAAATTTACATGCCCACCTATATGCAGCTTCCCTGCTCTCCCTGTCCGATGACTGCACACTATTCCTCTCTGCTCCATACATGTCTCATCCTCCCAACAGCCTCCTTTCCCCTCCTCTCTATCCACTCCCCTTCCTCCAGCCAGAGATCAGTAAGATGATATCCTATAGATGTATAGAACCATAAAGTGCTTCTAATATATGGTCACTCTGCCTTGCCAAGTCCAATCCATTCCTTTCCAAGAGTGGACGTTTGTTATAATTTATGGGAAAGGGTAGCATCAGGGCTGGGAGCCATGCTCTCTGAGGAACCCCAAAACCGCTGGACCATCAATTGAGGTCTTTTAGTGGACATCTCAAGATGCACCCCTTTTTATTCTTGTGTTGCCAGTGAGACTCCTCTCTGTGAGCTCCATCGTGGCTATCACTGGTGGTGGCCGCGCACCATCCGGTTTTCCCGGTCCCAAGTCGATGTAGGCACCCACTCTTGTGGGTCTCTCTGTCTTTTCGGTTGTCTTTACCGCATGTCATTTTGGTCCTCAGTGAGCATCCGATCCTGCTGAGTTGGGACCATTTGCTGTGTCCTCAGATGGCAGCTTGGCAGCTTCTAAGACCCCAGACGCCACTCACCAATGTGGGGTGCAGAGAGCTCTCTTAGCAAAACGCTAGTTGTGCCAACTGGCCTGAAATTCGCCTAAGAGCATGGTTCCCCACCCCCCGCCCCAGCTACTCTATCCTTGCAGCATTGAGTTAAGATGGAAGGAGTACTCAAGTTATGCTGAAGTCCACTTAAAGTTGTTCTTGTTTCTAATGTGTGCTATCACCGCTTTCTCCCAACTAGATTTCTAGTAACTATCTAAACTAAACCCTCCCCCCTCACCCTCCCTCCCTCCTGTCCCTTGCAGCTGTCAAAGAGTCTTTTCTTCTATACACAAGTCTGTTTTTGAGATCTTATCGTAGAGGTCTCATACAGTATTTGTCCCTTTGTTGCTGACTACTTTCACTCAACATAATGTCTTCCAGTTGAAACCAGGTTAGGAGATATTTCCTGGAATCATCATTATTCTTTATCATTGTGTAGTGCTCCATTGAGTATATGTACCATAGTTTACCTATCCATTCTTCTATTGTTGGGCATCTGGGTTGATTCCATCTTTTTGCTATCGTGGACTGTGCTGCAGTCAACATTCTGGTGCATGTGTTCGTTGGTGTGAAAGGCCTTGATTCTGTAGGATATATTCCAAGTAATGGAATCACTGGTTAAATGGTATATCGATATCCATTTTTTTAAGGAAGCGCCAGATTGCCTTCCAAAGAGGCTGGACCATTTTGCAACCCCACCAACAGTGTAGGAGGGTTCTACTTTCTCCACAGCCTCTCCGGCATTTGTTGTTTTGTGTTTTCTGGATCATGGCCAATCTTGTTGGGGTGAGATGGTATCTCATTGTTGTCTTGATTGAATTTCTTTAATAACTAAAGATCGTGAACATGTCCGCATGTGTTTTTTGGCTGCCTGGATCTCCTCTTTAGTGAAATGTCTGTCCGTCTCCTTTGCCCATCGCTTAATTGGATGGTTTATCTTCTTATTGATATTTTGTAGTATCTTATAGATTATGGAGATCAGGCGTTGGTCTGACATAGAGTTGCCAAATATTTTTTCCCATTCTGTGGGTGCTCTTTTAATTCTATTAATAAAATCTTTGGATGAGCAAAAGTGTTTGATTCTTAATAGTTCCCATTTATCTATTTTCTCTTCTATTGATTCAGGTTTCTTTGACAGATTTTGGAGTCTGTCCTCATTGTGTATTAAAACTTCCATTGTTGTTCCTACCTTTTCTTGGATGAGCTTTATTGTTTTAGGTTTGATATTTAGGTCTTTTATCCACTTGGAGTTGGTTTTTGTATAAGGTGTAAGATATGAATCTTGATTCAGTTTATTGCAGATGGATAACGAATTTTGCCAGCACCATTTGTTGAAGATACTGTTTTGACCCCAGTTTAATGTCTGAGGGCCTTTGTTGAATATCAACTGTTCATAGGCAGATGGTGTCATCTCTGGGGTCTCAATTCTGTTCCATTGATCGATCTGTCTGTTCTTGTACCAGTAATAGGCTGTTTTGACCACTGTGGCAGTGTAGTATGTTCTAAGGTTGGGTAAAGAGAGGCCTCCCAGTGTGTTCTTCTTCTTTAGTAGTACCTTACTTATCCGGGGCTTCTTCCCTTTCCAAACAAAATTGGTGATTTGTTTCTCCATCTCATTAAAAAATGATGCTGGAACTTGTATTGGGATTGCATTATATAAATAAATTGCTTTGGGTAAAATAGACATTTTCACAATGTTAAGTCTTCCTATCCATTAGCAGGGTAGGTTTTTCCATTTATCTAAGTCTCTATTAGTTTCTTGTAGCAAGGGCTTGTAGTTCTCCTTGTAAAGGTCTGTTGTTTCTCTGGTTGGATTAATTCCTAGGTACTTTATCTTCTTAGGGGCCATCATAAATGGTATTGATTTGGTAATTTCCTCCTTAACAGTCTTGTTGTTATAAAGGTATCCTACTGATTTACTTATGTTTATCTTGTATCCTGAGACTTTGCTGAACTCTTGTATTAGTTTGAGTAGCTTACTTATAGATTCCTTGGGGTTCTCTGCATATACAATCATATCATCTGCGAACAGGGAGATTTTAACTTCCTCTTTGCTGATGCAGATGCCCTTTATTTCTATGTCTTGTCTAATTGCTCTGGCTGGAACTTCCAGCACAATGTTGAATAGGAGAGGTGAGAGGGGGCATCCTTGTCTAGTTCCTGATCTCAAGGGAAAGTCTTTCAGTCTCTCTCCATTCAGGATGACGTGGGCAATTGGCTTTGTATAAATGGCCCTTATTGTGTTGAGGAATTTGCAGTCTATGCCCATTTTGCTAAGAGTTTTTAGCATGAATGGGCATTGGACTTCATCAAATGCCTATTTGGCATCGATGGACAAAATCAGGTGATCCTTGTCTTTTGTGTTATTTATGTGGTTAATCACATTAATTGCTTTCCTGATGTTCAACCAGCCCTGCATCCCTGGTATGAATCCCACTTGGTCACGATGGATTATTTTCTTGATATGTTGTTGTATTCTGTTGGCAAGAATTTTGTTGAAGATTTTTGCATCTAGGTTCATGAGTGATATTGGTCTGTAGTTCTCTGTCTTTGTTGGATCTTTCCCTGGCTTAGGTATCAGGGTTATGCTGGCTTCATAGAATGAGTTTGGGAATACTCCATCCGTTTCTATACTGTGAAATAGTCTCAATAGTATTGGGGATAACTCTTCTCTAAATGCTTGGTAGAATTCTGCCGTGAAGCCATCTGGGCCCGGACTTTTTTTGGGTGGCAGTGTTTTGATGACCTTTTCAATCTCTTCATTTGTGATGGGTTTATTAAGTTGTTCTCCTTCACGTTGTGATAATTTGGGTTGGTGGTATGAGTCCAGGAATTTGTCCATTTCCCGTAGGTTTTCAAATTTGTTAGAGTACAGTCTTTCATAGTATTCTGTTATGCTGTTTTTGATTTCTGTTGCATCTGTGGTGACAACTCCCCTCTCACTTCTAATTTGGGTTATTTGTTTCCTTTCCCGCTTTTCTTTAGTAAGTTTAGCCAGTGGTTTATCAATTTTGTTGATCTTTTCAAAAAACCAGCTTTTGGTCTTTTCAATTTTTTCAATTGTTTTTCTATTTATGTTTTTCCATTTATTTAGCCCTGCTCTAATCTTTATGATCTCATTTCTTCTGGCGCCTGAGGGATTCCTCTGTTGTTCTCTTTGTACTTGTTCAAGCTGTAGAGTTAGTTCCTTGATTCGGTTTCTTTCTTCCTTCCAGATGTGTGCATTTGTGGAGATAAACAGACCTCTGAGCACTGCTTTGGCTGTATCCCATAGGTTCTGGTAGGAAGTGTTTTTGTTCTCATTGGAATCCATGAATTTCTTTAATTCATCCTTGATTTCCTCTGTAACCCATGTTTTTTGAGGAAGATGTTGTTCAGTTTCCAAGAGTTTCACTTTCTATCTATGTTTTTTCTGCTATTGATTTCCACTTTGATGGCTTTATGATCTGAGAAGATGCTTTGCAGCAATTCAATGGTATGGATTTTGTTCAGCATTGCATTATGGCCTATCACGTGGTCAATTCTGGAGAATGTTCCATGTGCACTGGAGAAGAAGGTGTAGTTGTCTGCTGATGGGTGGAAAGTTCTGTATATATAAATGAGGCTTAGTTGGTTAATTGTGTCAATGAGGTCTTCTGTATCTTTACTGAGCTTTTTTCTAGATGATCTGTCTAGTAATGAGAGTGGAGTGTTAAGGTCTCCCACTATTATTGTGGAGTCATCTAACTCTCTTTTGAGCGTAGTCAGTGTTTCTTCAACATATTTAGGTGCTCTGACATTAGGTGCATAAATATTTGATATAGTTAAGTCTTGCTTGTGTACTGAACCTTTCAGCAATAAATAGTGTTCATCTTTGTTCACAATGGTGGATTTGACATTAAAATTGATTTTGTCTGAGATTAGAATTGCCACCCCTGCTCTTCTTTGTTCATTGTTAGCTTGATATATATTCTTCCATCCTTTAATTTTCAGTTTTTTCCTGTCTTTAGGTCTCAAGTGAGTTTCTTGTAGACAACATATGGATGGGTCATGTCTTTTGATCCAAGATGACACTCAGTGTCTCTTTACTGGAGCATTCAGTCCATTCACATTCAATGTAATTATTGATAGGTATGTGTTCACTGCTGCCATTGTGGTATGTTTATTTTTATGTTGATGTTTTCTCTGTTGTTCTTATTAGTCTATCCTGGGACACTCTTTTTTGTGAGTTGATTTTTCACCTTTTTCAGAGCTGGTTTTATAGTTGTTGAGACTCGTGTGTTAAATTTCTTGAAATGGTATGATACATCTTTGTTGTGCTTTACAGGTGCCCCTATGAACCCCCTTAATAAACTATTTATAAACCCAATTTTAATTACTACCGGTCTTGTCATCTTCCTCTCCATCTGGAAGCACTATAACAACTGTAGTACATCCCTCTTTTTATTATGATGACACCATAGTTTTCATGATGATCACTGGATTGCTTCTTTCCAAATCAAAGCTGTGATTTATTTTGGAGCCTTCCCTAAATGAGTATTGAGTAGTGTGTCGTTCTAAAATGTAAAGTTAGTGGTTTTGTTCTTCTAAGCCAAAGCCAAGAACTTCTTTCAGTATTTCTTGTAGTTTGGGTTTGGTTTTTACAAAGTCTCTGAGTTTCTGTTTATCTGGGAATGTCTTAATTTCATTTTCGTATTTGAAAGATAGTTTTGCAGGATATATAATTCTTGGTTGGAAGTTCTTCTCCTTCAAGACTTTGAATGTGTTGTGCCACTGTCTCCGTGCCAGCATGGTTTCTGCTGAGAAATCTGACGAGAGCCTACACAGTTTCCCTCTGAATGCTAGCTTTGCCTTGAGTCTTGCTGCCTTTAAGAGTTGCTGCTTGTGTTTCATTTTGTTAAGCTTGATTATAATATGTCTTGGAGTCTTTCTTTTGAGATCTATATTGGGTGGCGTACGATATGCATCTGAGATGTCTATATTCTCTTCCTTCATGATTTCCTGGAAGTTTTCTTTCAGCAACTCAGCAACAATACTCTCTGTGTTCTCGGATGTCCCACTCTGTTCAGGGACTCCAATTAATCGAAGGTTGTTCCTCTTAATAGAGTCTCACATGCTTCTTAATGTTTCTTCATTTTTCTTGTTTCTTTTTTCTGATTTCTGCTCATAGATGCTGGCATCAGTAGCTCTGTCTTCCAAGTCAGAAATTCTTTTTTCCATTTGTTCCATTCTGTTTTCTTGGCTTTGCATGGAAGTTTCTATGTCTTTGATTTTCTTCTTCATCTGTTGGATTTCAGAGTACCGATGTTCCATCAGATCGAACAACTTGCTTAATTTTTCATTTTGTTCTGCTGCATTTTGTATAAGGTCTAGAAGGGCTCTGTATATAATCAATTTGTATTCACTTCCTGATGCTTTCATGAAAGTTTCTTCATCTGGAAAACTCCTTGGTTGCTTTTTTTGGGAGCCTTCTGAAGCCATGAGTGATTGCTTGTATGCCACAATTGTCTGTTGCTTTTGGATCTCATGTGAGTATATAGAGGCTGGAAGAGGTACTGTGAGGATGGATTGCAAATGTTTCTCTAGGCTGTCTTCAAATATAAAGCAAAAGGTATCTGACCAGTTCACAAGTCAGTTAGGTTTTCAGGTGTAGAGGTCCCTCTTCTCATCTGACAAAGTAAGCGCTACTATATCCAACCCCAGATGATAACAAACTAGTTCAGAATACAGCAATGCTACTGCCCTGTTGGCCTCTGCTGATAGGGCCTAGCCTTAGCCAACACTGCGTGGAGTACTGGTTTTGTGATAGAAAAGCGCTCTCCTGTGTGCAGGCTCTGGCTCCCAAGCTAAGAATTAGGTCCAGCTGCGGCCAACATATCCAAGATGGCGTCCTCCACACAGGCAGCAGACAGAGGGGCTAAAGGTGCTGAGAGGTAGTGATTTCTCTGCTTCTTTTGCAGGGCCTCCAATGTAGGCAGCACTGTGCAAAATCACTACTTTTCTGTCTGAGAAGCGCTGTCTCATTTGCACGTGCTGGCTCCCAGGCTAAGAACGAGATTCCGCTAAAATCTCGGTACCAACATGGCGTCCCACACACTGACCCATGGAGCTCCGCACAAACCCCGCTGAGGCAGCTACAAAACGAAAGGCGCAAAGTGACTAGATTAACAGAGTCCCGAGCTTGGCTCTCAGAATACGGGAATTTCGCCTGCCTATCCCCCCAGCAGCGTGTCTGAGTCCAGCCGCCAGGCAAGACCTACCTCCGCCCGCCAGCCGAGACAGAGGAAAAAAAAGTCAAAATGGTGCGTTTACCTTCCGTCTGTGAGAGCCGGGGCTAGCCAGGAGTGGGAGTCAGCGAAAGAGAGGAGGTTTTTCTCTCAGTGGTATGAAGTCTTAATTAACAGCCGTTTGATGTGTCCTGAGGCTGATTAGGTGATCCCAAGGCTCCATTTGATTATCAGTTCAGGTCTTGGTTTCCAGAGGGATAGAAGGAGACGTGGGCTTAGTCCGCCATCTTGACTCCGCCCCCTTTCTTTAAGTTCTTATTGTAGAGGTCTGATACTATATTTGTCCTTTTATCGCTGACTACTTTCACTCAGCATAATGTCCTCCATTTGAAACCAGGTTATAAGATGTTTCTGAAAATCATCATT
This sequence comes from Heterohyrax brucei, assembly GCA_028571685.1. Lineage (NCBI taxonomy): Eukaryota > Metazoa > Chordata > Mammalia > Hyracoidea > Procaviidae > Heterohyrax > Heterohyrax brucei. Next base: position 99,779,894 of record CM053141.1, on the reverse strand, counting down.
GTTCTGTATCACTGCATAGTGTTCCATTGAGTATATATACTATAGTTTACTTGTCCATTTCTCTGTTGTTGGACATCTGAGTGGATTCTGTCTTTTTGCTATTATGGACTGTGCTGCAATAAACATTTGTGTGCATGCATCAGTTGGTGTGAATGGCTTTGATTCTGTGGAATGTATTCCAAGCAGTGGAATTGCTGGGTCAAATGGTATATTTATATCCTTCTATATCCAGCTTTTTAAGGAAGAGCCAGGTTGCTTACCAAAGAGATCACACCATTTTGCAATCCCACCAACAGTATGGGAGATGAACTTCTGACTTTTTGGTTAGCAGCTGAATTTTTAACCACTATACAGTCAGGTTTTCCCATGTTGGGTTAGTTAGTATATACAAGGTCCAACAATTAAGTCTGTGAACTTACTTGTTTGAAGTTCTCCATATCTCATTGCTGAATATCACTGCAGTCATCTTTGGAGTATTCCCCTTGGCAAGCTATGCACTGACACTGGTGCCTAGTCTACCCTTCAAAGCAATTTCTAGAATGGCCATTGCACATGGTGGTATGGTGGTAAGTTTGTGAACTTCATTTTACAGTTGTTTGTGAGGGAATTTTTAGCCAGTATACAAATAACTGTATTGGAACACCCTCCCTACTCACCTGATCTGGCCTCCAATGACTTTTTTCTTTACTCAAAGATAAAGGAAATATTGAAATGAAGGCATTTTGATGACATTTAGGACATCAAGGGTAATATAATAACAGCTCTGATGATCGTTCTAGAAAAAGAATTCCACTATTTCTTTGAAAGTTGGACTAACTGCTAGTGTCAGTACATAGCTTCCCAAGGGGAGTACATCAAAAGTGACTGTAGTGATATACAACAATGAGATGTGGAGCACTTTTTCTAGAATCAGTTGGTGAACATAATTGTCAGACCTCATATATTGTGGATTTCCTGTCTACTCACTTTCGCTGGGACCATTATTTTCTTACTCACATATGCTTGTTGTAGGGTAAAAAGAATCATAAAGTTTAGTAGAGCAAAAATAAAGTTTTGTTCAGTATGTATTAAAAAAGGCAAAAGTGGAAACTGGGCAAACATGCAGCTAAAGCCATGTCTGTCAGAATCAGGAGAATATTACAGAATAGACAAAAATGGGAAAATGAACAAGCATGCTGCCAAACACGCCTTCCGTAGTTTAAGGAAATGTTAGAGGATCATCAGTATATACTAACATTATCAAATGGGCAAAACTGTTGAAAGCTTCACCTTTTCACAGATTGTCTAGAAACTGATCTTGCATTTTGAATTGACTTTGTAACAACCACTGGTACAGGTTTCAGTAACGACAGTCTGGAGGATTTTTATGTGTCCAATGAATTTTCTGTTCTCTCAATGTTAAATAAAAAAAGATAAGAGTGGAAATGTTCGAATGCTTTGTGTGTAAGTTTCTCTGAAAGGTATTTTCTAAGATTATCTTAGCTATTGTCTTTATACCTCAGGGTCCAGTTGATGTGTCCTTGTGAGTCCTTGCAAGCTCACCTCTACCGAGGTCACATTCTCTGTGTGCAAGCACAAAGAATAATGATTCTAATATTATTTCTTAAACAATGACTAACATATAAAGTGAATATCTCTTACTAAGTTTATAAAAGACTTTGGAAGACCTGAGAAAACAGTCTTAAAAATCTCACTATTTAAACCCTGTTGTTAGAAGCTGTTGAATAGGTTTCAGCTCTTAGCAACCCTGTTTACACCGTAACGAAACCCTGCCCGGTGCTGCGCCACCCTCCCAGTCATTGCTGTGCTTGAGCCCATTGTTGCAGCCACTGTGTCATTCCGCCTTGTTGGGGGGTATTCCCATTTTTGATGATCCTCATTAAGCATGATGTCCTCCTCCTCCAGGGACTGCTCTCTGCTGATAACACACCCAAAGCATGTGAGATGAAGTCTTATACTTACTTCTGAGTATCATTTTATCTGTACTTTTTCTAAAGTTCCCTGCTTTATGTGTAAGTTTCTCTGAAAGATATTTTCTAAGATTATCTTAGCTATTGTCTTTATACCTCAGGGCCCAGTTGAGGTGTCCTTGTGAGGCCTTGCAAGCTCAGCTCTAGCTGGGTCGCATTCTGTATGCTCAAGGACAAGGACCTCCTTCCTCTAGTCCCAAACTGTTCATTATTTGTTCATTTTGAGGGGAGTCTGTGGTATATTCAATATTCTTCTCCAGTCTATAATTCGAAGGCATCAGTTCTTCTTTGATCTTCCTGATTCGTTGCCCAGCTTTCATGTGCACATGACATCATTGAAAATACCATGAATCAGATCAGGTACACCTTAGTCGTCAAGGTGACACGTCTTTGCTTTTTAACACTTTAAGGAGTCTTTTATAGCACATTTACTTAAAACAGTAACAGTAAACTCATTGCTGTTAAGTTGGTTTTGACTCCTAGTGACCCTATAGAACAAAGTAGAAGTGCTCCATAGGATTTCCAAGGAGTGAATTCCAACAACTGACTTTTTCCATTAGCAGCCAACCCTTTGGTTAGCAGCTATAGCTCTTAACCACTGGGCTACCAGCGCTCCTAAACACAACATCAGAATTAAAACTGTTTGAAGAGAATGCCTGTATTCTTCTCAGCAAATTTGCCTTTTGTTATTTTCTATGACTTGTTTTTCTCTTGGAACTGCTCATGGAGGCTTATTCCTTTGTCTTTTCTGACCCCACTAATTGTTTCAGAGGAAGCAATATCTCTCATCTGAGCTGTTTAAGTCATGAGGGGGCTCAGTGGACTGAGACAAAGATCACCAGGGCTAAGAGATTCAGATTCTGCCCTCCCACACCCGCCATGTAGTCAAGCAGCAGAGCAGTCAGTCAGAGTTAGCGGTGCTAAGGGCCAACTTGTCAAAAGCAAACTTAGACCCCCTTCCTCCAGTCTTAAGCTATAAACACACAGGGGTCAGCTTACTCCACTCTAAGTCTGTGTTGCATTATTCCAAACATTATAGAACTCAAGGGGGGAGGAGTTAATCAGGCAAAGGGCATTCCCTTCCACTCTACCACCTGCACCATTCTCCTCTGGTGATTGTAAATGACTTCTAAGACAGTTTCTTTTTCTACTATCTCTGTCTAGCTTTTTTGTTGTAAGGTGTCTTAACTAGACTTTGTACCTTATTTCAGAGCTGGTCTCACAGTCTGTTCCTCAGAAAATCAATATTATTTTGTTTCCACTGCCAAAATGGCTTCAGGTATCGGATTACCATAGTTGGAAGTCGAGCTTTTGTCCATCGGTCCATCTGTCTGCCCCACCGTTCACTCTACCATCCGTCCATCTGCCCTACCCACCCACCCACCATCCAGTTTCTTCTTCACTCTGTGAGACACGTGCGTGTTTACCCATGTATCACCGTTAACCGCCGCGGGTGGTGTCGGCTCCCAGGTTATAGTGAGCTCTTGTGTAAGGGGATAGAACTGTTGGGACTGACTGGGTTTACAGTGGCTGATTTCGGGAATTGCCTGGTTTTTCTTCTCAGTTTGTCTTAGTCTAAAAGTTGCACTGAAATTTGTTCGGTATCACGGCAACACACAAGCGTTCACTGACTGGGGGCTGTGCATGAGGTGTGTTGGCTAGGAACAGAGCCCAGGTCTCCTTCATGGAAGGTGAGAATTCTACCACTGAACAACCACTTCCTAAATATATATAAATATAAACTTATACTTAAATAGACACATATTTATAGATATTGTATATGTGCAATTATGGATGTAAGTGCTGATACATATGTTTATGTGTATTTGAGAAGTTAGTGATCCCCACTATTCATTTCATTACACACATTTAAGCCAAGTGCAAAACTATCAGTATTTGTGACACGAAGGTAATTATTTTACCCTTTAAAGTCTTGGGGAATTAAGTATGTCTTGAAAAAGCACCACTCTCTTGTTAGGTAAGCAGAAAAAAAAATCAAATGCACATTTAAAATCATTATATAAAATGCAATATGTAAAAGAAATGAAGCCCAAAGTAAACATAAATACTCAGAAATACCTATTATTACTTTGAACCAGATTCAGTTTCTAATAATTCCCACAGGAAGAACCAAAGTGAGACAATACATGTGTGACACAGCTTTGCAGAGGCATAAAGACTCTGAAATGCATTTTTATTATTTGCATTGCTGACTTCTGCTATTTGCTTGCCACACACTCTGTCCCAGATTCTCATCCCCCAGGGCCAGGAGACTGGATTAACAACAGTCTCCAGAGGGCAGACCTCGGGGATTTCGTAGATGGGAGTGGAAAAGTTACTGCTGTGTACCCACTGGGAGCCTTGATCTGGGACTTCTGCTTTCCTCTGATTCCCATCACAGCCTGTGGACAGGAAATCTGAGCACAGCCTGTTGGATTACTCTAAACACTCTGAAGTCCCCCTCGGAGAGGCAGGAAACTCCTTCCAAAGTGGCAGTTAGGAGACGATGGCCTGCTTGAGAGACAATGTGGGAGGCCAGGAAGGCCTGGAAGGGCACAAGCCAGAGAATCAAACATCATCAGACTTCTCAGTGATCTGTAACAAAAAATGAATGGAAGCTTAGAGATTGAAGGGGTGTTTATTTTCTTATTAAAAGTTCATACTGTTTTGCCTGACAGTCTGACAACCTCTCTATACTGTCATCATTATAACATCGTAATTAAGAGCATGAGATGTGGAGCCAGCAAACCTGCAAGGAATCTTGACTCTTACTAGTTGTGTGGTCTTGGGCAAGATACTTCGTATCTGTGGGCTTCTTTCCTCATATGTAAAGTGGGCTAAAATCAGTACCTCTGTAATGTTGTTAGTGAGGATTAGATGAGATAATGCCTATAAAACTTCTGGCTTGATGCCTGATACCTAGGACATACACAGTAAATAGTAGTTGCTCTTAATTTTATTGCGGCTTCTATTGCTCTGCCTGAGTTTGAATGCTGGCTTTGCCACTTACCAGTTGGTAGCTTTGGGTGCATTGCTTGACCTCTCTGTGTTTCAGTTTTTCCATCTGTAAAATGGGGACAATAACATTACTTATCTCATATGATAGTTGGAGCCTTGGTGGCGCAGTAATTAAGAGCTCAGCTGTTGACCAAATGGTCTGCATTTCAAATTTACCAGCTGCTCCTTGGAAACCCTGTAGGGCAGTTCTACCCTATCCTATAGAGTCGCTATGAGTTGGAATCAAGTTGATGGCAACAAGCTGACTTTTGGATTCATAAGATTGTTGTTGTTATGTGCCTTGGAGTTGATTCTGACTCACAGTGATCCTATAGGACAGAGTATAACTGCCCCATAGGGCATCCAAGAAGTGGTTGGTGGATTCAAACTGCTGACCTTTGGTTAGCAACCATAGCCCTTAACCACTGTGCAACCAGGGCCCCTTAGTAATGTTATGAAGATTAAGCATCCATAAAGTCCTTGGGAGAGTGCTTTGCACATCCAAAGTATTTGCTGAATAAATATTATGATCAATATCTTAATCAAACTGAAAAGAAGACCCCTTCTCTTTACCTATAAAGTGAAAAAAAAAGAATCTAAGTTCTAGTGAAATGTTTTTCAAAGACATGAAAACATTAATTCAGTTAACTATACTTCAGTTAAAAGCAGAATAGATCATGCTATATACATGAAGATAATTTTATTAATGAAACAATCTTGGTTTTGAAAACGTGAACATATTGAATTTAATTCATAGAATTAAAATCCTCATAAATATTAACCTATATCTTAAAACTGCTAACTCATAAATCTTGCAGGCAGACCTTCAGGTAATCAAATGTTTGTCTCAGCAAAATCTAAAATAATAATAAAAAAAGGACATTGGACTGTGAGAACTGACTACATATGCTGAAAACTGAATTATGTAAATCGATACCCAAGCTTACCAGTAAAGCTATGATATTCACAGATAAAAAAACAAAAGACAAACCAAAAAAACCTTCCATCTTTACTCTCATTGTAAGGGGAGTGCGGAATGTAGGTTAACTAGGACACTCCAGCTTCCTCCACCGCTGGGCTGATAGCTGTGATGGCTTTATGGGTCAGGGAAACTCCTTAGAGACTAGAGCAGGGAATCCTAATCTTTCTCTGGGTCACCCATTTCTTGGAGTATTTCATGGAATCTGAAATTTGCACCTTTTTTTTTCCTTCTGTCCCTTTTCCAGGAAGGTTTAAAGGCTGCTGAGACCCATGCTGAGAACTCCTGGTCTACTGCCTTAGAGATGGCAGGAGTTCCATACCTTGGAAATAGTTCAGAGTCTGACTGAGGAGATTGGGCTCTTCTGAGATCTCTGAAATTTTTAAATGGTCTTCTTGGAAATGTGACAAGTCACTCCTGAAGGGCAACATCAAAGCTGCCTTGATGATGGACAAATAGGTCTCTGGCAGTTGTGAATCTGTGGAGATATGTATGTACGCGTAGGGAACTAACACCAGGACTTTTGTGTACTCGATATGAACTTGAATTATTTCATCCTTGTAAAACTCTGAGGTAGGGTTTTTTTTTTGTTTTTCAAGCTTACAAATAAGAAGCTTGAGACTTAGAGAGGGTGGTTAGCATTCTCAAAGCTATGCACAGCTAGTACCGATGAAGTCAGATTTTGAACCCCAGGCTCCAGTGCCTTTATTCTTTTTCTTTTATGGGAGGAGGGCAATTCTTTTCTCCATTCCTAGAAGGATCCCTAAAAGACCTCCAACTAGGAGGTAAATTCAATCAGACAAATTTCTGTTTATTTTTGGGGGGTGGGGGTTATTGTTTTCTATCTTATTTGTCTATAGGATTTTATGCTTGCAAGCTTTTGTTCTTTTGGTGAGAAATAATAACTCTGGCTGACATTTATTTGATAACTTTCTTCTAATAACTCCTGATAATTCTAAAATTCATGACTTTGAAGTATGCTGACAGTGTTGAAGCCGAATCATATATCTCCTAAAGAATTTTATTTACTTTTCCTATTAAGGAAAATTCATTTAATGTGTGCTAAATCAATTAGTCAAATAATCAATTAGCATATGCTGGGCACCTTGTTGTGGTTTGTTGTTGGTACTGTCAATTGAGATCTAACTCTTAGTGACCCTTCGTGCAAAGAAGGAAACACTGCTGTTTCTGTGTCGTCTTCACAGTCTTTACCATATTTGAGCCCATTATTGCAGCGTTTGTGTAATCTAACTCATTGAGGGACTTTTATCTTTTTTGCTCAATCTCGACTTTACCAAGCATGATGACCTTAACCAGGCACTGATCCCTCCTGATAACATGTCTGAAGCATTTGAGATGAAGTCTTGTCCTCGTTGTTAAGGAGCATTCTAGTTGTATTGTTTTTGTCTTGTTTTTCCACAACAGATTTGTTCTCCTGGGAGCCCATGCTGTATTCAGCATTCTGTACCAACACTACAGTTCAAAGGCATCAATTCTTGTTCAGTCTGCCTTATTCATGGTCCAGCTTTCACATGTGTATGAGGTATCATGGCTTGGATCAGGAGCACCTTAGTTCTCAAAATGACATCTTTGCTTTTCAACACTTTAGAGAGGTCTTTGCAGCAGATTTGCCCAGTGCAATAGGTTTTTTGATTTCTTTACTGCTGCTTCCATGGGTGTTGATTGTGGATTCAAGTAAAATGAAATCCTTGCCAACTGTTTTAGTCAGCTAGTGCTGCTCTAACACAAATACCACAAAGTGGTTGGCTTTAACAAAGGAAAGTTTATTCTTACACAGTCTGATAGGCTACAAGTCCACATTTAGGGTGTTTGCTCCAGGGGAAGGCTTTCCCCTTTGTTGGCTTTGGAGGAAAGTCCGGTATTGCATCAGTCTTTGTCCAAGCAGAGTCTTGGCACAGGAACCTCAGGTCTGAAGGATGCTCTCTTCTACTAGTGCTGCTTTCTTGATAGTGTGAGGTTCCCAATTTTCTCCTTGTTTCTCCTTCCTTGTATCTCATGTAGGATGAAAAGATTAAGGATGGGGCAAGCCATACTCCAGAGAAACTCTGTTTACAGTGGAGCAGGGAGGTGATCTTATAAAGGGGTTTGCAGCCCCATCCTAATCCTTTAACATACAGTACAGGAAAATTGCAAAATGAAGGACAATGACAAGATACTGGGAATCATGGCCCAGCCACATGACTACACATATTTTGGGGGGTATGCAATTCAATCCATGACACCAACCTTAATCTTTTTTCCTTTTACCATCATTCTGCTTATTGGTTCAGTTGTGAGAATTTTTGTTTTATGTTGAGGTGTAATCCATACTGCAGTTTGCAGTCTTTGATCATCGGTGAGTACTTCCAGTCCTCTAGACTGTCATCTGCCATGGTGTCATCTGTAGATCTCAGGTTATTAATGTACCTTCCTCCAATCCTGATATTGTGCTCTTTTTTGTGTAGTCTGTCTTCTCAGATTATTTACTCAGCATACAGATTGAATAAGTATGCTGATGCACACTTTTCCTGATTTGCAACCACAAAGTTCTGTTTTTAACGACTGCCTCTTAGATGATGTACAGTGTCTTCACAAGCACGGTTAATTCAATGTTCTAGAATTCTTACTCTTCAAAATATTTTCTATTATTTATTATGATCCATGCAATTGAATGCCTGTGTATAGTCAATAAAATACAGGTAGATGTCTTTCTAGTATTTTTTGCTTTCAGCAAGGTCCATCTGATATCAGCAATATTTGTCCTCATTCCGTATCCTCTGCTGAATCCAGCTTGAATTTCTGGCATTTCTATATTGATGTACTGCAGCAATAGTTTTTGCATTATGTTCAGAAATATTTTACTTGCATGTGATATGTGATACTGTTCTGTAATATCCACATTGTGTTGCATCACCTTTTTTTGCAATGGGCACAGATAAGGATCTCTTTCAGTTTATTGGCCAGCTAGCGGTCTTTCAATTTCTTGGCATAAATGAGTGTGCCCCTTCAGTGCTGCATTCATTCTTTGAAACATCTGCATTAATATTCTATCAATATCTGGAGTTTTGTTTCTTGCTAATGACTTTGGTGCAGCTTGGACTTCTTCCTTCAATACCATCAGTTATTGAGCACACTACCTCCTAAAATGGTTGAAGGTCAACAAATCATTTTTGGTACAGAGATTTTGTGTATTCTTTCTATGTTCTTTTGATGCTTCCTGTGTGGTTAAGTACTTTGTCCATAGACTCTTTCAATGTTTCAACTCAAGGCTTCAATTTTTTCTTCAACCCTTTCAGCTTCAGAAATGCCAAGTGTGTTCTTCTCTTAGTGCCTGTCATATGCGTTACATATATATTTTAAAAATTCCAGTTCTATCTTATAACTATTTTGTAGGCCATAAGTCAGATCCGACTCGATGGTGCTTGGCCTGGCAGGTTAACTTGCATTTTTTATAAGTGGCAAGACTCCAGACACAGGCTATGTCAGGAATTTCAGCTATTGGAGAATAGCTACAGTTAGGGGATCACTATGCAAGTTCTATGCCCTGCTGGTACAGTGGTTAAATGGTCAAGAGATCAGCTGCCAACCCAAAAGTAGGCAGTTCAAATCCAAGAGATCAGCTGACAAACAAAAATTAGGCAGTTCAAATCCACCAGCCACTCCTTGGAAACACAGTGAGGCAGGTGTCCTCTGTCCTATAGGGTCACTATGAGCTGGAATTAGCTTAGTGGGAATGGCTTTCCTTTTTTTTTGCTAGTTACTGGAGCTCTATTAGCACAGTGAATAAGAGCTCAGTTGCTAATCAAATGGTCAGTAGCTTGAATCCACCAGTCACTCTTTGGAAACTCTATGGGCTAGTTCTTCTCTGTCCTGTAGGGTCACTGGAGCCTTGGTAGCTCAGTGGTTAAGAACTCTGCTGCTAACCAAAAGTTATGATTTGAATCCATCAGCCACTCTTTGGAAACAATATAAGGCAGTTCTACCATGCCCTGTAGGATCACTGTGAGTCAGAATCGGGTTGATGGCAATGGATTTGGTTTTGGTTTTTTATTCTAGTTATTAGGCGGTCTGGTTGTGCAGCAGTATTTCATCTGCTAACTGAAACTTATGTGGTTTTGAATCCTCTAGCTGCTCCATGGGAGAAAGGTGCAGCCTTTTGTTTCCATAAAGATTTGTAGCCTTGGAAACTGTCTTAGTCATCCAGTACTGCTGTAACAGAAAACACCACAAGTGGATGGCTTTAACAAAGAAAAATTTATTTCCTCACAATGAAGTGGGCTGAAAGTCCAAATTCAGGGAATCAGTCATGGGTGAAGACTTTCTCTGTTGACTCTGAAGGAAGGTCCATATCTCCTGAAGCAGTCTACTCCGACACATATGTGGTCACTGTGAGTTGAAATTGAACCTCTAGCAACTGGCTTATACTAATTGTCAGCTTTATCCTCTGCCTTTGTTTGTCTTGTCCTGTTCTTTGAAGTGTATGTGTGTGGAGGGTGGGAGCAGTCAGATTCGTTCTTCTGGAATCATTTGCCTTCTGGTTGTGTTTGGCTAATGAGGAGACAGCAGGAAACTAGAGGGTGGGAGGGAAGAGAACCATGATACTTATCACGTTCTCCCCCTTTCTTGTCGGGTCTGGCAGTGGTGAGTTCCTCTCTTGTACTGCATGGCCCCAATTCTTTCCAGGCTCTGTAGCACTGTTTTTTCTCTCCTTGTCCTACAAGGCGTAAGGCTGATACTGGCTTCCCACTGTTGCCAGTGCCTGGATGCCTTTCTGTTCCTTATTGGTTCTTTTAGCTCTGCCCACACCCCTGTAAATAGTCCTTTATTTTGAATGTGCCATCTGTTTCCGTTAGCATCCTGACAGATACTGCCAATTACTCTGTGCCAAACACTACGCTACGACTTCTACATGGGTAATCTCATCTAATACAAACCCACCCTATGCAGTAGGCTCCAATATTATTCACTTAAAAGAAAATAATAATGTAAAGGAAACTTACAGTAACTTGCCCTAGATATCCCAGCTTGCAAGCCGTGGGTCCAGAATTCAGACTCACGCAGTGTGTGATTCTAGAGCCTGCAGTCTTCACCATAGCACCTGTTAAGCATTCCCTGATCAGATTTCCTGAGAGGTAGATTCAGTGATGAAAATTTGCAGGCAGGCAGTTTTGTGGACATAGTGCCTGTGGGTTCAGCACCTGTGGGAAAGTGAAGGCAGCAGGGATGGATGCAAGGAGAAAATGAACTGCAGCAACGTAGTGGCAACAGAGGCCTAAGATGATCCCAGGGGGAGCTCTGGAGTTGAGGCAGCTTCTAACTTGGGGTCAGCGAGTGTGGCTTTTCTACCCTGTGGACCAATCATTTAATTCAGAGTTTGTAGCCTCTTCAGTCAAGTCAAGACCAAAAGGGAGAATATTGAGGGTGTTGACTTGCCAACACTCCCCACAGCTGGGAAAACGAGGACCCAGTCCTTTAAAGCAGATCTGGACAGACGCCATGACATTCGCCACCCTGTATGGCACACGTTGGGATGTAGTGAGCTAGCAGCCTGCTCAGTCGTGTGGTATCTTTGAAAAGTTTTATTACACTCTTTGACGCCTGTGGTTTCTCATATGTGTTTCTGTGCACGTGTGAGTGTGTGAGATGATATTGTTTTTTGATACTGTGGAAAAATACTGAAGAGTAAAGAGATCTGGATTCTAGTTCTTGCTGTGCTGCTGACTAACTATATGACTTTGTTCAACTCAGTTAATATTTCTGGATCCCAGTTTCCTTGTTCATAAATTGAGGAACTTTGATTAGATGGTCTCTGAGGCTACTTGCAGCTGTAAAATTCCCTGTCTCTGTTAATTTATTAGCTTTCTAAAGCCAGGAATAGCAAAAAATAAACATGTTGGAATGCTTTTTAAGTAATGCTGGAGAATATTTCTTGCAACCTCCGGTTAGTGACTTTCTCAAGCTCTCTCAATAAATCATGATGTAGCGCATGAAAATTCACACAGCCCCTGTATTACCCAGCCGTCTCTAAAGAGCAGCAGTGCCCTCTTCTTCCCCAGGATGTCTTTATTTGGTACATACGAGATTTTAGAATGCTAGACACTTCTCATTCTTTCGGAGCACAACTCATCCAGCTGTTTTACTTTAAGAGTTATTTTGAAATAATTGCTTTTCCAGGGTCATTGTTGAAGTTTGAGCAGGGATGGTCTTAATTTGGAGAGACATATCTTGATTAAGGCAAGAAGGAATGGAAAATGCCCTCAGCTTAGGTTGGTGAAGTAAAGCTGATTCTCTAAGTATAGAAAAGATAGAGAAACAAACAAGCAAGGAAAAAAGCCAACACACAAACAAAAACTAGACAACAAAAAAGACACTGAAGGTATTGTTGATAGAATTCTAAAAAAGAGTAGATGTGTGCTAAATATTGTGAACTTTAATTAAAACTTATCACACAAATATATTTTCACTAAGTAAAAGCTTAAAATACTGAATGAAAAAAATATAGAAATCCTTTAAGATTGATTTTTTTTTGAGCTGTGCAAACAATTCAATGAAAATGAGAAATAAGTGTTACTGTCAGCCATGTATGGCCTTGCCTGTATGATTTCCCAGTGTAAGCCTATGGTCGACACTGCTTCAACCATCAATAAATAAATAGACGTACCTTCACTCTGGCTTCCTTACCTGACTCTTGTTAAACCCTATCAGCCACTGTAGACGGCCAAAGAAGCAATTTCAATAAATATTTCATTACACAGGAGCCCATTTGCTGGTATTTCAAATAAATAAGTACATTTTCTGACTCAGTGGACACCAGAAGGTAAAACTCTCCAGTTTCCATTTTCAGACTTCCTTTTACTTTCGGAGGAGGTCAGTCATTTTCGCTTTCCAGTTTATGACTCGATTATTTATTGGAAGAAAATGTTTTAAACCTGGAAAAGGATAAAAAAAAGGAAAAAAAAATCCAACCAAATAATTTATCGAAGACTGTCTCCTGGCAGATTAATCCCTGCTACTCGGCCAGGGTTCATTCCGGAGTGATCAGACTGGTCAAGCTTAAATTCTATGTCCACAGGAAGTTGCATAAATAACCCCAAATACGGTGAACCTGTTTGCACTCGGTCATCTCTGTGACCTTCAAAGAAAATGTCAGAAATGTAGTAAGAAAAAATACAGCCTGAGACACTCTAGTTATGGTGTTTTCTAATAAATAACAACCTTTTTGGCTCTTTTTCATCTAAAAACATTTATCAGTGAAGACACGTGCACTTCTGCCAGGTAAGTGAGTAGAAATACTGTCTTCTTCTTCTTTTTTTTTTTTGTGGGTAACCTGGAAACACTATTTGGTGTATTTTAAGGCATACTTAAGAATAATATTCAGAGTCCAGCTAACTCTTAAGCAATATTCTTGTTTTATTATTTTATTTTTATCAACCTGGATGTTGCCTTTAGAATATAGTATGGTCTATTTTAAATTTCCCGCTTCACAAAGAGACCGTGTACATGGGTGTGGTGGAAGAGGCAGTTTCTGTAAAAACTCCTCTGCCTTTCATCTTGATTATCCAAAGGATAGGCTTTGATTTATTGCTACTAACAGATAGGAGCAGCCTTAGCTAGAGGCTTTACCTAGTCATTTTTCACTCAGTAGTTTCAGTTCAAAACTGAGGCGGTATTCTTTGACAAACTTTTTCCTCCCAAATTTTTCTGTTTTGACTGGAAACATCACCAGTAGTCAAAACTCCCAGTCTAAAAATGATAAAGGTACCTTAATTCCTCTAATTCCTTTTAACTAGTAGGTTATATGCTCTTGATTCTTTCTCAGTAGGCTTTGCAAATACGTTTGTTTTTCGTCTTAGTGAAAACAGCTTTAGACTTCTAAGTAGGGGACCTGGAATTATGGGATCCCAGATCTGCAAATGAGGGGAACTGACAAATTACTAGGAGTTTTAGTGTCTGTACTTGTAAGATAAAGAATAACAATATTGGTTCCTCTGATCTCCCAGAGATGTTTTCATAGTGAAATGAGTGAGTGCCAATTGTAGAATATCCCAATTTAGTTGATGGGACAAGAATGGATATTATGGCAGGATTGCTGCCTTCCTTTGGGTACCAGCATGCC